>CAXDIW010000469.1:0-1200000 GCA_963989415.1 Cerceris ruficornis | reverse complement strand
CCATTGTTAATCCTTTGACGGAAATTATTTGTAACTTTCGAGAAGTAGAACAATGAATGGAACAGGTAGACGGTTGAAATCATTGTATATATTGCTTCTATATAGTCTAAGAAACATATATGCAAAGCATCCAAACAGTACAATTCGCCAATTTTTTGTACTTCAAGTTTAAGTGAACTACGAGCCCCATTGTTAATCCTTTGACGGAAATTATTTCTAACTTTCGACAAGTAGAACAATGAATGGAACAGGTAGAGGGTTGAAATCATTGTATATATTGCTTCTGTATAGTCTAAGAAACATATATGCAAAGCATCCCAACAGTACAATTCGCCAATTTTTTTTCTTCATGGTTAAGTGAACTACGAGCCCCATTGTTAATCCTTTATCGGAAATTATTTGTAACTTTCGACAAGTAGAACAATGAATGGAACTGGTAGACGGTTGAAATCTTTTTATATATTGCTTCTATATAGTCTAAGAAACATATATGCAAAGCATCTAAACAGTAACATTCGCCAATTTTTTGACCTTCAAGTTTAAGTGAACAACGAACCCCATTGATAATCATGAAATGGAAATTATTTGTAACTTTCTACAAGTAGATCAATGAATAGTACAGGTAGACGGGTGAAATCTTTCTATATATTGCTTCTATATAGTCTAAGAAACATATATGCAAAGAATCCAAACAGTACAATTCGCCAATTTTTTGTTCTTCAAGTTTAAGTGAACTACGAGCCCCATTGTTAATCCTTTAAAGGAAATTATTTGTAAATTTCGACAAGTAGAACAAAGAATGGAACAGGTAGACTGTTTAAATCATTTCATATATTGCTTCTATATAGTCTAAGAAACATATATGCAAATCATCCAAACAGTACAATTCGCCAATTTTTTGTACTTCAAGTTTAAGTGAACTACGAGCCCCATTGTTAATCCTTTGACGGAAATTATTTGTAACTTTCGAGAAGTAGAACAATGAATGGAACAGGTAGACGGTTGAAATCATTGTATATATTGCTTCTATATAGTCTAAGAAACATATATGCAAAGCATCCAAACAGTTCCAGTCGCCAATTTTTTGTTCTTCAAGTTTAAGTGAACACCGAGGCCCATTGATAATCATGAAACGGAAATTATTTCTAACTTTCGACAAGAAGAACAATGAATAGAACAGGTAGACGGTTGAAATCTTTGTATATGTTGCTTCTATATAGTCTAAGAAACATATATGCAAAGCATCCAAACAGTACCATTCGCCAATTTTTTGTTCTTCAAGTTTAAGTGAACAACGAGCCCCATTGTGAATCCTTTAAAGGAATTTATTTGTAAATTTCGACAAGTAGAACAATGATTGGAACACGTAGACGGTTGAAATCTTTGTATATATTGCTTTCATATAGTCTAAGAAACATATATGCAAAGCATCCAAACAGTACAATTCGCCAATTTATTGATCTTCATGTTTAAGTGAACAATGAGCCCCATGGTTAATCCTTTATCGGAAATTATTTGTAACTTTCGACAAGTAGAACAATGAATGGAACAGGTAGACGGTTGTAATCTTTGTATATATTGCTTCTATATAATCTAAGAAACATATATGCAAACCATCTAAACAGTACAATTCGCCAATTATTTGATCTTCAAGTTTAAGTGCACTACGAGACCCATTGTTAATCCTTTAAAGGAAATTATTTGTAAATTTCGACAAGTAGAACAATGAATGGATCATGTAGGCGGTTGAAATCATTGTATATATTTCTTCCATATAGTCTAAGAAACATATATGCAAAGCATCCAAACAGTACAATTCGCCAATTTTTTGTTCTTCAAGTTTAAGTGAACTACGAGACCCATTGTTAATTCTTTAGCGGAAATTAATTGTAACTTTCTACAAGTAGAACAATGATTGGAACACGTAGACGGTTGAAATCTTTGTATATATTTCTTCCATATAGTCTAAGAAACATATATGCAAAGCATCCAAACAGTACAATTCGCCAATTTTTTGTTCTTCAAGTTTAAGTAAACTATGATCTCCATTGTTAATCCCTTAACGGAAATTATTTGTAACTTTCGACAAGTAGAACAATGAATGGAACAGGTAGACGGTTGAAATATTTGTATATGTTGCTTCTATATAGTCTAACAAACCTATATGAAAAGCATCTAAACAGTAACAATCGCCAATTTTTTGATCTTCAGGTTTAAGTGAACAGCGAGCCCCATTGATAACCATGAAATGGAAATTATTTGTAACATTCTACAAGTAGAACAATGAATAGTACAGGTAGACGGGTGAAATCTTTCTATATATTGCTTCTAAATAGTCTAAGAAACATATATGCAAAGCATCCAAACAGTACAATTCGCCAATTTTTTGTTCTTCAAGTTTAAGTGAACTACGAGACCCATTGTTAATTCTTTAGCGGAAATTAATTGTAACTTTCGACAAGTAGAACAATGAATGGAACAGGTAGACGGTTGAAATCTTTGTATATATTGCTTCTATATAGTCTAAGAAACATATATGCAAAGCATCCAAACAATACAATTCGCAAATTTTTTGTTCTTCAAGTTTAAGTGAACAACGAGCCCCACTGTTAATCCTTTAAAGGAAGTTATTTGTAAATTTCGACAAGGAGAACAATGAATGGAACAGGTAGACGGTTGAAATCTTTGTATATATTGCTTCTATATAATCTAAGAAACATACATGCAATGCATCCAAACAGTACAATTCGCCAATTTTTTTTCCTCAAGTTTAAGTGAACTACGAGCCCCATTGTTAATCCTTTAACGGAAATTAATTGTAACTTTCTACAAGTCGGACAATGATTGGAACACGTAGACGGTTGAAATCTTTGTATATATTGCTTCTATATAGTCTAAGAAACATATACGCAAAGCATCCAAACAGTACCATTCGCCAATTTTTTGTTCTTCAAGTTTAAGTGAACAATGAGCCCCAATGGTTAATCCTTTATCGGAAATTACTTGTAATTTTCGACAAGTAGATCAATGAATGGAACAGGTAGACTGTTGAAATCTTTGTATATATTGCTTCTATATAGTCTACGAAAAATTTATGCAAAGCATCCAAACAGTACAATTCGCCAATTTCTTGTTCTTCAAGTTTAAGTAAACTACGATCCCCAATGTTTAATCCTTTATCGGAAATTATTTGTAATTTTCGCCAAGTAGAACAATGAATGGATCATGTAGTCGGTTGAAATCATTGTATATATTGCTTCTATATAATCTAAGAAACATATATGCAAAGCATCCAAACAGTACCATTCGCCAATTTTTTGTTCTTCAAGTTTAAGTGAACACGAGCCCCATTGTTAATCCTTTAACGGAAATTAATTGTAACTTTCTACAAGTAGAACAATGAATGGAACAGGTAGACGGTTGAAATCTTTGTATATGTTGCTTCTATATAGTCTAAGAAACCTATATGCAAAGCATCTAAACAGTAACAATCGCCAATTTTTTGATCTTCAAGTTTAAGTGAACAGCGGGCCCCATTGATAATCATGAAATGGAAATTATTTGTAACTTTCTACAAGTAGAACAATGAATAGTACAGGTAGACGGGTGAAATCTTTCTATATATTGCTTCTAAATAGTCTAAGAAACATATATGCAAAGCATCCAAACAGTACAATTCTCCAATTTTTTGTTCTTCAAGTTTAAGTGAACAACGAGCCCCATTGTTAATCCTTTAAAGGAAGTTATTTGTAAATTTCGACAAGGAGAACAATGAATGGAACAGGTAGACGGTTGAAATCTTTGTATATATTGCTTCTATATAATCTAAGAAACATATATGCAAAGCATCCAAACAGTACAATTCGCCAATTTTTTTTCTTCAAGTTTAAGTGAACAATGAGCCCCATTGTTAATCCTTTATCGGAAATTATTTGTAACTTTCGACAAGTAGAACAATGAATGGAACTGGTAGACGGTTGAAATCTTTTTATATATTGCTTCTATATAGTCTAAGAAACATATATGCAAAGCATCTAAACAGTAACATTCGCCAATTTTTTGACCTTCAAGTTTAAGTGAACAACGAACCCCATTGATAATCATGAAATGGAAATTATTTGTAACTTTCTACAAGTAGATCAATGAATAGTACAGGTAGACGGGTGAAATCTTTCTATATATTGCTTCTATATAGTCTAAGAAACATATATGCAAAGAATCCAAACAGTACAATTCGCCAATTTTTTGTTCTTCAAGTTTAAGTGAACTACGAGCCCCATTGTTAATCCTTTAAAGGAAATTATTTGTAAATTTCGACAAGTAGAACAAAGAATGGAACAGGTAGACTGTTTAAATCATTTCATATATTGCTTCTATATAGTCTAAGAAACATATATGCAAATCATCCAAACAGTACAATTCGCCAATTTTTTGTACTTCAAGTTTAAGTGAACTACGAGCCCCATTGTTAATCCTTTGACGGAAATTATTTGTAACTTTCGAGAAGTAGAACAATGAATGGAACAGGTAGACGGTTGAAATCATTGTATATATTGCTTCTATATAGTCTAAGAAACATATATGCAAAGCATCCAAACAGTACAATTCGCCAATTTTTTGTACTTCAAGTTTAAGTGAACTACGAGCCCCATTGTTAATCCTTTGACGGAAATTATTTCTAACTTTCGACAAGTAGAACAATGAATGGAACAGGTAGAGGGTTGAAATCATTGTATATATTGCTTCTGTATAGTCTAAGAAACATATATGCAAAGCATCCCAACAGTACAATCCGCCAATTTTTTTTCTTCATGGTTAAGTGAACTACGAGCCCCATTGTTAATCCTTTATCGGAAATTATTTGTAACTTTCGACAAGTAGAACAATGAATGGAACTGGTAGACGGTTGAAATCTTTTTATATATTGCTTCTATATAGTCTAAGAAACATATATGCAAAGCATCTAAACAGTAACATTCGCCAATTTTTTGACCTTCAAGTTTAAGTGAACAACGAACCCCATTGATAATCATGAAATGGAAATTATTTGTAACTTTCTACAAGTAGATCAATGAATAGTACAGGTAGACGGGTGAAATCTTTCTATATATTGCTTCTATATAGTCTAAGAAACATATATGCAAAGAATCCAAACAGTACAATTCGCCAATTTTTAGTTCTTCAAGTTTAAGTGAACTACGAGCCCCATTGTTAATCCTTTAAAGGAAATTATTTGTAAATTTCGACAAGTAGAACAAAGAATGGAACAGGTAGACTGTTTAAATCATTTCATATATTGCTTCTATATAGTCTAAGAAACATATATGCAAATCATCCAAACAGTACAATTCGCCAATTTTTTGTACTTCAAGTTTAAGTGAACTACGAGCCCCATTGTTAATCCTTTGACGGAAATTATTTGTAACTTTCGAGAAGTAGAACAATGAATGGAACAGGTAGACGGTTGAAATCATTGTATATATTGCTTCTATATAGTCTAAGAAACATATATGCAAAGCATCCAAACAGTACAATTCGCCAATTTTTTGTACTTCAAGTTTAAGTGAACTACGAGCCCCATTGTTAATCCTTTGACGGAAATTATTTCTAACTTTCGTCAAGTAGAACAATGAATGGAACAGGTA
The DNA here is from genome assembly GCA_963989415.1 of Cerceris ruficornis. NCBI lineage: Eukaryota > Metazoa > Arthropoda > Insecta > Hymenoptera > Crabronidae > Cerceris > Cerceris ruficornis. The sequence continues at coordinate 1,194,355 of CAXDIW010000469.1, read as the reverse complement.
GAGGGTTGAAATCATTGTATATATTGCTTCTGTATAGTCTAAGAAACATATATGCAAAGCATCCCAACAGTACAATTCGCCAATTTTTTTTCTTCATGGTTAAGTGAACTACGAGCCCCATTGTTAATCCTTTAACGGAAATTAATTGTAACATTCTACAAGTAGAACAATGAATGGAACAGGTAGACGGTTGAAATCGTTGTATATATTGCTTCTATATAGTCTAAGAAACATATAGGCAAAGCATCCAAACAGTACAATTCGCCAATTTTTTGTTCTTCAAGTTTAAGTGCACAATGAGCCCCATTGTTAATCCTTTATCGGAAATTATTTGTAACTTTCTACAAGTATAACAATGAATAGAACAGGGAGACGGGTGAAATCTTTGTATATATTGCTTCTATATAATCTAAGAAACATATATGCAAAGCATCCAAACAGTACAATTCGCCAATAATTTCATCTTCATGTTTAAGTGAACTACGAGCCCCATTGTTAATCCTTTATCGGAAATTATTTGTAAATTCGGACAAGTAGAACAATGAATGGAACAGGTAGACGGTTGAAATCAATGTATATATTGCTTCTATATAGTCTAAGAAACATATATGCAAAGCATCCAAACAGTACCATTCGCCAATTTTTTGTTCTTCAAGTTTAAGTGAACAAAGAGCCCCATTGTTAATCCTTTATCGGAAATTATTTGTAACTTTCGACAAGTAGAACAATGAATGGAACTGGTAGACGGTTGAAATCTTTTTATATATTGCTTCTATATAGTCTAAGAAACATATATGCAAAGCATCCAAACAGTTCCAGTCGCCAATTTTTTGTTCTTCAAGTTTAAGTGAACACCGAGGCCCATTGATAATCATGAAACGGAAATTATTTCTAACTTTCGACAAGAAGAACAATGAATAGAACAGGTAGACGGTTGAAATCTTTGTATATGTTGCTTCTATATAGTCTAAGAAACATATATGCAAAGCATCCAAACAGTACCATTCGCCAATTTTTTTTCTTCATGGTTAAGTGAACTACGAGCCCCATTGTTAATCCTTTATCGGAAATTATTTGTAACTTTCGACAAGTAGAACAATGAATGGAACTGGTAGACGGTTGAAATCTTTTTATATATTGCTTCTATATAGTCTAAGAAACATATATGCAAAGCATCTAAACAGTAACATTCGCCAATTTTTTGACCTTCAAGTTTAAGTGAACAACGAACCCCATTGATAATCATGAAATGGAAATTATTTGTAACTTTCTACAAGTAGATCAATGAATAGTACAGGTAGACGGGTGAAATCTTTCTATATATTGCTTCTATATAGTCTAAGAAACATATATGCAAAGAATCCAAACAGTACAATTCGCCAATTTTTAGTTCTTCAAGTTTAAGTGAACTACGAGCCCCATTGTTAATCCTTTAAAGGAAATTATTTGTAAATTTCGACAAGTAGAACAAAGAATGGAACAGGTAGACTGTTTAAATCATTTCATATATTGCTTCTATATAGTCTAAGAAACATATATGCAAATCATCCAAACAGTACAATTCGCCAATTTTTTGTACTTCAAGTTTAAGTGAACTACGAGCCCCATTGTTAATCCTTTGACGGAAATTATTTGTAACTTTCGAGAAGTAGAACAATGAATGGAACAGGTAGACGGTTGAAATCATTGTATATATTGCTTCTATATAGTCTAAGAAACATATATGCAAAGCATCCAAACAGTACAATTCGCCAATTTTTTGTACTTCAAGTTTAAGTGAACTACGAGCCCCATTGTTAATCCTTTGACGGAAATTATTTCTAACTTTCGTCAAGTAGAACAATGAATGGAACAGGTAGAGGGTTGAAATCATTGTATATATTGCTTCTGTATAGTCTAAGAAACATATATGCAAAGCATCCCAACAGTACAATTCGCCAATTTTTTTTCTTCATGGTTAAGTGAACTACGAGCCCCATTGTTAATCCTTTAACGGAAATTAATTGTAACATTCTACAAGTAGAACAATGAATGGAACAGGTAGACGGTTGAAATCGTTGTATATATTGCTTCTATATAGTCTAAGAAACATATAGGCAAAGCATCCAAACAGTACAATTCGCCAATTTTTTGTTCTTCAAGTTTAAGTGCACAATGAGCCCCATTGTTAATCCTTTATCGGAAATTATTTGTAACTTTCTACAAGTATAACAATGAATAGAACAGGGAGACGGGTGAAATCTTTGTATATATTGCTTCTATATAATCTAAGAAACATATATGCAAAGCATCCAAACAGTACAATTCGCCAATAATTTCATCTTCATGTTTAAGTGAACTACGAGCCCCATTGTTAATCCTTTATCGGAAATTATTTGTAAATTCGGACAAGTAGAACAATGAATGGAACAGGTAGACGGTTGAAATCAATGTATATATTGCTTCTATATAGTCTAAGAAACATATATGCAAAGCATCCAAACAGTACCATTCGCCAATTTTTTGTTCTTCAAGTTTAAGTGAACAAAGAGCCCCATTGTTAATCCTTTATCGGAAATTATTTGTAACTTTCGACAAGTAGAACAATGAATGGAACTGGTAGACGGTTGAAATCTTTTTATATATTGCTTCTATATAGTCTAAGAAACATATATGCAAAGCATCCAAACAGTTCCAGTCGCCAATTTTTTGTTCTTCAAGTTTAAGTGAACACCGAGGCCCATTGATAATCATGAAACGGAAATTATTTCTAACTTTCGACAAGAAGAACAATGAATAGAACAGGTAGACGGTTGAAATCTTTGTATATGTTGCTTCTATATAGTCTAAGAAACATATATGCAAAGCATCCAAACAGTACCATTCGCCAATTTTTTGTTCTTCAAGTTTAAGTGAACAACGAGCCCCATTGTGAATCCTTTAAAGGAATTTATTTGTAAATTTCGACAAGTAGAACAATGATTGGAACACGTAGACGGTTGAAATCTTTGTATATATTGCTTTCATATAGTCTAAGAAACATATATGCAAAGCATCCAAACAGTACAATTCGCCAATTTATTGATCTTCATGTTTAAGTGAACAATGAGCCCCATGGTTAATCCTTTATCGGAAATTATTTGTAACTTTCGACAAGTAGAACAATGAATGGAACAGGTAGACGGTTGTAATCTTTGTATATATTGCTTCTATATAATCTAAGAAACATATATGCAAACCATCTAAACAGTACAATTCGCCAATTATTTGATCTTCAAGTTTAAGTGCACTACGAGACCCATTGTTAATCCTTTAAAGGAAATTATTTGTAAATTTCGACAAGTAGAACAATGAATGGATCATGTAGGCGGTTGAAATCATTGTATATATTTCTTCCATATAGTCTAAGAAACATATATGCAAAGCATCCAAACAGTACAATTCGCCAATTTTTTGTTCTTCAAGTTTAAGTGAACTACGAGACCCATTGTTAATTCTTTAGCGGAAATTAATTGTAACTTTCTACAAGTAGAACAATGATTGGAACACGTAGACGGTTGAAATCTTTGTATATATTTCTTCCATATAGTCTAAGAAACATATATGCAAAGCATCCAAACAGTACAATTCGCCAATTTTTTGCTCTTCAAGTTTAAGTAAACTATGATCTCCATTGTTAATCCCTTAACGGAAATTATTTGTAACTTTCGACAAGTAGAACAATGAATGGAACAGGTAGACGGTTGAAATATTTGTATATGTTGCTTCTATATAGTCTAACAAACCTATATGAAAAGCATCTAAACAGTAACAATCGCCAATTTTTTGATCTTCAGGTTTAAGTGAACAGCGAGCCCCATTGATAACCATGAAATGGAAATTATTTGTAACATTCTACAAGTAGAACAATGAATAGTACAGGTAGACGGGTGAAATCTTTCTATATATTGCTTCTAAATAGTCTAAGAAACATATATGCAAAGCATCCAAACAGTACAATTCGCCAATTTTTTGTTCTTCAAGTTTAAGTGAACTACGAGACCCATTGTTAATTCTTTAGCGGAAATTAATTGTAACTTTCGACAAGTAGAACAATGAATGGAACAGGTAGACGGTTGAAATCTTTGTATATATTGCTTCTATATAGTCTAAGAAACATATATGCAAAGCATCCAAACAATACAATTCGCAAATTTTTTGTTCTTCAAGTTTAAGTGAACAACGAGCCCCACTGTTAATCCTTTAAAGGAAGTTATTTGTAAATTTCGACAAGGAGAACAATGAATGGAACAGGTAGACGGTTGAAATCTTTGTATATATTGCTTCTATATAATCTAAGAAACATACATGCAATGCATCCAAACAGTACAATTCGCCAATTTTTTTTCCTCAAGTTTAAGTGAACTACGAGCCCCATTGTTAATCCTTTAACGGAAATTAATTGTAACTTTCTACAAGTCGGACAATGATTGGAACACGTAGACGGTTGAAATCTTTGTATATATTGCTTCTATATAGTCTAAGAAACATATACGCAAAGCATCCAAACAGTACCATTCGCCAATTTTTTGTTCTTCAAGTTTAAGTGAACAATGAGCCCCAATGGTTAATCCTTTATCGGAAATTACTTGTAATTTTCGACAAGTAGAACAATGAATGGAACAGGTAGACTGTTGAAATCTTTGTATATATTGCTTCTATATAGTCTACGAAAAATTTATGCAAAGCATCCAAACAGTACAATTCGCCAATTTCTTGTTCTTCAAGTTTAAGTAAACTACGATCCCCAATGTTTAATCCTTTATCGGAAATTATTTGTAATTTTCGCCAAGTAGAACAATGAATGGATCATGTAGTCGGTTGAAATCATTGTATATATTGCTTCTATATAATCTAAGAAACATATATTCAAAGCATCCAAACAGTACCATTCGCCAATTTTTTGTTCTTCAACTTTAAGTGAACTACGAGCCCCATTGTTAATCCTTTAAAGGAAATTATTTGTAAATTTCGACAAGTAGAACAATGAATGGAACAAGTAGACTGTTGAAATCATTGTATATATTGCTTCTATATAATCTAAGAAACATATATGCAAAGCATCCAAACAGTACAATTCGCCAATTTTTTGTTCTTCAAGTTTAAGTGAACTACGAGCCCCATTGTTAATCCTTTAAAGGAAATTTTTTGTAAATTTCGACAATTAGAACAATGAATGGAACAGGTAGACGGTTGAAATCCTTGTATATATTGCTTCCATATAGTCTAAGAAACATGAACGCAAAGCATCCAAACAGTACCATTCGCCAATTTTTTGTCCTTCAAGTTTAAGTGAACAATGAGCCCCATTGTTAATCCTTTATCGGAAATTATTTGTAACTTTCTACAAGTATAACAATGAATAGAACAGGGAGACGGGTGAAATCTTTGTATATATTGCTTCTATATAATCTAAGAAACATATATGCAAAGCATCCAAACAGTACAATTCGCCAATAATTTCATCTTCATGTTTAAGTGAACTACGAGCCCCATTGTTAATCCTTTATCGGAAATTATTTGTAAATTCGGACAAGTAGAACAATGAATGGAACAGGTAGACGGTTGAAATCAATGTATATATTGCTTCTATATAGTCTAAGAAACATATATGCAAAGCATCCAAACAGTACCATTCGCCAATTTTTTGTTCTTCAAGTTTAAGTGAACAAAGAGCCCCATTGTTAATCCTTTATCGGAAATTATTTGTAACTTTCGACAAGTAGAACAATGAATGGAACTGGTAGACGGTTGAAATCTTTTTATATATTGCTTCTATATAGTCTAAGAAACATATATGCAAAGCATCCAAACAGTTCCAGTCGCCAATTTTTTGTTCTTCAAGTTTAAGTGAACACCGAGGCCCATTGATAATCATGAAACGGAAATTATTTCTAACTTTCGACAAGAAGAACAATGAATAGAACAGGTAGACGGTTGAAATCTTTGTATATGTTGCTTCTATATAGTCTAAGAAACATATATGCAAAGCATCCAAACAGTACCATTCGCCAATTTTTTGTTCTTCAAGTTTAAGTGAACAACGAGCCCCATTGTGAATCCTTTAAAGGAATTTATTTGTAAATTTCGACAAGTAGAACAATGATTGGAACACGTAGACGGTTGAAATCTTTGTATATATTGCTTTCATATAGTCTAAGAAACATATATGCAAAGCATCCAAACAGTACAATTCGCCAATTTATTGATCTTCATGTTTAAGTGAACAATGAGCCCCATGGTTAATCCTTTATCGGAAATTATTTGTAACTTTCGACAAGTAGAACAATGAATGGAACAGGTAGACGGTTGTAATCTTTGTATATATTGCTTCTATATAATCTAAGAAACATATATGCAAACCATCTAAACAGTACAATTCGCCAATTATTTGATCTTCAAGTTTAAGTGCACTACGAGACCCATTGTTAATCCTTTAAAGGAAATTATTTGTAAATTTCGACAAGTAGAACAATGAATGGATCATGTAGGCGGTTGAAATCATTGTATATATTTCTTCCATATAGTCTAAGAAACATATATGCAAAGCATCCAAACAGTACAATTCGCCAATTTTTTGTTCTTCAAGTTTAAGTGAACTACGAGACCCATTGTTAATTCTTTAGCGGAAATTAATTGTAACTTTCTACAAGTAGAACAATGATTGGAACACGTAGACGGTTGAAATCTTTGTATATATTTCTTCCATATAGTCTAAGAAACATATATGCAAAGCATCCAAACAGTACAATTCGCCAATTTTTTGCTCTTCAAGTTTAAGTAAACTATGATCTCCATTGTTAATCCCTTAACGGAAATTATTTGTAACTTTCGACAAGTAGAACAATGAATGGAACAGGTAGACGGTTGAAATATTTGTATATGTTGCTTCTATATAGTCTAACAAACCTATATGAAAAGCATCTAAACAGTAACAATCGCCAATTTTTTGATCTTCAGGTTTAAGTGAACAGCGAGCCCCATTGATAACCATGAAATGGAAATTATTTGTAACATTCTACAAGTAGAACAATGAATAGTACAGGTAGACGGGTGAAATCTTTCTATATATTGCTTCTAAATAGTCTAAGAAACATATATGCAAAGCATCCAAACAGTACAATTCGCCAATTTTTTGTTCTTCAAGTTTAAGTGAACTACGAGACCCATTGTTAATTCTTTAGCGGAAATTAATTGTAACTTTCGACAAGTAGAACAATGAATGGAACAGGTAGACGGTTGAAATCTTTGTATATATTGCTTCTATATAGTCTAAGAAACATATATGCAAAGCATCCAAACAATACAATTCGCAAATTTTTTGTTCTTCAAGTTTAAGTGAACAACGAGCCCCACTGTTAATCCTTTAAAGGAAGTTATTTGTAAATTTCGACAAGGAGAACAATGAATGGAACAGGTAGACGGTTGAAATCTTTGTATATATTGCTTCTATATAATCTAAGAAACATACATGCAATGCATCCAAACAGTACAATTCGCCAATTTTTTTTCCTCAAGTTTAAGTGAACTACGAGCCCCATTGTTAATCCTTTAACGGAAATTAATTGTAACTTTCTACAAGTCGGACAATGATTGGAACACGTAGACGGTTGAAATCTTTGTATATATTGCTTCTATATAGTCTAAGAAACATATACGCAAAGCATCCAAACAGTACCATTCGCCAATTTTTTGTTCTTCAAGTTTAAGTGAACAATGAGCCCCAATGGTTAATCCTTTATCGGAAATTACTTGTAATTTTCGACAAGTAGAACAATGAATGGAACAGGTAGACTGTTGAAATCTTTGTATATATTGCTTCTATATAGTCTACGAAAAATTTATGCAAAGCATCCAAACAGTACAATTCGCCAATTTCTTGTTCTTCAAGTTTAAGTAAACTACGATCCCCAATGTTTAATCCTTTATCGGAAATTATTTGTAATTTTCGCCAAGTAGAACAATGAATGGATCATGTAGTCGGTTGAAATCATTGTATATATTGCTTCTATATAATCTAAGAAACATATATTCAAAGCATCCAAACAGTACCATTCGCCAATTTTTTGTTCTTCAACTTTAAGTGAACTACGAGCCCCATTGTTAATCCTTTAAAGGAAATTATTTGTAAATTTCGACAAGTAGAACAATGAATGGAACAAGTAGACTGTTGAAATCATTGTATATATTGCTTCTATATAATCTAAGAAACATATATGCAAAGCATCCAAACAGTACAATTCGCCAATTTTTTGTTCTTCAAGTTTAAGTGAACTACGAGCCCCATTGTTAATCCTTTAAAGGAAATTTTTTGTAAATTTCGACAATTAGAACAATGAATGGAACAGGTAGACGGTTGAAATCCTTGTATATATTGCTTCCATATAGTCTAAGAAACATGAACGCAAAGCATCCAAACAGTACCATTCGCCAATTTTTTGTCCTTCAAGTTTAAGTGAACAATGAGCCCCATTGTTAATCCTTTATCGGAAATTATTTGTAACTTTCGACAAGTAGAACAATTAATGGAACAGGTAGACGGTTGAAATCTTTGTATATATTGCTTCTATATAATCTAAGAAACATATATGCATAGCATCCAAACAGTACCATTCGCCAATTTTTTGTCCTTCAAGTTTAAGTGAACAATGAGCCCCATTGTTAATCCTTTATCGGAAATTATTTGTAACTTTCGACAAGTAGAACAATGAATGGAACAGGTAGACGGTTGAAATCTTTGTATCTATTGCTTCTATATAATCTAAGAAACATATATGCAAAGCATCTAAACAGTAACAATCGCCAATTTTTTGATCTTCAAGTTTAAGTGAACTACGAGCCCCTTTGTTAATCCTTTAACGGAAATTAATTGTAACTTTCTACAAGTAGAACAATGATTGGAAAACGTAGACGGTTGAAATCTTTTTATATATTGCTTCCATATAATCTAAGAAACATATATGCAAAGCGTCCAAACAGTACAATTCGCTAATTTTTTGCTCTTCAAGTTTAAGTGAACTATGAGCCCCATTGTTAATCCTTTAAAGGAAATTATTTGTAAATTTCGGCAAGTAGAACAATGAACGGAACAGGTAGACGGTTGAAATCTTTGTATATATTGCTTCTATATAGTCTAAGAAACATATATGCATAGCGTCCAAATAGTACAATTCGCCAATTTTTTGCTCTTCATGTTTAAGTAAACTACGATCCCCATTGTTAATCCCTTAACGGAAATTATTTGTAACTTTCGACAAGTAGAACAATGAATGGAACAGGTAGACGGTTGAAATCATTGTATATATTGCTTCTATATAGTCTAAGAAACATATCTGCAAATCATCCAAACAGTACAATTCGCCAATTATTTGATCTTCAAGTTTAAGTGAACTACGAGCCCCAATGTTTAATCCTTTATCGGAAATTATTTGTAATTTTCGCCAAGTAGAACAATGAATGGATCATGTAGTCGGTTGAAATCATTGTATATATTGCTTCTATATAGTCTACGAAACATATATGCAAAGCATCCAAACAGTACAATTCGCCAATTTTTTGTTCCTCAAGTTTAAGTGAACTACGATCCCCATTGTTAATCCCTTAACGGAAATTATTTATAACTTTCGACAAGTAGAACAATGAATGGAACAGGTAGACGGTTGAAATCATTGTATATATTGCTTCTATATAGTCTAAGAAACATATCTGCAAATCATCCAAACAGTACGATTCGCCAATTATTTGATCTTCAAGTTTAAGTGAACTACGAGCCCCAATGGTTAATCCTTTATCGGAAATTATTTGTAATTTTCGCCAAGTAGAACAATGAATGGAACAGGTAGACGGTTGAAATCTTTGTATATAATGCTTCTATATAATCTAAGAAACATATATGCAATGCATCCAAACAGTACAATTCGCCAATTTTTTGTTCTTCAAGTTTAAGTGAACAGCAAGCCCCATTGATAATCATGAAATGGAAATTATTTGTAACTTTCTACAAGTAGAACAATGAATAGTACAGGTAGACGGGTGAAATCTTTCTATATATTGCTTCTAAATAGTCTAAGAAACATATATGCAAAGCATCCAAACAGTACAATTCGCCAATTTTTTGTTCTTCAAGTTTAAGTGAACTACGAGACCCATTGTTAATTCTTTAGCGGAAATTAATTGTAACTTTCTACAAGTAGAACAATGATTGGAACACGTAGACGGTTGAAATCTTTGTATATATTTCTTCCATATAGTCTAAGAAACATATATGCAAAGCATCCAAACAGTACAATTCGCCAATTTTTTGTTCTTCAAGTTTAAGTAAACTATGATCTCCATTGTTAATCCCTTAACGGAAATTATTTGTAACTTTCGACAAGTAGAACAATGAATGGAACAGGTAGACGGTTGAAATATTTGTATATGTTGCTTCTATATAGTCTAACAAACCTATATGAAAAGCATCTAAACAGTAACAATCGCCAATTTTTTGATCTTCAGGTTTAAGTGAACAGCGAGCCCCATTGATAACCATGAAATGGAAATTATTTGTAACATTCTACAAGTAGAACAATGAATAGTACAGGTAGACGGGTGAAATCTTTCTATATATTGCTTCTAAATAGTCTAAGAAACATATATGCAAAGCATCCAAACAGTACAATTCGCCAATTTTTTGTTCTTCAAGTTTAAGTGAACTACGAGACCCATTGTTAATTCTTTAGCGGAAATTAATTGTAACTTTCGACAAGTAGAACAATGAATGGAACAGGTAGACGGTTGAAATCTTTGTATATATTGCTTCTATATAGTCTAAGAAACATATATGCAAAGCATCCAAACAATACAATTCGCAAATTTTTTGTTCTTCAAGTTTAAGTGAACAACGAGCCCCACTGTTAATCCTTTAAAGGAAGTTATTTGTAAATTTCGACAAGGAGAACAATGAATGGAACAGGTAGACGGTTGAAATCTTTGTATATATTGCTTCTATATAATCTAAGAAACATACATGCAATGCATCCAAACAGTACAATTCGCCAATTTTTTTTCCTCAAGTTTAAGTGAACTACGAGCCCCATTGTTAATCCTTTAACGGAAATTAATTGTAACTTTCTACAAGTCGGACAATGATTGGAACACGTAGACGGTTGAAATCTTTGTATATATTGCTTCTATATAGTCTAAGAAACATATACGCAAAGCATCCAAACAGTACCATTCGCCAATTTTTTGTTCTTCAAGTTTAAGTGAACAATGAGCCCCAATGGTTAATCCTTTATCGGAAATTACTTGTAATTTTCGACAAGTAGAACAATGAATGGAACAGGTAGACTGTTGAAATCTTTGTATATATTGCTTCTATATAGTCTACGAAAAATTTATGCAAAGCATCCAAACAGTACAATTCGCCAATTTCTTGTTCTTCAAGTTTAAGTAAACTACGATCCCCAATGTTTAATCCTTTATCGGAAATTATTTGTAATTTTCGCCAAGTAGAACAATGAATGGATCATGTAGTCGGTTGAAATCATTGTATATATTGCTTCTATATAATCTAAGAAACATATATGCAAAGCATCCAAACAGTACCATTCGCCAATTTTTTGTTCTTCAAGTTTAAGTGAACACGAGCCCCATTGTTAATCCTTTAACGGAAATTAATTGTAACTTTCTACAAGTAGAACAATGAATGGAACAGGTAGACGGTTGAAATCTTTGTATATGTTGCTTCTATATAGTCTAAGAAACCTATATGCAAAGCATCTAAACAGTAACAATCGCCAATTTTTTGATCTTCAAGTTTAAGTGAACAGCGGGCCCCATTGATAATCATGAAATGGAAATTATTTGTAACTTTCTACAAGTAGAACAATGAATAGTACAGGTAGACGGGTGAAATCTTTCTATATATTGCTTCTAAATAGTCTAAGAAACATATATGCAAAGCATCCAAACAGTACAATTCTCCAATTTTTTGTTCTTCAAGTTTAAGTGAACAACGAGCCCCATTGTTAATCCTTTAAAGGAAGTTATTTGTAAATTTCGACAAGGAGAACAATGAATGGAACAGGTAGACGGTTGAAATCTTTGTATATATTGCTTCTATATAATCTAAGAAACATATATGCAAAGCATCCAAACAGTACAATTCGCCAATTTTTTTTCTTCAAGTTTAAGTGAACAATGAGCCCCATTGTTAATCCTTTATCGGAAATTATTTGTAACTTTCGACAAGTAGAACAATGAATGGAACTGGTAGACGGTTGAAATCTTTTTATATATTGCTTCTATATAGTCTAAGAAACATATATGCAAAGCATCTAAACAGTAACATTCGCCAATTTTTTGACCTTCAAGTTTAAGTGAACAACGAACCCCATTGATAATCATGAAATGGAAATTATTTGTAACTTTCTACAAGTAGATCAATGAATAGTACAGGTAGACGGGTGAAATCTTTCTATATATTGCTTCTATATAGTCTAAGAAACATATATGCAAAGAATCCAAACAGTACAATTCGCCAATTTTTTGTTCTTCAAGTTTAAGTGAACTACGAGCCCCATTGTTAATCCTTTAAAGGAAATTATTTGTAAATTTCGACAAGTAGAACAAAGAATGGAACAGGTAGACTGTTTAAATCATTTCATATATTGCTTCTATATAGTCTAAGAAACATATATGCAAATCATCCAAACAGTACAATTCGCCAATTTTTTGTACTTCAAGTTTAAGTGAACTACGAGCCCCATTGTTAATCCTTTGACGGAAATTATTTGTAACTTTCGAGAAGTAGAACAATGAATGGAACAGGTAGACGGTTGAAATCATTGTATATATTGCTTCTATATAGTCTAAGAAACATATATGCAAAGCATCCAAACAGTAAAATTCGCCAATTTTTTGTACTTCAAGTTTAAGTGAACTACGAGCCCCATTGTTAATCCTTTGACGGAAATTATTTCTAACTTTCGACAAGTAGAACAATGAATGGAACAGGTAGAGGGTTGAAATCATTGTATATATTGCTTCTGTATAGTCTAAGAAACATATATGCAAAGCATCCCAACAGTACAATTCGCCAATTTTTTTTCTTCATGGTTAAGTGAACTACGAGCCCCATTGTTAATCCTTTATCGGAAATTATTTGTAACTTTCGACAAGTAGAACAATGAATGGAACTGGTAGACGGTTGAAATCTTTTTATATATTGCTTCTATATAGTCTAAGAAACATATATGCAAAGCATCTAAACAGTAACATTCGCCAATTTTTTGACCTTCAAGTTTAAGTGAACAACGAACCCCATTGATAATCATGAAATGGAAATTATTTGTAACTTTCTACAAGTAGATCAATGAATAGTACAGGTAGACGGGTGAAATCTTTCTATATATTGCTTCTATATAGTCTAAGAAACATATATGCAAAGAATCCAAACAGTACAATTCGCCAATTTTTTGTTCTTCAAGTTTAAGTGAACTACGAGCCCCATTGTTAATCCTTTAAAGGAAATTATTTGTAAATTTCGACAAGTAGAACAAAGAATGGAACAGGTAGACTGTTTAAATCATTTCATATATTGCTTCTATATAGTCTAAGAAACATATATGCAAATCATCCAAACAGTACAATTCGCCAATTTTTTGTACTTCAAGTTTAAGTGAACTACGAGCCCCATTGTTAATCCTTTGACGGAAATTATTTGTAACTTTCGAGAAGTAGAACAATGAATGGAACAGGTAGACGGTTGAAATCATTGTATATATTGCTTCTATATAGTCTAAGAAACATATATGCAAAGCATCCAAACAGTACAATTCGCCAATTTTTTGTACTTCAAGTTTAAGTGAACTACGAGCCCCATTGTTAATCCTTTGACGGAAATTATTTCTAACTTTCGTCAAGTAGAACAATGAATGGAACAGGTAGAGGGTTGAAATCATTGTATATATTGCTTCTGTATAGTCTAAGAAACATATATGCAAAGCATCCCAACAGTACAATTCGCCAATTTTTTTTCTTCATGGTTAAGTGAACTACGAGCCCCATTGTTAATCCTTTAACGGAAATTAATTGTAACATTCTACAAGTAGAACAATGAATGGAACAGGTAGACGGTTGAAATCGTTGTATATATTGCTTCTATATAGTCTAAGAAACATATAGGCAAAGCATCCAAACAGTACAATTCGCCAATTTTTTGTTCTTCAAGTTTAAGTGCACAATGAGCCCCATTGTTAATCCTTTATCGGAAATTATTTGTAACTTTCTACAAGTATAACAATGAATAGAACAGGGAGACGGGTGAAATCTTTGTATATATTGCTTCTATATAATCTAAGAAACATATATGCAAAGCATCCAAACAGTACAATTCGCCAATAATTTCATCTTCATGTTTAAGTGAACTACGAGCCCCATTGTTAATCCTTTATCGGAAATTATTTGTAAATTCGGACAAGTAGAACAATGAATGGAACAGGTAGACGGTTGAAATCAATGTATATATTGCTTCTATATAGTCTAAGAAACATATATGCAAAGCATCCAAACAGTACCATTCGCCAATTTTTTGTTCTTCAAGTTTAAGTGAACAAAGAGCCCCATTGTTAATCCTTTATCGGAAATTATTTGTAACTTTCGACAAGTAGAACAATGAATGGAACTGGTAGACGGTTGAAATCTTTTTATATATTGCTTCTATATAGTCTAAGAAACATATATGCAAAGCATCCAAACAGTTCCAGTCGCCAATTTTTTGTTCTTCAAGTTTAAGTGAACACCGAGGCCCATTGATAATCATGAAACGGAAATTATTTCTAACTTTCGACAAGAAGAACAATGAATAGAACAGGTAGACGGTTGAAATCTTTGTATATGTTGCTTCTATATAGTCTAAGAAACATATATGCAAAGCATCCAAACAGTACCATTCGCCAATTTTTTGTTCTTCAAGTTTAAGTGAACAACGAGCCCCATTGTGAATCCTTTAAAGGAATTTATTTGTAAATTTCGACAAGTAGAACAATGATTGGAACACGTAGACGGTTGAAATCTTTGTATATATTGCTTTCATATAGTCTAAGAAACATATATGCAAAGCATCCAAACAGTACAATTCGCCAATTTATTGATCTTCATGTTTAAGTGAACAATGAGCCCCATGGTTAATCCTTTATCGGAAATTATTTGTAACTTTCGACAAGTAGAACAATGAATGGAACAGGTAGACGGTTGTAATCTTTGTATATATTGCTTCTATATAATCTAAGAAACATATATGCAAACCATCTAAACAGTACAATTCGCCAATTATTTGATCTTCAAGTTTAAGTGCACTACGAGACCCATTGTTAATCCTTTAAAGGAAATTATTTGTAAATTTCGACAAGTAGAACAATGAATGGATCATGTAGGCGGTTGAAATCATTGTATATATTTCTTCCATATAGTCTAAGAAACATATATGCAAAGCATCCAAACAGTACAATTCGCCAATTTTTTGTTCTTCAAGTTTAAGTGAACTACGAGACCCATTGTTAATTCTTTAGCGGAAATTAATTGTAACTTTCTACAAGTAGAACAATGATTGGAACACGTAGACGGTTGAAATCTTTGTATATATTTCTTCCATATAGTCTAAGAAACATATATGCAAAGCATCCAAACAGTACAATTCGCCAATTTTTTGTTCTTCAAGTTTAAGTAAACTATGATCTCCATTGTTAATCCCTTAACGGAAATTATTTGTAACTTTCGACAAGTAGAACAATGAATGGAACAGGTAGACGGTTGAAATATTTGTATATGTTGCTTCTATATAGTCTAACAAACCTATATGAAAAGCATCTAAACAGTAACAATCGCCAATTTTTTGATCTTCAGGTTTAAGTGAACAGCGAGCCCCATTGATAACCATGAAATGGAAATTATTTGTAACATTCTACAAGTAGAACAATGAATAGTACAGGTAGACGGGTGAAATCTTTCTATATATTGCTTCTAAATAGTCTAAGAAACATATATGCAAAGCATCCAAACAGTACAATTCGCCAATTTTTTGTTCTTCAAGTTTAAGTGAACTACGAGACCCATTGTTAATTCTTTAGCGGAAATTAATTGTAACTTTCGACAAGTAGAACAATGAATGGAACAGGTAGACGGTTGAAATCTTTGTATATATTGCTTCTATATAGTCTAAGAAACATATATGCAAAGCATCCAAACAATACAATTCGCAAATTTTTTGTTCTTCAAGTTTAAGTGAACAACGAGCCCCACTGTTAATCCTTTAAAGGAAGTTATTTGTAAATTTCGACAAGGAGAACAATGAATGGAACAGGTAGACGGTTGAAATCTTTGTATATATTGCTTCTATATAATCTAAGAAACATACATGCAATGCATCCAAACAGTACAATTCGCCAATTTTTTTTCCTCAAGTTTAAGTGAACTACGAGCCCCATTGTTAATCCTTTAACGGAAATTAATTGTAACTTTCTACAAGTCGGACAATGATTGGAACACGTAGACGGTTGAAATCTTTGTATATATTGCTTCTATATAGTCTAAGAAACATATACGCAAAGCATCCAAACAGTACCATTCGCCAATTTTTTGTTCTTCAAGTTTAAGTGAACAATGAGCCCCAATGGTTAATCCTTTATCGGAAATTACTTGTAATTTTCGACAAGTAGAACAATGAATGGAACAGGTAGACTGTTGAAATCTTTGTATATATTGCTTCTATATAGTCTACGAAAAATTTATGCAAAGCATCCAAACAGTACAATTCGCCAATTTCTTGTTCTTCAAGTTTAAGTAAACTACGATCCCCAATGTTTAATCCTTTATCGGAAATTATTTGTAATTTTCGCCAAGTAGAACAATGAATGGATCATGTAGTCGGTTGAAATCATTGTATATATTGCTTCTATATAATCTAAGAAACATATATTCAAAGCATCCAAACAGTACCATTCGCCAATTTTTTGTTCTTCAACTTTAAGTGAACTACGAGCCCCATTGTTAATCCTTTAAAGGAAATTATTTGTAAATTTCGACAAGTAGAACAATGAATGGAACAAGTAGACTGTTGAAATCATTGTATATATTGCTTCTATATAATCTAAGAAACATATATGCAAAGCATCCAAACAGTACAATTCGCCAATTTTTTGTTCTTCAAGTTTAAGTGAACTACGAGCCCCATTGTTAATCCTTTAAAGGAAATTTTTTGTAAATTTCGACAATTAGAACAATGAATGGAACAGGTAGACGGTTGAAATCCTTGTATATATTGCTTCCATATAGTCTAAGAAACATGAACGCAAAGCATCCAAACAGTACCATTCGCCAATTTTTTGTCCTTCAAGTTTAAGTGAACAATGAGCCCCATTGTTAATCCTTTATCGGAAATTATTTGTAACTTTCGACAAGTAGAACAATTAATGGAACAGGTAGACGGTTGAAATCTTTGTATATATTGCTTCTATATAATCTAAGAAACATATATGCATAGCATCCAAACAGTACCATTCGCCAATTTTTTGTCCTTCAAGTTTAAGTGAACAATGAGCCCCATTGTTAATCCTTTATCGGAAATTATTTGTAACTTTCGACAAGTAGAACAATGAATGGAACAGGTAGACGGTTGAAATCTTTGTATCTATTGCTTCTATATAATCTAAGAAACATATATGCAAAGCATCTAAACAGTAACAATCGCCAATTTTTTGATCTTCAAGTTTAAGTGAACTACGAGCCCCTTTGTTAATCCTTTAACGGAAATTAATTGTAACTTTCTACAAGTAGAACAATGATTGGAAAACGTAGACGGTTGAAATCTTTTTATATATTGCTTCCATATAATCTAAGAAACATATATGCAAAGCGTCCAAACAGTACAATTCGCTAATTTTTTGCTCTTCAAGTTTAAGTGAACTATGAGCCCCATTGTTAATCCTTTAAAGGAAATTATTTGTAAATTTCGGCAAGTAGAACAATGAACGGAACAGGTAGACGGTTGAAATCTTTGTATATATTGCTTCTATATAGTCTAAGAAACATATATGCATAGCGTCCAAATAGTACAATTCGCCAATTTTTTGCTCTTCATGTTTAAGTAAACTACGATCCCCATTGTTAATCCCTTAACGGAAATTATTTGTAACTTTCGACAAGTAGAACAATGAATGGAACAGGTAGACGGTTGAAATCATTGTATATATTGCTTCTATATAGTCTAAGAAACATATCTGCAAATCATCCAAACAGTACAATTCGCCAATTATTTGATCTTCAAGTTTAAGTGAACTACGAGCCCCAATGTTTAATCCTTTATCGGAAATTATTTGTAATTTTCGCCAAGTAGAACAATGAATGGATCATGTAGTCGGTTGAAATCATTGTATATATTGCTTCTATATAGTCTACGAAACATATATGCAAAGCATCCAAACAGTACAATTCGCCAATTTTTTGTTCCTCAAGTTTAAGTGAACTACGATCCCCATTGTTAATCCCTTAACGGAAATTATTTATAACTTTCGACAAGTAGAACAATGAATGGAACAGGTAGACGGTTGAAATCATTGTATATATTGCTTCTATATAGTCTAAGAAACATATCTGCAAATCATCCAAACAGTACGATTCGCCAATTATTTGATCTTCAAGTTTAAGTGAACTACGAGCCCCAATGGTTAATCCTTTATCGGAAATTATTTGTAATTTTCGCCAAGTAGAACAATGAATGGAACAGGTAGACGGTTGAAATCTTTGTATATATTGCTTCTATATAATCTAAGAAACATATATGCAATGCATCCAAACAGTACAATTCGCCAATTTTTTGTTCTTCAAGTTTAAGTGAACAGCAAGCCCCATTGATAATCATGAAATGGAAATTATTTGTAACTTTCTACAAGTAGAACAATGAATAGTACAGGTAGACGGGTGAAATCTTTCTATATATTGCTTCTAAATAGTCTAAGAAACATATATGCAAAGCATCCAAACAGTACAATTCGCCAATTTTTTGTTCTTCAAGTTTAAGTGAACAACGAGCCCCATTGTTAATCCTTTATCGGAAATTATTTGTAACTTTCGACAAGTAGAACAATGAATGGAACAGGTAGACGGTTGAAATCTTTGTATCTATTGCTTCTATATAATCTAAGAAACATATATGCAAAGCATCTAAACAGTAACAATCGCCAATTTTTTGATCTTCAAGTTTAAGTGAACTACGAGCCCCTTTGTTAATCCTTTAACGGAAATTAATTGTAACTTTCTACAAGTAGAACAATGATTGGAAAACGTAGACGGTTGAAATCTTTTTATATATTGCTTCCATATAATCTAAGAAACATATATGCAAAGCGTCCAAACAGTACAATTCGCTAATTTTTTGCTCTTCAAGTTTAAGTGAACTATGAGCCCCATTGTTAATCCTTTAAAGGAAATTATTTGTAAATTTCGGCAAGTAGAACAATGAACGGAACAGGTAGACGGTTGAAATCTTTGTATATATTGCTTCTATATAGTCTAAGAAACATATATGCATAGCGTCCAAATAGTACAATTCGCCAATTTTTTGCTCTTCATGTTTAAGTAAACTACGATCCCCATTGTTAATCCCTTAACGGAAATTATTTGTAACTTTCGACAAGTAGAACAATGAATGGAACAGGTAGACGGTTGAAATCATTGTATATATTGCTTCTATATAGTCTAAGAAACATATCTGCAAATCATCCAAACAGTACAATTCGCCAATTATTTGATCTTCAAGTTTAAGTGAACTACGAGCCCCAATGTTTAATCCTTTATCGGAAATTATTTGTAATTTTCGCCAAGTAGAACAATGAATGGATCATGTAGTCGGTTGAAATCATTGTATATATTGCTTCTATATAGTCTACGAAACATATATGCAAAGCATCCAAACAGTACAATTCGCCAATTTTTTGTTCCTCAAGTTTAAGTGAACTACGATCCCCATTGTTAATCCCTTAACGGAAATTATTTATAACTTTCGACAAGTAGAACAATGAATGGAACAGTTAGACGGTTGAAATCATTGTATATATTGCTTCTATATAGTCTAAGAAACATATCTGCAAATCATCCAAACAGTACGATTCGCCAATTATTTGATCTTCAAGTTTAAGTGAACTACGAGCCCCAATGGTTAATCCTTTATCGGAAATTATTTGTAATTTTCGCCAAGTAGAACAATGAATGGAACAGGTAGACGGTTGAAATCTTTGTATATATTGCTTCTATATAATCTAAGAAACATATATGCAATGCATCCAAACAGTACAATTCGCCAATTTTTTGTTCTTCAAGTTTAAGTGAACAGCAAGCCCCATTGATAATCATGAAATGGAAATTATTTGTAACTTTCTACAAGTAGAACAATGAATAGTACAGATAGACGGGTGAAATCTTTCTATATATTGCTTCTAAATAGTCTAAGAAACATATATGCAAAGCATCCAAACAGTACAATTCGCCAATTTTTTGTTCTTCAAGTTTAAGTGAACAACGAGCCCCATTGTTAATCCTTTAAAGGAAGTTATTTGTAAATTTCGACAAGGAGAACAATGAATGGAACAGGTAGACGGTTGAAATCTTTGTATATATTGCTTCTATATAATCTAAGAAACATATATGCAATGCATCCAAACAGTACAATTCGCCAATTTTTTGTTCCTCAAGTTTAAGTGAACTACGAGCCCCATTGTTAATCCTTTAACGGAAATTAATTGTAACTTTCTACAAGTAGGACAATGATTGGAACACGTAGACGGTTGAAATATTTGTATATGTTGCTTCTATATAGTCTAACAAACCTATATGCAAAGCATCTAAACAGTAACAATCGCCAATTTTTTGATCTTCAGGTTTAAGTGAACAGCGAGCCCCATTGATAATCATGAAATGGAAATTATTTGTAACTTTCTACAAGTAGAACAATGAATAGTACAGGTAGACGGGTGAAATCTTTCTATATATTGCTTCTAAATAGTCTAAGAAACATATATGCAAAGCATCCAAACAGTACAATTCGCCAATTATTTGATCTTCAAGTTTAAGTGAACTACGAGCCCCATTGTTAATACTTTAACGGAAATTAATTGTAACTTTCTACAAGTAGAACAATGAATGGAACAGGTAGACGGTTGAAATCTTTGTATATGTTGCTTCTATATAGTCTAAGAAACCTATATGCAAAGCATCTAAACAGTAACAATCGCCAATTTTTTGATCTTCAAGTTTAAGTGAACAGCGGGCCCCATTGATAATCATGAAATGGAAATTATTTGTAACTTTCTACAAGTAGAACAATGAATGGAACAATTAGACGGTTGAAATCTTTGTATATATTGCGTCTATATAGTCTAAGAAACATATATGCAAAGCGTCCAAATAGTACAATTCGCCAATTTTTTGCTCTTCAAGTTTAAGTAAACTACGATCCCCATTGTTAATCCCTTAACGGAAATTATTTGTAACTTTCGACAAGTAGAACAATGAATGGAACAGGTAGACGGTTGAAATCATTGTATATATTGCTTCTATATAGTCTAAGAAAAATATCTGCAAATCATCCAAACAGTACAATTCGCCAATTATTTGATCTTCAAGTTTAAGTGAACTACGAGCCCCAATGGTTAATCCTTTATCGGAAATTATTTGTAATTTTCGCCAAGTAGAACAATGAATGGATCATGTAGACGGTTGAAATCATTGTATATATTGCTTCTATATAGTCTACGAAACATATATGCAAAGCATCCAAACAGTACAATTCGCCAATTTTTTGTTCCTCAAGTTTAAGTGAACTACGATCCCCATTGTTAATCCCTTAACGGAAATTATTTATAACTTTCGACAAGTAGAACAATGAATGGAACAGGTAGACGGTTGAAATCATTGTATATATTGCTTCTATATAGTCTAAGAAACATATCTGCAAATCATCCAAACAGTACGATTCGCCAATTATTTGATCTTCAAGTTTAAGTGAACTACGAGCCCCAATGGTTAATCCTTTATCGGAAATTATTTGTAATTTTCGCCAAGTAGAACAATGAATGGAACAGGTAGACGGTTGAAATCTTTGTATATATTGCTTCTATATAATCTAAGAAACATATATGCAATGCATCCAAACAGTACAATTCGCCAATTTTTTGTTCTTCAAGTTTAAGTGAACAGCAAGCCCCATTGATAATCATGAAATGGAAATTATTTGTAACTTTCTACAAGTAGAACAATGAATAGTACAGGTAGACGGGTGAAATCTTTCTATATATTGCTTCTAAATAGTCTAAGAAACATATATGCAAAGCATCCAAACAGTACAATTCGCCAATTTTTTGTTCTTCAAGTTTAAGTGAACAACGAGCCCCATTGTTAATCCTTTAAAGGAAGTTATTTGTAAATTTCGACAAGGAGAACAATTAATGGAACAGGTAGACGGTTGAAATCTTTGTATATATTGCTTCTATATAATCTAAGAAACATATATGCAATGCATCCAAACAGTACAATTCGCCAATTTTTTGTTCCTCAAGTTTAAGTGAACTACGAGCCCCATTGTTAATCCTTTAACGGAAATTAATTGTAACTTTCTACAAGTAGGACAATGATTGGAACACGTAGACGGTTGAAATATTTGTATATGTTGCTTCTATATAGTCTAACAAACCTATATGCAAAGCATCTAAACAGTAACAATCGCCAATTTTTTGATCTTCAGGTTTAAGTGAACAGCGAGCCCCATTGATAATCATGAAATGGAAATTATTTGTAACTTTCTACAAGTAGAACAATGAATAGTACAGGTAGACGGGTGAAATCTTTCTATATATTGCTTCTAAATAGTCTAAGAAACATATATGCAAAGCATCCAAACAGTACAATTCGCCAATTATTTGATCTTCAAGTTTAAGTGAACTACGAGCCCCATTGTTAATACTTTAACGGAAATTAATTGTAACTTTCTACAAGTAGAACAATGAATGGAACAGGTAGACGGTTGAAATCTTTGTATATGTTGCTTCTATATAGTCTAAGAAACCTATATGCAAAGCATCTAAACAGTAACAATCGCCAATTTTTTGATCTTCAAGTTTAAGTGAACAGCGGGCCCCATTGATAATCATGAAATGGAAATTATTTGTAACTTTCTACAAGTAGAACAATGAATAGTACAGGTAGACGGGTGAAATCTTTCTATATATTGCTTCTAAATAGTCTAAGAAACATATATGCAAAGCATCCAAACAGTACAATTCGCCAATTTTTTGTTCTTCAAGTTTAAGTGAACAATAAGCCCCATTGTTAATCCTTTAAAGGAAGTTATTTGTATCTTTCGAGAAGTAGAACAATGAATGGAACAGGTAGACGGTTGAAATCATTGTATATATTGCTTCTATATAGTCTAAGAAACATATATGCAAAGCATCCAAACAGTACAATTCGCCAATTTTTTGTACTTCAAGTTTAAGTGAACTACGAGCCCCATTGTTAATCCTTTGACGGAAATTATTTCTAACTTTCGACAAGTAGAACAATGAATGGAACAGGTAGAGCGTTGAAATCATTGTATATATTGCTTCTGTATAGTCTAAGAAACATATATGCAAAGCATCCCAACAGTACAATTCGCCAATTTTTTTTCTTCATGGTTAAGTGAACTACGAGCCCCATTGTTAATCCTTTAACGGAAATTAATTGTAACATTCTACAAGTAGAACAATGAATGGAACAGGTAGACGGTTGAAATCGTTGTATATATTGCTTCTATATAGTCTAAGAAACATATAGGCAAAGCATCCAAACAGTACAATTCGCCAATTTTTTGTTCTTCAAGTTTAAGTGCACAATGAGCCCCATTGTTAATCCTTTATCGGAAATTATTTGTAACTTTCTACAAGTAGAACAATGAATAGAACAGGGAGACGGGTGAAATCTTTGTATATATTGCTTCTATATAATCTGAGAAACATATATGCAAAGCATCCAAACAGTACAATTCGCCAATAATTTCACCTTCATGTTTAAGTGAACTACGAGCCCCATTGTTAATACTTTAACGGAAATAATTTGTAAATTCCGACAAGTAGAACAATGAATGGAACAGGTAGACGGTTGAAATCAATGTATATATTGCTTCTATATAGTCTAAGAAACATATATGCAAAGCATCCAAACAGTACCATTCGCCAATTTTTTGTTCTTCAAGTTTAAGTGAACAAAGAGCCCCATTGTTAATCCTTTATCGGAAATTATTTGTAACTTTCGACAAGTAGAACAATGAATGGAACTGGTAGACGGTTGAAATCTTTTTATATATTGCTTCTATATAGTCTAAGAAACATATATGCAAAGCATCCAAACAGTTCCAGTCGCCAATTTTTTGTTCTTCAAGTTTAAGTGAACACCGAGGCCCATTGATAATCATGAAACGGAAATTATTTCTAACTTTCGACAAGAAGAACAATGAATAGAACAGGTAGACGGTTGAAATCTTTGTATATGTTGCTTCTATATAGTCTAAGAAACCTATATGCAAAGCATCTAAACAGTAACATTCGCCAATTTGTTTATCTTCAAGTTTAAGTGAACAATGAGCCCCATTGTTAATCATTTATCGGAAATTATTTCTAACTTTCGACAAGTAGTACAATGAATGGAACAGGTAGACGGTTGAAATCATTGTATATATTGCTTCTATATAGTCTATGAAACATATATGCAAAGCATCCAAACAGTACAATTCGCCAATTTATTGTTCTTCAAGTTTAAGTGAACAACGAGCCCCATTGTGAATCCTTTAAAGGAATTTATTTGTAAATTTCGACAAGTAGAACAATGATTGGAACACGTAGACGGTTGAAATCCTTGTATATATTGCTTTCATATAGTCTAAGAAACATATATGCAAAGCATCCAAACAGTACAATTCGCCAATTTATTGATCTTCATGTTTAAGTGAACAATGAGCCCCATGGTTAATCCTTTATCGGAAATTATTTGTAACTTTCGACAAGTAGAACAATGAATGGAACAGGTAGACGGTTGTAATCTTTGTATATATTGCTTCTATATAATCTAAGAAACATATATGCAAACCATCTAAACAGTAACAATCGCCAAATTTCTGATCTTCAAGTTTAAGTGAACAGCGAGCCCCATTGATAATCATGAAATGGAAATTATTTGTAACTTTCTACAAGTAGAACAATGAATAGTACAGTTAGACGGGTGAAATCTTTCTATATATTGCTTCTAAATAGTCTAAGAAACATGTATGCAAAGCATCCCAACAGTACAATTCGCCAATTTTTTTTCTTCATGGTTAAGTGAACTACGAGCCCCATTGTTAATCCTTTAACGGAAATTAATTGTAACATTCTACAAGTAGAACAATGAATGGAACAGGTAGACGGTTGAAATCGTTGTATATATTGCTTCTATATAGTCTAAGAAACATATAGGCAAAGCATCCAAACAGTACAATTCGCCAATTTTTTGTTCTTCAAGTTTAAGTGCACAATGAGCCCCATTGTTAATCCTTTATCGGAAATTATTTGTAACTTTCTACAAGTAGAACAATGAATAGAACAGGGAGACGGGTGAAATCTTTGTATATATTGCTTCTATATAATCTAAGAAACATATATGCAAAGCATCCAAACAGTACAATTCGCCAATAATTTCATCTTCATGTTTAAGTGAACTACGAGGCCCATTGTTAATACTTTAACGGAAATTATTTGTAAATTCCGACAAGTAGAACAATGAATGGAACAGGTAGACGGTTGAAATCAATGTATATATTGCTTCTATATAGTCTAAGAAACATATATGCAAAGCATCCAAACAGTACCATTCGCCAATTTTTTGTTCTTCAAGTTTAAGTGAACAAAGAGCCCCATTGTTAATCCTTTATCGGAAATTATTTGTAACTTTCGACAAGTAGAACAATGAATGGAACTGGTAGACGGTTGAAATCTTTTTATATATTGCTTCTATATAGTCTAAGAAACATATATGCAAAGCATCCAAACAGTTCCAGTCGCCAATTTTTTGTTCTTCAAGTTTAAGTGAACACCGAGGCCCATTGATAATCATGAAACGGAAATTATTTCTAACTTTCGACAAGAAGAACAATGAATAGAACAGGTAGACGGTTGAAATCTTTGTATATGTTGCTTCTATATAGTCTAAGAAACCTATATGCAAAGCATCTAAACAGTAAC
This sequence comes from Cerceris ruficornis, assembly GCA_963989415.1. NCBI lineage: Eukaryota > Metazoa > Arthropoda > Insecta > Hymenoptera > Crabronidae > Cerceris > Cerceris ruficornis. Next base: position 1,168,052 of record CAXDIW010000469.1, on the reverse strand, counting down.
ATTCGCCAATTTGTTTATCTTCAAGTTTAAGTGAACAATGAGCCCCATTGTTAATCCTTTATCGGAAATTATTTGTAACTTTCGACAAGTAGTACAATGAATGGAACAGGTAGACGGTTGAAATCTTTGTATATATTGCTTCTATATAGTCTAAGAAACATATATGCAAAGCATCCAAACAGTACAATTCGCCAATTTATTGTTCTTCAAGTTTAAGTGAACAACGAGCCCCATTGTGAATCCTTTAAAGGAATTTATTTGTAAATTTCGACAAGTAGAACAATGATTGGAACACGTAGACGGTTGAAATCTTTGTATATATTGCTTTCATATAGTCTAAGAAACATATATGCAAAGCATCCAAACAGTACAATTCGCCAATTTATTGATCTTCATGTTTAAGTGAACAATGAGCCCCATGGTTAATCCTCTATCGGAAATTATTTGTAACTTTCGACAAGTAGAACAATGAATGGAACAGGTTGACGGTTGTAATCTTTGTATATATTGCTTCTATATAATCTAAGAAACATATATGCAAACCATCTAAACAGTAACAATCGCCAAATTTTTGATCTTCAAGTTTAAGTGAACAGCGAGCCCCATTGATAATCATGAAATGGAAATTATTTGTAACTTTCTACAAGTAGAACAATGAATAGTACAGTTAGACGGGTGAAATCTTTCTATATATTGCTTCTAAATAGTCTAAGAAACATGTATGCAAAGCATCCAAACAGTACCATTCGCCAATTTTTTGTTCTTCAAGTTTAAGTGAACAATGAGCCCCAATGGTTAATCCGTTATCGGAAATTATTTGTAACTTTCGACAAGTAGAACAATGAATGGAACAGGTAGACGGTTGAAATCATTGTATATATTGGTTCTATATAGTCTAAGAAACATATATGCAAAGCATCCAAATAGTACAATTCGCCAATTTTTTGTTCTTCAAGTTTAGTGTACAATGAGCCCCAATGGTTAATCCTTTATCGGAAATTATTTGTAATTTTCGACAAGTAGAACAATGAATGGAACAGGTAGACGGTTGAAATCTTTGTACATATTGCTTCTATATAATCTAACAAACATATATGCAAAGCATCTAAACAGTAACAATCGCCAATTTTTTGATCTTCAAGTTTAAGTGAACAGCGAGAAAAATTGATAATCATGAAATGGAAATTATTTGTAACTTTCGACAAGTAGAACAATGAATGGAACAGGTAGACGGTTGAAATCATTGTATATATTGCTTCTATATAGTCTAAGAAACATATATGCAAAGCATCCAAATAGTACAATTCGACAATTTTTTGTTCTTCAAGTTTAAGTGAACAATGAGCCCCAATGGTTAATCCGTTATCGGAAATTATTTGTAATTTTCGACAAGTAGAACAATGAATGGAACAGGTAGACGGTTGAAATCTTTGTACATATTGCTTCTATATAATCTAAGAAACATATATGCAAAGCATCTAAACAGTAACAATCGCCAATTTTTTGATCTTCAAGTTTAAGTGAACAGCGAGCCCCATTGATAATCATGAAATGGAAATTATTTGTAACTTTCTACAAGTAGAACAATGAATGGAACAGGTAGACGGTTGAAATCTTTTTATATATTGCTTCTATATAGTCTAAGAAACATATATGCAAAGCATCCAAACAGTACAATTCGCCAATTTATTGATCTTCAAGTTTAAGTGAACAATGAGCCCCATGGTTAATCCTTTATCGGAAATTATTTGTAACTTTCGACAAGTAGAACAATAATGGAACAGGTAGACGGTTGAAATCTTTGTATATATTGCTTCTATATAGTCTAAGTAACATATATGAAAAGCATCCAAACAGTACCATTCGCCAATTTTTTGTTCTTCAAGTTTAAGTGAAGTATGAGCCCCATTGTTAATCCTTTAAAGGAAATTATTTGTAAATTTCGACAAGTAGAACAATGAATGGAACAGGTAGACTGTTGAAATCATTGTATATATTGCTTCTATAAAGTCTAAGAAACATATATGCAAAGCATCCAAACAGTACCATTCGCCAATTTTTTGTTCTTGAAGTTTAAGTGAACAATGAGCCCCATTGTTAATCCTTTAAAGGAAATTATTTGTAACTTTCGACAAGTAGAACAATGAATGTAACTGGTAGACGGTTGAAATCTTTGTATATATTGCTTCTATATAGTCTAAGAAACATATATGCAAAGCATCCAAACAGTACCATTCGCCAATTTTTTGTTCTTGAAGTTTAAGTGAACAATGAGCCCCATTGTTAATCCTTTAAAGGAAATTATTTGTAACTTTCGACAAGTAGAACAATAATGGAACAGGTAGACGGTTGAAATCTTTGTATATATTGCTTCTATATAGTCTAAGTAACATATATGCAAAGCATCCAAACAGTACCATTCGCCAATTTTTTGTTCTTCAAGTTTAAGTGAAGTATGAGCCCCATTGTTAATCCTTTAAAGGAAATTATTTGTAAATTTCGACAAGTAGAACAATGAATGGAACAGGTAGACTGTTGAAATCATTGTATATATTGCTTCTATAAAGTCTAAGAAACATATATGCAAAGCATCCAAACAGTACCATTCGCCAATTTTTTGTTCTTGAAGTTTAAGTGAACAATGAGCCCCATTGTTAATCCTTTAAAGGAAATTATTTGTAACTTTCGACAAGTAGAACAATGAATGTAACTGGTAGACGGTTGAAATCTTTGTATATATTGCTTCTATATAGTCTAAGAAACATATATGCAAAGCATCCAAACAGTTCAATTCGCCAATTTATTGATCTTCAAGTTTAAGTGAACAATGAGCCCCATGGTTAATCCTTTATCGGAAATTATTTGTAACTTTCGACAAGTAGAACAATGAATGGAACAGGTAGACGGTTGAAATCTTTGTACATATTGCTTCTATATAATCTAAGAAACATATATGCAAAGCATCCAAACAGTACAATTCGCCAATTTATTGTTCTTCAAGTTTAAGTGAACAACGAGCCCCATTGTTAATCCTTTAAAGGAAATTATTTGTAACTTTCGACAAGTAGAACAATGAATGGAACAGGTAGACGGTTGAAATCTTTGTACATATTGCTTCTATATAATCTAAGAAACATATATGCAAAGCATCCAAACAGTACAATTCGCCAATTTATTGTTCTTCAAGTTTAAGTGAACAACGAGCCCCATTGTTAATCCTTTAAAGGAAATTATTTGTAAATTTCGACAAGTAGAACAATGAATGGAACAGGTAGACGGTTGAAATCTTTGTACATATTGCTTCTATATAATCTAAGAAACATATATGCAAAGCATCCAAACAGTACAATTCGCCAATTTATTGTTCTTCAAGTTTAAGTGAACAACGAGCCCCATTGTTAATCCTTTAAAGGAAATTATTTGTAAATTTCGACAAGTAGAACAATGATTGGAACACGTAGACGGTTGAAATCTTTGTATATATTGCTTCCATATAGTCTAAGAAACATGTACGCAAAGCATCCAAACAGTACCATTCGCCAATTTTTTGATCTTCAAGTTTAAGTGAACAATGAGCCCCAATGGTTAATCCTTTATCGGAAATTATTTGTAATTTTCGACAAGTAGAACAATGAATGGAACAGGTAGACGGTTGAAATCTTTGTACATATTGCTTCTATATAATCTAAGAAACATATATGCAAAGCATCCAAACAGTACCATTCGCCAATTTTTTGTTCTTCAAGTTTAAGTGAACAAAGAGCCCCATTGTTAATCCTTTATCGGAAATTATTTGTAACTTTCGACAAGTAGAACAATGAATGGAACTGGTAGACGGTTGAAATCTTTTTATATATTGCTTCTATATAGTCTAAGAAACATATATGCAAAGCATCCAAACAGTTCCAGTCGCCAATTTTTTGTTCTTCAAGTTTAAGTGAACACCGAGGCCCATTGATAATCATGAAACGGAAATTATTTCTAACTTTCGACAAGAAGAACAATGAATAGAACAGGTAGACGGTTGAAATCTTTGTATATGTTGCTTCTATATAGTCTAAGAAACCTATATGCAAAGCATCTAAACAGTAACATTCGCCAATTTGTTTATCTTCAAGTTTAAGTGAACAATGAGCCCCATTGTTAATCCTTTATCGGAAATTATTTGTAACTTTCGACAAGTAGTACAATGAATGGAACAGGTAGACGGTTGAAATCTTTGTATATATTGCTTCTATATAGTCTAAGAAACATATATGCAAAGCATCCAAACAGTACAATTCGCCAATTTATTGTTCTTCAAGTTTAAGTGAACAACGAGCCCCATTGTGAATCCTTTAAAGGAATTTATTTGTAAATTTCGACAAGTAGAACAATGATTGGAACACGTAGACGGTTGAAATCTTTGTATATATTGCTTTCATATAGTCTAAGAAACATATATGCAAAGCATCCAAACAGTACAATTCGCCAATTTATTGATCTTCATGTTTAAGTGAACAATGAGCCCCATGGTTAATCCTTTATCGGAAATTATTTGTAACTTTCGACAAGTAGAACAATGAATGGAACAGGTAGACGGTTGTAATCTTTGTATATATTGCTTCTATATAATCTAAGAAACATATATGCAAACCATCTAAACAGTAACAATCGCCAAATTTTTGATCTTCAAGTTTAAGTGAACAGCGAGCCCCATTGATAATCATGAAATGGAAATTATTTGTAACTTTCTACAAGTAGAACAATGAATAGTACAGTTAGACGGGTGAAATCTTTCTATATATTGCTTCTAAATAGTCTAAGAAACATGTATGCAAAGCATCCAAACAGTACCATTCGCCAATTTTTTGTTCTTCAAGTTTAAGTGAACAATGAGCCCCAATGGTTAATCCGTTATCGGAAATTATTTGTAACTTTCGACAAGTAGAACAATGAATGGAACAGGTAGACGGTTGAAATCATTGTATATATTGGTTCTATATAGTCTAAGAAACATATATGCAAAGCATCCAAATAGTACAATTCGCCAATTTTTTGTTCTTCAAGTTTAGTGTACAATGAGCCCCAATGGTTAATCCTTTATCGGAAATTATTTGTAATTTTCGACAAGTAGAACAATGAATGGAACAGGTAGACGGTTGAAATCTTTGTACATATTGCTTCTATATAATCTAACAAACATATATGCAAAGCATCTAAACAGTAACAATCGCCAATTTTTTGATCTTCAAGTTTAAGTGAACAGCGAGAAAAATTGATAATCATGAAATGGAAATTATTTGTAACTTTCGACAAGTAGAACAATGAATGGAACAGGTAGACGGTTGAAATCTTTGTATATATTGCTTCTATATAGTCTAAGTAACATATATGCAAAGCATCCAAACAGTACCATTCGCCAATTTTTTGTTCTTCAAGTTTAAGTGAAGTATGAGCCCCATTGTTAATCCTTTAAAGGAAATTATTTGTAAATTTCGACAAGTAGAACAATGAATGGAACAGGTAGACTGTTGAAATCATTGTATATATTGCTTCTATAAAGTCTAAGAAACATATATGCAAAGCATCCAAACAGTACCATTCGCCAATTTTTTGTTCTTGAAGTTTAAGTGAACAATGAGCCCCATTGTTAATCCTTTAAAGGAAATTATTTGTAACTTTCGACAAGTAGAACAATGAATGTAACTGGTAGACGGTTGAAATCTTTGTATATATTGCTTCTATATAGTCTAAGAAACATATATGCAAAGCATCCAAACAGTTCAATTCGCCAATTTATTGATCTTCAAGTTTAAGTGAACAATGAGCCCCATGGTTAATCCTTTATCGGAAATTATTTGTAACTTTCGACAAGTAGAACAATGAATGGAACAGGTAGACGGTTGAAATCTTTGTACATATTGCTTCTATATAATCTAAGAAACATATATGCAAAGCATCCAAACAGTACAATTCGCCAATTTATTGTTCTTCAAGTTTAAGTGAACAACGAGCCCCATTGTTAATCCTTTAAAGGAAATTATTTGTAACTTTCGACAAGTAGAACAATGAATGGAACAGGTAGACGGTTGAAATCTTTGTACATATTGCTTCTATATAATCTAAGAAACATATATGCAAAGCATCCAAACAGTACAATTCGCCAATTTATTGTTCTTCAAGTTTAAGTGAACAACGAGCCCCATTGTTAATCCTTTAAAGGAAATTATTTGTAAATTTCGACAAGTAGAACAATGAATGGAACAGGTAGACGGTTGAAATCTTTGTACATATTGCTTCTATATAATCTAAGAAACATATATGCAAAGCATCCAAACAGTACAATTCGCCAATTTATTGTTCTTCAAGTTTAAGTGAACAACGAGCCCCATTGTTAATCCTTTAAAGGAAATTATTTGTAAATTTCGACAAGTAGAACAATGATTGGAACACGTAGACGGTTGAAATCTTTGTATATATTGCTTCCATATAGTCTAAGAAACATGTACGCAAAGCATCCAAACAGTACCATTCGCCAATTTTTTGATCTTCAAGTTTAAGTGAACAATGAGCCCCAATGGTTAATCCTTTATCGGAAATTATTTGTAATTTTCGACAAGTAGAACAATGAATGGAACAGGTAGACGGTTGAAATCTTTGTACATATTGCTTCTATATAATCTAAGAAACATATATGCAAAGCATCTAAACAGTAACAATCGCCAATTTTTTGATCTTCAAGTTTAAGTGAACAGCGAGCCCCGTTGATAATCATGAAATGGAAATTATTTGTAACTTTCTACAAGTAGAACAATGAATGGAACAGGTAGACGGTTGAAATCTTTTTATATATTGCTTCTATATAGTCTAAGAAACATATATGCAAAGCATCCAAACAGTACAATTTGCCAATTTATTGATCTTCAAGTTTAAGTGAACAATGAGCCCCATGGTTAATCCTTTATCGGAAATTATTTGTAACTTTCGACAAGTAGAACAGTAATGGAACAGGTAGACGGTTGAAATCTTTGTATATATTGCTTCTATATAGTCTAAGTAACATATATGCAAAGCATCCAAACAGTACCATTCGCCAATTTTTTGTTCTTCAAGTTTAAGTGAACTATGAGCCCCATTGTTAATCCTTTAAAGGAAATTATTTGTAAATTTCGACAAGTAGAACAATGAATGGAACAGGTAGACTGTTGAAATCATTGTATATATTGCTTCTATAAAGTCTAAGAAACATATATGCAAAGCATCCAAACAGTACAATTCGCCAATTTTTTGTTCTTCAAGTTTAAGTAAACTACGATCCCCATTGTTAATCCCTTAACGGAAATTATTTGTAACTTTCGACAAGTTGAACAATGAATGGAACAGGTAGACGGTTGAAATCATTGTATATATTGCTTCTATATAGTCTAAGAAACATATATGCAAAGCATCCAAACAGTACAATTCGACAATTTTTTGTTCTTCAAGTTTAGTGAACAATGAGCCCCAATGGTTAATCCGTTATCGGAAATGATTTGTAACTTTCGACAAGTAGAACAATAATGGAACAGGTAGACGGTTGAAATCTTTGTATATATTGTGAGACGAGAAACGAAGGATGACTGAGTGAGTGAGTGAAAGAGATGTATGAGTGAGATAGCGCGAGAAACAAAAGCGTTTCGGCGGACGGACGAAAGGAAGAATGGAACGAACGAAAGAAGAGTGTAACGCAAGACGCCAACGGGAGAGAACGTAGAGAGACGATCCTTATTCTTTATTCCTTATTCTTATTATTTCAAATACATATATCTATTATAGTGGTAAACATTTATTCCCTCTTACTTACTCCATCTCTCTCCCTCCATAACACCCCTAACAGTTATCAGAAGTGGGATAAAGAACTTTAAACGTGGTGTTTAGTGCAGAGCAAAATACAGACATTTTACGAACTTTAAAAAATAAATGGTGTACTCTAAATGTCGGTAAAGTTAACGGTCGCCGAGTTAAGAGAGCAGCTACGTCCAATGGATTTGCCAACGTCGGGAGGAAAGACGGAATTAGTTAGCCGGTTAATGGGTGCTGGGGTGCAACCCGAAAAACAACCCGTAGCGTCGACCAGCAGTCAAGCCCAGGTGCAAGAGGTGGCTATGCCCAATATCCAAGAAGCCCGAACGATTCCTCCTGCCTGTCCACCGACGCCAGTGGATTCAGAACGGGAGTGCTTAAAAAGGGAAAGGGATCTTGCAGAAAGGGAAGTTCGTATACTGCGACGGGAACTAGAATTGGCACAAATTTCGTCAAGAGGAGAAACGCGGGCACCGGTCACATCCAACGTCACGGTGAGCTGGAGGGACATCCAAGAACTAATTGGCCATTACGATGGTGAGCGATATGATTATCACATTTGGGAGCGACAAATGGTTAAGCTAGTAGAATCTTACGCGCTCAACGAACATACGGCAAAGGCGTTAGTGTGCAGCAAATTGGCTGGAAAAGTGCAACGATGGTATCACGCGCAAAGCGATTGTGTGGATATGACATTTGAACAGTTATTACGGGCTTTACGGAAGGTTTTTGGTCAAGGTGTAAATAGTTTGAGTTTGCGGAAGGAATTTGAGGCCCGAAACTGGATCGCGGGTGAAAAATTTGCCGATTATTTACACGACAAGGTCACGCTCGGAAGTAAAGTCCCCATCGCCGATTGCGAGATCTGCGATTATCTTATCGAGGGCATTCCCGATGAAAATTTGCGGAATCAGGCGTCAATGCACCATTTCACCTCGATTGATGCATTCTTAATGGCATTTTCGAATATTAATTTGAAACCTGCAAATAAGCGGCGTGAAGAAGTACGAGCGAGCGGAGTCCCTGCAACGATGGACAGAATCACGAAGGAACCACCTAATACGTACCGACGAGCCGTCCAAGGAGAGAAGACAGTGCGTTGCTACAATTGTAATCGTCTAGGCCATGGGCTCAGCCAATGCAGACAACCCAGGCGCGAGAGAGGATCCTGCTACCGGTGCGGAGAAATGGGACACATGGCTAGAGATTGCAGAAGGGAGCAAACGAAAGACAATGTAAGCAATGTCGAGGATAAGATGGAAGCTGACGAGTTTAAGCAATGTATTTCCTACCGTATCGACGACGCGAGAAAGAATATTAAGCATTTATTCCATTTAACTACAGTTTTAGATACAGGTAGCCCAATTAGTTTTATTCAAGAGAAATTTGTTAAAAATATAGCTTTTACCACAACCTGCAACAATGTAAGCAAATATTACGGGATAAATCGGTCGGAACTGGTCGTTAACGGTATGGTAAAGGCAACTGTTTGTTGGGAGGATAAACCGGAGAAGGAAATTATGTTGCGCGTCGTGCCAAACGATACAATGTCATCTTCTGTTATTTTAGGACGTGATACATTGAAACTTTTTAATTTAACTTTAGTAGCGAACAATGTAAGGAAGCAAGAAGAAGCCATCCAAGACATAATGAATATCAATATTGATTCGCAAGCAGACAATGTTCTGGATTCTTTAAAAATTAATGAAAAATTGCCATTTGATATTAGTGAAGAAGTCAAGCTCTTAATCTCACAATTTTATTTAAAGCCAGATCGCCCAGAATCACCTTGCGTTAAATCCGAATTAAAATTAGTATTGAAAACCACCGAACCATTTTATTTTCAACCGAGACGCCTATCTTACGCGGAAAAAGAAAAATTGCAAATTATTCTAGACGACTTACTCAATAACAAAATCATACAGCGAAGCAATTCCGAATACGCGTCTCCTATCGTATTAACCCATAAAAAAAAACGGTGAATTAAGAATGTGTATCGACTACCGCGCTTTAAATAAAACAATATCTCGCGACAATTACCCCTTGCCCTTGATCGAGGATCAATTAATGATTTTAAACGGAAAGAAGTATTTTAGTCGGTTAGATTTAAGAAATGGGTTTTATCACATAAAGGTAGCCGAAGAATCAATCAAACGTACCGCGTTCGTAACACCGATGGGCCATTACGAATATTTAAAAATGCCGTTTGGATTGAAAGTAGGGCCGTCTACTTTTCAAAGATTTATTCACGATGTTTTCCACGAACTTATTCTCTCAGGTGATGTCGCTGTTTATTTAGATGATATTCTTATTATGTCGCACACGATCGAACATCATTTAAAACTTTTAAAGCAGGTTCTTCAATTACTCGTACAAAATAAGATGGAGCTGAAGTTTGATAAATGCGAATTTTTGGCTACGAAATTAGAATATTTAGGATATCTGATTGACGAGAACGGTATACGACCAACAGAAACGGGCATAGCAGCAGTGGAAAGTTTTCCGATACCACAGAATGCCAAAGAAGTCCAGAGTTTTCTTGGTTTAAGCTCATATTTCCGTAAATTTATCGGAGGATTTGCTATCGTTGCGAAGCCTTTGTACGACCTTCTGAAGGGAAACGTTCCTTTTAATTTCACTGCAAAAGAATTAGAGGCTTTCGAACAAATTAAACAGAAATTGACTTCGTCACCGGTATTGGCTATATATAGTCCTCACGATCCCACCGAATTACATTGCGACGCGAGTGCGATCGGGTTCGGCGCTATTCTTATGCAACGCAAATCCGACTTGAAATACCACCCCGTGTTTTATTTTTCGAAGCGGACCACGGAACCTGAAAGTCGGTACCACAGTTATGAATTGGAAACCTTAGCCATTCTATACGCTTTACGTCGATTTCGAGTTTATTTGTATGGTTTAAAATTTAAGATAGTAACCGATTGTGAGGCCTTGAAGCTTACTCTTAATAAAAAAGAAATCAATCCTCGCATTGCCCGATGGGCACTAGAGTTACAAAGTTTCGATTACGAAGTGGAACACCGATCGGGCAGACGAATGCAGCACGTCGACGCGCTCAGTCGAACCACTAACATTTTAGTCATCGAAGATAATCCGTTAGAAACAAATCTTGCTATCTGCCAGAATGAAGACCCGATAATTCAAAAACTGCGCGAGAAATTAGAGAAACAGGAAGATCCATTTTACGAAATGCGGAATAGTTTAGTCTACCGTAAAAAGAACGCGGAATTATTATTTTATGTGCCAGCATCTATGGAAAAACATGTGCTTCATAAACATCACGACGAAATGGGTCATTTAGCATTAGAGAAAACGGCTAGTAATATTAACAGAAATTATTGGTTCCCGGAATTAAGAGCAAAAGTTGCATCGCATATAAAAAATTGTTTGAAATGCATTTCTTTTTCGCCGAATGTCGGACGTAAGGAGGGATTAGTACAAAGTATACCAAAGGGTAATCTACCATTTCAAACCATACACATAGATCATTACGGTACAGTAGACAAACGGCATGCGGCCAAACAATACGTATTTTTAGTGGTTGACGCGTTTACCAAATATGTAAAGCTGTACGCAACCAAAACAACCTCCAGTTTCGAAGCTATAAATTGTTTGGAAGATTATTTTCGACATTATAGTCGACCTAAATTATTGATTTCGGACAGAGGATCAGCGTTTACGTCGCAAGAATTTAAAAACTTTATTGATCATCGTAATATTCAGCACACTTTGATAGCCACTGGTTCGCCTCAAGCTAACGGTCAAGTGGAACGAGTAAATCGTGTCCTAACTCCTATGCTAGCTAAAATGACGGATGATAACAATCGTAAATATTGGTACCGAGTTTTAGGCGATATAGAATTCTCCCTTAACAATAGTACCCATAAAAGTACGGGCGAAACGCCCAGTAAACTATTATTCGGTTTGAACCAACGCGGGAATGTATTAGATACTGTAGCTGAGTATCTCGAGGACGGGAAAGCGAATTCCGATCAAACCATCGAAGCGATCCGACAGAAAGCAAGCGATAAAATTATTAGTTCGCAGAAGAACAGCGAAAAATACGCGAATCCTAAAAGAAAAATCCCTCACGCGTACAAGGAAAGTGATTTGACCATGATTCGTAATTTTGATTGTACACCTGGCGCGCCGAAAAAATTGATACCGCAATTTAAAGGTCCCTACGTGATTAAGAAAGTTCTGAGAAATAACCGTTATGTGATTGCAGATATAGACGGTTTCCAAAATTCGCAGAAAACATACCAAGGAGTATGGGAGCCGCATAATATGCGTCCATGGCAGACAATTAGTTAAGATTATTAATTAAGTTACTTGTATTAAGCTTGTTTTATCTTATTTGTGTTTTTTTGTACTTTAATGTTAAGACATAACCATTGTATTATAATATTACGCCGAATTTATATTACTGTATACCCGATCAGTTATTATTTTAGTTCTAAGGTATTCTATCATTGTACAGTATTGTAATTTTATGATAAACCGATAGGCCCGAGGACGGACCTAGGTCAGGATAGGCCGAAACTGTGAGACGAGAAACGAAGGATGACTGAGTGAGTGAGTGAAAGAGATGTATGAGTGAGATAGCGCGAGAAACAAAAGCGTTTCGGCGGACGGACGAAAGGAAGAATGGAACGAACGAAAGAAGAGTGTAACGCAAGACGCCAACGGGAGAGAACGTAGAGAGACGATCCTTATTCTTTATTCCTTATTCTTATTAATTCAAATACATATATCTATTATAGTGGTAAACATTTATTCCCTCTTACTTACTCCATCTCTCTCCCTCCATAACACCCCTAACAATATTGCTTCTATATAGTCTAAGAAACATATGTGCAAAGCATCCGAACAGTACCATTCGCCAATTTTTTGTTCTTCAAGTTTAAGTGAACTATGAGCCCCATTGTTAATCCTCTAAAGGAAATTATTTGTAAATTTCGACAAGTAGAACAATGAATGGAACAGGTAGACTGTTGAAATCATTGTATATATTGCTTCTATATAGTCTAAGAAACATATATGCAAAGCATCGAAACAGTACAATTCGCCAATTTTTTGTTCTTCAAGTTTAAGAGAACAATGAGCCCCAATGGTTAATCCTTTATCGGAAATTATTTGTAACTTTCGACAAGTAGAACAATGAATGGAACAGGTAGGCGGGTGAAATCTTTGTATATATTACTTCTATATAGTCTAAGAAACATATATGCAAAGCATCCAAACAGTACCATTCGCCAATTTTTTGTTCTTCAAGTTTAAGTGAACAATGAGCCCCAATGGTTAATCCTTTATCGGAAATTATTTGTAATTTTCGACAAGTAGAACAATGAATGGAACAGGTAGACGGTTGAAATCATTGTATATATTGCTTCTATATAGTCTAAGAAACATATATGCAAAGCATCCAAACAGTACAATTCGACAATTTTTTGTTCTTCAAGTTTAAGTGAACAATGAGCCCCAATGGTTAATCCGTTATCGGAAATGATTTGTAACTTTCGACAAGTAGAACAATGAATGGAACAGGTAGACGGTTGAAATCTTTGTATATATTGCTTCTATATAGTCTAAGAAACATATATGCAAAGCATCCAAACAGTACCATTCGCCAATTTTTTGTTCTTCAAGTTTAAGTGAACTACGAGCCCCATTGTTAATCCTTTAAAGGAAATTATTTGTAAATTTCGACAAGTAGAACAATGAATGGAACAGGTAGACTGTTGAAATCATTGTATATATTGCTTCTATATAGTCTAACAAGGGAACATCCCGAGGTGTAACTCACCGATTTTGATGAAATTTTAGTATGATATACTCCTCGCGGAAATATTTGACACGTATTTTTTTTTATCGGCAATCGTCCACGTTAAAGGGGTGAAAACCACCCTCAAAGTTGGCACCCTGAAACTTATTTATTGAATATCTGGAAAACTATTAGAGATACGAAAATTTCGTAAAGAGAGAAAATTGACGTATTTCGACCACAAATCTAATGATATAAATATATTTTTTTTTAAACTCGTTTGTTTAAATAATATGCTTAAAAATACAACTTTTTTAATGATTTTGTAAGTCAAATTTCAATAAATTTTCTTGAATATTTTTCTGAGAATACCATATACCGAAACACAAAATACGGATAAAATGGAAATTTGAAATTTTTTTTGTAAAAAAAGTTATTGCATTTTTAATTTTTTCTCTTACGTTATTGTTAAGTTATACCTTCGTATATACATGTATGACTGCATTAAAAGGCCAGATTTTATTGCCAGACACACATATCGTCTTTATATAAATTAAAAAAATTTGATTGATTAATTAATAATTTGTAACAATTATTGTAATAATGGTATTCATTGTTATTCTTATAACCAATATTTTCTTACACCACGAGCATTCTAAAGCACCCCTGTAATCAATTCAAGCATGTAACGTCCGAAAATAGTAAATATATAACGCATACCTCCCGAAAATTAATTAATTTATTTGGCCTGTCGGCGGATTCACATTGATATCATAAATGACTATCCCGAGGTGTAACTCACCAATTCTTATGAAACTATAGTATAAGGTGCTTTTCGTGGAAATATTTAATATCTACTTTCATTTATCGGCAATCGTCCACGTTAAAGGGGTGAAAACCACCCCCAAATTTCGGATAACGAAAACTGTTTTATCGAATATCTCGGAAACTATTAGAGATACGAAATTTTCCTAAGGAGTGAGAATTAACGTATTTCAATCACGAATCCAATGCTATAAACATTTTTTTAAAAAACCCGTTTGTTTAAACAATATGTTAAAAAATACTTTTTTTTCATAATATTTTCAGTTAAAATTCTTTCAATTTTCTTAAATAATAGTTTGTATACACTATATAGTCAAACAAAAAATACGGATCAATTAGAAGTTTCATATTTGTGTTACAAAAAAAGTTATTGCATTTTCAATTCTTACGCTTGATGAACTTGTCAAGTTTTCCCGTCGTATATACATAGTTGATTGATCCGTATTTTTTGTTTGACTATATAGTGTATACAAACTATTATTTAAGAAAATTGAAAGAATTTTAATTGAAAATATTATGAAAAAAAAGTATTTTTTAACATATTGTTTAACCCTTTGCGGACGGCTGTCTGCGGACCGCAGCCCAAGCACTTTTACCGTTCTGGACGCGTGTCTGCGGACAGCATCCCAAGCAAATAGCAAATTTGTCATGATGATAATGAAAACTGTAGGGACTGCATTGTGTGCTCAAATATGAAAATAAAAGAAGGAAGGGCACAAACACGTTTCTACTGTGACACATGTCCAAAAAAACATTTATGTGCATAGGCAACTGTTTTCAGAAATGTCACACTCTAGAAAATTTTAAAATATAAAATTGAAATTATCAATAAAAAGTCTATTAGACTTTGTGACACATGTCCGAAAAGAACATTTATGTGCATAGGCAACTGTTTTCAGAAATATCACACTCTAGAAAATTTTAAAATATAAAATTGAAATTATCAATAAAAAGTCTATTAGGCCTGTTATTGATAATTTCAATTTCATATTTTAAAATTTGACATGTTGTAAATCATTTAGCAAGCATTTGTTTATATAGTACGAAATGTATACTAATTTCCGACGAAATGCTCCCAAGCCTCCCCGTCCAGGCGGACACACGCGCGGCAGAGTGTCCCGTCCGCAAAGGGTTAAACAAACGGGTTTTTTAAAAAAATGTTTATAGCATTGGATTCGTGATTGAAATACGTTAATTCTCACTCCTTAGGAAAATTTCGTATCTCTAATAGTTTCCGAGATATTCGATAAAACAGTTTTCGTTATCCGAAATTTGGGGGTGGTTTTCACCCCTTTAACGTGGACGATTGCCGATAAATGAAAGTAGATATTAAATATTTCCACGAAAAGCACCTTATACTATAGTTTCATAAGAATTGGTGAGTTACACCTCGGGATAGTCATTTATGATATCAATGTGAATCCGCCGACAGGCCAAATAAATTAATTAATTTTCGGGAGGTATGCGTTATATATTTACTATTTTCGGACGTTACATGCTTGAATTGATTACAGGGGTGCTTTAGAATGCTCGTGGTGTAAGAAAATATTGGTTATAAGAATAACAATGAATACCATTATTACAATAATTGTTACAAATTATTAATTAATCAATCAAATTTTTTTAATTTATATAAAGACGATATGTGTGTCTGGCAATAAAATCTGGCCTTTTAAAGCAGTCATACATGTATATACGAAGGTGTAACTTGACAATAACGTAAGAGAAAAAATTAAAAATGCAATAACTTTTTTTACAAAAAAAATTTCAAATTTCCATTTTATCCGTATTTTGTGTTTTGATATATGGTATTCTCAGAAAAATATTCAAGAAAATTTATTGAAGTTTGACTTACAAAATCATTAAAAAAGTTGTATTTTTAAGCATATTATGTAAACAAACGAGTTTAAAAAAAAATATATTTATATCATTAGATTTGTGGTCGAAATACGTCAATTTTCTCTCTTTACGAAATTTTCGTATCTCTAATAGTTTTCCAGATATTCAATAAATAAGAGTCAGGGTGCCAACTTTGAGGGTGGTTTTCACCCCTTTAACGTGGACGATTGCCGATAAAAAAAAATACGTGTCAAATATTTCCGCGAGGAGTATATCATACTAAAATTTCATCAAAATCGGTGAGTTACACCTCGGGATGTTCCCTTGTAAGAAACATATATGCAAAGCATCCAAACAGTACAATTCGCCAATTTTTTGTTCTTCAAGTTTAAGTAAACTACGATCCCCATTGTTAATCCCTTAACGGAAATTATTTGTAACTTTCGACAAGTAGAACAATGAATGGAACAGGTAGACGGTTGAAATCATTGTATATATTGCTTCTATATAGTCTAAGAAACATATATGCATAGCATCCAAACAGTACAATTCGCCAATTATTTCATCTTCAATTTTAAGTGAACTACGAGACCCATTGTTAATACTTTAACGCAAATTATTTGTAGCTTGCGACAAGTAGAACAATGAGTGGAACAGGTAGACGGTTGAAATCAATGTATATATTGCTTCTATATAGTCTAAGAAACATATATGCAAAGCATCCAAACAGTACCATTCGCCAATTTTTTGTTCTTCAAGTTTAAGTGAACAATGAGCCCCATTGTTAATCCTTTATAGGAAATTATTTGTAACTTTCGACAAGTAGAACAATGAATGGAACTGGTAGACGGTTGAAATCTATTTTATATTGCTTCTATATAGTCTAAGAAACATATATGCAAAGCATCCAAACAGTACCAGTCGCCAATTTTTTGTTCTTCAATTTTAAGTGAACAACGAGGCCCATTGATAATCATGAAACGGAAATTATTTGTAACTTTCGACAAGAAGAACAATGAATGGAACAGGTAGACGGTTGAAATCTTTGTATATATTGCTTCTATATAGTCTAAGAAACATATATGCAAAGCATCCAAACAGTACAATTCGACAATCTTTGTTCTTCAAGTTTAGTGAACAATGAGCCCCAATGGTTAATCCTTTATCGGAAATTATTTGTAATTTTCGCCACAAGTAGAACAATGAATGGAACAGGTAGACGGTTGAAATCTTTGTATATATTGCTTATATATAATCTAAGAAACATATATGCATAGCATCCAAACAGTACAATTCGCCAATTATTTCATCTTCAATTTTAAGTGAACTACGAGACCCATTGTTAATACTTTAACGCAAATTATTTGTAGCTTGCGACAAGTAGAACAATGAGTGGAACAGGTAGACGGTTGAAATCAATGTATATATTGCTTCTATATAATCTAAGAAACATATATGCAAAGCATCCAAACAGTACAATTCGCCAATTATTTCATCTTCATGTTTAAGTGAACTACGAGCCCCATTGTTAATACTTTAACGGAAATTATTTGTAAATTTCGACAAGTAGAACAATGAATGGAACAGGTAGACTGTTGAAATCATTGTATATATTGCTTCTATATAGTCTAAGAAACATATATGCAAAGCATCCAAACAGTACAATTCGCCGATTTTTTGTTCTTCAAGTTTAAGTAAACTACGATCCCCATTGTTAATCCCTTAACGGAAATTATTTGTAACTTTCGACAAGTAGAACAATGAATGGAACAGGTAGACTGTTGAAATCATTGTATATATTGCTTCTATATAGTCTAAGAAACATATATGCAAAGCATCCAAACAGTACAATTCGACAATCTTTGTTCTTCAAGTTTAGTGAACAATGAGCCCCAATGGTTAATCCTTTATCGGAAATTATTTGTAATTTTCGACAAGTAGAACAATGAATGGAACAGGTAGACGGTTGAAATCTTTGTATATATTGCTTATATATAATCTAAGAAACATATATGCATAGCATCCAAACAGTACAATTCGCCAATTATTTCATCTTCAATTTTAAGTGAACTACGAGACCCATTGTTAATACTTTAACGCAAATTATTTGTAGCTTGCGACAAGTAGAACAATGAGTGGAACAGGTAGACGGTTGAAATCAGTGTATATATTGCTTCTATATAGTCTAAGAAACATATATGCAAAGCATCCAAACAGTACAATTCGCCAATTATTTCATCTTCATGTTTAAGTGAACTACGAGCCCCATTGTTAATACTTTAACGGAAATTATTTGTAAATTTCGACAAGTAGAACAATGAATGGAACAGGTAGACTGTTGAAATCATTGTATATATTGTTTCTATATAGTCTAAGAAACATATATGCGAAGCATCCAAACAGTACAATTCGCCAATTTTTTGTTCTTCAAGTTTAAGTGAACAATGAGCCCCAATGGTTAATCCTTTATCGGAAATTATTTGTAACTTTCGACAAGTAGAACAATGAATGGAACAGGTAGACGGTTGAAATCTTTGTATATATTGCTTCGATATAGTCTATGAAACATATATGCAAAGCATACAAACAGTACCATTCGCCAATTATTTCATCTTCATGTTTAAGTGAACTACGAGCCCCATTGTTAATCCTTTAAAGGAAATTATTTGTAAATTTCGAGAAGTAGAACAATGAATGGATCAGGTAGACGGTTGAAATCATTGTATATATTGATCTATATAATCTACGAAACATATATGCAAAGCATCCAAACAGTACAATTCGCCAATTTTTTGTTCTTCAAGTTTAAGTGAACAATGAGCCCCAATGCTTAATCCGTTATCGGATATTATTTGTAACTTTCGACAAGTAGAACAATGAATGGAACAGGTAGACGGTTGAAATCTTTGTATATATTGCTTCTATATAGTCTAAGAGACATATATGCAAAGCATCCAAACAGTACCATTCGCCAATTTCTTGTTCTTCAAGTTTAAGTGAACTACGACCCCCATTGTTAATCCTTTAAAGGAAATTATTTGTAAATTTCGACAAGTATATCAATGAATGGAACAGGTAGACGGTTGAAATCTTTGTATATATTGCTTCTATATAGTCTAAGAAACATATATGCAAAGCATCCAAACAGTACAATTCGACAATTTTTTGTTCTTCAAGTTTAGTGAACAATGAGCCCCAATGGTTAATCCTTTATCGGAAATTATTTGTAATTTTCGACAAGTAGAACAATGAATGGAACAGGTAGACGGTTGATATCTTTGTATATATTGCTTCTATAAAATCTAAGAAACATATATGCAAAGCATCCAAAGAGTACAATTCGCCAATTATTTCATCTTCATGTTTAAGTGAACTACGAGCCCCATTGTTAATACTTTAACGGAAATTATTTGTAACTTGCGACAAGTAGAACAATGAGTGGAACAGGTAGACGGTTGAAATCAATGTATATATTGCTTCTATATAGTCTAAGAAACATATATGCAAAGCATCCAAACAGTACCATTCGCCAATTTTTTGTTCTTCAAGTTTAAGTGAACAATGAGCCCCAATGGTTAATCCTTTATCGGAAATTATTTGTAATTTTCGACAAGTAGAACAATGAATGGAACAGGTAGACGGTTGAAATCATTGTATATATTGCTTCTATATAGTCTAAGAAACATATATGCAAAGCATCCAAACAGTACAATTCGACAATTTTTTGTTCTTCAAGTTTAAGTGAACAATGAGCCCCAATGGTTAATCCGTTATCGGAAATGATTTGTAACTTTTGACAAGTAGAACAATGAATGGAACAGGTAGACGGTTGAAATCTTTGTATATATTGCTTCTATATAGTCTAAGAAACATATATGCAAAGCATCCAAACAGTACCATTCGCCAATTTTTTGTTCTTCAAGTTTAAGTGAACTATGAGCCCCATTGTTAATCCTTTAAAGGAAATTATTTGTAAATTTCGACAAGTAGAACAATGAATGGAACAGGTAGACTGTTGAAATCATTGTGTATATTGCTTCTATATAGTCTAAGAAACATATATGCAAAGCATCCAAACAGTACAATTCGCCAATTTTTTGTTCATCAGGTTTAAGTAAACTACGATCCCCATTGTTAATCCCTTAACGGAAATTATTTGTAACTTTCGACAAGTAGAACAATGAATGGAACTGGTAGACGGTTGAAATCTATTTATATATTGCTTCTATATTGTCTAAGAAACATATATGCAAAGCATCCAAACAGTACAATTCGACAATTTTTTGTTCTTCTAGTTTAGTGAACAATGAGCCCCAATGGTTAATCCGTTATCGGAAACGATTTGTAACTTTCGACAAGTAGAACAATGAATGGATCAGGTAGACGGTTGAAATCATTGTATATATTGCTTCTATATAGCCTACGAAACATATATGCAAAGCATCCAAACAGTACAATTCGCCAATTTTTTGTTCTTCAAGTTTAAGTGAACTACGAGCCCCATTGTTAATCCTTTAAAGGAAATTATTTGTAAATTTCGACAAGTAGAACAATGAATGGAACAGGTAGACGGTTGAAATCTTTGTATATATTGCTTCTATATAGTCTAAGAAACATATATGCAAAGCATCCAAACAGTACCATTCGCCAATTTTTTGTTCTTTAAGTTTAAGTGAACAATGAGCCCCATTGTTAATACTTTATCGGAAATTATTTGTAATTTTCGACAAGTAGAACAATGAATGGAACTGGTAGACGGTTGAAATCTATTTATATATTGCTTCTATATAGTCTAAGAAACATATATGCAAAGCATCCAAACAGTACCAGTCGCCAATTTTTTGTTCTTCAATTCTAAGTGAACAACGAGGCCCATTGATAATCATGAAACGGAAATTATTTGTAACTTGCGACAAGTAGAACAATGAATGGAACAGGTAGACGGTTGAAATCATTGTATATATTGCTTCTATATTGTCTAAGAAACATATATGCAAAGCATCCAAACAGTACAATTCGACAATTTTTTGTTCTTCTAGTTTAGTGAACAATGAGCCCCAATGGTTAATCCGTTATCGGAAATGATTTGTAACTTTCTACAAGTAGAACAATGAATAGTACAGGTAGACGGGTGAAATCGGTCTACATATTGCTTCTAAATAGTCTAAGAAACACATATGCACAGCATCCAAACAGTTCAATTCGCCAATTTTTTGTTCTTCAAGTTTAAGTGAACTACGTGCCCCATTGTTAATCCTTTAAAGGAAATTATTTGTAAATTTCGACAAGTAGAACAATGAATGGATCAGGTAGACGGTTGAAATCATTGTATATATTGCTTCTATATAGCCTACGAAACATATATGCAAAGCATCGAAACAGTACAATTCGCCAATTTTTTGTTCTTCAAGTTTAAGTAAACTACGAGCCCCATTGTTAATCCTTTAAAGGAAATTATTTGTAAATTTCGACAAGTAGAACAATGAATGGAACAGGTAGACGGTTGAAATCTTTGTATATATTGCTTCTATATAGTCTAAGAAACATATATGCAAAGCATCCAAACAGTACAATTCGCCAATTTTTTGTTCTTCAAGTTTAAGTGAACAATGAGCCCCAATGGTTAATCCTTTATCGGAAATTATTTGTAACTTTCGACAAGTAGAACAATGAATGGAACAGGTAGACGCTTGAAATCTTTGTATATATTGCTTCTATATAGTCTAAGAAACATATATGCAAAGCATCCAAACAGTACAATTCGACAATCTTTGTTCTTCAAGTTTAGTGAACAATGAGCCCCAGTGGTTAATCCTTTATCGGAAATTATTTGTAATTTTCGACAAGTAGAACAATGAATGGAACAGGTAGACGGTTGAAATCTTTGTATATATTGCTTCTATATAGTCTATGAAACATATATGCAAAGCATCCAAACAGTACCATTCGCCAATTTTTTGTTCTTCAAGTTTAAGTGAACTACGAGCCCCATTGTTAATCCTTTAAAGGAAATTATTTGTAAATTTCGATAAGTAGAACAATGAATGGATCAGGTAGACGGTTGAAATCATTGTATATATTGATCTATATAATCTACGAAACATATATGCAAAGCATCCAAACAGTACAATTCGCCAATTTTTTGTTCTTCAAGTTTAAGTGAACAATGAGCCCCAATGCTTAATCCGTTATCGGATATTATTTGTAACTTTCGACAAGTAGAACAATGAATGGAACAGGTAGACGGTTGAAATCTTTGTATATATTGCTTCTATATAGTCTAAGTGACATATATGCAAAGCATCCAAACAGTACCATTCGCCAATTTTTTGTTCTTCAAGTTTAAGTGAACTACGACCCCCATTGTTAATCCTTTAAAGGAAATTATTTGTAAATTTCGACAAGTATATCAATGAATGGAACAGGTAGACGGTTGAAATCTTTGTATATATTGCTTCTATATAGTCTAAGAAACATATATGCAAAGCATCCAAACAGTACAATTCGCCAATTTTTTGTTCTTCAAGTTTAGTGAACAATGAGCCCCAATGGTTAATCCTTTATCGGAAATTGTTTGTAATTTTCGACAAGTAGAACAATGAATGGAACAGGTAGACGGTTGAAATCATTGTATATATTGCTTCTATATAGTCTAAGAAACATATATGCAAAGCATCCAAACAGTACAATTCGACAATTTTTTGTTCTTCAAGTTTAAGTGAACAATGAGCCCCAATGGTTAATCCGTTATCGGAAATGATTTGTAACTTTTGACAAGTAGAACAATGAATGGAACAGGTAGACGGTTGAAATCTTTGTATATATTGCTTCTATATAGTCTAAGAAACATATATGCAAAGCATCCAAACAGTACCATTCGCCAATTTTTTGTTCTTCAAGTTTAAGTGAACCATGAGCCCCATTGTTAATCCTTTAAAGGAAATTATTTGTAAATTTCGACAAGTAGAACAATGAATGGAACAGGTAGACGGTTCAAATCTTTGTATATATTGCTTCTATATAGTCTAAGAAACATATGTGCAAAACATCCAAACAGTACAATTCGCCAATTTTTTGTTCTTCAAGTTTAAGTGAACTACGAGCCCCATTGTTAATCCTTTAAAGGAAATTATTTGTAAATTTCGACAAGTAGAACAATGAATGGAACAGGTAGACTGTTGAAATCATTGTGTATATTGCTTCTATATAGTATAAGAAACATATATGCAAAGCATCCAAACAGTACAATTCGGCAATTTTTTGTTCTTCAAGTTTAAGTAAACTACGATCCCCATTGTTAATCCCTTAACGGAAATTATTTGTAACTTTCGACAAGTAGAACAATGAATGGAACAGGTAGACGGTTGAAATCATTGTATATATTGCTTCTATATAGTCTAAGAAACATATATGCAAAGCATCCAAACAGTACAATTCGACAATCTTTGTTCTTCAAGTTTAGTGAACAATGAGCCCCAATGGTTAATCCTTTATCGGAAATTATTTGTAATTTTCGACAAGTAGAACAATGAATGGAACAGGTAGACGGTTGAAATCTTTGTATATATTGCTTCTATATAATCTAAGAAACATATATGCAAAGCATCCAAACAGTACAATTCGCCAATTATTTCATCTTCAATTTTAAGTGAACTACGAGACCCATTGTTAATACTTTAACGGAAATTATTTGTAACTTGCGACAAGTAGAACAATGAGTGGAACAGGTAGACGGTTGAAATCAATGTATATATTGCTTCTATATAGTCTAAGAAACATATATGCAAAGCATCCAAACAGTACCATTCGCCAATTTTTTGTTCTTCAAGTTTAAGTGAACAATGAGCCCCAATGGTTAATCCTTTATCGGAAATTATTTGTAACTTTCGACAAGTAGAACAATGAATGGAACAGGTAGACGGTTGAAATCTTTGTATATATGGCTTCTATATAGTCTAAGAAACATATGTGCAAAACATCCAAACAGTACAATTCGCCAATTTTTTGTTCTTCAAGTTTAAGTGAACTACGAGCCCCATTGTTAATCCTTTAATGGAAATTATTTGTAAATTTCGACAAGTAGAACAATGAATGGAACAGGTAGACTGTTGAAATCATTGTGTATATTGCTTCTATATAGTCTAAGAAACATATATGCAAAGCATCCAAACAGTACAATTCGCCAATTTTTTGTTCATCAAGTTTAAGTAAACTACGATCCCCATTGTTAATCCCTTAACGGAAATTATTTGTAACTTTCGACAAGTAGAACAATGAATGGAACAGGTAGACGGTTGAAATCATTGTATATATTGCTTCTATATTGTCTAAGAAACATATATGCAAAGCATCCAAACAGTACAATTCGACAATTTTTTGTTCTTCTAGTTTAGTGAACAATGAGCCCCAATGGTTAATCCGTTTTCGGAAATGATTTGTAACTTTCGACAAGTAGAACAATGAATGGATCAGGTAGACGGTTGAAATCTTTGTATATATTGCTTCTATATAGTCTAAGAAACATATATGCAAAGCATCCAAAGAGTACCATTCGCCAATTTTTTGTTCTTCAAGTTTAAGTGAACTATGAGCAACATTGTTAATCCTTTAAAGGAAATTATTTGTAAATTTCGACAAGTAGAACAATGAATGGAACAGGTAGACGGTTGAAATCATTGTATATATTGCTTCTATATAGTCTAAGAAACACATATGCACAGCATCCAAACAGTTTAATTCGCCAATTTTTTGTTCTTCAAGTTTAAGTGTACTACGAGCCCCATTGTTAATCCTTTAAAGGAAATTATTTGTAAATTTCGACAAGTAGAACAATGAATGGATCAGGTAGACTGTTGAAATCATTGTATATATTGCTTCTATATAGTCTAAGAAACATATATGCAAAGCATCCAAACAGTACAATTCGCCAATTTTTTGTTCTTCAAGTTTAAGTAAACTACGATCCCCATTGTTAATCCCTTAACGGAAATTATTTGTAACTTTCGACAAGTAGAACAATGAATGGAACAGGTAGACGGTTGAAATCATTGTATATATTGCTTCTATATAGTCTAAGAAACATATATGCAAAGCATCCAAACAGTACAATTCGACAATCTTTGTTCTTCAAGTTTAGTGAACAATGAGCCCCAATGGTTAATCCTTTATCGGAAATTATTTGTAATTTTCGACAAGTAGAACAATGAATGGAACAGGTAGACGGTTGAAATCTTTGTATATATTGCTTCTATATAATCTAAGAAACATATATGCAAAGCATCCAAACAGTACAATTCGCCAATTATTTCATCTTCAATTTTAAGTGAACTACGAGACCCATTGTTAATACTTTAACGGAAATTATTTGTAACTTGCGACAAGTAGAACAATGAGTGGAACAGGTAGACGGTTGAAATCAATGTATATATTGCTTCTATATAGTCTAAGAAACATATATGCAAAGCATCCAAACAGTACCATTCGCCAATTTTTTGTTCTTCAAGTTTAAGTGAACAATGAGCCCCAATGGTTAATCCTTTATCGGAAATTATTTGTAACTTTCGACAAGTAGAACAATGAATGGAACAGGTAGACGGTTGAAATCTTTGTATATATGGCTTCTATATAGTCTAAGAAACATATGTGCAAAACATCCAAACAGTACAATTCGCCAATTTTTTGTTCTTCAAGTTTAAGTGAACTACGAGCCCCATTGTTAATCCTTTAATGGAAATTATTTGTAAATTTCGACAAGTAGAACAATGAATGGAACAGGTAGACTGTTGAAATCATTGTGTATATTGCTTCTATATAGTCTAAGAAACATATATGCAAAGCATCCAAACAGTACAATTCGCCAATTTTTTGTTCATCAAGTTTAAGTAAACTACGATCCCCATTGTTAATCCCTTAACGGAAATTATTTGTAACTTTCGACAAGTAGAACAATGAATGGAACAGGTAGACGGTTGAAATTATTGTATATATTGCTTCTATATTGTCTAAGAAACATATATGCAAAGCATCCAAACAGTACAATTCGACAATTTTTTGTTCTTCTAGTTTAGTGAACAATGAGCCCCAATGGTTAATCCGTTATCGGAAATGATTTGTAACTTTCGACAAGTAGAACAATGAATGGATCAGGTAGACGGTTGAAATCTTTGTATATATTGCTTCTATATAGTCTAAGAAACATATATGCAAAGCATCCAAAGAGTACCATTCGCCAATTTTTTGTTCTTCAAGTTTAAGTGAACTATGAGCACCATTGTTAATCCTTTAAAGGAAATTATTTGTAAATTTCGACAAGTAGAACAATGAATGGAACAGGTAGACTGTTGAAATCATTGTATATATTGCTTCTATATAGTCTAAGAAACATATATGCAAAGCATCCAAACAGTACAATTCGCCAATTTTTTGTTCTTCAAGTTTAAGTAAACTACGATCCCCATTGTTAATCCCTTAACGGAAATTATTTGTAACTTTCGACAAGTAGAACAATGAATGGAACAGGTAGACGGTTGAAATCATTGTATATATTGCTTCTATATAGTCTAAGAAACATATATGCAAAGCATCCAAACAGTACAATTCGACAATCTTTGTTCTTCAAGTTTAGTGAACAATGAGCCCCAATGGTTAATCCTTTATCGGAAATTATTTGTAATTTTCGACAAGTAGAACAATGAATGGAACAGGTAGACGGTTGAAATCTTTGTATATATTGCTTCTATATAATCTAAGAAACATATATGCAAAGCATCCAAACAGTACAATTCGCCAATTATTTCATCTTCAATTTTAAGTGAACTACGAGACCCATTGTTAATACTTTAACGGAAATTATTTGTAACTTTCGACAAGTAGAACAATGAGTGGAACAGGTAGACGGTTGAAATCAATGTATATATTGCTTCTATATAGTCTAAGAAACATATATGCAAAGCATCCAAACAGTACCATTCGCCAAATTTTTGTTCTTCAAGTTTAAGTGAACAATGAGCCCCAATGGTTAATCCTTTATCGGAAATTATTTGTAACTTTCGACAAGTAGAACAATGAATGGAACAGGTAGACGCTTGAAATCTTTGTATATATTGCTTCTATATAGTCTAAGAAACATATATGCAAAGCATCCAAACAGTACAATTCGACAATCTTTGTTCTTCAAGTTTAGTGAACAATGAGCCCCAATGGTTAATCCTTTATCGGAAATTATTTGTAATTTTCGACAAGTAGAACAATGAATGGAACAGGTAGACGGTTGAAATCTTTGTATATATTGCTTCTATATAGTCTATGAAACATATATGCAAAGCATCCAAACAGTACCATTCGCCAATTTTTTGTTCTTCAAGTTTAAGTGAACTACGAGCCCCATTGTTAATCCGTTATCGGAAATGATTTGTAACTTTTGACAAGTAGAACAATGAATGGAACAGGTAGACGGTTGAAATCTTTGTATATATTGCTTCTATATAGTCTAAGAAACATATATGCAAAGCATCCAAACAGTACCATTCGCCAATTGTTTGTTCTTCAAGTTTAAGTGAACCATGAGCCCCATTGTTAATCCTTTAAAGGAAATTATTTGTAAATTTCGACAAGTAGAACAATGAATGGAACAGGTAGACTGTTGAAATCATTGTGTATATTGCTTCTATATAGTCTAAGAAACATATATGCAAAGCATCCAAACAGTACAATTCGCCAATTTTTTGTTCATCAAGTTTAAGTAAACTACGATCCCCATTGTTAATCCCTTAACGGAAATTATTTGTAACTTTCGACAAGTAGAACAATGAATGGAACAGGTAGACGGTTGAAATCATTGTATATATTGCTTCTATATTGTCTAAGAAACATATATGCAAAGCATCCAAACAGTACAATTCGACAATTTTTTGTTCATCAAGTTTAAGTAAACTACGATCCCCATTGTTAATCCCTTAACGGAAATTATTTGTAACTTTCGACAAGTAGAACAATGAATGGAACAGGTAGACGGTTGAAATCATTGTATATATTGCTTCTATATAGTCTAAGAAACATATGTGCAAAACATCCAAACAGTACAATTCGCCAATTTTTTGTTCTTCAAGTTTAAGTGAACTACGAGCCCCATTGTTAATCCTTTAAAGGAAATTATTTGTAAATTTCGACAAGTAGAACAATGAATGGAACAGGTAGACTGTTGAAATCATTGTGTATATTGCTTCTATATAGTCTAAGAAACATATATGCAAAGCATCCAAACAGTACAATTCGCCAATTTTTTGTTCATCAAGTTTAAGTAAACTACGATCCCCATTGTTAATCCTTTAAAGGAAATTATTTGTAAATTTCGACAAGTAGAACAATGAATGGATCAGGTAGACGGTTGAAATCATTGTATATATTGATCTATATAATCTACGAAACATATATGCAAAGCATCCAAACAGTACAATTCGCCAATTTTTTGTTCTTCAAGTTTAAGTGAACAATGAGCCCCAATGCTTGATCCGTTATCGGATATTATTTGTAAATTTCGAAAAGTTGAACAATGAATGGAACAGGTAGACGGTTGAAATCATTGTATATATTGATCTATATAATCTACGAAACATATATGCAAAGCATCCAAACAGTACAATTCGCCAATTTCTTGTTCTTGAAGTTTAATTGAACAATGAGCCCCAATGGTTAATCCTTTATCGAAAATTATTTGTAACTTTCGACAAGTAGAACAATGAATGGAACAGGTAGACGCTTGAAATCTTTGTATATATTGCTTCTATATAATGTAAGAAACATATATGCAAAGCATCCAAACAGTACCATTCGCCAATTTTTTGTTCTTCAAGTTTAAGTGAACTACGAGCCCCATTGCTAATCCTTTAAAGGAAATAATTTGTAAATTTCGACAAGTAGAACAATGAATGGATCAGGTAGACGGTTGAAATCATTGTATATATTGCTTCTATATAGCCTACGAAACATATATGCAAAGCATCCAAACAGTACAATTCGCCAATTT
This sequence comes from Cerceris ruficornis, assembly GCA_963989415.1. Lineage (NCBI taxonomy): Eukaryota > Metazoa > Arthropoda > Insecta > Hymenoptera > Crabronidae > Cerceris > Cerceris ruficornis. The sequence goes on along the minus strand of CAXDIW010000469.1, from coordinate 1,138,755 downwards.
TTTGTTCTTCAAGTTTAAGTGAACTACGAGCCCCATTGTTAATCCTTTAAAGGAAATTATTTGTAAATTTCGACAAGTAGAACAATGAATGGAACAGGTAGACGGTTGAAATCTTTGTATATATTGCTTCTATATAGTCTAAGAAACATATATGCAAAGCATCCAAACAGTACAATTCGCCAATTTTTTGTTCTTCAAGTTTAAGTGAACAATGAGCCCCAATGGATAATCCCTTATCGGAAATTATGTGTAACTTTCGACAAGTAGAACAATGAATGGAACAGGTAGACGCTTGAAATCTTTGTATATATTGCTTCTATATAGTCTAAGAAACATATATGCAAAGCATCCAAACAGTACAATTCGACAATCTTTGTTCTTCAAGTTTAGTGAACAATGAGCCCCAATGGTTAATCCTTTAAAGGAAATTATTTGTAAATTTCGACAAGTAGAACAATGAATGGATCAGGTAGACGGTTGAAATCATTGTATATATTGATCTATATAATCTACGAAACATATATGCAAAGCATCCAAACAGTACAATTCGCCAATTTTTTGTTCTTCAAGTTTAAGTAAACTACGATCCCCATTGTTAATCCCTTAACGGAAATTATTTGTAACTTTCGACAAGTAGAACAATGAATGGAACAGGTAGACGGTTGAAATCATTGTATATATTGCTTCTATATAGTCTAAGAAACATATATGCAAAGCATCCAAACAGTACAATTCGACAATCTTTGTTCTTCAAGTTTAGTGAACAATGAGCCCCAATGGTTAATCCTTCATCGGAAATAATTTGTAATTTTCGACAAGTAGAACAATGAATGGAACTGGTAGACGGTTGAAATCTATTTATATATTGCTTCTATATAGTCTAAGAAACATATATGCAAAGCATCCAAACAGTACCAGTCGCCAATTTTTTGTTCTTCAAGTTTAAGTGAACAATGAGCCCCAATGGTTAATCCGTTATCGGAAATTATTTGTAACTTGCGACAAGTAGAACAATGAGTGGAACAGGTAGACGGTTGAAATCAATGTATATATTGATTCTATATAGTCTAAGAAACATATATGCAAAGCATCCAAACAGTACCATTCGCCAATTTTTTGTTCTTCAAGTTTAAGTGAACAATGAGCCCCATTGTTAATCCTTTATCGGAAATTATTTGTAATTTTCGACAAGTAGAACAATGAATGGAACTGGTAGACGGTTGAAATCTATTTATATATTGCTTCTATATAGTCTAAGAAACATATATGCAAAGCATCCAAACAGTACCAGTCGCCAATTTTTTGTTCTTCAATTCTAAGTGAACAACGAGGCCCATTGATAATCATGAAACGGAAATTATTTGTAACTTTCGACAAGAAGAACAATGAATGGAACAGGTGGACGGTTGAAATCTTTGTATATATTGCTTCTATATAATCTAAGAAACATATATGCAAAGCATCCAAACAGTACAATTCGCCAATTATTTCATCTTCATGTTTAAGTGAACTACGAGCCCCATTGTTAATACTTTAACGGAAATTATTTGTAACTTGCGACAAGTAGAACAATGAGTGGAACAGGTAGACGGTTGAAATCAATATATATATTGCTTCTATATAGTCTAAGAAACATATATGCAAAGCATCCAAACAGTACCATTCGCCAATTTTTTGTTCTTCAAGTTTAAGTGAACAATGAGCCCCAATGGTTAATCCTTTATCGGAAATTATTTGTAATTTTCGACAAGTAGAACAATGAATGGAGCAGGTAGACGGTTGAAATCATTGTATATATTGCTTCTATATAGTCTAAGAAACATATATGCAAAGCATCCAAAGAGTACAATTCGCCAATTATTACATCTTCATGTTTCAGTGAACTACGAGCCCCATTGTTAATACTTTAACGGAAATTATTTGTAACTTGCGACAAGTAGAACAATGAGTGGAACAGGTAGACGGTTGAAATCAATGTATATATTGCTTCTATATAGTCTAAGAAACATATATGCAAAGCATCCAAACAGTACCATTCGCCAATTTTTTGTTCTTCAAGTTTAAGTGAACAATGAGCCCCAATTGTTAATCCTTTATCGGATATTATTTGTAACTTTCGACAAGTAGAACAATGAATGGAACAGGTAGACGGTTGAAATCTTTGTATATATTGCTTCTATATAGTCTAAGAAACATATATGCAAAGCATCCAAACAGTACAATTCGACAATTTTTTGTTCTTCAAGTTTAAGTGAACAATGAGCCCCAATGGTTAATCCGTTATCGGAAATGATTTGTAACTTTCTACAAGTAGAACAATGAATAGTACAGGTAGACGGGTGAAATCGTTCTACATATTGCTTCTAAATAGTCTAAGAAACACATATGCACAGCATCCAAACAGTTCAATTCGCCAATTTTTTGTTCTTCATGTTTAAGTGAACTACGAGCCCCATTGTTAATCCTTTAAAGGAAATTATTTGTAAATTTCGACAAGTAGAACAATGAATGGATCAGGTAGACGGTTGAAATCATTGTATATATTGCTTCTATATAGCCTACGAAACATATATGCAAAGCATCCAAACAGTACAATTCGCCAATTTTTTGTTCTTCAAGTTTAAGTGAACTACGAGCCCCATTGTTAATCCTTTAAAGGAAATTATTTGTAAATTTCGACAAGTAGAACAATGAATGGAACAGGTAGACGGTTGAAATCTTTGTATATATTGCTTCTATATAGTCTAAGAAACATATATGCAAAGCATCCAAACAGTACAATTCGCCAATTTTTGTTCTTCAAGTTTAAGTGAACAATGAGCCCCAATGGATAATCCCTTATCGGAAATTATGTGTAACTTTCGACAAGTAGAACAATGAATGGAACAGGTAGACGCTTGAAATCTTTGTATATATTGCTTCTATATAGTCTAAGAAACATATATGCAAAGCATCCAAACAGTACAATTCGACAATCTTTGTTCTTCAAGTTTAGTGAACAATGAGCCCCAATGGTTAATCCTTTAAAGGAAATTATTTGTAAATTTCGACAAGTAGAACAATGAATGGATCAGGTAGACGGTTGAAATCATTGTATATATTGATCTATATAATCTACGAAACATATATGCAAAGCATCCAAACAGTACAATTCGCCAATTTTTTGTTCTTCAAGTTTAAGTGAACAATGAGCCCCATTGCTTGATCCGTTATCGGATATTATTTGTAAATTTCGAAAAGTTGAACAATGAATGGAACAGGTAGACGGTTGAAATCATTGTATATATTGATCTATATAATCTACGAAACATATATGCAAAGCATCCAAACAGTACAATTCGCCAATTTTTTGTTCTTGAAGTTTAATTGAACAATGAGCCCCAATGGTTAATCCTTTATCGAAAATTATTTGTAACTTTCGACAAGTAGAACAATGAATGGAACTGGTAGACGGTTGAAATCTATTTATATATTGCTTCTATATAGTCTAAGAAACATATATGCAAAGCATCCAAACAGTACCAGTCGCCAATTTTTTGTTCTTCAATTCTAAGTGAACAACGAGGCCCATTGATAATCATGAAACGGAAATTATTTGTAACTTTCGACAAGAAGAACAATGAATGGAACAGGTGGACGGTTGAAATCTTTGTATATATTGCTTCTATATAATCTAAGAAACATATATGCAAAGCATCCAAACAGTACAATTCGCCAATTATTTCATCTTCATGTTTAAGTGAACTACGAGCCCCATTGTTAATACTTTAACGGAAATTATTTGTAACTTGCGACAAGTAGAACAATGAGTGGAACATGTAGACGGTTGAAATCAATATATATATTGCTTCTATATAGTCTAAGAAACATATATGCAAAGCATCCAAACAGTACCATTCGCCAATTTTTTGTTCTTCAAGTTTAAGTGAACAATGAGCCCCAATGGTTAATCCTTTATCGGAAATTATTTGTAATTTTCGACAAGTAGAACAATGAATGGAGCAGGTAGACGGTTGAAATCATTGTATATATTGCTTCTATATAGTCTAAGAAACATATATGCAAAGCATCCAAAGAGTACAATTCGCCAATTATTACATCTTCATGTTTCAGTGAACTACGAGCCCCATTGTTAATACTTTAACGGAAATTATTTGTAACTTGCGACAAGTAGAACAATGAGTGGAACAGGTAGACGGTTGAAATCAATGTATATATTGCTTCTATATAGTCTAAGAAACATATATGCAAAGCATCCAAACAGTACCATTCGCCAATTTTTTGTTCTTCAAGTTTAAGTGAACAATGAGCCCCAATGGTTAATCCTTTATCGGATATTATTTGTAACTTTCGACAAGTAGAACAATGAATGGAACAGGTAGACGGTTGAAATCTTTGTATATATTGCTTCTATATAGTCTAAGAAACATATATGCAAAGCATCCAAACAGTACAATTCGACAATTTTTTGTTCTTCAAGTTTAAGTGAACAATGAGCCCCAATGGTTAATCCGTTATCGGAAATGATTTGTAACTTTCTACAAGTAGAACAATGAATAGTACAGGTAGACGGGTGAAATCGTTCTACATATTGCTTCTAAATAGTCTAAGAAACACATATGCACAGCATCCAAACAGTTCAATTCGCCAATTTTTTGTTCTTCATGTTTAAGTGAACTACGAGCCCCATTGTTAATCCTTTAAAGGAAATTATTTGTAAATTTCGACAAGTAGAACAATGAATGGATCAGGTAGACGGTTGAAATCATTGTATATATTGCTTCTATATAGCCTACGAAACATATATGCAAAGCATCCAAACAGTACAATTCGCCAATTTTTTGTTCTTCAAGTTTAAGTGAACTACGAGCCCCATTGTTAATCCTTTAAAGGAAATTATTTGTAAATTTCGACAAGTAGAACAATGAATGGAACAGGTAGACGGTTGAAATCTTTGTATATATTGCTTCTATATAGTCTAAGAAACATATATGCAAAGCATCCAAACAGTACAATTCGCCAATTTTTTGTTCTTCAAGTTTAAGTGAACAATGAGCCCCAATGGATAATCCCTTATCGGAAATTATGTGTAACTTTCGACAAGTAGAACAATGAATGGAACAGGTAGACGCTTGAAATCTTTGTATATATTGCTTCTATATAGTCTAAGAAACATATATGCAAAGCATCCAAACAGTACAATTCGACAATCTTTGTTCTTCAAGTTTAGTGAACAATGAGCCCCAATGGTTAATCCTTTAAAGGAAATTATTTGTAAATTTCGACAAGTAGAACAATGAATGGATCAGGTAGACGGTTGAAATCATTGTATATATTGATCTATATAATCTACGAAACATATATGCAAAGCATCCAAACAGTACAATTCGCCAATTTTTTGTTCTTCAAGTTTAAGTGAACAATGAGCCCCAATGCTTGATCCGTTATCGGATATTATTTGTAAATTTCGAAAAGTTGAACAATGAATGGAACAGGTAGACGGTTGAAATCATTGTATATATTGATCTATATAATCTACGAAACATATATGCAAAGCATCCAAACAGTACAATTCGCCAATTTTTTGTTCATCAAGTTTAAGTAAACTACGATCCCCATTGTTAATCCCTTAACGGAAATTATTTGTAACTTTCGACAAGTAGAACAATGAATGGAACAGGTAGACGGTTGAAATCTTTGTATATATGGCTTCTATATAGTCTAAGAAACATATGTGCAAAACATCCAAACAGTACAATTCGCCAATTTTTTGTTCTTCAAGTTTAAGTGAACTACGAGCCCCATTGTTAATCCTTTAATGGAAATTATTTGTAAATTTCGACAAGTAGAACAATGAATGGAACAGGTAGACTGTTGAAATCATTGTGTATATTGCTTCTATATAGTCTAAGAAACATATATGCAAAGCATCCAAACAGTACAATTCGCCAATTTTTTGTTCATCAAGTTTAAGTAAACTACGATCCCCATTGTTAATCCCTTAACGGAAATTATTTGTAACTTTCGACAAGTAGAACAATGAATGGAACAGGTAGACGGTTGAAATTATTGTATATATTGCTTCTATATTGTCTAAGAAACATATATGCAAAGCATCCAAACAGTACAATTCGACAATTTTTTGTTCTTCTAGTTTAGTGAACAATGAGCCCCAATGGTTAATCCGTTATCGGAAATGATTTGTAACTTTCGACAAGTAGAACAATGAATGGATCAGGTAGACGGTTGAAATCTTTGTATATATTGCTTCTATATAGTCTAAGAAACATATATGCAAAGCATCCAAAGAGTACCATTCGCCAATTTTTTGTTCTTCAAGTTTAAGTGAACTATGAGCACCATTGTTAATCCTTTAAAGGAAATTATTTGTAAATTTCGACAAGTAGAACAATGAATGGAACAGGTAGACTGTTGAAATCATTGTATATATTGCTTCTATATAGTCTAAGAAACATATATGCAAAGCATCCAAACAGTACAATTCGCCAATTTTTTGTTCTTCAAGTTTAAGTAAACTACGATCCCCATTGTTAATCCCTTAACGGAAATTATTTGTAACTTTCGACAAGTAGAACAATGAATGGAACAGGTAGACGGTTGAAATCATTGTATATATTGCTTCTATATAGTCTAAGAAACATATATGCAAAGCATCCAAACAGTACAATTCGACAATCTTTGTTCTTCAAGTTTAGTGAACAATGAGCCCCAATGGTTAATCCTTTATCGGAAATTATTTGTAATTTTCGACAAGTAGAACAATGAATGGAACAGGTAGACGGTTGAAATCTTTGTATATATTGCTTCTATATAATCTAAGAAACATATATGCAAAGCATCCAAACAGTACAATTCGCCAATTATTTCATCTTCAATTTTAAGTGAACTACGAGACCCATTGTTAATACTTTAACGGAAATTATTTGTAACTTTCGACAAGTAGAACAATGAGTGGAACAGGTAGACGGTTGAAATCAATGTATATATTGCTTCTATATAGTCTAAGAAACATATATGCAAAGCATCCAAACAGTACCATTCGCCAAATTTTTGTTCTTCAAGTTTAAGTGAACAATGAGCCCCAATGGTTAATCCTTTATCGGAAATTATTTGTAACTTTCGACAAGTAGAACAATGAATGGAACAGGTAGACGCTTGAAATCTTTGTATATATTGCTTCTATATAGTCTAAGAAACATATATGCAAAGCATCCAAACAGTACAATTCGACAATCTTTGTTCTTCAAGTTTAGTGAACAATGAGCCCCAATGGTTAATCCTTTATCGGAAATTATTTGTAATTTTCGACAAGTAGAACAATGAATGGAACAGGTAGACGGTTGAAATCTTTGTATATATTGCTTCTATATAGTCTATGAAACATATATGCAAAGCATCCAAACAGTACCATTCGCCAATTTTTTGTTCTTCAAGTTTAAGTGAACTACGAGCCCCATTGTTAATCCGTTATCGGAAATGATTTGTAACTTTTGACAAGTAGAACAATGAATGGAACAGGTAGACGGTTGAAATCTTTGTATATATTGCTTCTATATAGTCTAAGAAACATATATGCAAAGCATCCAAACAGTACCATTCGCCAATTTTTTGTTCTTCAAGTTTAAGTGAACCATGAGCCCCATTGTTAATCCTTTAAAGGAAATTATTTGTAAATTTCGACAAGTAGAACAATGAATGGAACAGGTAGACTGTTGAAATCATTGTGTATATTGCTTCTATATAGTCTAAGAAACATATATGCAAAGCATCCAAACAGTACAATTCGCCAATTTTTTGTTCATCAAGTTTAAGTAAACTACGATCCCCATTGTTAATCCCTTAACGGAAATTATTTGTAACTTTCGACAAGTAGAACAATGAATGGAACAGGTAGACGGTTGAAATCATTGTATATATTGCTTCTATATTGTCTAAGAAACATATATGCAAAGCATCCAAACAGTACAATTCGACAATTTTTTGTTCATCAAGTTTAAGTAAACTACGATCCCCATTGTTAATCCCTTAACGGAAATTATTTGTAACTTTCGACAAGTAGAACAATGAATGGAACAGGTAGACGGTTGAAATCATTGTATATATTGCTTCTATATAGTCTAAGAAACATATGTGCAAAACATCCAAACAGTACAATTCGCCAATTTTTTGTTCTTCAAGTTTAAGTGAACTACGAGCCCCATTGTTAATCCTTTAAAGGAAATTATTTGTAAATTTCGACAAGTAGAACAATGAATGGAACAGGTAGACTGTTGAAATCATTGTGTATATTGCTTCTATATAGTCTAAGAAACATATATGCAAAGCATCCAAACAGTACAATTCGCCAATTTTTTGTTCATCAAGTTTAAGTAAACTACGATCCCCATTGTTAATCCTTTAAAGGAAATTATTTGTAAATTTCGACAAGTAGAACAATGAATGGATCAGGTAGACGGTTGAAATCATTGTATATATTGATCTATATAATCTACGAAACATATATGCAAAGCATCCAAACAGTACAATTCGCCAATTTTTTGTTCTTCAAGTTTAAGTGAACAATGAGCCCCAATGCTTGATCCGTTATCGGATATTATTTGTAAATTTCGAAAAGTTGAACAATGAATGGAACAGGTAGACGGTTGAAATCATTGTATATATTGATCTATATAATCTACGAAACATATATGCAAAGCATCCAAACAGTACAATTCGCCAATTTCTTGTTCTTGAAGTTTAATTGAACAATGAGCCCCAATGGTTAATCCTTTATCGAAAATTATTTGTAACTTTCGACAAGTAGAACAATGAATGGAACAGGTAGACGCTTGAAATCTTTGTATATATTGCTTCTATATAATGTAAGAAACATATATGCAAAGCATCCAAACAGTACCATTCGCCAATTTTTTGTTCTTCAAGTTTAAGTGAACTACGAGCCCCATTGCTAATCCTTTAAAGGAAATAATTTGTAAATTTCGACAAGTAGAACAATGAATGGATCAGGTAGACGGTTGAAATCATTGTATATATTGCTTCTATATAGCCTACGAAACATATATGCAAAGCATCCAAACAGTACAATTCGCCAATTTTTTGTTCTTCAAGTTTAAGTGAACTACGAGCCCCATTGTTAATCCTTTAAAGGAAATTATTTGTAAATTTCGACAAGTAGAACAATGAATGGAACAGGTAGACGGTTGAAATCTTTGTATATATTGCTTCTATATAGTCTAAGAAACATATATGCAAAGCATCCAAACAGTACAATTCGCCAATTTTTTGTTCTTCAAGTTTAAGTGAACAATGAGCCCCAATGGATAATCCCTTATCGGAAATTATGTGTAACTTTCGACAAGTAGAACAATGAATGGAACAGGTAGACGCTTGAAATCTTTGTATATATTGCTTCTATATAGTCTAAGAAACATATATGCAAAGCATCCAAACAGTACAATTCGACAATCTTTGTTCTTCAAGTTTAGTGAACAATGAGCCCCAATGGTTAATCCTTTAAAGGAAATTATTTGTAAATTTCGACAAGTAGAACAATGAATGGATCAGGTAGACGGTTGAAATCATTGTATATATTGATCTATATAATCTACGAAACATATATGCAAAGCTTCCAAACAGTACAATTCGCCAATTTTTTGTTCTTCAAGTTTAAGTAAACTACGATCCCCATTGTTAATCCCTTAACGGAAATTATTTGTAACTTTCGACAAGTAGAACAATGAATGGAACAGGTAGACGGTTGAAATCATTGTATATATTGCTTCTATATAGTCTAAGAAACATATATGCAAAGCATCCAAACAGTACAATTCGACAATCTTTGTTCTTCAAGTTTAGTAAACAATGAGCCCCAATGGTTAATCCTTCATCGGAAATAATTTGTAATTTTCGACAAGTAGAACAATGAATGGAACTGGTAGACGGTTGAAATCTATTTATATATTGCTTCTATATAGTCTAAGAAACATATATGCAAAGCATCCAAACAGTACCAGTCGCCAATTTTTTGTTCTTCAAGTTTAAGTGAACAATGAGCCCCAATGGTTAATCCGTTATCGGAAATTATTTGTAACTTGCGACAAGTAGAACAATGAGTGGAACAGGTAGACGGTTGAAATCAATGTATATATTGATTCTATATAGTCTAAGAAACATATATGCAAAGCATCCAACAGTACCATTCGCCAATTTTTTGTTCTTCAAGTTTAAGTGAACAATGAGCCCCATTGTTAATCCTTTATCGGAAATTATTTGTAATTTTCGACAAGTAGAACAATGAATGGAACTGGTAGACGGTTGAAATCTATTTATATATTGCTTCTATATAGTCTAAGAAACATATATGCAAAGCATCCAAACAGTACCAGTCGCCAATTTTTTGTTCTTCAATTCTAAGTGAACAACGAGGCCCATTGATAATCATGAAACGGAAATTATTTGTAACTTTCGACAAGAAGAACAATGAATGGAACAGGTGGACGGTTGAAATCTTTGTATATATTGCTTCTATATAATCTAAGAAACATATATGCAAAGCATCCAAACAGTACAATTCGCCAATTATTTCATCTTCATGTTTAAGTGAACTACGAGCCCCATTGTTAATACTTTAACGGAAATTATTTGTAACTTGCGACAAGTAGAACAATGAGTGGAACAGGTAGACGGTTGAAATCAATATATATATTGCTTCTATATAGTCTAAGAAACATATATGCAAAGCATCCAAACAGTACCATTCGCCAATTTTTTGTTCTTCAAGTTTAAGTGAACAATGAGCCCCAATGGTTAATCCTTTATCGGAAATTATTTGTAATTTTCGACAAGTAGAACAATGAATGGAGCAGGTAGACGGTTGAAATCATTGTATATATTGCTTCTATATAGTCTAAGAAACATATATGCAAAGCATCCAAAGAGTACAATTCGCCAATTATTACATCTTCATGTTTCAGTGAACTACGAGCCCCATTGTTAATACTTTAACGGAAATTATTTGTAACTTGCGACAAGTAGAACAATGAGTGGAACAGGTAGACGGTTGAAATCAATGTATATATTGCTTCTATATAGTCTAAGAAACATATATGCAAAGCATCCAAACAGTACCATTCGCCAATTTTTTGTTCTTCAAGTTTAAGTGAACAATGAGCCCCAATTGTTAATCCTTTATCGGATATTATTTGTAACTTTCGACAAGTAGAACAATGAATGGAACAGGTAGACGGTTGAAATCTTTGTATATATTGCTTCTATATAGTCTAAGAAACATATATGCAAAGCATCCAAACAGTACAATTCGACAATTTTTTGTTCTTCAAGTTTAAGTGAACAATGAGCCCCAATGGTTAATCCGTTATCGGAAATGATTTGTAACTTTCTACAAGTAGAACAATGAATAGTACAGGTAGACGGGTGAAATCGTTCTACATATTGCTTCTAAATAGTCTAAGAAACACATATGCACAGCATCCAAACAGTTCAATTCGCCAATTTTTTGTTCTTCATGTTTAAGTGAACTACGAGCCCCATTGTTAATCCTTTAAAGGAAATTATTTGTAAATTTCGACAAGTAGAACAATGAATGGATCAGGTAGACGGTTGAAATCATTGTATATATTGCTTCTATATAGCCTACGAAACATATATGCAAAGCATCCAAACAGTACAATTCGCCAATTTTTTGTTCTTCAAGTTTAAGTGAACTACGAGCCCCATTGTTAATCCTTTAAAGGAAATTATTTGTAAATTTCGACAAGTAGAACAATGAATGGAACAGGTAGACGGTTGAAATCTTTGTATATATTGCTTCTATATAGTCTAAGAAACATATATGCAAAGCATCCAAACAGTACAATTCGCCAATTTTTGTTCTTCAAGTTTAAGTGAACAATGAGCCCCAATGGATAATCCCTTATCGGAAATTATGTGTAACTTTCGACAAGTAGAACAATGAATGGAACAGGTAGACGCTTGAAATCTTTGTATATATTGCTTCTATATAGTCTAAGAAACATATATGCAAAGCATCCAAACAGTACAATTCGACAATCTTTGTTCTTCAAGTTTAGTGAACAATGAGCCCCAATGGTTAATCCTTTAAAGGAAATTATTTGTAAATTTCGACAAGTAGAACAATGAATGGATCAGGTAGACGGTTGAAATCATTGTATATATTGATCTATATAATCTACGAAACATATATGCAAAGCATCCAAACAGTACAATTCGCCAATTTTTTGTTCTTCAAGTTTAAGTGAACAATGAGCCCCAATGCTTGATCCGTTATCGGATATTATTTGTAAATTTCGAAAAGTTGAACAATGAATGGAACAGGTAGACGGTTGAAATCATTGTATATATTGATCTATATAATCTACGAAACATATATGCAAAGCATCCAAACAGTACAATTCGCCAATTTTTTGTTCTTGAAGTTTAATTGAACAATGAGCCCCAATGGTTAATCCTTTATCGAAAATTATTTGTAACTTTCGACAAGTAGAACAATGAATGGAACTGGTAGACGGTTGAAATCTATTTATATATTGCTTCTATATAGTCTAAGAAACATATATGCAAAGCATCCAAACAGTACCAGTCGCCAATTTTTTGTTCTTCAATTCTAAGTGAACAACGAGGCCCATTGATAATCATGAAACGGAAATTATTTGTAACTTTCGACAAGAAGAACAATGAATGGAACAGGTGGACGGTTGAAATCTTTGTATATATTGCTTCTATATAATCTAAGAAACATATATGCAAAGCATCCAAACAGTACAATTCGCCAATTATTTCATCTTCATGTTTAAGTGAACTACGAGCCCCATTGTTAATACTTTAACGGAAATTATTTGTAACTTGCGACAAGTAGAACAATGAGTGGAACATGTAGACGGTTGAAATCAATATATATATTGCTTCTATATAGTCTAAGAAACATATATGCAAAGCATCCAAACAGTACCATTCGCCAATTTTTTGTTCTTCAAGTTTAAGTGAACAATGAGCCCCAATGGTTAATCCTTTATCGGAAATTATTTGTAATTTTCGACAAGTAGAACAATGAATGGAGCAGGTAGACGGTTGAAATCATTGTATATATTGCTTCTATATAGTCTAAGAAACATATATGCAAAGCATCCAAAGAGTACAATTCGCCAATTATTACATCTTCATGTTTCAGTGAACTACGAGCCCCATTGTTAATACTTTAACGGAAATTATTTGTAACTTGCGACAAGTAGAACAATGAGTGGAACAGGTAGACGGTTGAAATCAATGTATATATTGCTTCTATATAGTCTAAGAAACATATATGCAAAGCATCCAAACAGTACCATTCGCCAATTTTTTGTTCTTCAAGTTTAAGTGAACAATGAGCCCCAATGGTTAATCCTTTATCGGATATTATTTGTAACTTTCGACAAGTAGAACAATGAATGGAACAGGTAGACGGTTGAAATCTTTGTATATATTGCTTCTATATAGTCTAAGAAACATATATGCAAAGCATCCAAACAGTACAATTCGACAATTTTTTGTTCTTCAAGTTTAAGTGAACAATGAGCCCCAATGGTTAATCCGTTATCGGAAATGATTTGTAACTTTCTACAAGTAGAACAATGAATAGTACAGGTAGACGGGTGAAATCGTTCTACATATTGCTTCTAAATAGTCTAAGAAACACATATGCACAGCATCCAAACAGTTCAATTCGCCAATTTTTTGTTCTTCATGTTTAAGTGAACTACGAGCCCCATTGTTAATCCTTTAAAGGAAATTATTTGTAAATTTCGACAAGTAGAACAATGAATGGATCAGGTAGACGGTTGAAATCATTGTATATATTGCTTCTATATAGCCTACGAAACATATATGCAAAGCATCCAAACAGTACAATTCGCCAATTTTTTGTTCTTCAAGTTTAAGTGAACTACGAGCCCCATTGTTAATCCTTTAAAGGAAATTATTTGTAAATTTCGACAAGTAGAACAATGAATGGAACAGGTAGACGGTTGAAATCTTTGTATATATTGCTTCTATATAGTCTAAGAAACATATATGCAAAGCATCCAAACAGTACAATTCGCCAATTTTTTGTTCTTCAAGTTTAAGTGAACAATGAGCCCCAATGGATAATCCCTTATCGGAAATTATGTGTAACTTTCGACAAGTAGAACAATGAATGGAACAGGTAGACGCTTGAAATCTTTGTATATATTGCTTCTATATAGTCTAAGAAACATATATGCAAAGCATCCAAACAGTACAATTCGACAATCTTTGTTCTTCAAGTTTAGTGAACAATGAGCCCCAATGGTTAATCCTTTAAAGGAAATTATTTGTAAATTTCGACAAGTAGAACAATGAATGGATCAGGTAGACGGTTGAAATCATTGTATATATTGATCTATATAATCTACGAAACATATATGCAAAGCATCCAAACAGTACAATTCGCCAATTTTTTGTTCTTCAAGTTTAAGTGAACAATGAGCCCCAATGCTTGATCCGTTATCGGATATTATTTGTAAATTTCGAAAAGTTGAACAATGAATGGAACAGGTAGACGGTTGAAATCATTGTATATATTGATCTATATAATCTACGAAACATATATGCAAAGCATCCAAACAGTACAATTCGCCAATTTTTTGTTCTTGAAGTTTAATTGAACAATGAGCCCCAATGGTTAATCCTTTATCGAAAATTATTTGTAACTTTCGACAAGTAGAACAATGAATGGAACAGGTAGACGCTTGAAATCTTTGTATATATTGCTTCTATATAGTCTAAGAAACATATAAGCAAATCATCCAAACAGTACAATTCGACAATTTTTTGTTCTTCACGTTTAGTGAACAACGAGCCCTAATGGTTAATCCTTTATCGGAAATTATTTGTAATTTTCGACAAGTAGAACAATGAATGGAACAGGTAGACGGTTGAAATCATTGTATATATTGCTTCTATATAGTCTAAGAAACATATATGCAAAGCATCCAAACAGTACAATTCGCCAATTTTATGTTCTTCAAGTTTAAGTGAACAATGAGCCCCAATGCTTAATCCGTTATCGGATATTATTTGTAACTTTCGACAAGTAGAACAATGAATGGAACAGGTAGACGGTTGAAATCTTTGTATATATTGCTTCTATATAGTCTAAGAAACATATATGCAAAGCATCCAAACAGTACAATTCGACAATTTTTTGTTCTTCAAGTTTAAGTGAACAATGAGCCCCAATGGTTAATCCGTTATCGGAAATGATTTGTAACTTTCTACAAGTAGAACAATGAATAGTACAGGTAGACGGGTGAAATCGTTCTACATATTGCTTCTAAATAGTCTAAGAAACACATATGCACAGCATCCAAACAGTTCAATTCGCCAATTTTTTGTTCTTCAAGTTTAAGTGAACTACGAGCCCCATTGTTAATCCTTTAAAGGAAATTATTTGTAAATTTCGACAAGTAGAACAATGAATGGATCAGGTAGACGGTTGAAATCATTGTATATATTGCTTCTATATAGCCTACGAAACATATATGCAAAGCATCCAAACAGTACAATTCGCCAATTTTTTGTTCTTCAAGTTTAAGTGAACTACGAGCCCCATTGTTAATCCTTTAAAGGAAATTATTTGTAAATTTCGACAAGTAGAACAATGAATGGAACAGGTAGACGGTTGAAATCTATGTATATATTGCTTCTATATAGTCTAAGAAACATATATGCAAAGCATCCAAACAGTACCATTCGCCAATTTTTTGTTCTTCAAGTTTAAGTGAACTATGAGCCCCATTGTTAATCCTTTAAAGGAAATTATTTGTAAATTTCGACAAGTAGAACAATGAATGGAACAAGTAGACTGTTGAAATCATTGTATATATTGCTTCTATATAGTCTAAGAAACATATTTGCAAAGCATCGAAACAGTACAATTCGCCAATTTTTGTTCTTCAAGTTTAAGAGAACAATGAGCCCCAATGGTTAATCCTTTATCGGAAATTATTTGTAACTTTCGACAAGTAGAACAATGAATAGTACAGGTAGACGGGTGAAATCGTTCTACATATTGCTTCTAAATAGTCTAAGAAACACATATGCACAGCATCCAAACAGTTTAATTCGCCAATTTTTTGTTCTTCAAGTTTAAGTGTACTACGAGCCCCATTGTTAATCCTTTAAAGGAAATTATTTGTAACTTTCGACAAGTAGAACAATGAATGGATCAGGTAGACGGTTGAAATCATTGTATATATTGCTTCTATATAGCCTACGAAACATATATGCAAAGCATCCAAACAGTACAATTCGCCAATTTTTTGTTCTTCAAGTTTAAGTGAACAATGAGCCCCAATGGATAATCCCTTATCGGAAATTATGTGTAACTTTCGACAAGTAGAACAATGAATGGAACAGGTAGACGCTTGAAATCTTTGTATATATTGCTTCTATATAGTCTAAGAAACATATATGCAAAGCATCCAAACAATACAATTCGACAATCTTTGTTCTTCAAGTTTAGTGAACAATGAGCCCCAATGGTTAATCCTTTAAAGGAAATTATTTGTAAATTTCGACAAGTAGAACAATGAATGGATCAGGTAGACGGTTGAAATCATTGTATATATTGCTCTATATAATCTACGAAACATATATGCAAAGCATCCAAACAGTACAATTCGCCAATTTTTTGTTCTTCAAGTTTAAGTGAACAATGAGCCCCAATGCTTGATCCGTTATCGGATATTATTTGTAAATTTCGAAAAGTTGAACAATGAATGGAACAGGTAGACGGTTGAAATCATTGTATATATTGATCTATATAATCTACGAAACATATATGCAAAGCATCCAAACAGTACAATTCGCCAATTTTTTGTTCTTGAAGTTTAATTGAACAATGAGCCCCAATGGTTATGTTAGAGACAATCCAAGCTATCACAACTTCCTGGATGGCTAGGGGAGTTTTATGTTCATGCGTTGGTATCACGCCGAGAGGCTCTGCGCTAATTTTTGTTTTTTCTCTTACTTCCGTTTTCTTACGTTTTGTTATACCAATGTAAATCGCTTTCTCTTGTGTGTAATATAATAAATGTCACTTGACCGAGATATATATTCTGGCAGACTACATCATTTACCAATAGGTTATGGGCCCAGGCATTTGCGTGTCGCTATTGAAAAATGCGGGACCGTGTAGAGATCTAGAATTGATAAGTATCAAACACGTGTTTGAAAAGTGAGGTTATCCACGTGGTGTGCACGCTGAAAAAGTTCATCGTGGAAAAGACTGAAAAATGGCTGCAAATACTGGAAATATACACAGGATCGAAGTCCTTACACCTGCAAATTACGATGCATGGTGTATCCAAGTCGAAGCTCTTCTTACAAAGAGCGATGCCTGGGGATACATAGATGGATCCAGTAAACGACCGATAGTGAGGCCGGAAGATCCAGATACGATTGCAGCAGCACAAAAGTGGGATGACGGCGAAAGAAAGGCAAGGGCTGATCTAATATTATCGATTGGATTATCACAAATAAAATTAATAAAAGGAAGTCAAACGGCAAGTGAGGTATGGCAAAAATTAAAATCAATTTATGCTTCGAGAGGACCGGCCAAGAAGGCAGCATTGTTAACGCAGTTAGTATTGTATAAGATGTCGGAACACGATAATCTACGTGATCACATAAATGGGTTTGTTGAAATAGTAGATAAGCTGGTAGACATGGGAATAGACATAAATGGAGAATTGTTGTGTGTCATGCTATTAACTAGTTTGCCCGATTCATACGAAAACTTCAGGTGCGCAATGAAGTCTCGAGATGAGTTGCCCAGTCTTGAGGTTTTAAAAATAAAAGCCCTGGAAGAGTATGAATCAAGAAGACAGAGCCACGCGGAGGATCATGGAGCACTTTTTTCTAAACAACTAGGTAATAGGAACAGAAATTGGAATACGCGTTCTGCAGAAGGCCATGGACCGCCCTCAACTAGGGGAGGAGAATATAGTTCAAAACAGTTTTCGAACCGGTATAATAACTGGAACACGAAAGATAAAGACAACGCTCAAAGACCCAAATGGAAATGCTTCAATTGTGGGAGAATGGGACATAAAGCGAATGATTGCAGGTTCAAAAGAAATGATTACAAGACGGAAGCTAGAGCAGTAAAGGAATCACTGTATGCTGAATGCGATGTGGAAAAAGTGTACAAAGCAGTAGAGAATGGTAATGACGAATACTGGTGCTTAGATAGTGGATGCACTACACATCTTTGTAGGGATGCATCTAAATTTACAAACATGAGGCCATCTGATTCAAAGAAATTAAATATGGCCAATAATTCGTCAGCTCCAGTGAAAGCTACAGGTAGCGTGGAAGTAAGTATAAAAATGGATAAAATTTCTAAACCAGTAGAATTACAGGATACATTGTATGTGCCAGAATTGAGAACCAATTTGATCTCCGTAGCAAAGATTACTGATAAGGGTAATGAGATAGTTTTTAGGAAAAATGAAGCTGTTGTGAAAGGTACAGATGGTCGAATCAAGGTAAAGGCGAAACGGATTGGGGATCTATATTATCTACAAGAGGCTGTAGAATCTGCACATAATATTGATTTTAAGCAGGATGAAGGTGAATTTAAATTATGGCACAAGAGATTAGGACATCTAAATACGAGAGATATGATACATATGGGCCAACGAAAAATGGGCTTAAATATAGATACAGCAGATAAGGCAGAGAAATTCACATGCGAAACCTGTCTACAAGGTAAGATGTCCTCGCTACCATTTCCTACGGAGGGTGACAGATGCTCAAAACCCTTACAGAGTGTACACTCAGATGTGTGTGGGCCGATGAGTAAACATTCATTGGGAGGTTCAAGATATATGGTCACATTTATCGACGATTATACCCGATGGTGTGAGATATATTTTTTAAAACATAAGTATGAAGTATTTGAGGCTTTTAAAACCTTTAAGAATAGAGCTGAAAGGCAGACAGGGTATAAAATAAAGTGTTTACAATCCGATAACGGGGGAGAATATTGTAATAAAAGATTCCAGGAATTTCTCAACAGGGAAGGCATCCAAAGGCGTTTATCAGCTCCATACACGCCGCAACAGAACGGAACGGCTGAGCGTAAAAACAGAACCCTGATTGAAATGGCGAGATGCATGCTTATTGAAGCCAAATTATCGCATACTTTTTGGGCGGAGGCTGTCTCCACAGCGAATTTTATAAGGAATAGGTGCATAACAAAAAGTCTGAGAGGAAAAAGTCCATTCGAAGCATGGTATGGTAAGCAACCTAACCTTCATTATTTACGTACCTTCGGAAGAAAAGCATATGTGTTAAATAAGGACCCGCAAAGGAAGAAACTTGATTCTAAAACGAAGGTAGGAATTTTTATCGGATACTCCGAGGAATCGAGAGCGTACCGAGTATTTATACCAAAAGAAAGAAGAATAGTCACGTCAAGGGATGTAAAGGTCATAGAGGAGGAACAAACAATACACAACCAAAATAAGAAGGAAGACATGGATATCAAAACGGATGAGACACATCAAGAAATAATTGCTTGGGATCAAGATAAAGACATGGTAAGAAAAGAATCGGAGGAGAAAGAAAGAACACCGGTAGGTGTTGATGAAAGAGGCCAAGGTATCATTCATCAGACGAGAGCGCCAGGAAGACCAAAGGTTATACACACAGGAAAGAGGGGAAGACCTCGAAAGTTATATAAATATATGGATAGACCGAGTTCGTCCGTCGAAGCTAATGAGCAGGGAGCTGACACTAGTGAAGATGGTCCAGAAGATGACTTAAATCAAGAATCGGCACAAGAAGAAGTAGGCCTTGCAGAGATAAAAATTGATGAAGCCTTGTCGGGAGACTCGAAGAAGGAATGGATGAGAGCAATCGAAGAAGAAACGAAGAGTTTATTGAAAAATGGAACATTTGAGTTGGTGGACAGGCCGAGAAATAAGCCTGTAGTTGGGTGCAGAACAGTGCTAACCAACAAAGTACATTCAGACGGATCCTTAACAAAGAGAAAAGCTAGAATCGTAGCCAAAGGATATAATCAACGCCCAGGAGTTGACTTCGTAGAAACATTTTCACCCGTCGCGAGATTAGACTCCATTAGATTGTTACTAGCAGTAGCTGCAGAGAAGGACATGTTGGTAGAACAGTTGGATATAACCGGTGCGTATTTGAATGGAAAATTAAACGAGGAAGTATATATGGAGATTCCGGAACTATTTCAAGAAAGTCTACAACAAATGGATGCAAATAGGAGTGAACACGGAGAATTGAAAGAAACTGTCAAGAAAATGATTAATCAGTTAAGGAGCAAAGGAAATAAAGTATGTCGTTTACACAAAGCTCTCTACGGATTGAAACAGGCTGCAAGACAATGGAATGAAGAGTTGGACAAGGTGCTAAGGAAGATTGGACTCGTACCTACAGTATCGGACCCATGCATCTACCGGGGAAGGGTAAACAATAGATGCACGTACTTGGCTGTATACGTGGATGATATGTTAATCATATCCGATAATCAAGAATCAGTTGAAACCGTAAAAGGAATATTACGGAAACACTTCGAGGTCAAGGAATTAGGACCAGCACAGTACTGTCTAGGTATTGAAATAAGCCGAGAGGCAGGACGGATGTTGCTGTCGCAGAAGAAATACATACGTGACCTCCTGGAACGTTTTGGAATGGAAAATTGCAATGGAGTTGGAACTCCAATGGATAAAAGTATTACGATGGGTGAAGAGAGGTCACCTCAAGGGGATAAGAGGAGGCCTTATAGAGAACTGATAGGAGCTCTAACATACCTGGCTGGAGCAACAAGGCCAGATATATCGCATGCCGTGAGCGTGCTAGCTCAATTTAATGAGTCCAATGGAGAGGCACATTGGAGCAGTGCAAAGAGAGTTCTGAGGTATTTAAAGTCCACCATAAATTATAGTATTTGTTACAGCCGGGGAGACACTCGGATTGCTGGATATGTAGATGCCGACTGGGGGAGATGTACACTAGATCGGCGGTCCTACACTGGATTTGTATTCACATGTGGAGGTGGACCAATTTCGTGGAAATCACAAAAACAAAGAACCGTGGCTCTTTCTACGACTGAGGCAGAGTATATGGCACTGGCCGAAGCCGTCAAGAATGCGGTATACTTAACACAGTTTCTAACAGAATTGGGTCTAAGTCGTTTAGATAAAATAGTTATTTTTAATGATAATTTGGGTGCTCAATTACTATCTAAGAATGCAATAGTACACGCTAGAACAAAACATATAGATATTAGATACCATTTTATAAGGGATAAATTGAAGGATGAAATTATAAACTTAGAACATGTAACTACAGAGGAAATGTTAGCAGACATATTGACAAAACCTCTCACCAAAGAAAAGCACTATTATTGTATGAATAATTTGGGTCTAAGAGATAACTGCGTTCAAGAAATATAAGAGCTTGTCTTGAGAGGAGGTGTTAGAGACAATCCAAGCTATCACAACTTCCTGGATGGCTAGGGGAGTTTTATGTTAATGCGTTGGTATCACGCCGAGAGGCTCTGCGCTAATTTTTGTTTTTTCTCTTACTTCCGTTTTCTTACGTTTTGTTATACCAATGTAAATCGCTTTCTCTTGTGTGTAATATAATAAATGTCACTTGACCGAGATATATATTCTGGCAGACTACATCATTTACCAATAGGTTAATCCTTTATCGAAAATTATTTGTAACTTTCGACAAGTAGAACAATGAATGGAACAGGTAGACGCTTGAAATCTTTGTATATATTGCTTCTATATAGTCTAAGAAACATATAAGCAAATCATCCAAACAGTACAATTCGACAATTTTTTGTTCTTCACGTTTAGTGGACAATGTGCCCCAATGGTTAATCCTTTATCGGAAATTATTTGTAATTTTCGACAAGTAGAACAATGAATGGAACAGGTAGACGGTTGAAATCATTGTATATATTGCTTCTATATAGTCTAAGAAACATATATGCAAAGCATCCAAACAGTACAATTCGCCAATTTTATGTTCTTCAAGTTTAAGTGAACAATGAGCCCCAATGCTTAATCCGTTATCGGATATTATTTGTAACTTTCGACAAGTAGAACAATGAATGGAACAGGTAGACGGTTGAAATCTTTGTATATATTGCTTCTATATAGTCTAAGAAACATATATGCAAAGCATCCATACAGTACAATTCGACAATTTTTTGTTCTTCAAGTTTAGTGAACAATGAGCGCCAATGGTTAATCCTTTATCGGAAATTATTTGTAATTTTCGACAAGTAGAACAATGAATGAAACAGGTAGACGGTTGATATCTTTGTATATATTGCTGCTATAAAATCTAAGAAACATATATGCAAAGCATCCAAAGAGTACAATTCGCCAATTATTTCATCTTCATGTTTAAGTGAACTACGAGCCCCATTGTTAATACTTTAACGGAAATTATTTGTAACTTGCGACAAGTAGAACAATGAGTGGAACAGGTAGACGGTTGAAATCAATGTATATATTGCTTCTATATAGTCTAAGAAACATATATGCAAAGCATCCATACAGTACAATTCGACAATTTTTTGTTCTTCTAGTTTAGTGAACAATGAGCCCCAATGGTTAATCCGTTATCGGAAATGATTTGTAACTTTCTACAAGTAGAACAATGAATAGTACAGGTAGACGGGTGAAATCGGTCTACATATTGCTTCTAAATAGTCTAAGAAACACATATGCACAGCATCCAAACAGTTCAATTCGCCAATTTTTTGTTCTTCAAGTTTAAGTGAACTACGTGCCCCATTGTTAATCCTTTAAAGGAAATTATTTGTAAATTTCGACAAGTAGAACAATGAATGGATCAGGTAGACGGTTGAAATCATTGTATATATTGCTTCTATATAGCCTACGAAACATATATGCAAAGCATCGAAACAGTACAATTCGCCAATTTTTTGTTCTTCAAGTTTAAGTAAACTACGAGCCCCATTGTTAATCCTTTAAAGGAAATTATTTGTAAATTTCGACAAGTAGAACAATGAATGGAACAGGTAGACGGTTGAAATCTTTGTATATATTGCTTCTATATAGTCTAAGAAACATATATGCAAAGCATCCAAACAGTACAATTCGCCAATTTTTTGTTCTTCAAGTTTAAGTGAACAATGAGCCCCAATGGTTAATCCTTTATCGGAAATTATTTGTAACTTTCGACAAGTAGAACAATGAATGGAACAGGTAGACGCTTGAAATCTTTGTATATATTGCTTCTATATAGTCTAAGAAACATATATGCAAAGCATCCAAACAGTACAATTCGACAATCTTTGTTCTTCAAGTTTAGTGAACAATGAGCCCCAATGGTTAATCCTTTATCGGAAATTATTTGTAATTTTCGACAAGTAGAACAATGAATGGAACAGGTAGACGGTTGAAATCTTTGTATATATTGCTTCTATATAGTCTATGAAACATATATGCAAAGCATCCAAACAGTACCATTCGCCAATTTTTTGTTCTTCAAGTTTAAGTGAACTACGAGCCCCATTGTTAATCCGTTATCGGAAATGATTTGTAACTTTTGACAAGTAGAACAATGAATGGAACAGGTAGACGGTTGAAATCTTTGTATATATTGCTTCTATATAGTCTAAGAAACATATATGCAAAGCATCCAAACAGTACCATTCGCCAATTTTTTGTTCTTCAAGTTTAAGTGAACCATGAGCCCCATTGTTAATCCTTTAAAGGAAATTATTTGTAAATTTCGACAAGTAGAACAATGAATGGAACAGGTAGACTGTTGAAATCATTGTGTATATTGCTTCTATATAGTCTAAGAAACATATATGCAAAGCATCCAAACAGTACAATTCGCCAATTTTTTGTTCATCAAGTTTAAGTAAACTACGATCCCCATTGTTAATCCCTTAACGGAAATTATTTGTAACTTTCGACAAGTAGAACAATGAATGGAACAGGTAGACGGTTGAAATCATTGTATATATTGCTTCTATATTGTCTAAGAAACATATATGCAAAGCATCCAAACAGTACAATTCGACAATTTTTTGTTCATCAAGTTTAAGTAAACTACGATCCCCATTGTTAATCCCTTAACGGAAATTATTTGTAACTTTCGACAAGTAGAACAATGAATGGAACAGGTAGACGGTTGAAATCATTGTATATATTGCTTCTATATAGTCTAAGAAACATATGTGCAAAACATCCAAACAGTACAATTCGCCAATTTTTTGTTCTTCAAGTTTAAGTGAACTACGAGCCCCATTGTTAATCCTTTAAAGGAAATTATTTGTAAATTTCGACAAGTAGAACAATGAATGGAACAGGTAGACTGTTGAAATCATTGTGTATATTGCTTCTATATAGTCTAAGAAACATATATGCAAAGCATCCAAACAGTACAATTCGCCAATTTTTTGTTCATCAAGTTTAAGTAAACTACGATCCCCATTGTTAATCCTTTAAAGGAAATTATTTGTAAATTTCGACAAGTAGAACAATGAATGGATCAGGTAGACGGTTGAAATCATTGTATATATTGATCTATATAATCTACGAAACATATATGCAAAGCATCCAAACAGTACAATTCGCCAATTTTTTGTTCTTCAAGTTTAAGTGAACAATGAGCCCCAATGCTTGATCCGTTATCGGATATTATTTGTAAATTTCGAAAAGTTGAACAATGAATGGAACAGGTAGACGGTTGAAATCATTGTATATATTGATCTATATAATCTACGAAACATATATGCAAAGCATCCAAACAGTACAATTCGCCAATTTCTTGTTCTTGAAGTTTAATTGAACAATGAGCCCCAATGGTTAATCCTTTATCGAAAATTATTTGTAACTTTCGACAAGTAGAACAATGAATGGAACAGGTAGACGCTTGAAATCTTTGTATATATTGCTTCTATATAATGTAAGAAACATATATGCAAAGCATCCAAACAGTACCATTCGCCAATTTTTTGTTCTTCAAGTTTAAGTGAACTACGAGCCCCATTGCTAATCCTTTAAAGGAAATTATTTGTAAATTTCGACAAGTAGAACAATGAATGGATCAGGTAGACGGTTGAAATCATTGTATATATTGCTTCTATATAGCCTACGAAACATATATGCAAAGCATCCAAACAGTACAATTCGCCAATTTTTTGTTCTTCAAGTTTAAGTGAACTACGAGCCCCATTGTTAATCCTTTAAAGGAAATTATTTGTAAATTTCGACAAGTAGAACAATGAATGGAACAGGTAGACGGTTGAAATCTTTGTATATATTGCTTCTATATAGTCTAAGAAACATATATGCAAAGCATCCAAACAGTACAATTCGCCAATTTTTTGTTCTTCAAGTTTAAGTGAACAATGAGCCCCAATGGATAATCCCTTATCGGAAATTATGTGTAACTTTCGACAAGTAGAACAATGAATGGAACAGGTAGACGCTTGAAATCTTTGTATATATTGCTTCTATATAGTCTAAGAAACATATATGCAAAGCATCCAAACAGTACAATTCGACAATCTTTGTTCTTCAAGTTTAGTGAACAATGAGCCCCAATGGTTAATCCTTTAAAGGAAATTATTTGTAAATTTCGACAAGTAGAACAATGAATGGATCAGGTAGACGGTTGAAATCATTGTATATATTGATCTATATAATCTACGAAACATATATGCAAAGCATCCAAACAGTACAATTCGCCAATTTTTTGTTCTTCAAGTTTAAGTAAACTACGATCCCCATTGTTAATCCCTTAACGGAAATTATTTGTAACTTTCGACAAGTAGAACAATGAATGGAACAGGTAGACGGTTGAAGTCATTGTATATATTGCTTCTATATAGTCTAAGAAACATATATGCAAAGCATCCAAACAGTACAATTCGACAATCTTTGTTCTTCAAGTTTAGTGAACAATGAGCCCCAATGGTTAATCCTTCATCGGAAATAATTTGTAATTTTCGACAAGTAGAACAATGAATGGAACTGGTAGACGGTTGAAATCTATTTATATATTGCTTCTATATAGTCTAAGAAACATATATGCAAAGCATCCAAACAGTACCAGTCGCCAATTTTTTGTTCTTCAAGTTTAAGTGAACAATGAGCCCCAATGGTTAATCCGTTATCGGAAATTATTTGTAACTTGCGACAAGTAGAACAATGAGTGGAACAGGTAGACGGTTGAAATCAATGTATATATTGATTCTATATAGTCTAAGAAACATATATGCAAAGCATCCAAACAGTACCATTCGCCAATTTTTTGTTCTTCAAGTTTAAGTGAACAATGAGCCCCATTGTTAATCCTTTATCGGAAATTATTTGTAATTTTCGACAAGTAGAACAATGAATGGAACTGGTAGACGGTTGAAATCTATTTATATATTGCTTCTATATAGTCTAAGAAACATATATGCAAAGCATCCAAACAGTACCAGTCGCCAATTTTTTGTTCTTCAATTCTAAGTGAACAACGAGGCCCATTGATAATCATGAAACGGAAATTATTTGTAACTTTCGACAAGAAGAACAATGAATGGAACAGGTGGACGGTTGAAATCTTTGTATATATTGCTTCTATATAATCTAAGAAACATATATGCAAAGCATCCAAACAGTACAATTCGCCAATTATTTCATCTTCATGTTTAAGTGAACTACGAGCCCCATTGTTAATACTTTAACGGAAATTATTTGTAACTTGCGACAAGTAGAACAATGAGTGGAACATGTAGACGGTTGAAATCAATATATATATTGCTTCTATATAGTCTAAGAAACATATATGCAAAGCATCCAAACAGTACCATTCGCCAATTTTTTGTTCTTCAAGTTTAAGTGAACAATGAGCCCCAATGGTTAATCCTTTATCGGAAATTATTTGTAATTTTCGACAAGTAGAACAATGAATGGAGCAGGTAGACGGTTGAAATCATTGTATATATTGCTTCTATATAGTCTAAGAAACATATATGCAAAGCATCCAAAGAGTACAATTCGCCAATTATTACATCTTCATGTTTCAGTGAACTACGAGCCCCATTGTTAATACTTTAACGGAAATTATTTGTAACTTGCGACAAGTAGAACAATGAGTGGAACAGGTAGACGGTTGAAATCATTGTATATATTGCTTCTATATAGTCTAAGAAACATATATGCAAAGCATCCAAACAGTACCATTCGCCAATTTTTTGTTCTTCAAGTTTAAGTGAACAATGAGCCCCAATGCTTGATCCGTTATCGGATATTATTTGTAAATTTCGAAAAGTTGAACAATGAATGGAACAGGTAGACGGTTGAAATCATTGTATATATTGCTTCTATATAGTCTAAGAAACATATATGCAAAGCATCCAAACAGTACAATTCGACAATTTTTTGTTCTTCAAGTTTAAGTGAACAATGAGCCCCAATGGTTAATCCGTTATCGGATATTATTTGTAACTTTCGACAAGTAGAACAATGAATGGAACAGGTAGACGGTTGAAATCTTTGTATATATTGCTTCTATATAGTCTAAGAAACATATATGCAAAGCATCCAAACAGTACAATTCGACAATTTTTTGTTCTTCAAGTTTAAGTGAACAATGAGCCCCAATGGTTAATCCGTTATCGGAAATGATTTGTAACTTTCTACAAGTAGAACAATGAATAGTACAGGTAGACGGGTGAAATCGTTCTACATATTGCTTCTAAATAGTCTAAGAAACACATATGCACAGCATCCAAACAGTTCAATTCGCCAATTTTTTGTTCTTCATGTTTAAGTGAACTACGAGCCCCATTGTTAATCCTTTAAAGGAAATTATTTGTAAATTTCGACAAGTAGAACAATGAATGGATCAGGTAGACGGTTGAAATCATTGTATATATTGCTTCTATATAGCCTACGAAACATATATGCAAAGCATCCAAACAGTACAATTCGCCAATTTTTTGTTCTTCAAGTTTAAGTGAACTACGAGCCCCATTGTTAATCCTTTAAAGGAAATTATTTGTAAATTTCGACAAGTAGAACAATGAATGGAACAGGTAGACGGTTGAAATCTTTGTATATATTGCTTCTATATAGTCTAAGAAACATATATGCAAAGCATCCAAACAGTACAATTCGCCAATTTTTTGTTCTTCAAGTTTAAGTGAACAATGAGCCCCAATGGATAATCCCTTATCGGAAATTATGTGTAACTTTCGACAAGTAGAACAATGAATGGAACAGGTAGACGCTTGAAATCTTTGTATATATTGCTTCTATATAGTCTAAGAAACATATATGCAAAGCATCCAAACAGTACAATTCGACAATCTTTGTTCTTCAAGTTTAGTGAACAATGAGCCCCAATGGTTAATCCTTTAAAGGAAATTATTTGTAAATTTCGACAAGTAGAACAATGAATGGATCAGGTAGACGGTTGAAATCATTGTATATATTGATCTATATAATCTACGAAACATATATGCAAAGCATCCAAACAGTACAATTCGCCAATTTTTTGTTCTTCAAGTTTAAGTGAACAATGAGCCCCAATGCTTGATCCGTTATCGGATATTATTTGTAAATTTCGAAAAGTTGAACAATGAATGGAACAGGTAGACGGTTGAAATCATTGTATATATTGATCTATATAATCTACGAAACATATATGCAAAGCATCCAAACAGTACAATTCGCCAATTTTTTGTTCTTGAAGTTTAATTGAACAATGAGCCCCAATGGTTAATCCTTTATCGAAAATTATTTGTAACTTTCGACAAGTAGAACAATGAATGGAACAGGTAGACGCTTGAAATCTTTGTATATATTGCTTCTATATAGTCTAAGAAACATATAAGCAAATCATCCAAACAGTACAATTCGACAATTTTTTGTTCTTCACGTTTAGTGAACAACGAGCCCTAATGGTTAATCCTTTATCGGAAATTATTTGTAATTTTCGACAAGTAGAACAATGAATGGAACAGGTAGACGGTTGAAATCATTGTATATATTGCTTCTATATAGTCTAAGAAACATATATGCAAAGCATCCAAACAGTACAATTCGCCAATTTTATGTTCTTCAAGTTTAAGTGAACAATGAGCCCCAATGCTTAATCCGTTATCGGATATTATTTGTAACTTTCGACAAGTAGAACAATGAATGGAACAGGTAGACGGTTGAAATCTTTGTATATATTGCTTCTATATAGTCTAAGAAACATATATGCAAAGCATCCAAACAGTACAATTCGACAATTTTTTGTTCTTCAAGTTTAAGTGAACAATGAGCCCCAATGGTTAATCCGTTATCGGAAATGATTTGTAACTTTCTACAAGTAGAACAATGAATAGTACAGGTAGACGGGTGAAATCGTTCTACATATTGCTTCTAAATAGTCTAAGAAACACATATGCACAGCATCCAAACAGTTCAATTCGCCAATTTTTTGTTCTTCAAGTTTAAGTGAACTACGAGCCCCATTGTTAATCCTTTAAAGGAAATTATTTGTAAATTTCGACAAGTAGAACAATGAATGGATCAGGTAGACGGTTGAAATCATTGTATATATTGCTTCTATATAGCCTACGAAACATATATGCAAAGCATCCAAACAGTACAATTCGCCAATTTTTTGTTCTTCAAGTTTAAGTGAACTACGAGCCCCATTGTTAATCCTTTAAAGGAAATTATTTGTAAATTTCGACAAGTAGAACAATGAATGGATCAGGTAGACGGTTGAAATCATTGTATATATTGCTTCTATATAGCCTACGAAACATATATGCAAAGCATCCAAACAGTACAATTCGCCAATTTTTTGTTCTTCAAGTTTAAGTGAACAATGAGCCCCAATGGATAATCCCTTATCGGAAATTATGTGTAACTTTCGACAAGTAGAACAATGAATGGAACAGGTAGACGCTTGAAATCTTTGTATATATTGCTTCTATATAGTCTAAGAAACATATATGCAAAGCATCCAAACAGTACAATTCGACAATCTTTGTTCTTCAAGTTTAGTGAACAATGAGCCCCAATGGTTAATCCTTTAAAGGAAATTATTTGTAAATTTCGACAAGTAGAACAATGAATGGATCAGGTAGACGGTTGAAATCATTGTATATATTGCTCTATATAATCTACGAAACATATATGCAAAGCATCCAAACAGTACAATTCGCCAATTTTTTGTTCTTCAAGTTTAAGTGAACAATGAGCCCCAATGCTTGATCCGTTATCGGATATTATTTGTAAATTTCGAAAAGTTGAACAATGAATGGAACAGGTAGACGGTTGAAATCATTGTATATATTGATCTATATAATCTACGAAACATATATGCAAAGCATCCAAACAGTACAATTCGCCAATTTTTTGTTCTTGAAGTTTAATTGAACAATGAGCCCCAATGGTTATGTTAGAGACAATCCAAGCTATCACAACTTCCTGGATGGCTAGGGGAGTTTTATGTTCATGCGTTGGTATCACGCCGAGAGGCTCTGCGCTAATTTTTGTTTTTTCTCTTACTTCCGTTTTCTTACGTTTTGTTATACCAATGTAAATCGCTTTCTCTTGTGTGTAATATAATAAATGTCACTTGACCGAGATATATATTCTGGCATACTACATCATTTACCAATAGGTTATGGGCCCAGGCATTTGCGTGTCGCTATTGAAAAATGCGGGACCGTGTAGAGATCTAGAATTGATAAGTATCAAACACGTGTTTGAAAAGTGAGGTTATCCACGTGGTGTGCACGCTGAAAAAGTTCATCGTGGAAAAGACTGAAAAATGGCTGCAAATACTGGAAATATACACAGGATCGAAGTCCTTACACCTGCAAATTACGATGCATGGTGTATCCAAGTCGAAGCTCTTCTTACAAAGAGCGATGCCTGGGGATACATAGATGGATCCAGTAAACGACCGATAGTGAGGCCGGAAGATCCAGATACGATTGCAGCAGCACAAAAGTGGGATGACGGCGAAAGAAAGGCAAGGGCTGATCTAATATTATCGATTGGATTATCACAAATAAAATTAATAAAAGGAAGTCAAACGGCAAGTGAGGTATGGCAAAAATTAAAATCAATTTATGCTTCGAGAGGACCGGCCAAGAAGGCAGCATTGTTAACGCAGTTAGTATTGTATAAGATGTCGGAACACGATAATCTACGTGATCACATAAATGGGTTTGTTGAAATAGTAGATAAGCTGGTAGACATGGGAATAGACATAAATGGAGAATTGTTGTGTGTCATGCTATTAACTAGTTTGCCCGATTCATACGAAAACTTCAGGTGCGCAATGAAGTCTCGAGATGAGTTGCCCAGTCTTGAGGTTTTAAAAATAAAAGCCCTGGAAGAGTATGAATCAAGAAGACAGAGCCACGCGGAGGATCATGGAGCACTTTTTTCTAAACAACTAGGTAATAGGAACAGAAATTGGAATACGCGTTCTGCAGAAGGCCATGGACCGCCCTCAACTAGGGGAGGAGAATATAGTTCAAAACAGTTTTCGAACCGGTATAATAACTGGAACACGAAAGATAAAGACAACGCTCAAAGACCCAAATGGAAATGCTTCAATTGTGGGAGAATGGGACATAAAGCGAATGATTGCAGGTTCAAAAGAAATGATTACAAGACGGAAGCTAGAGCAGTAAAGGAATCACTGTATGCTGAATGCGATGTGGAAAAAGTGTACAAAGCAGTAGAGAATGGTAATGACGAATACTGGTGCTTAGATAGTGGATGCACTACACATCTTTGTAGGGATGCATCTAAATTTACAAACATGAGGCCATCTGATTCAAAGAAATTAAATATGGCCAATAATTCGTCAGCTCCAGTGAAAGCTACAGGTAGCGTGGAAGTAAGTATAAAAATGGATAAAATTTCTAAACCAGTAGAATTACAGGATACATTGTATGTGCCAGAATTGAGAACCAATTTGATCTCCGTAGCAAAGATTACTGATAAGGGTAATGAGATAGTTTTTAGGAAAAATGAAGCTGTTGTGAAAGGTACAGATGGTCGAATCAAGGTAAAGGCGAAACGGATTGGGGATCTATATTATCTACAAGAGGCTGTAGAATCTGCACATAATATTGATTTTAAGCAGGATGAAGGTGAATTTAAATTATGGCACAAGAGATTAGGACATCTAAATACGAGAGATATGATACATATGGGCCAACGAAAAATGGGCTTAAATATAGATACAGCAGATAAGGCAGAGAAATTCACATGCGAAACCTGTCTACAAGGTAAGATGTCCTCGCTACCATTTCCTACGGAGGGTGACAGATGCTCAAAACCCTTACAGAGTGTACACTCAGATGTGTGTGGGCCGATGAGTAAACATTCATTGGGAGGTTCAAGATATATGGTCACATTTATCGACGATTATACCCGATGGTGTGAGATATATTTTTTAAAACATAAGTATGAAGTATTTGAGGCTTTTAAAACCTTTAAGAATAGAGCTGAAAGGCAGACAGGGTATAAAATAAAGTGTTTACAATCCGATAACGGGGGAGAATATTGTAATAAAAGATTCCAGGAATTTCTCAACAGGGAAGGCATCCAAAGGCGTTTATCAGCTCCATACACGCCGCAACAGAACGGAACGGCTGAGCGTAAAAACAGAACCCTGATTGAAATGGCGAGATGCATGCTTATTGAAGCCAAATTATCGCATACTTTTTGGGCGGAGGCTGTCTCCACAGCGAATTTTATAAGGAATAGGTGCATAACAAAAAGTCTGAGAGGAAAAAGTCCATTCGAAGCATGGTATGGTAAGCAACCTAACCTTCATTATTTACGTACCTTCGGAAGAAAAGCATATGTGTTAAATAAGGACCCGCAAAGGAAGAAACTTGATTCTAAAACGAAGGTAGGAATTTTTATCGGATACTCCGAGGAATCGAGAGCGTACCGAGTATTTATACCAAAAGAAAGAAGAATAGTCACGTCAAGGGATGTAAAGGTCATAGAGGAGGAACAAACAATACACAACCAAAATAAGAAGGAAGACATGGATATCAAAACGGATGAGACACATCAAGAAATAATTGCTTGGGATCAAGATAAAGACATGGTAAGAAAAGAATCGGAGGAGAAAGAAAGAACACCGGTAGGTGTTGATGAAAGAGGCCAAGGTATCATTCATCAGACGAGAGCGCCAGGAAGACCAAAGGTTATACACACAGGAAAGAGGGGAAGACCTCGAAAGTTATATAAATATATGGATAGACCGAGTTCGTCCGTCGAAGCTAATGAGCAGGGAGCTGACACTAGTGAAGATGGTCCAGAAGATGACTTAAATCAAGAATCGGCACAAGAAGAAGTAGGCCTTGCAGAGATAAAAATTGATGAAGCCTTGTCGGGAGACTCGAAGAAGGAATGGATGAGAGCAATCGAAGAAGAAACGAAGAGTTTATTGAAAAATGGAACATTTGAGTTGGTGGACAGGCCGAGAAATAAGCCTGTAGTTGGGTGCAGAACAGTGCTAACCAACAAAGTACATTCAGACGGATCCTTAACAAAGAGAAAAGCTAGAATCGTAGCCAAAGGATATAATCAACGCCCAGGAGTTGACTTCGTAGAAACATTTTCACCCGTCGCGAGATTAGACTCCATTAGATTGTTACTAGCAGTAGCTGCAGAGAAGGACATGTTGGTAGAACAGTTGGATATAACCGGTGCGTATTTGAATGGAAAATTAAACGAGGAAGTATATATGGAGATTCCGGAACTATTTCAAGAAAGTCTACAACAAATGGATGCAAATAGGAGTGAACACGGAGAATTGAAAGAAACTGTCAAGAAAATGATTAATCAGTTAAGGAGCAAAGGAAATAAAGTATGTCGTTTACACAAAGCTCTCTACGGATTGAAACAGGCTGCAAGACAATGGAATGAAGAGTTGGACAAGGTGCTAAGGAAGATTGGACTCGTACCTACAGTATCGGACCCATGCATCTACCGGGGAAGGGTAAACAATAGATGCACGTACTTGGCTGTATACGTGGATGATATGTTAATCATATCCGATAATCAAGAATCAGTTGAAACCGTAAAAGGAATATTACGGAAACACTTCGAGGTCAAGGAATTAGGACCAGCACAGTACTGTCTAGGTATTGAAATAAGCCGAGAGGCAGGACGGATGTTGCTGTCGCAGAAGAAATACATACGTGACCTCCTGGAACGTTTTGGAATGGAAAATTGCAATGGAGTTGGAACTCCAATGGATAAAAGTATTACGATGGGTGAAGAGAGGTCACCTCAAGGGGATAAGAGGAGGCCTTATAGAGAACTGATAGGAGCTCTAACATACCTGGCTGGAGCAACAAGGCCAGATATATCGCATGCCGTGAGCGTGCTAGCTCAATTTAATGAGTCCAATGGAGAGGCACATTGGAGCAGTGCAAAGAGAGTTCTGAGGTATTTAAAGTCCACCATAAATTATAGTATTTGTTACAGCCGGGGAGACACTCGGATTGCTGGATATGTAGATGCCGACTGGGGGAGATGTACACTAGATCGGCGGTCCTACACTGGATTTGTATTCACATGTGGAGGTGGACCAATTTCGTGGAAATCACAAAAACAAAGAACCGTGGCTCTTTCTACGACTGAGGCAGAGTATATGGCACTGGCCGAAGCCGTCAAGAATGCGGTATACTTAACACAGTTTCTAACAGAATTGGGTCTAAGTCGTTTAGATAAAATAGTTATTTTTAATGATAATTTGGGTGCTCAATTACTATCTAAGAATGCAATAGTACACGCTAGAACAAAACATATAGATATTAGATACCATTTTATAAGGGATAAATTGAAGGATGAAATTATAAACTTAGAACATGTAACTACAGAGGAAATGTTAGCAGACATATTGACAAAACCTCTCACCAAAGAAAAGCACTATTATTGTATGAATAATTTGGGTCTAAGAGATAACTGCGTTCAAGAAATATAAGAGCTTGTCTTGAGAGGAGGTGTTAGAGACAATCCAAGCTATCACAACTTCCTGGATGGCTAGGGGAGTTTTATGTTAATGCGTTGGTATCACGCCGAGAGGCTCTGCGCTAATTTTTGTTTTTTCTCTTACTTCCGTTTTCTTACGTTTTGTTATACCAATGTAAATCGCTTTCTCTTGTGTGTAATATAATAAATGTCACTTGACCGAGATATATATTCTGGCAGACTACATCATTTACCAATAGGTTAATCCTTTATCGAAAATTATTTGTAACTTTCGACAAGTAGAACAATGAATGGAACAGGTAGACGCTTGAAATCTTTGTATATATTGCTTCTATATAGTCTAAGAAACATATAAGCAAATCATCCAAACAGTACAATTCGACAATTTTTTGTTCTTCACGTTTAGTGGACAATGTGCCCCAATGGTTAATCCTTTATCGGAAATTATTTGTAATTTTCGACAAGTAGAACAATGAATGGAACAGGTAGACGGTTGAAATCATTGTATATATTGCTTCTATATAGTCTAAGAAACATATATGCAAAGCATCCAAACAGTACAATTCGCCAATTTTATGTTCTTCAAGTTTAAGTGAACAATGAGCCCCAATGCTTAATCCGTTATCGGATATTATTTGTAACTTTCGACAAGTAGAACAATGAATGGAACAGGTAGACGGTTGAAATCTTTGTATATATTGCTTCTATATAGTCTAAGAAACATATATGCAAAGCATCCATACAGTACAATTCGACAA
The DNA here is from genome assembly GCA_963989415.1 of Cerceris ruficornis. Taxonomy (NCBI): domain Eukaryota; kingdom Metazoa; phylum Arthropoda; class Insecta; order Hymenoptera; family Crabronidae; genus Cerceris; species Cerceris ruficornis. The sequence continues at coordinate 1,102,868 of CAXDIW010000469.1, read as the reverse complement.
TTTTTTGTTCTTCAAGTTTAGTGAACAATGAGCGCCAATGGTTAATCCTTTATCGGAAATTATTTGTAATTTTCGACAAGTAGAACAATGAATGAAACAGGTAGACGGTTGATATCTTTGTATATATTGCTGCTATAAAATCTAAGAAACATATATGCAAAGCATCCAAAGAGTACAATTCGCCAATTATTTCATCTTCATGTTTAAGTGAACTACGAGCCCCATTGTTAATACTTTAACGGAAATTATTTGTAACTTGCGACAAGTAGAACAATGAGTGGAACAGGTAGACGGTTGAAATCAATGTATATATTGCTTCTATATAGTCTAAGAAACATATATGCAAAGCATCCAAACAGTACAATTCGCCAATTTTTTGTTCATCAAGTTTAAGTAAACTACGATCCCCATTGTTAATCCGTTATCGGAAATGATTTGTAACTTTTGACAAGTAGAACAATTAATGGAACAGGTAGACGGTTGAAATCTTTGTATATATTGCTTCTATATTGTCTAAGAAACATATATGCAAAGCATCCAAACAGTACAATTCGACAATTTTTTGTTCTTCTAGTTTAGTGAACAATGAGCCCCAATTGTTAATCCGTTATCGGAAATGATTTGTAACTTTCGACAAGTAGAACAATGAATGGAACAGGTAGACGGTTGAAATCTTTGTATATAAAGCTTCTATATAGTCTAAGAAACATATATGCAAAGCATCCAAAGAGTACCATTCGCCAATTTTTTGTTCTTCAAGTTTAAGTGAACTATGAGCACCATTGTTAATCCTTTAAAGGAAATTATTTGTAAATTTCGACAAGTAGAACAATGAATGGAACAGGTAGACTGTTGAAATCATTGTATATATTGCTTCTATATAGTCTAAGAAACATATATGCAAAGCATCCAAACAGTACAATTCGCCAATTTTTTGTTCTTCAAGTTTAAGTAAACTACGATCCCCATTGTTAATCCCTTAACGGAAATTATTTGTAACTTTCGACAAGTAGAACAATGAATGAAACAGGTAGATGGTTGAAATCATTGTATATATTGCTTCTATATAGTCTAAGAAACATATATGCAAAGCATCCAAACAGTACAATTCGACAATCTTTGTTCTTCAAGTTTAGTGAACAATGAGCCCCAATGGTTAATCCTTTATCGGAAATTATTTGTAACTTTCGACAAGTAGAACAATGAATGGAACAGGTAGACGGTTGAAATCTTTGTATATATTGCTTCTATATAATCTAAGAAACATATATGCAAAGCATCCAAACAGTACAATTCGCCAATTATTTCATCTTCAATTTTAAGTGAACTACGAGACCCATTGTTAATACTTTAACGGAAATTATTTGTAACTTGCGACAAGTAGAACAATGAGTGGAACAGGTAGACGGTTGAAATCAATGTATATATTGCTTCTATATAGTCTAAGAAACATATATGCAAAGCATCCAAACAGTACCATTCGCCAATTTTTTGTTCTTCAAGTTTAAGTGAACAATGAGCCCCATTGTTAATCCTTTATCGGAAATTATTTGTAATTTTCGACAAGTAGAACAAAGAATGGAACTGGTAGACGGTTGAAATCTATTTATATATTGCTTCTATATAGTCTAAGAAACATATATGCAAAGCATCCAAACAGTACCAGTCGCCAATTTTTTGTTCTTCAATTCTAAGTGAACAACGAGGCCCATTGATAATCATGAAACGGAAATTATTTGTAACTTTCGACAAGAAGAACAATGAATGGAACAGGTAGACGGTTGAAATCTTTGTATATATTGCTTCTATATAATCTAAGAAACATATATGCAAAGCATCCAAACAGTACAATTCGCCAATTATTTCATCTTCATGTTTAAGTGAACTACGAGCCCCATTGTTAATACTTTAACGGAAATTATTTGTAACTTGCGACAAGTAGAACAATGAGTGGAACAGGTAGACGGTTGAAATCAATGTATATATTGCTTCTATATAGTCTAAGAAACATATATGCAAAGCATCCAAAGAGTACCATTCGCCAATTTTTTGTTCTTCAAGTTTAAGTGAACTATGAGCACCATTGTTAATCCTTTAAAGGAAATTATTTGTAAATTTCGACAAGTAGAACAATGAATGGAACAGGTAGACTGTTGAAATCATTGTATATATTGCTTCTATATAGTCTAAGAAACATATATGCAAAGCATCCAAACAGTACAATTGGACAATTTTTTGTTCTTCAAGTTTAAGTGAACAATGAGCCCCAATGGTTAATCCGTTATCGGAAATGATTTGTAACTTTCGACAAGTAGAACAATGAATGGAACAGGTATACGGTTGAAATCTTTGTATATATTGCTTCTATATAGTCTAAGAAACATATATGCAAAGCATCCAAACAGTACCATTCGCCAATTTTTTGTTCTTCAAGTTTAAGTGAACTACGAGCCCCATTGTTAATCCTTTAAAGGAAATTATTTGTAAATTTCGACAAGTAGAACAATGAATGGAACAGGTAGGCGGGTGAAATCAATGTATATATTGCTTCTATATAGTCTAAGAAACATATATGCAAAGCATCCAAACAATACAATTCGCCAATTTTTTGTTCTTCAAGTTTAAGTAAACTACGATCCCCATTGTTAATCCCTTAACGGAAATTATTTGTAACTTTCGAAAAGTAGAACAATGAATGGAACAGGTAGACGGTTGAAATCATTGTATATATTGCTTCTATATAGTCTAAGAAACATATATGCAAAGCATCCAAACAGTACAATTCGACAATCTTTGTTCTTCAAGTTTAGTGAACAATGAGCCCCAATGGTTAATCCTTTATCGGAAATTATTTGTAATTTTCGACAAGTAGAACAATGAATGGAACAGGTAGACGCTTGAAATCTTTGTATATATTGCTTCTATATAGTCTAAGAAACATATATGCAAAGCATCCAAACAGTACAATTCGACAATCTTTGTTCTTCAAGTTTAGTGAACAATGAGCCCCAATGGTTAATCCTTTATCGGAAATTATTTGTAATTTTCGACAAGTAGAACAATGAATGGAACAGGTAGACGGTTGAAATCTTTGTATATATTGCTTCTATATAGTCTGAGAAACATATATGCAAAGCATCCAAACAGTACCATTCGCCAATTTTTTGTTCTTCAAGTTTAAGTGAACTACGAGCCCCATTGTTAATCCTTTAAAGGAAATTATTTGTAAATTTCGACAAGTAGAACAATGAATGGAACAGGTAGACGGTTGAAATCTTTGTATATATTGCTTCTATATAGTCTAAGAAACATATATGCAAAGCATCCAAACAGTACAATTCGCCAATTTTTTGTTCTTCAAGTTTAAGTGAACAATGAGCCCCAATGGTTAATCCTTTATCGGAAATTATTTGTAACTTTCGACAAGTAGAACAATGAATGGAACAGGTAGACGCTTGAAATCTTTGTATATATTGCTTCTATATAGTCTAAGAAACATATATGCAAAGCATCCAAACAGTACAATTCGACAATCTTTGTTCTTCAAGTTTAGTGAACAATGAGCCCCAATGGTTAATCCTTTATCGGAAATTATTTGTAATTTTCGACAAGTAGAACAATGAATGGAACAGGTAGACGGTTGAAATCTTTGTATATATTGCTTCTATATAGTCTAAGAAACATATATGCAAAGCATCCAAACAGTACCATTCGCCAATTTTTTGTTCTTCAAGTTTAAGTGAACTACGAGCCCCATTGTTAATCCTTTAAAGGAAATTATTTGTAAATTTCGACAATTAGAACAATGAATGGATCAGGTAGACGGTTGAAATCATTGTATATATTGATCTATATAATCTACGAAACATATATGCAAAGCATCCAAACAGTACAATTCGCCAATTTTTTGTTCTTCAAGTTTAAGTGAACAATGAGCCCCAATGCTTAATCCGTTATCGGATATTATTTGTAACTTTCAACAAGTAGAACAATGAATGGAACAGGTAGACGGTTGAAATCTTTGTATATATTGCTTCTATATAGTCTAAGAGACATATATGCAAAGCATCCAAACAGTACCATTCGCCAATTTTTTTTCTTCAAGTTTAAGTGAACTACGAGCCCCATTGTTAATCCTTTAAAGGAAATTATTTGTAAATTTCGACAAGTATAACAATGAATGGAACAGGTAGACGGTTGAAATCTTTGTATATATTGCTTCTATATAGTCTAAGAGACATATATGCAAAGCATCCAAACAGTACAATTCGCCAATTTTTTGTTCTTGAAGTTTAATTGAACAATGAGCCCCAATGGTTAATCCTTTATCGGAAATTATTTGTAAATTTCGACAAGTAGAACAATGAATGGAACAGGTAGACGCTTGAAATCTTGTATATATTGCTTCTATATAGTCTAAGAAACATATATGCAAAGCATCCAAACAGTACAATTCGACAATTTCTTGTTCTTCAAGTTTAGTGAACAATGAGCCCCAATGGTTAATCCTTTATCGGAAATTATTTGTAATTTTCGACAAGTAGAACAATGAATGGAACAGGTAGACGGTTGAAATCATTGTATATATTGCTTCTATATAGTCTAAGAAACATATATGCAAAGCATCCAAACAGTACAATTCGCCAATTTTATGTTCTTCAAGTTTAAGTGAACAATGAGCCCCAATGCTTAATCCGTTATCGGATATTATTTGTAACTTTCGACAAGTAGAACAATGAATGGAACAGGTAGACGGTTGAAATCTTTGTATATATTGCTTCTATATAGTCTAAGAAACATATATGCAAAGCATCCAAACAGTACAATTCGACAATTTTTTGTTCTTCAAGTTTAAGTAAACTACGATCCCCATTGTTAATCCCTTAACGGAAATTATTTGTAACTTTCGACAAGTAGAACAATGAATGGAACAGGTAGACGGTTGAAATCATTGTATATATTGCTTCTATATAGTCTAAGAAACATATATGCAAAGCATCCAAACAGTACAATTCGACAATTTTTTGTTCTTCAAGTTTAAGTGAACAATGAGCCCCAATGGTTAATCCTTTATCGGAAATTATTTGTAACTTTCGACAAGTAGAACAATGAATGGAACAGGTAGGCGGGTGAAATCTTTGTATATATTACTTCTATATAGTCTAAGAAACAAATATGCAAAGCATCCAAACAGTACCATTCGCCAATTTTTTGTTCTTCAAGTTTAAGTGAACAATGAGCCCCAATGGTTAATCCTTTATCGGAAATTATTTGTAATTTTCGACAAGTAGAACAATGAATGGAACAGGTAGACGGTTGAAATCATTGTATATATTGCTTCTATATAGTCTAAGAAACATATATGCAAAGCATCCAAACAGTACAATTCGACAATTTTTTGTTCTTCAAGTTTAGTGAACAATGAGCCCCAATGGTTAATCCGTTATCGGAAATGATTTGTAACTTTCGACAAGTAGAACAAGAATGGAACAGGTAGACGGTTGAAATCTTTGTATATATTGCTTCTATATAGTCTAAGAAACATATATGCAAAGCATCCAAACAGTACCATTCGCCAATTTTTTGTTCTTCAAGTTTAAGTGAACTACGAGCCCCATTTTTAATCCGTTAAAGGAAATTATTTGTAAATTTCGACAAGTAGAACAATGAATGGAACAGGTAGACGGTTATAATCTTTGTATATATTGCTTCTATATAGTCTAAGAAACATATATGCAAAGCATCCAAACAGTACCATTCGCCAATTTTTTGTTCTTCAAGTTTAAGTGAACAACGAGCCCCATTGATTATCTTGAAACGGACATTATTTGTAACTTTCTACAAGTAGAACAATGAATGGAACTGGTAGACGGTTGAAATCATTGTATATATTGCTTCTATATAGTCTAAGAAACATATATGCAAAGCATCCAAAGAGTACAATTCGCCAATTTTTTGTTCTTCAAGTTTAAGTGAACAATGAGCCCCATTGTTAATCCTTTATCGGAAATTATTTGTAATTTTCGACAAGTAGAACAATGAATGGAACAGGTAGACGGTTGTAATCTTTGTATATATTGCTTCCATATAGTCTAAGAAACATGTACGCAAAGCATCCAAACAGTACCATTCGCCAATTTTTTGTTCTTCAAGTATAAGTGAACAATGAGCCCCAATGGTTAATCCTTTATCGGAAATTGTTTGTATCTTTCGACAAGTAGAACAATGAATGGAATAGGTAGACGGTTCAGATCTTTGTATATATTGCTTCAATATAGTCTAAGAAACATATATGCAAAGCATCCAAACAGTACCAATTCCCAATTTTTTGTTCATCAAGTTTAAGTGAACTACGAGCCCCATTTTTAATCCGTTAAAGGAAATTATTTGTAAATTTCGACAAGTAGAACAATGAATGGAACAGGTAGACGGTTATAATCTTTGTATATATTGCTTCTATATAGTCTAAGAAACATATATGCAAAGCATCCAAACAGTACCATTCGCCAATTTTTTGTTCTTCAAGTTTAAGTGAACAACGAGCCCCATTGATTATCTTGAAACGGAAATTATTTGTAACTTTCTACAAGTAGAACAATGAATGGAACTGGTAGACGGTTGAAATCATTGTATATATTGCTTCTATATAGTCTAAGAAACATATATGCAAAGCATCCAAAGAGTACAATTCGCCAATTTTTTGTTCTTCAAGTTTAAGTGAACAATGAGCCCCATTGTTAATCCTTTATCGGAAATTATTTGTAATTTTCGACAAGTAGAACAATGAATGGAACAGGTAGACGGTTGTAATCTTTGTATATATTGCTTCCATATAGTCTAAGAAACATGTACGCAAAGCATCCAAACAGTACCATTCGCCAATTTTTTGTTCTTCAAGTTTAAGTGAACAACGAGCCCCATTGATTATCTTGAAACGGAAATTATTTGTAACTTTCTACAAGTAGAACAATGAATGGAACTGGTAGACGGTTGAAATCATTGTATATATTGCTTCTATATAGTCTAAGAAACATATATGCAAAGCATCCAAACAGTACAATTCGACAATCTTTGTTCTTCAAGTTTAGTGAACAATGAGCCCCAATGGTTAATCCTTTAAAGGAAATTATTTGTAAATTTCGACAAGTAGAACAATGAATGGATCAGGTAGACGGTTGAAATCATTGTATATATTGATCTATATAATCTACGAAACATATATGCAAAGCATCCAAACAGTACAATTCGCCAATTTTTTGTTCTTCAAGTTTAAGTGAACAATGAGCCCCAATGCTTGATCCGTTATCGGATATTATTTGTAAATTTCGAAAAGTTGAACAATGAATGGAACAGGTAGACGGTTGAAATCATTGTATATATTGATCTATATAATCTACGAAACATATATGCAAAGCATCCAAACAGTACAATTCGCCAATTTCTTGTTCTTGAAGTTTAATTGAACAATGAGCCCCAATGGTTAATCCTTTATCGAAAATTATTTGTAACTTTCGACAAGTAGAACAATGAATGGAACAGGTAGACGCTTGAAATCTTTGTATATATTGCTTCTATATAATGTAAGAAACATATATGCAAAGCATCCAAACAGTACCATTCGCCAATTTTTTGTTCTTCAAGTTTAAGTGAACTATGAGCACCATTGTTAATCCTTTAAAGGAAATTATTTGTAAATTTCGACAAGTAGAACAATGAATGGAACAGGTAGACTGTTGAAATCATTGTATATATTGCTTCTATATAGTCTAAGAAACATATATGCAAAGCATCCAAACAGTACAATTCGCCAATTTTTTGTTCTTCAAGTTTAAGTAAACTACGAGCCCCATTGTTAATCCCTTAACGGAAATTATTTGTAACTTTCGACAAGTAGAACAATGAATGGAACAGGTAGACGGTTGAAATCATTGTATATATTGCTCCTATATAGTTTAAGAAACATATATGCAAAGCATCCAAACAGTACAATTCGCCAATTTTTTGTTCTTCAAGTTTAAGTGAACAATGAGCCCCAATGCTTAATCCGTTATCGGATATTATTTGTAACTTCCAACAAGTAGAACAATGAATGGAACAGGTAGACGGTTGAAATCTTTGTATATATTGCTTCTATATAGTCTAAGAGACATATATGCAAAGCATCCAAACAGTACAATTCGCCAATTTTTTGTTCTTCAAGTTTAAGTGAACAATGAGCCCCAATGGTTAATCCTTTATCGGAAATTATTTGTAATTTTCGACAAGTAGAACATTGAATGGAACAGGTAGACGGTTGAAATCTTTGTATATATTGCTTCTATATAGTCTAAGAAACATATATGCAAAGCATCCAAACAGTACCATTCATCAATTTTTTGTTCTTCAAGTTTAAGTGAACAACGAGCCCCATTGTTAATCCTTTAAAGGAAATTATTTGTAAATTTCGACAAGTAGAACAATGATTGGAACACGTAGACGGTTGAAATCTTTGTATATATAGCTTCCATATAGTCTAAGAAACATGTACGCAAAGCATCCAAACAGTACCATTCGCCAATTTTTTGTTCTTCAAGTTTAAGTGAACAATGAGCCCCAATGGTTAATCCTTTATCGGAAATTATTTGTAATTTTCGACAAGTAGAACAACGAATGGAACAGGTAGACGGTTGAAATCTTTGTATATATTGCTTCTATATAATCTAAGAAACATATATGCAAAGCATCCAAACAGTACAATTCGCCAATTATTTCATCTTCAAGTTTAAGTGAACTGCGAGCCCCATTGTTAATACTTTAACGCAAATTATTTGTAACTTGCGACAAGTAGAACAATGAGTGGAACAGGTAGACGGTTGAAATCAATGTATATATTGCTTCTATATAGTCTAAGAAACATATATGCAGAACATCCAAACAGTATCATTCGCCAATTTTTTGTTCTTCAAGTTTAAGTAAACTACGATCCCCATTGTTAATCCTTTAACGGAAATTATTTGTAACTTTCGACAAGTAGAACAATGAATGGAACTGGTAGACGGTTGAAATCTTTTTATATATTGCGTCTATATAGTCTAAGAAACATATATGCAAAGCATCCAAACAGTACAATTCGCCAATTATTTCATCTTCAAGTTTAAGTGAACTACGAGACCCATTGTTAATACTTTAACGCAAATTATTTGTAACTTGCGACAAGTAGAACAATGAGTGGAACAGGTAGACGGTTGAAATCAATGTATATATTGCTTCTATATAGTCTAAGAAACATATATGCAAAGCATCCAAACAGTACCATCCGCCAATTTGTTATTCTTCAAGTTTAAGTGAACTACGAGCCCCATTGTTAATCCTTTAAAGGAAATTATTTGTAAATTTCGACAAGTAGAACAATGAATGGATCAGGTAGACGGTTGAAATCATTGTATATATTGCTTCTATATAGCCTACGAAACATATATGCAAAGCATCAAAACAGTACAATTCGCCAATATTTGTTCTTCAAGTTTAAGTGAACAACAAGCCCCATTGATAATCATGAAACGGAAATTATTTGTAACTTTCTACAAGTAGAACAATGGATAGAACAGGTAGACGGTTGAAATCTTTCTATATATTGCTTCTATATAGTCTAAGAAACATATATGCAAAGCATCCAAACAGTACAATTCGCCAATTTTTTGTTCTTCAAGTTTAAGTAAACTACGATCCCCATTGTTAATCCTTTAACGGAAATTATTTGTAACTTTCGACAAGTATAAAAATGAATGGAACAGGTAGGCGGTTGAAATCATTGTATATATTGCTTCTATATAGTCTAAGAAACATATATGCAATGCATCCAAACTGTACCATTCGCTAATTTTTTGTTCTTCAAGTCTAAGTGAACAACGAGCCCCATTGTTAGTCCTTTAAAGGAAATTATTTGTAAATTTCGACAAGTAGAACAATGATTGGAACACGTAGACGGTTGAAATCTTTGTATATATTGCTTCCATATAGTCTAAGAAACATGTACGCAAAGCATCCAAACAGTACCATTCGTCAATTTTTTGTTCTTCAAGTTTAAGTGAACAATGAGCCCCATTATTAATCCTTTATCGGAAATTATTTGTAATTTTCGACAAGTAGAACAATGAATGGAACAGGTAGACGGTTGTAATCTTTGTATATATTGCTTCTATATAGTCTAAGAAACATATATGCAAAGCATCCAAACAGTACAATTCGCCAATTTTTTGTTCTTCAAGTATAAGTGAACAATGAGCCCCAATGGTTAATCCTTTATCTGAAATTGTTTGTATCTTTCGACAAGTAGAACAATGAATGGAACAGGTAGACGGTTCAGATCTTTGTATATATTGCTTCAATATAGTCTAAGAAACATATATGCAAAGCATCCAAACAGTACCAATTCCCAATTTTTCGTTCATCAAGTTTAAGTGAACAATGAGCCCCATTGATTATCATGAAACGGAAATTATTTGTAACTTTCTACAAGTAGAACATTGAATAGAACAGGTAGACGGGTGAAATCTTTCTATATGTTGCTTCTGTATAGTCTAAGAAACATATATGCAAAGCATCCAAACAGTACCATTTGCCAATTTTTTGTTTTTCAAGTTTATGTGAACAATGAGCCCCAATGGTTAATCCTTTATCGGAAATTATTTGTATATTTCGACAAGTAGAACAATGAATGGTACAGGTAGACGGTTGAGATCTTTGTATATATTGCTTCTATATAGTCTAAGAAACATATATGCAAAGCATCTAAACAGTAACATTCGCCAATTTTTTGTTCTTCAGGTTAAAGTGAACAACGAACCCCATTGATAATCATGAAATGGAAATTATATGTAACTTTCTACAAGTAGAACAATGAATGGAACAGGTAGTCGGTTGAAATCATTGTATATATTGCTTCTATGTAGTCTAAGAAACATTTATGCAAAGCATCCAATCAGTACAATTTGCCAATTTATTGTTCTTCAAGTTTAAGTGAACAACGAGCCCCATTGTTAATCCTTTAAAGGAAATTATTTGTAAATTTCGACAAGTAGAACAATGATTGGAACACGTAGACGGTTGAAATCTTTGAATATATTGCTTCCATATAGTCTAAGAAACATATTGCAAAGCATCCAAACTGTACCATTCGCTAATTTTTTGTTCTTCAAGTTTAACTGAACAACGAGCCCCATTGTTAATCCTTTAAAGGAAATTATTTGTAAATTTCGACAAGTAGAACAATGATTGGAACACGTAGACGGTGGAAATCTTTGTATATATTGCTTCCATATAGTCTAAGAAACATGTACGCAAAGCATCCAAACAGTACCATTCGCCAATTTTTTGTTCTTCAAGTTTAAGTGAACAATGAGCCCCATTGGTTAATCCTTTATCGGAAATTATTTCTAACTTTCGACAAGTAGAACAATGAATGGAACAGGTAGACGGTTGAAATCTTTTTATGTATTGCTTCTATATAGTCTAAGAAACATATATGCAAAGCATCCACACAGTACAATTCGCCAATTTATTGTTCTTCAAGTTTAAGTGAACAGCGAGCCCCATTGTTAATCCTTTAAAGGAAATTATTTGTAAATTTCGACAAGCAGAACAATGATTGGAACACGCAGACGGTTGAAATCTTTGTATATATTGCTTCCATATAGTCTAAGAAACATGTACGCAAAGCATCCAAACAGTACCATTCGCCAATTTTTTGTTCTTCAAGTTTAAGTGAACAATGAGCCCCAATGGTTAATCCTTTATCGGAAATTATTTGTAATTTTCGACAAGTAGAACAATGAATGGAACATGTAAACGGTTGAAATCTTTGTATATATTGCTTCTATATAATCTAAGAAACATATATGCATAGCATCCAAACAGTACCATTCGCCAATTTTTTGTTCTTCAAGGTTAAGTGAACAATGAGCCACATTGTTAATCCTTTATCGGAAATTATTTGTAACTTTCTACAAGTAGAACAATGATTGGAACACGTAGACGGTTGAAATCTTTGTATATATTGCTTCCATATAGTCTAAGAAACATATATGCAAAGCATCCAAACAGTACCATTCGCCAATTTTTTGTTCTTCAATTTTAAGTGAACAATGAGCCCCATTGTTAATCCTTTATCGGAAATTATTTGTAATTTTCGACAAGTAGAACAATCAATGGAACAGGTAGACGGTTGAAATCTTTGTATATATTGCTTCTATATAGTCTAAGAAACATATATGCAAAGCATCCAAACAGAACAATTCGCCAATTTTTTGTTCTTCAAGTTTAAGTGAACTACGAGCCCCATTGTTAATCCTTTAACGGAAATTAATTGTAACTTTCTACAAGTAGAACAATGATTGGAACACGTAGACGGTTGAAATCTTTGTATATATTGCTTCCATATAGTCTAAGAAACATGTACGCAAAGCATCCAAACAGTACCATTCGCCAATTTTTTGTTCTTCAAGTTTAAGTGAACAATGAGACCCATTGTTAATCCTTTATCGGAAATTATTTGTAACTTTCGACAAGTAGAACAATGAATGGAACAGGTAGACGGTTGAAATCTTTGTATATATTGCTTCTATATAGCCTACAAAACAAATATGTAAAGCATCCAAACAGTACCATTCGCCAATTTCTTGTTCTTCAAGTTTAAGTGAACAATGAGCCCCATTGATTATCATGAAACGGAAATTATTTGTAACTTTCTACAAGTAGAACATTGAATAGAACAGGTAGACGGGTGAAATCTTTCTATATGTTGCTTCTGTATAGTCTAAGAAACATATATGCAAAGCATCCAAACAGTACCATTTGCCAATTTTTTGTTTTTCAAGTTTATGTGAACAATGAGCCCCAATGGTTAATCCTTTATCGGAAATTATTTGTATCTTTCGACAAGTAGAACAATGAATGGAACAGGTAGACGGTTCAGATCTTTGTATATATTGCTTCAATATAGTCTAAGAAACATATATGCAAAGCATCCAAACAGTACCAATTCCCAATTTTTCGTTCATCAAGTTTAAGTGAACAATGAGCCCCATTGATTATCATGAAACGGAAATTATTTGTAACTTTCTACAAGTAGAACATTGAATAGAACAGGTAGACGGGTGAAATCTTTCTATATGTTGCTTCTGTATAGTCTAAGAAACATATATGCAAAGCATCCAAACAGTACCATTTGCCAATTTTTTGTTTTTCAAGTTTATGTGAACAATGAGCCCCAATGGTTAATCCTTTATCGGAAATTATTTGTATATTTCGACAAGTAGAACAATGAATGGTACAGGTAGACGGTTGAGATCTTTGTATATATTGCTTCTATATAGTCTAAGAAACATATATGCAAAGCATCTAAACAGTAACATTCGCCAATTTTTTGTTCTTCAGGTTAAAGTGAACAACGAACCCCATTGATAATCATGAAATGGAAATTATATGTAACTTTCTACAAGTAGAACAATGAATGGAACAGGTAGTCGGTTGAAATCATTGTATATATTGCTTCTATGTAGTCTAAGAAACATTTATGCAAAGCATCCAATCAGTACAATTTGCCAATTTATTGTTCTTCAAGTTTAAGTGAACAACGAGCCCCATTGTTAATCCTTTAAAGGAAATTATTTGTAAATTTCGACAAGTAGAACAATGATTGGAACACGTAGACGGTTGAAATCTTTGAATATATTGCTTCCATATAGTCTAAGAAACATATTGCAAAGCATCCAAACTGTACCATTCGCTAATTTTTTGTTCTTCAAGTTTAACTGAACAACGAGCCCCATTGTTAATCCTTTAAAGGAAATTATTTGTAAATTTCGACAAGTAGAACAATGATTGGAACACGTAGACGGTGGAAATCTTTGTATATATTGCTTCCATATAGTCTAAGAAACATGTACGCAAAGCATCCAAACAGTACCATTCGCCAATTTTTTGTTCTTCAAGTTTAAGTGAACAATGAGCCCCATTGGTTAATCCTTTATCGGAAATTATTTCTAACTTTCGACAAGTAGAACAATGAATGGAACAGGTAGACGGTTGAAATCTTTTTATGTATTGCTTCTATATAGTCTAAGAAACATATATGCAAAGCATCCACACAGTACAATTCGCCAATTTATTGTTCTTCAAGTTTAAGTGAACAGCGAGCCCCATTGTTAATCCTTTAAAGGAAATTATTTGTAAATTTCGACAAGCAGAACAATGATTGGAACACGCAGACGGTTGAAATCTTTGTATATATTGCTTCCATATAGTCTAAGAAACATGTACGCAAAGCATCCAAACAGTACCATTCGCCAATTTTTTGTTCTTCAAGTTTAAGTGAACAATGAGCCCCAATGGTTAATCCTTTATCGGAAATTATTTGTAATTTTCGACAAGTAGAACAATGAATGGAACATGTAAACGGTTGAAATCTTTGTATATATTGCTTCTATATAATCTAAGAAACATATATGCATAGCATCCAAACAGTACCATTCGCCAATTTTTTGTTCTTCAAGGTTAAGTGAACAATGAGCCACATTGTTAATCCTTTATCGGAAATTATTTGTAACTTTCTACAAGTAGAACAATGATTGGAACACGTAGACGGTTGAAATCTTTGTATATATTGCTTCCATATAGTCTAAGAAACATATATGCAAAGCATCCACACAGTACAATTCGCCAATTTATTGTTCTTCAAGTTTAAGTGAACAGCGAGCCCCATTGTTAATCCTTTAAAGGAAATTATTTGTAAATTTCGACAAGCAGAACAATGATTGGAACACGCAGACGGTTGAAATCTTTGTATATATTGCTTCCATATAGTCTAAGAAACATGTACGCAAAGCATCCAAACAGTACCATTCGCCAATTTTTTGTTCTTCAAGTTTAAGTGAACAATGAGCCCCAATGGTTAATCCTTTATCGGAAATTATTTGTAATTTTCGACAAGTAGAACAATGAATGGAACATGTAAACGGTTGAAATCTTTGTATATATTGCTTCTATATAATCTAAGAAACATATATGCATAGCATCCAAACAGTACCATTCGCCAATTTTTTGTTCTTCAAGGTTAAGTGAACAATGAGCCACATTGTTAATCCTTTATCGGAAATTATTTGTAACTTTCTACAAGTAGAACAATGATTGGAACACGTAGACGGTTGAAATCTTTGTATATATTGCTTCTATATAATCTAAGAAACATATATGCATAGCATCCAAACAGTACCATTCGCCAATTTTTTGTTCTTCAAGTTTAAGTGAACAATGAGACCCATTGTTAATCCTTTATCGGAAATTATTTGTAACTTTCGACAAGTAGAACAATGAATGGAACAGGTAGACGGTTGAAATCTTTGTATATATTGCTTCTATATAGCCTACAAAACAAATATGTAAAGCATCCAAACAGTACCATTCGCCAATTTCTTGTTCTTCAAGTTTAAGTGAACAACGAGCCCCATTGATAATCATGAAATGGAAATTATTTGTAACTTTCTACAAGTAGAACAATGAATAGTACAGGTAGACGGGTGAAATCTTTCTATATATTGCTTCTAAATAGTCTAAGAAATATACATGCAAAGTATCCAAACAATACAATTCGCCAAATTTTTGTTCTTCAAGTTTAAGTGAACAATGAGCCCCAATTGTTAATCCTTTATCGGGAATTATTTGTAACTTTCGACAAGTAGAACAATGAATGGAACAGGTAGACGGTTGAAATCTTTGTATATATTGCTTCTATATAGTCTAAGAAACATATATGCAAAGCATCCAAACAATACAATTCGCCAATTTATTGTTCTTCAAGTTTAAGTGAACAAGGAGCCCCATTGTTAATCCTTTAAAGGAAATTATTTGTAAATTTCGACAAGTAGAACAATGAATGGATCAGGTAGACGGTTGAAATCATTGTATATATTGCTTCTATATAGCCTACAAAACATATATGCAAAGCATCCAAACAGTACAATTCGCCAATTTTTTGTTCTTCAAGTTTAAGTGAACTATGAGCCCCATTGTTAATCCTTTAAAGGAAATTATTTGTAAATTTCGACAAGTAGAACAGTGAATGTAACTGGTAGACGGTTGAAATCTTTTTATATATTGCTTCTATATAGTCTACGACACATATATGCAAAGCCTCCAAACAGTACAATTCGCCAATTTTTTGTTCTTCAAGTTTAAGTGAACTACGAGCCCCATTGTTAATCCTTTAAAGGAAATTATTTGTAAATTTCGACAAGTAGAACAATGAATGGATCAGGTAGACGGTTGAAATCATTGTATATATTGCTTCTATATAGTCTACGAAACATATATGCAAAGCATCCAAACAGTACCATTCGCCAATTTTTTGTTCTTCAAGTTTAATTGAATAATGAGCCCCATTGTTAATCCTTTATCGGAAATTATTTGTAAATTTCGACAAGTAGAACAATGAATGGAACAGGTAGACGGTTGAAATCTTTGTATATATTGCTTCTATATAGCCTACAAAACATATATGCAAAGCATCCAAACAGTACAGTTCGCCAATTTTTTGTTCTTCAAGTTTAAGTGAACTACGAGCCCCATTGTTAATCCTTTAAAGGAAATTATTTGTAAATTTCGACAAGTAGAACAGTGAATGTAACTGGTAGACGGTTGAAATCTTTTTATATATTGCTTCTATATAGTCTAAGAAACATATATGCAAAGCATCCAAACAATACAATTCGCCAATTTATTGTTCTTCAAGTTTAAGTGAACAAGGAGCCCCATTGTTAATCCTTTAAAGGAAATTATTTGAAAATTTCGACAAGTAGAACAATGAATGGATCAGGTAGACGGTTGAAATCATTGTATATATTGCTTCTATATAGCCTACAAAACATATATGCAAAGCATCCAAACAGTACAATTCGCCAATTTTTTGTTCTTCAAGTTTAAGTGAACTACGAGCCCCATTGTTAATCCTTTAAAGGAAATTATTTGTAAATTTCGACAAGTAGAACAGTGAATGTAACTGGTAGACGGTTGAAATCTTTTTATATATTGCTTCTATATAGTCTACGAAACATATATGCAAAGCCTCCAAACAGTACAATTCGCCAATTTTTTGTTCTTCAAGTTTAAGTGAACTACGAGCCCCATTGTTAATCCTTTAACGGAAATTAATTGTAACTTTCTAAAAGTAGAACAATGATTGGAACACGTAGACGGTTGAAATCTTTGTATATATTGCTTCCATATAGTCTAAGAAACATATATGCAAAGCATCCAAACAGTACCATTCGCCAATTTTTTGTCCTTCAAGTTTAAGTGAACAATGAGCCCCATTGTTAATCCTTTATCGGAAATTATTTGTAACTTTCGACAAGTAGAACAATGAATGGAACAGGTAGACGGTTGAAATCTTTGTATATATTGCTTCTATATAGTCTAAAAAACATATATGCAAAGCATCCAATCAGTACAATTCGCCAATTTTTTGTTCTTCAAGTTTAAGTGAACAATGAGCCCCAATGGTTAATCCTTTATCGGTAATTATTTGTAACTTTCGACAAGTAGAACAATGAATGGAACAGGTAGACGGTTGAAATCATTGTATATATTGCGTCTATATAGTCTATGAAACATATATGCAAAGCATCCAAACAGTACAATTCGCCAATTTTCTGTTCTTCAAGTTTAAGTGAACAATGAGCCCCAATGGTTAATCCTTTATCGGAAATTATTTGTAAATTTCGACAAGTAGAACAATGATTGGAACACGTAGACGGTTGAAATCTGTGTATATATTGCTTCCATATAGTCTAAGCAACATGTACGCAAAGCATCCAAACAGTACCATTCGCCAATTTTTTGGTCTTCAAGTTTATGTGAACAATGAGCCCCAATGGTTAATCCTTTATCGGAAATTATTTGTAATTTTCGACAAGTAGAACAATCAATGGAACAGGTAGACGGTTGAAATCTTTGTATATATTGCTTCTATATAGTCTAAGAAACATATATGCAAAGCATCCAAACAGTACAATTCGCCAATTTTTTGTTCTTCAAGTTTAAGTGAACTACGAGCCCCATTGTTAATCCTTTAACGGAAATTAATTGTAACTTTCTACAAGTAGAACAATGATTGGAACACGTAGACGGTTGAAATCTTTGTATATATTGCTTCCATATAGTCTAAGAAACATGTACGCAAAGCATCCAAACAGTACCATTCGCCAATTTTTTGTTCTTCAAGTTTAAGTGAACAATGAGACCCATTGTTAATCCTTTATCGGAAATTATTTGTAACTTTCGACAAGTAGAACAATGAATGGAACAGGTAGACGGTTGAAATCTTTGTATATATTGCTTCTATATAGCCTACAAAACAAATATGTAAAGCATCCAAACAGTACCATTCGCCAATTTCTTGTTCTTCAAGTTTAAGTGAACAACGAGCCCCATTGATAATCATGAAACGGAAATTATTTGTAACTTTCTACAAGTAGAACAATGAATAGAACAGCTAGACGGTTGAAATCTTTGTATATGTTGTTTCTATATAGTCTAAGAAACCTATATGCAAAGCATCTAAACAGTAACAATCGCCAATTTTTTGAAATTCAAGTTTAAGTGAACAGCGAGCCCCATTGATAATCATGAAATGGAAATTATTTGTAACTTTCTACAAGTAGAACAATGAATAGTACAGGTAGACGGGTGAAATCTTTCTATATATTGCTTCTAAATAGTCTAAGAAATATACATGCAAAGTATCCAAACAATACAATTCGCCAAATTTTTGTTCTTCAAGTTTAAGTGAACAATGAGCCCCAATTGTTAATCCTTTATCGGGAATTATTTGTAACTTTCGACAAGTAGAACAATGAATGGAACAGGTAGACGGTTGAAATCTTTGTATATATTGCTTCTATATAGTCTAAGAAACATATATGCAAAGCATCCAAACAATACAATTCGCCAATTTATTGTTCTTCAAGTTTAAGTGAACAAGGAGCCCCATTGTTAATCCTTTAAAGGAAATTATTTGTAAATTTCGACAAGTAGAACAATGAATGGATCAGGTAGACGGTTGAAATCATTGTATATATTGCTTCTATATAGCCTACAAAACATATATGCAAAGCATCCAAACAGTACAATTCGCCAATTTTTTGTTCTTCAAGTTTAAGTGAACTATGAGCCCCATTGTTAATCCTTTAAAGGAAATTATTTGTAAATTTCGACAAGTAGAACAGTGAATGTAACTGGTAGACGGTTGAAATCTTTTTATATATTGCTTCTATATAGTCTACGAAACATATATGCAAAGCCTCCAAACAGTACAATTCGCCAATTTTTTGTTCTTCAAGTTTAAGTGAACTACGAGCCCCATTGTTAATCCTTTAAAGGAAATTATTTGTAAATTTCGACAAGTAGAACAATGAATGGATCAGGTAGACGGTTGAAATCATTGTATATATTGCTTCTATATAGTCTACGAAACATATATGCAAAGCATCCAAACAGTACCATTCGCCAATTTTTTGTTCTTCAAGTTTAATTGAATAATGAGCCCCATTGTTAATCCTTTATCGGAAATTATTTGTAAATTTCGACAAGTAGAACAATGAATGGAACAGGTAGACGGTTGAAATCTTTGTATATATTGCTTCTATATAGCCTACAAAACATATATGCAAAGCATCCAAACAGTACAGTTCGCCAATTTTTTGTTCTTCAAGTTTAAGTGAACTACGAGCCCCATTGTTAATCCTTTAAAGGAAATTATTTGTAAATTTCGACAAGTAGAACAGTGAATGTAACTGGTAGACGGTTGAAATCTTTTTATATATTGCTTCTATATAGTCTAAGAAACATATATGCAAAGCATCCAAACAATACAATTCGCCAATTTATTGTTCTTCAAGTTTAAGTGAACAAGGAGCCCCATTGTTAATCCTTTAAAGGAAATTATTTGAAAATTTCGACAAGTAGAACAATGAATGGATCAGGTAGACGGTTGAAATCATTGTATATATTGCTTCTATATAGCCTACAAAACATATATGCAAAGCATCCAAACAGTACAATTCGCCAATTTTTTGTTCTTCAAGTTTAAGTGAACTACGAGCCCCATTGTTAATCCTTTAAAGGAAATTATTTGTAAATTTCGACAAGTAGAACAGTGAATGTAACTGGTAGACGGTTGAAATCTTTTTATATATTGCTTCTATATAGTCTACGAAACATATATGCAAAGCCTCCAAACAGTACAATTCGCCAATTTTTTGTTCTTCAAGTTTAAGTGAACTACGAGCCCCATTGTTAATCCTTTAACGGAAATTAATTGTAACTTTCTAAAAGTAGAACAATGATTGGAACACGTAGACGGTTGAAATCTTTGTATATATTGCTTCCATATAGTCTAAGAAACATATATGCAAAGCATCCAAACAGTACCATTCGCCAATTTTTTGTCCTTCAAGTTTAAGTGAACAATGAGCCCCATTGTTAATCCTTTATCGGAAATTATTTGTAACTTTCGACAAGTAGAACAATGAATGGAACAGGTAGACGGTTGAAATCTTTGTATATATTGCTTCTATATAGTCTAAAAAACATATATGCAAAGCATCCAATCAGTACAATTCGCCAATTTTTTGTTCTTCAAGTTTAAGTGAACAATGAGCCCCAATGGTTAATCCTTTATCGGTAATTATTTGTAACTTTCGACAAGTAGAACAATGAATGGAACAGGTAGACGGTTGAAATCATTGTATATATTGCGTCTATATAGTCTATGAAACATATATGCAAAGCATCCAAACAGTACAATTCGCCAATTTTCTGTTCTTCAAGTTTAAGTGAACAATGAGCCCCAATGGTTAATCCTTTATCGGAAATTATTTGTAAATTTCGACAAGTAGAACAATGATTGGAACACGTAGACGGTTGAAATCTGTGTATATATTGCTTCCATATAGTCTAAGCAACATGTACGCAAAGCATCCAAACAGTACCATTCGCCAATTTTTTGGTCTTCAAGTTTATGTGAACAATGAGCCCCAATGGTTAATCCTTTATCGGAAATTATTTGTAATTTTCGACAAGTAGAACAATGAATGGAACAGGTAGACGGTTGAAATATTTGTATATATTGCTTCTATATAATATAAGAAACATATATTCAAAGCATCCAAACAGTACCATTCGCCAATTTTTTGTTCTTCAAGTTTAAGTGAACTACGAGCCCCATTGTTAATCCTTTAACGGAAATTAATTGTAACTTTCTACAAGTAGGACAATGATTGGAACACACAGACGGTTGAAATCTTTGTATATATTACTTCCATATAGTCTAAGAAACATATATGCAAAGCATCCAAACAGTACCATTCGCCAATTTTTTGTTCTTCAAGTTTAAGTGAACAATGAGCCCCATTGTTAATCCTTTATCGGAAATTATTTGTAACTTTCGACAAGTAGAACATTGAATGGAACAGGTAGACGGTTGAAATCTTTGAATATATTGCTTCCATATAGTCTAAGAAACATATATGCAAAGCATCCAAACAGTACCATTCGCCAATTTTCTGATCTTCAAGTTTAAGTGAACAATGAGACCCATTGTTAATCCTTTATCGGAAATTATTTGTAGCTTTCGACAAGTAGAACAATGAATGGAACAGGTAGACGGTTGAAATCTTTGTATATGTTGCTTCTATATAGTCTAAGAAACATATATGCAAAGCATCCAAACAGTACAATTCGCCAATTTTTTGTTCTTCAAGTTTAAGTGAACAATGAGCCCCAATGGTTAATCCTTTATCGGAAATTATTTGTAACTTTCGACAAGTAGAACAATGAATGGAACAGGTAGACGGTTGAAATCTTTGTATATGTTGCTTCTATATAGTCTAAGAAACATATACGCAAAACACCCAAACAGTACCATTCGCCAATTTTTTGGTCTTCAAGTTTAAGTGCACAATGAGCCCCAATGGTTAATTCTTTATCGGAAATTATTTGTAATTTTCGACAAGTAGAACAATGAATGGAACAGGTAGACTGTTGAAATCATTGTATATATTGCTTCTATATAGTCTAAGAAACATATATGCAAAGCATCCAAACAGTACCCTTCTCCAATTTTTTGTTCTTCAAGTTTAAGTGAACTACGAGCCCCATTGTTAATCCTTTAAAGGAAATTATTTGTAAATTTCGACAAGTAGAACAATGAATGGAAAAGGTAGACTGTTGAAATCATTGTATATATTGCTTCTATATAGTCTAAGAAACATATATGCAAAGCATCCAAACAGTACAATTCGCCAATTTTTTGTTCTTCAAGTTTAAGTAAACTACGATCCCCATTGTTAATCCCTTAACGGAAATTATTTGTAACTTTCGACAAGCAGAACAATGAATGGAACAGGTAGACGGTTGAAATCTTTGTATATATTGCTTCTATATAATCTAAGAAACATATATGCAAAGCATCCAAACAGTACAATTCGCCAATTATTTCATCTTCATGTTTAAGTGAACTACGAGCCCCATTGTTAAACCTATAAAGTAAATTATTTGTAAATTTCGACAAGTAGAACAATGAATGGATCATGTAGACGGTTGAAATCATTGTATATATTGCTTCTATATAGTCTACGAAACAAATATGCAAAGCATCCAAACAGTACAATTCGCCAATTTTTTGTTCTTCAAGTTTAAGTGAACTACGAGCCCCATTGTTAATCCTTTAACGGAAATTAATTGTAACTTTCTACAAGTAGAACAATGATTGGAACACGTAGACGGTTGAAATCTTTGTATATATTGCTTCCATATAGTCTAAGAAACATATATGCAAAGCATCCAAACAGTACCATTCGCCAATTTTTTGTCCTTCAAGTTTAAGTGAACAATGAGCCCCATTGTTAATCCTTTATCGGAAATTATTTGTAACTTTCGACAAGTAGAACAATTAATGGAACAGGTAGACGGTTGAAATCTTTGTATATATTGCTTCTATATAGTCTAAAAAACATATATGCAAAGCATCCAATCAGTACAATTCGCCAATTTTTTGTTCTTCAAGTTTAAGTGAACAATGAGCCCCAATGGTTAATCCTTTATCGGTAATTATTTGTAACTTTCGACAAGTAGAACAATGAATGGAACAGGTAGACGGTTGAAATCATTGTATATATTGCGTCTATATAGTCTATGAAACATATATGCAAAGCATCCAAACAGTACAATTCGCCAATTTTCTGTTCTTCAAGTTTAAGTGAACAATGAGCCCCAATGGTTAATCCTTTATCGGAAATTATTTGTAAATTTCGACAAGTAGAACAATGATTGGAACACGTAGACGGTTGAAATCTTTGAATATATTGCTTCCATATAGTCTAAGAAACATATATGCAAAGCATCCAAACAGTACCATTCGCCAATTTTTTGATCTTCAAGTTTAAGTGAACAATGAGACCCATTGTTAATCCTTTATCGGAAATTATTTGTAGCTTTCGACAAGTAGAACAATGAATGGAACAGGTAGACGGTTGAAATCTTTGTATATGTTGCTTCTATATAGTCTAAGAAACATATATGCAAAGCATCCAAACAGTACAATTCGCCAATTTTTTGTTCTTCAAGTTTAAGTGAACAATGAGCCCCAATGGTTAATCCTTTATCGGAAATTATTTGTAACTTTCGACAAGTAGAACAATGAATGGAACAGGTAGACGGTTGAAATCTTTGTATATGTTGCTTCTATATAGTCTAAGAAACATATACGCAATGCACCCAAACAGTACCATTCTCCAATTTTTTGGTCTTCAAGTTTACGTGAACAATGAGCCCCAATGGTTAATTCTTTATCGGAAATTATTTGTAATTTTCGACAAGTAGAACAATGAATGGAACAGGTAGACTGTTGAAATCATTGTATATATTGCTTCTATATAGTCTAAGAAACATATATGCAAAGCATCCAAACAGTACCCTTCTCAAATTTTTTGTTCTTCAAGTTTAAGTGAACTACGAGCCCCATTGTTAATCCTTTAAAGGAAATTATTTGTAAATTTCGACAAGTAGAACAATGAATGGAAAAGGTAGACTGTTGAAATCATTGTATATATTGCTTCTATATAGTCTAAGAAACATATATGCAAAGCATCCAAACAGTACAATTCGCCAATTTTTTGTTCTTCAAGTTTAAGTAAACTACGATCCCCATTGTTAATCCCTTAACGGAAATTATTTGTAACTTTCGACAAGCAGAACAATGAATGGAACAGGTAGACGGTTAAAATCTTTGTATATATTGCTTCTATATAGTCTAAGAAACATATATGCAAAGCATCCAAACAGTACCCTTCTCCAATTTTTTGTTCTTCAAGTTTAAGTGAACTACGAGCCCCATTGTTAATCCTTTAAAGGAAATTATTTGTAAATTTCGACAAGTAGAACAATGAATGGAAAAGGTAGACTGTTGAAATCATTGTATATATTGCTTCTATATAGTCTAAGAAACATATATGCAAAGCATCCAAACAGTACAATTCGCCAATTTTTTGTTCTTCAAGTTTAAGTAAACTACGATCCCCATTGTTAATCCCTTAACGGAAATTATTTGTAACTTTCGACAAGCAGAACAATGAATGGAACAGGTAGACGGTTAAAATCTTTGTATATATTGCTTCTATATAGTCTAAGAAACATATATGCAAAGCATCCAAACAGTACCCTTCGCCAATTTTTTGTTCTTCAAGTTTAAGTGAACTACGAGCCCCATTGTTAATCCTTTAAAGGAAATTATTTGTAAATTTCGACAAGTAGAACAATGAATGGAAAAGGTAGACTGTTGAAATCATTGTATATATTGCTTCTCTATAGTCTACGAAACAAATATGCAAAGCATCCAAACAGTACAATTCGCCAATTTTTTGTTCTTCAAGTTTAAGTGAACTACGAGCCCCATTGTTAATCCCTTAACGGAAATTATTTGTAACTTTCGACAAGCAGAACAATGAATGGAACAGGTAGACGGTTAAAATCTTTGTATATTTTGCTTCTATATAGTCTAAGAAACATATATGCAAAGCATCCAAACAGTACCCTTCGCCAATTTTTTGTTCTTCAAGTTTAAGTGAACTACGAGCCCCATTGTTAATCCTTTAAAGGAAATTATTTGTAAATTTCGACAAGTAGAACAATGAATGGAAAAGGTAGACTGTTGAAATCATTGTATATATTGCTTCTATATAGTCTACGAAACAAATATGCAAAGCATCCAAACAGTACAATTCGCCAATTTTTTGTTCTTCAAGTTTAAGTGAACTACGAGCCCCATTGTTAATCCTTTAACGGAAATTAATTGTAACTTTCTACAAGTAGAACAATGATTGGAACACGTAGACGGTTGAAATCTTTGTATATATTGCTTCCATATAGTCTAAGAAACATATATGCAAAGCATCCAAACAGTACCATTCGCCAATTTTTGGTCCTTCAAGTTTAAGTGAACAATGAGCCCCGTTGTTAATCCTTTATCGGAAATTATTTGTAACTTTCGACAAGTAGAACAATTAATGGAACAGGTAGACGGTTGAAATCTTTGTATATATTGCTTCTATATAGTCTAAAAAACATATATGCAAAGCATCCAATCAGTACAATTCGCCAATTTTTTGTTCTTCAAGTTTAAGTGAACAATGAGCCCCAATGGTTAATCCTTTATCGGAAATTATTTGTAGCTTTCGACAAGTAGAACAATGAATGGAACAGGTAGACGGTTGAAATCTTTGTATATGTTGCTTCTATATAGTCTAAGAAACATATATGCAAAGCATCCAAACAGTACAATTCGCCAATTTTTTGTTCTTCAAGTTTAAGTGAACAATGAGCCCCAATGGTTAATCCTTTATCGAAAATTATTTGTAACTTTCGACAAGTAGAACAATGAATGGAACAGGTAGACGGTTGAAATCTTTGTATATGTTGCTTCTATATAGTCTAAGAAACATATATGCAAAGCATCCAAACAGTACCCTTCTCCAATTTTTTGTTCTTCAAGTTTAAGTGAACTACGAGCCCCATTGTTAATCCTTTAAAGGAAATTATTTGTAAATTTCGACAAGTAGAACAATGAATGGAAAAGGTAGACTATTGAAATCATTGTATATATTGCTTCTATATAGTCTAAGAAACATATATGCAAAGCATCCAAACAGTACAATTCGCCAATTTTTTGTTCTTCAAGTTTAAGTAAACTACGATCCCCATTGTTAATCCCTTAACGGAAATTATTTGTAACTTTCGACAAGCAGAACAATGAATGGAACAGGTAGACGGTTGAAATCTTTGTATATATTGCTTCTATATAGTCTAAGAAACATATATGCAAATCATCCAAACAGTACAATTCGCCAATTATTTGATCTTCAAGTTTAAGTGAACTACGAGCCCCATTGTTAATACTTTAACGGAAATTATTTGTAACTTGCGAGAAGTAGAACAATGAATGGAACAGGTAGACGGTTGAAATCTTTGTATATATTGCTTCCATATAGTCTAAGAAACATATATGCAAAGCATCCAAACAGTACCATTCGCCAATTTTTTGATCTTCAAGTTTAAGTGAACAATGAGACCCATTGTTAATCCTTTATCGGAAATTATTTGTAGCTTTCGACAAGTAGAACAATGAATGGAACAGGTAGACTGTTGAAATCTTTGTATATATTGCTTCTATATAGTCTAAGAAACATATACGCAAAGCATCCAAAGAGTACCATTCGCCAATTTCTTGTTCTTCAAGTTTAAGTGAACAATGAGCCCCAATGGTTAATCCTTTATCGGAAATTATTTGTAACTTTCGACAAGTAGAACATTGAATGGAACAGGTAGACGGTTGAAATCTTTGTATATATTGCTTCCATATAGTCTAAGAAACATATATGCAAAGCATCCAAACAGTACCATTCGCCAATTTTTTGATCTTCAAGTTTAAGTGAACAATGAGACCCATTGTTAATCCTTTATCGGAAATTATTTGTAGCTTTCGACAAGTAGAACAATGAATGGAACAGGTAGACGGTTGAAATCTTTGTATATGTTGCTTCTATATAGTCTAAGAAACATATATGCAAAGCATCCAAACAGTACAATTCGCCAATTTTTTGTTCTTCAAGTTTAAGTGAACAATGAGCCCCAATGGTTAATCCTTTATCGGAAATTATTTGTAACTTTCGACAAGTAGAACAATGAATGGAACAGGTAGACGGTTGAAATCTTTGTATATGTTGCTTCTATATAGTCTAAGAAACATATACGCAAAGCACCCAAACAGTACAATTCGCCAATTATTTGATCTTCAAGGTTAAGTGAACTACGAGCCCCATTGTTAATACTTTAAAGGAAATTATTTGTAAATTTCGACAAGTAGAACAATGAATGGAAAAGGTAGACTGTTGAAATCATTGTATATATTGCTTCTATATAGTCTAAGAAACATATATGCAAAGCATCCAAACAGTACAATTCGCCAATTTTTTGTTCTTCAAGTTTAAGTAAACTACGATCCCCATTGTTAATCCCTTAACGGAAATTATTTGTAACTTTCGACAAGCAGAACAATGAATGGAACAGGTAGACGGTTGAAATCTTTGTATATATTGCTTCTATATAGTCTAAGAAACATATATGCAAATCATCCAAACAGTACAATTCGCCAATTATTTGATCTTCAAGTTTAAGTGAACTACGAGCCCCATTGTTAATACTTTAACGGAAATTATTTGTAACTTGCGACAAGTAGAACAATGAATGGAACAGGTAGACGATTGAAATCAATGTATATATTGCTTCTATATAGTCTAAGAAACATATATGCAAAGCATCCAAACAGTACCATTCATCAATTTTTTGTTCTTCAAGTTGAAGTGAACAACGAGCCCAATTGTTAATCCTTTAAAGGAAATTATTCGTAAATTTCGACAAGTAGAACAATGATTGGAACACGTAGACGGTTGAAATCTTTGTATATATTGCTTCCATATAATCTAAGAAACATATATGCAAAGCATCCAAACAGTACAATTCGCCAATTTTTTGTTCTTCAAGTTTAAGTGAACAATGAGCCCCAATGGTTAATCCGTTATCGGAAATTATTTGTAACTTTCGACAAGTAGAACAATGAATGGAACAGGTAGACGGTTGAAATCTTTGTATATATTGCTTCTATATAGTCTAAGAAACATATACGCAAAGCATCCAAACAGTACCATTCGCCAATTTTTTGTTCTTCAAGTTTAAGTGAACAATCAGCCCCAATGGTTAATCCTTTATCGGAAATTATTTGTAATTTTCGACAAGTAGAACAATGAATAGTACAGGCAGACGGGTGAAATCTTTCTATATATTTCTTCTAAATAGTCTAAGAAACATATATGCAAAGCATCCAAACAGTACAATTCGCCAATTTTTTGTTCTTCAAGTTTAAGTGAACTACGAGCCCCATTGTTAACCTTTACAGGAAATTATTTGTAAATTTCGACAAGTAGAACAATGAATGGATCAGGTAGACGGTTGAAATCATTGTATATATTGCTTCTATATAGTCTAAGAAACATATATGCAAAGCATCCAAACAGTACAATTCGCCAATTTTTTGTTCTTCAAGTTTAAGTAAACTACGATCCCCATTGTTAATCCCTTAACGGAAATTATTTGTAACTTTCGACAAGCAGAACAATGAATGGAACAGGTAGACGGTTGAAATCTTTGTATATATTGCTTCTATATAGTCTAAGAAACATATATGCAAAGCATCCAAACAGTACCCTTCGCCAATTTTTTGTTCTTCAAGTTTAAGTGAACTACGAGCCCCATTGTTAATCCTTTAACGGAAATTAATTGTAACTCTCTACAAGTAGAACAATGATTGGAACACGTAGACCGTTGAAATCTTTGTATATATTGCTTCCATATAGTCTAAGAAACATATATGCAAAGCATCCAAACAGTACCATTCGCCAATTTTTTGTCCTTCAAGTTTAAGTGAACAATGAGCCCCATTGTTAATCCTTTATCGGAAATTATTTGTAACTTTCGACAAGTAGAACAATTAATGGAACAGGTAGACGGTTGAAATCTTTGTATATATTGCTTCTATATAGTCTAAAAAACATATATGCAAAGCATCCAATCAGTACAATTCGCCAATTTCTTGTTCTTCAAGTTTAAGTGAACAATGAGCCCCAATGGTTAATCCTTTATCGGAAATTATTTGTAACTTTCGACAAGTAGAACATTGAATGGAACAGGTAGACGGTTGAAATCTTTGTATATATTGCTTCCATATAGTCTAAGAAACATATATGCAAAGCATCCAAACAGTACCATTCGCCAATTTTTTGATCGTCAAGTTTAAGTGAACAATGAGACCCATTGTTAATCCTTTATCGGAAATTATTTGTAGCTTTCGACAAGTAGAACAATGAATGGAATAGGTTAGCGGTTGAAATCTTTGTATATGTTGCTTCTATATAGTCTAAGAAACATATATGCAAAGCATCCAAACAGTACAATTCGCCAATTTTTTGTTCTTCAAGTTTAAGTGAACAATGAGCCCCATTGTTAATCCTTTATCGGAAATTATTTGTAACTTTCGACAAGTAGAACAATTAATGGAACAGGTAGACGGTTGAAATCTTTGTATATATTGCTTCTATATAGTCTAAAAAACATATATGCAAAGCATCCAAACAGTACAATTCGCCAATTATTTGATCTTCAAGTTTAAGTGAACTACGAGCCCCATTGTTAATCCTTTATCGGAAATTATTTGTAGCTTTCGACAAGTAGAACAATGAATGGAACAGGTAGACTGTTGAAATCATTGTATATATTGCTTCTATATAGTCTAAGAAACATATATGCAAAGCATCCAAACAGTACCCTTCTCCAATTTTTTGTTCTTCAAGTTTAAGTGAACTACGAGCCCCATTGTTAATCCTTTAAAGGAAATTATTTGTAAATTTCGACAAGTAGAACAATGAATGGAAAAGGTAGACTGTTGAAATCATTGTATATATTGCTTCTATATAGTCTAAGAAACAAATATGCAAAGCATCCAAACAGTACCATTCGCCAATTTTTTGTCCTTCAAGTTTAAGTGAACAATGAGCCACATTGTTAATCCCTTAACGGAAATTATTTGTAACTTTCGACAAGCAGAACAATGAATGGAACAGGTAGACGGTTGAAATCTTTGTATATATTGCTTCTATATAGTCTAAGAAACATATATGCAAATCATCCAAACAGTACAATTCGCCAATTATTTGATCTTGAAGTTTAAGTGAACTACGAGCCCCATTGTTAATACTTTAACGGAAATTGTTTGTAACTTGCGACAAGTAGAACAATGAATGGAACAGGTAGACGATTGAAATCAATGTATATATTGCTTCTATATAGTCTAAGAAACATATATGCAAAGCATTCAAACAGTACCATTCATCAATTTTTTTTCTTCAAGTTTAAGTGAACAACGAGCCCAATTGTTAATCCTTTAAAGGAAATTATTCGTAAATTTCGACAAGTAGAACAATGATTGGAACACGTAGACGGTTGAAATCTTTGTATATATTGCTTCCATATAATCTAAGAAACATATATGCAAAGCATCCAAACAGTACAATTCGCCAATTTTTTGTTCTTCAAGTTTAAGTGAACAATGAGCCCCAATGGTTAATCCGTTATCGGAAATTATTTGTAACTTTCGACAAGTAGAACAATGGATGGAACAGGTAGACGGTTGAAATCTTTGTATATATTGCTTCTATATAGTCTAAGAAACATATACGCAAAGCATCCAAACAGTACCATTCGCCAATTTTTTGTTCTTCAAGTTTAAGTGAACTACGAGCCCCATTGTTAATCCTTTAAAGGAAATTATTTGTAAATTTCGACAAGTAGAACAATGAATGGAACAGGTAGACTGTTGAAATCATTGTATATATTGCTTCTATATAGTCTAAGAAACATATATGCAAAGCATCCAAATAGTACAATAAGACAATTTTTTGTTCTTCAAGATTAAGTGAACAATGAGCCCCAATGGTTAATCCGTTATCGGAAATTATTTGTAATTTTCGACAAGTAGAACAATGAATGGAACAGGTAGACGGTTGAAATCTTTGTATATATTGCTTCTATATAATCTAAGAAACATATATGCAAAGCATCCGAACAGTACAATTCGCCAATTATTTCATCTTCATGTTTAAGTGAACTACGAGCCCCATTGTTAAACCTATAAAGGAAATTATTTGTAAATTTCGACAAGTAGAACAATGAATGGATCATGTAGACGGTTGAAATCATTGTATATATTACTTCTATATAGTCTACGAAACAAATATGCAAAGCATCCAAACAGTACCATTCGCCAATTTTTTGTCCTTCAAGTTTAAGTGAACAATGAGCCCCATTGTTAATCCTTTATCGGAAATTATTTGTAACTTTCGACAAGTAGAACATTGAATGGAACAGGTAGACTGTTGAAATCTTTGAATATATTGCTTCCATATAGTCTAAGAAACATATATGCAAAGCATCCAAACAGTACCATTCGCCAATTTTTTGTTCTTCAAGTTTAAGTGAACTACGAGCCCCATTGTTAATCCTTTAAAGGAAATTATTTGTAAATTTCGACAAGTAGAACAATGAATGGAAAAGGTAGACTGTTGAAATCATTGTATATATTGCTTCTATATAGTCTAAGAAACATATATGCAAAGCATCCAAACAGTACCCTTCTCCAATTTTTTGTTCTTCAAATTTAAGTGAACTACGAGCCCCATTGTTAATCCTTTATCGGAAATTATTTGTAACTTACGACAAGTAGAACATTGAATGGAACAGGTAGACGGTTGAAATCTTTGTATATATTGCTTCCATAT
Source organism: Cerceris ruficornis (assembly GCA_963989415.1). Taxonomy (NCBI): domain Eukaryota; kingdom Metazoa; phylum Arthropoda; class Insecta; order Hymenoptera; family Crabronidae; genus Cerceris; species Cerceris ruficornis. The sequence continues at coordinate 1,070,895 of CAXDIW010000469.1, read as the reverse complement.
AGTCTAAGAAACATATATGCAAAGCATCCAAACAGTACCATTCGCCAATTTTTTGATCTTCAAGTTTAAGTGAACAATGAGACCAATTGTTAATCCTTTATCGGAAATTATTTGTAGCTTTCGACAAGTAGAACAATGAATGGAACAGGTAGACGGTTGAAATCTTTGTATATGTTGCTTCTATATAGTCTAAGAAACATATATGCAAAGCATCCAAACAGTACAATTCGCCAATTTTTTGTTCTTCAAGTTTAAGTGAACAATGAGCCCCAATGGTTAATCCTTTATCGGAAATTATTTGTAACTTTCGACAAGTAGAACAATGAATGGAACAGGTAGACGGTTGAAATCTTTGTATATGTTGCTTCTATATAGTCTAAGAAACATATACGCAAAGCACCCAAACAGTACCATTCGCCAATTTTTTGGTCTTCAAGTTTAAGTGAACAATGAGCCCCAATGGTTAATCCTTTATCGGAAATTATTTGTAATTTTCGACAAGTAGAACAATGAATAGTACAGGCAGACGGGTGAAATCTTTCTATATATTTCTTCTAAATAGTCTAAGAAACATATATGCAAAGCATCCAAACAGTACAATTCGCCAATTTTTTGTTCTTCAAGTTTAAGTGAACTACGAGCCCCATTGTTAATACTTTAACGGAAATTATTTGTAACTTGCGACAAGTAGAACAATGAATGGAACAGGTAGACGATTGAAATCAATGTATATATTGCTTCTACATAGTCTAAGAAACATATATGCAAAGCATCCAAACAGTACCATTCATCAATTTTTTGTTCTTCAAGTTTAAGTGAACAACGAGCCCAATTGTTAATCCTTTATCGGAAATTATTTGTAAATTTCGACAAGTAGAACAATGATTGGAACACGTAGACGGTTGAAATCTTTGTATATATTGCTTCCATATAGTCTAAGAAACATGTACGCAAAGCATCCAAACAGTACCATTCGCCAATTTTTTGGTCTTCAAGTTTAAGTGAACAATGAGCCCCAATGGTTAATCCTTTATCGGAAATTATTTGTAATTTTCGACAAGTAGAACAATGAATGGAACAGGTAGACGGTTGAAATATTTGTATATATTGCTTCTATATAATATAAGAAACATATATTCAAAGCATCCAAACAGTACCATTCGCCAATTTTTTGTTCTTCAAGTTTAAGTGAACTACGAGCCCCATTGTCAATCCTTTAACGGAAATTAATTGTAACTTTCTACAAGTAGAACAATGATTGGAACACACAGACGGTCGAAATCTTTGTATATATTGCTTCCATATAGTCTAAGAAACATATATGCAAAGCATCCAAACAGTACCATTCGCCAATTTTTTGTTCTTCAAGTTTAAGTGAACAACGAGCCCCAATGGTTAATCCTTTATCGGAAATTACTTATAATTTTCGACAAGTAGAACAATGAATGGAACAGGTAGACGGTTGAAATCTTTCTATATATTGCTTCTAAATAGTCTAAGAAACATATATGCAAAGCATCCAAACAGTACCTGTCGCCAATTTTTTGTTCTTCAAGTTTAAGTGAACAACGAGGCCCATTAAAAATCATGAAACGGAAATTATTTCTAATTTTCGACAAGAAGAACAATGAATAGAACAGGTAGACGGTTGAAATCATTGTATATGTTGCTTCTATATAGTCTAAGAAACCTATATGCAAAGCATCTAAACAGTAACATTCGCCAATTGTTTGATCTTCAAGTTTAAGTGAACAATGAGCCCCATTGTTAATCCTTTATCGGAAATTATTTGTAACTTTCGACAAGTAGAACAATGAATGGAACAGGTAGACGGTTGGAATCTTTGTATATATTGCTTCCATATAATCTAAGAAACATATATGCAAAGCATCCAAACAGTACAATTCGCCAATTTTTTGTTCTTCAAGTTTAAGTGAACAATGAGCCCCAATGGTTAATCCGTTATCGGAAATTATTTGTAACTTTCGACAAGTAGAACAATGAATGGAACAGGTAGACGGTTGAAATCTTTGTATATATTGCTTCTATATAGTCTAAGAAACATATACGCAAAGCATCCAAACAGTACCATTCGCCAATTTTTTGTTCTTCAAGTTTAAGTGAACTACGAGCCCCATTGTTAATCCTTTAAAGGAAATTATTTGTAAATTTCGACAAGTAGAACAATGAATGGAACAGGTAGACTGTTGAAATCATTGTATATATTGCTTCTATATAGTCTAAGAAACATATATGCAAAGCATCCAAATAGTACAATAAGACAATTTTTTGTTCTTCAAGATTAAGTGAACAATGAGCCCCAATGGTTAATCCGTTATCGGAAATTATTTGTAATTTTCGACAAGTAGAACAATGAATGGAACAGGTAGACGGTTGAAATCTTTGTATATATTGCTTCTATATAATCTAAGAAACATATATGCAAAGCATCCAAACAGTACAATTTGCCAATTTTTTGTACTTCAAGTTTAAGTGAACTACGGGCCCCATTGATAATCATGAAACGGAAATTTATTTCTAACTTTCTACAAGTAGATCAATGAATGGAACAGGTAGACGGTTGAAATCATTGTATATATTGCTTCCATATAGTCTAAGAAACATATATGCAAAGCATCCAAACAGTACCATTCGCCAATTTTTTGTTCTTCAAGTTTAAGTGATCAATGTGACCCATTGTTAATCCTTTATCGGAAATTATTTGTAAATTTCGACAAGTAGAACAATGAATGGAACAGGTAGACGCTTGAAATCTTTGTATATGTTGCTTCTATTTAGTCTAAGAAACATATATGCAAAGCATCCAAACAGTACAATTCGCCAATTTATTGTTCTTCAAGTTTAAGTGAACAATGAGCCCCATTGTTAATCCTTTATCGGAAATTATTTGTAAATTTCGACAAGTAGAACAATGAATGGAACAGGTAGACGGTTGAAATCTTTGTATATGTTGCTTCTATATAGTCTAAGAAACATATATGCAAAGCATCCAAACAGTACCATTCATCAATTTTTTGGTCTTCAAGTTTAAGTGAACAATGAGCCCCAATGGTTAATCCTTTATCGGAAATTATTTGTAACTTTCGACAAGTAGAACAATGAATAGAACAGGTAGACGGTTCAAAATCTTTGTATATGTTGCTTCTATATAGTCTAAGAAACATATATGCAAAGCATCCAAACAGTACCATTCGCCAATTATTTGTTCTTAAAGTTTAAGTGAACTACGAGCCCCATTGTTAATCCTTTAAAGGAAATTATTTGTAAATTTCGACAAGAAGAACAATGAATGGAACAGGTAGACTGTTGAAATCATTGTATATATTGCTGCTATATAGTCTAAGTAACATATATGCAAAGTATCCAAACAGTACCCTTCGCCAATTTTTTGTTCTTCAAGTTTAAGTGAACTACGAGCCCCATTGTTAATCCTTTAAAGGAAATTATTTGTAAATTTCGACAAGTAGAACAATGAATGAAATAGGTAGACGGTTGAAATCATTGTATATATTGCTTCTATATAGTCTAAGAAACATATATGCAAAGCATCCAAACAGTACAATTCGCCAATTTTTTGTTCTTCTAGTTTAAGTGAACTACGAGCCCCATTGTTAATCCTTTAACGGAAATTAATTGTAAATTTCTACAAGTAGAACAATGATTGGAACACACAGACGGTTGAAATCTTTTTATATATTGCTTCTATATAGTCTAAGAAACATATATGCAAAGCATCCAAACAGTACCAGTCGCCAATTTTTTGATCTTCAAGATTATGTGAACGGCGAGCCCCATTGATAATCATGAAATGGAAATTATTTGTAACTTTCTACAAGTAGAACAATGAATAGTACAGGTAGACGGGCGAAATCTTTCTATATATTGCTTCTAAATAGTCTAAGAAACATATATGCAAAGCATCCAAACAGTACAATTCGCCAATTTTTTGTTCTTCAAGTTTAAGTGAACAATGAGCCCCATTGTTAATCCTTCAAAGGAAATTATTTGTAAATTTCGACAAGTAGAACAATGATTGGAACACGTAGACGGTTGAAATCTTTGTATATATTGCTTCCATATAGTCTAAGAAACATATATGCAAAGCATCCAAACAGTACCAGTCGCCAATTTTTTGTTCTTCAAGTTTAAGTGAACAACGAGGCCCATTGATAATCATGAAACGGAAATTATTTGTAACTTTCGACAAGATGAACAATGAATAGAACAGGTAGACGGTTGAAATCTTTGTATATGTTGCTTCTATATAGTCTAAGAAACCTATATGCGATGCATCTAAACAGTAACATTCGCCAATGTATTGATCTTCAAGTTTAAGTGAACAGCGCGCCCCATTGATAATCATGAAATGGAAATTATTTGTAACTTTCTACAAGTAGAACAATGAATAGTACAGGTAGACGGGTGAAATCTTTCTATATATTGCTTCTATATAGTCTAAGAAACATATATGCAAAGCATCCAAACAGTACAAATCGCCAATTTTTTGTTCTTCAAGTTTAAGTGAACTACGAGCCCCATTGTTAATCCTTTAAAGGAAATTATTTGTAAATTTCGACAAGTAGAACAATGAATGGATCAGGTAGACGGTTGAAATCATTGTATATATTGCTTCTATATAGTCTAAGAAACATATATGCAAAGCATCCAAACAGTACCCTTCTCCAATTTTTTGTTCTTCAAGTTTAAGTGAACTACGAGCCCCATTGTTAATCCTTTAAAGGAAATTATTTGTAAATTTCGACAAGTAGAACAATGAATGGAAAAGGTAGACTGTTGAAATCATTGTATATATTGCTTCTATATAGTCTAAGAAACATATATGCAAAGCATCCAAACAGTACAATTCGCCAATTTTTTGTTCTTCAAGTTTAAGTAAACTACGATCCCCATTGTTAATCCCTTAACGGAAATTATTTGTAACTTTCGACAAGCAGAACAATGAATGGAACAGGTAGACGGTTGAAATCTTTGTATATATTGCTTCTATATAGTCTAAGAAACATATATGCAAATCATCCAAACAGTACAATTCGCCAATTATTTGATCTTCAAGTTTAAGTGAACTACGAGCCCCATTGTTAATACTTTAACGGAAATTATTTGTAACTTGCGACAAGTAGAACAATGAATGGAACAGGTAGACGATTGAAATCAATGTATATATTGCTTCTACATAGTCTAAGAAACATATATGCAAAGCATCCAAACAGTACCATTCATCAATTTTTTGTTCTTCAAGTTTAAGTGAACAACGAGCCCAATTGTTAATCCTTTATCGGAAATTATTTGTAAATTTCGACAAGTAGAACAATGATTGGAACACGTAGACGGTTGAAATCTTTGTATATATTGCTTCCATATAGTCTAAGAAACATGTACGCAAAGCATCCAAACAGTACCATTCGCCAATTTTTTGTTCTTCAAGTTTAAGTGAACAATGAGCCCCAATGGTTAATCCTTTATCGGAAATTATTTGTAAATTTCGACAAGTAGAACAATGATTGGAACACGTAGACGGTTGAAATCTTTGTATATATTGCTTCCATATAGTCTAAGAAACATGTACGCAAAGCATCCAAACAGTACCATTCGCCAATTTTTTGGTCTTCAAGTTTAAGTGAACAATGAGCCCCAATGGTTAATCCTTTATCGGAAATTACTTATAATTTTCGATAAGTAGAACAACGAATGGAACAGGTAGACGGTTGAAATCTTTCTATATATTGCTTCTAAATAGTCTAAGAAACATATATGCAAAGCATCCAAACAGTACCAGTCGCCAATTTTTTGTTCTTCAAGTTTAAGTGAACAACGAGGCCCATTGATAATCATGAAACGGAAATTATTTCTAACTTTCGACAAGAAGAACAATGAATGGAACAGGTAGACGGTTGAAATCATTGTATATATTGCTTCTATATAGTCTAAGAAACATATATTCAAAGCATCCAAACAGTACCATTCGCCAATTTTTTGTCCTTCAAGTTTAAGTGAACAATGAGCCCCATTGTTAATCCTTTATCGGAAATTATTTGTAACTTTCTACAAGTAGAACATTGAATGGAACAGGTAGACGGTTGAAATCTTTGAATATATTGCTTCCATATAGTCTAAGAAACATATATGCAAAGCATCCAAACAGTACCATTCGCCAATTTTTTGGTCTTCAAGTTTAAGTGAACAATCAGCCCCAATGGTTAATCCTTTATCGGAAATTATTTGTAATTTTCGACAAGTAGAACAATGAATAGTACAGGCAGACGGGTGAAATCTTTCTATATATTTCTTCTAAATAGTCTAAGAAACATATATGCAAAGCATCCAAACAGTACAATTCGCCAATTTTTTGTTCTTCAAGTTTAAGTGAACTACGAGCCCCATTGTTAATCCTTTACAGGAAATTATTTGTAAATTTCGACAAGTAGAACAATGAATGGATCAGGTAGACGGTTGAAATCATTGTATATATTGCTTCTATATAATCTACGAAACATATATGCAAAGCATCCAAACAGTACAATTCGCCAATTTTTTGTTCTTCAAGTTTAAGTGAACTACGAGCCCCATTGTTAACCCTTTAACGGAAATTAATTGTAACTTTCTACAAGTAAAACAATGATTGGAACACGTAGACGGTTGAAATCTTTGTATATATTGCTTCCATATAGTCTAAGAAACATGTACGCAAAGCATCCAAACAGTACCATTCGCCAATTTTTTGTTCTTCAAGTTTAAGTGAATAATGAGACCCGTTGTTAATCCTTTATCGGAAATTATTTGTAACTTTCGACAAGTAGAACAATGAATGGAACAGGTAGACGGTTGAAATCTTTGTATATATTGCTTCTATATAGTCTAAGAAACATATATGCAAAGCATCCAAACAGTACAATTCGCCAATTTTTTGTTCTTCAAGTTTAAGTGAACAATGAGCCCCAATGGTTAATCCGTTATCGGAAATTATTTGTAACTTTCGACAAGTAGAACAATGAATGGAACAGGTAGACGGTTGAAATCTTTGTATATATTGCTTCTATATAGTCTAAGAAACATATATGCAAAGCATCCAAACAATACAATTCGCCAATTTTTTGTTCTTCAAGTTTAAGTGAATAACGAGCCCCATTGTTATTCCTTTAAAGGAAATTATGTGTAAATTTCGACAAGTAGAACAATGATTGGAACACGTAGACGGTTGAAATCTTTGTATATATTGCTTCCATATAGTCTAAGAAACATGTACGCAAAGCATCCAAACAGTACCATTCGCCAATTTTTTGGTCTTCAAGTTTAAGTGAACAATGAGCCCCAATGGTTAATCCTTTATCGGAAATTATTTGTAATTTTCGACAAGTAGAACAATGAATGGAACAGGTAGACGGTTGAAATATTTGTATATATTGCTTCTATATAATATAAGAAACATATATTCAAAGCATCCAAACAGTACCATTCGCCAATTTTTTGTTCTTCAAGTTTATGTGAACTACGAGCCCCATTGTCAATCCTTTAACGGAAATTAATTGTAACTTTCTACAAGTAGAACAATGATTGGAACACACAGACGGTCGAAATCTTTGTATATATTGCTTCCATATAGTCTAAGAAACATATATGCAAAGCATCCAAACAGTACCATTCGCCAATTTTTTGTTCTTCAAGTTTAAGTGAACAATGAGCCCCAATGGTTAATCCTTTATCGGAAAGTACTTATAATTTTCGACAAGTAGAACAATGAATGGAACAGGTAGACGGTTGAAATCTTTCTATATATTGCTTCTAAATAGTCTAAGAAACATATATGCAAAGCATCCAAACAGTACCTGTCGCCAATTTTTTGTTCTTCAAGTTTAAGTGAACAACGAGGCCCATTAAAAATCATGAAACGGAAATTATTTCTAATTTTCGACAAGAAGAACAATGAATAGAACAGGTAGACGGTTGAAATCTTTGTATATGTTGCTTCTATATAGTCTAAGAAACCTATATGCAAAGCATCTAAACAGTAACATTCGCCAATTGTTTGATCTTCAAGTTTAAGTGAACAATGAGCCCCATTGTTAATCCTTTATCGGAAATTATTTGTAACTTTCGACAAGTAGAACAATGAATGGAACAGGTAGACGGTTGGAATCTTTGTATATATTGCTTCCATATAATCTAAGAAACATATATGCAAAGCATCCAAACAGTACAATTCGCCAATTTTTTGTTCTTCAAGTTTAAGTGAACAATGAGCCCCAATGGTTAATCCGTTATCGGAAATTATTTGTAACTTTCGACAAGTAGAACAATGAATGGAACAGGTAGACGGTTGAAATCTTTGTATATGTTGCTTCTATATAGTCTAAGTAACATATATGCAAAGTATCCAAACAGTACCCTTCGCCAATTTTTTGTTCTTCAAGTTTAAGTGAACTACGAGCCCCATTGTTAATCCTTTAAAGGAAATTATTTGTAAATTTCGACAAGTAGAACGATGAATGAAATAGGTAGACGGTTGAAATCATTGTATATATTGCTTCTATATAGTCTAAGAAACATATATGCAAAGCATCCAAACAGTACAATTCGCCAATTTTTTGTTCTTCTAGTTTAAGTGAACTACGAGCCCCATTGTTAATCCTTTAACGGAAATTAATTGTAAATTTCTACAAGTAGAACAATGATTGGAACACACAGACGGTTGAAATCTTTTTATATATTGCTTCTATATAGTCTAAGAAACATATATGCAAAGCATCCAAACAGTACCAGTCGCCAATTTTTTGATCTTCAAGATTATGTGAACGGCGAGCCCCATTGATAATCATGAAATGGAAATTATTTGTAACTTTCTACAAGTAGAACAATGAATAGTACAGGTAGACGGGCGAAATCTTTCTATATATTGCTTCTAAATAGTCTAAGAAACATATATGCAAAGCATCCAAACAGTACAATTCGCCAATTTTTTGTTCTTCAAGTTTAAGTGAACAATGAGCCCCATTGTTAATCCTTTAAAGGAAATTATTTGTAAATTTCGACAAGTAGAACAATGATTGGAACACGTAGACGGTTGAAATCTTTGTATATATTGCTTCCATATAGTCTAAGAAACATATATGCAAAGCATCCAAACAGTACCAGTCGCCAATTTTTTGTTCTTCAAGTTTAAGTGAACAACGAGGCCCATTGATAATCATGAAACGGAAATTATTTGTAACTTTCGACAAGATGAACAATGAATAGAACAGGTAGACGGTTGAAATCTTTGTATATGTTGCTTCTATATAGTCTAAGAAACATATATGCAAAGCATCCAAACAGTACAAATCGCCAATTTTTTGTTCTTCAAGTTTAAGTGAACTACGAGCCCCATTGTTAATCCTTTAAAGGAAATTATTTGTAAATTTCGACAAGTAGAACAATGAATGGATCAGGTAGACGGTTGAAATCATTGTATATATTGCTTCTATATAGTCTAAGAAACATATATGCAAAGCATCCAAACAGTACAATTCGACAATTTTTTGTTCTTCAAGTTTCGTGAACAATGAGCCCCAATGGTTAATCCTTTATCGGAAATTATTTGTAATTTTCGACAAGTAGAAGAATGAATGGAACAGGTAGACGGTTGAAATCTTTGTATATATTGCTTCTATATAGTATAAGAAACATATATGCAAAGCATCCAAACAGTACCATTCGCCAATTTTTTGTTCTTCAAGTTTAAGTGAACTACGAGCCCCATTGTTAATCCTTTAAAGGAATTTATTTGTAACTTTCGACAAGTAGAACAATGAATGGAACAGGTAGACTGTTGAAATCATTTTATATGTTGCTTCTATATAGTCCAAGAAACATATATGCAAAGCGTCCAAACAGTACAATTCGCCAATTTTTTGTTCTTCAAGTTTAAGTGAACAATGAGCCCCATTGTTAATCCTTTAACGGAAATTATTTGTAACTTGCGACAAGTAGAACAATGAATGGAACAGGTAGACGGTTGAAATCTTTGTATATATAGCTTCTATATAATCTAAGAAACATATATGCAAAGCATCCAAACAGTACAATTCGCCAATTATTTCATCTTCATGTTTAAGTGAACTACGAGCCCCATTGTTAATACTTTAACGGAAATTATTTGTAACTTGCGACAAGTAGAACAATGAGTGGAACAGGTAGACGGTTGAAATCCATGTATATATTGCTTCTATATAGTCTAAGAAACATATATGCAAAGCATCCAAACGGTACCATTCGCCAATTTTTTGTTCTTCAAGTTTAAGTGAACAATGAGCCCCATTGTTAATCCTTTATCGGAAATTATTTGTAAATTTCGACAAGTAGAACAATGAATGGAACAGGTAGACTGTTGAAATCATTGTATATGTTGCTTCTATATAGTCCAAGAAACATATATGCAAAGCGTCCAAACAGTACAATTCGCCAATTTTTTTTTCGTCAAGTTTAAGTGAACAATGAGCCCCATTGTTAATCCTTTAAAGGAAATTATTTGTAAATTTCGACAAGTAGAACAATGAATGGAACAGGTAGACTGTTGAAATCATTGTATATATTGCTTCTATATAGTCTAAGAAACATATATGCAAAGCATCCAAACAGTACAATTCACGAATTTTTTGTTCTTCAAGTTTAAGTGAACTACGAGCCCCATTGTTAATCCTTTAACGGAAATTAATTGTAACTTTCTACAAGTAGAACAATGATTGGAACACGTAGACGGTTGAAATCTTTGTATATATTGCTTCCATATAGTCTAAGAAACATGTACGCAAAGCATCCAAACAGTACAATTCGCCAATTTTTTGTCCTTCAAGTTTAAGTGAACAATGAGCCCCATTGTTAATCCTTTATCGGAAATTATTTGTAACTTTCGACAAGTAGAACAATGAATGGAACAGGTAGACGGTTGAAATCTTTGTGTATATTGCTTCTATATAGTCTAAGAAACATATATGCAAAGCATCCAAACAGTACAATTCGCCAATTTTTTGTTCTGCAAGTTTAAGTGAACAATGAGCCCCATTGTTAATCATGAAACGGAAATTATTTGTAACTTTCTACAAGTAGAACAATGAATAGTACAGGTAGCCGGGTGAAGTCTTTCTATATATTGCTTCTATATAGTCTAAGAAACATATATGCAAAGCATCCAAACAGTACAATTCGCCTATTTTTTGATCTTCAAGTTTAAGTGAACAGCGAGCTCCATTGATAATCATGAAATGGAAATTATTTGTAACTTTCTACAAGTAGAACGATGAATGGATCATGTAGACGGTTGAAATCATTGTATATATTGCTTCTATATAGCCTACGAAACATATATGCAAAGCATCCAAACAGTACAATTCGCCAATGTTTTGCTCTTCAAGTTTAATTGAACTACGAGCCCCATTGTTAATCCTTTAAAGGAAATTATTTGTAAATTTCGACAAGTAGAACAATGAATAGATCATGTAGACGGTTGAAATCATTGTATATATTGCTTCCATATAGTCTAAGAAACATATATGCAAAGCATCCAAACAGTACCATTCGCCAATTTTTTGTTCTTCAAGTTTAAGTGAACAACGAGCCCCATTGTTAATCCTTTAAAGGAAATTATTTGTAAATTTCGACAAGTAGAACAATGATTGGAACACGTAGACGGTTGAAATCTTTGTATATATTGCTTCCATATAGTCTAAGAAACATATATGCAAAGCGTCCAAACAGTACAATTCGCCAATTTTTTGTTCTTCAAGTTTAAGTGAACAATGAGCCCCATTGTTAATCCTTTATCGGAAATTATTTGTAACTTTCGACAAGTAGAACATTGAATGGAACAGGTAGACGGTTGAAATCTTTGTATATATTGCTTCTATATAGTCTAAGAAACATATATGCAAAGCATCCAAACAGTACAAATCGCCAATTCTTTGTTCTTCAAGTTTAAGTGAACAATGAGCCCCATTGTTAATCATGAAACGGAAATTATTTGTAACTTTCTACAAGTAGAACAATGAATAGTACAGGTAGCCGGGTGAAGTCTTTCTATATATTGCTTCTATATATTCAAAGAAACATATATGCAAAGCATCCAAACAGTACATTTCGCCAATTTTTTGTTCTTCAAGTTTAAGTGAACTACGATCCCCATTGTTAATCCTTTAACGGAAATTGTTTGTAAATTTCGACAAGTAGAACAATGAATGGAAATGGTAGACTGTTGAAATCATTGTATATATTGCTTCTATATAGTCTAAGAAACATATATGCAAAGCATCCAAACAGTACAATTCGCCAATTTTTTGATCTTCAAGTTTAAGTGAACAGCGAGCTCCATTGATAATCATGAAATGGAAATTATTTGTAACTTTCTACAAGTAGAACAATGAATGGAACAGGTAGACGGTTGAAATCTTTGTATATATTGCTTCTATATAGTCTAAGAAACATATATGCAAAGCATCCAAACAGTACAATTCGCCAATTCTTTGTTCTTCAAGTTTAAGTGAACAATGAGCCCCATTGTTAATCATGAAACGGAAATTATTTGTAACTTTCTACAAGTAGAACAATGAATAGTACAGGTAGCCGGGTGAAGTCTTTCTATATATTGCTTCTATATATTCAAAGAAACATATATGCAAAGCATCCAAACAGTACATTTCGCCAATTTTTTGTTCTTCAAGTTTAAGTGAACTACGATCCCCATTGTTAATCCTTTAACGGAAATTGTTTGTAAATTTCGACAAGTAGAACAATGAATGGAAATGGTAGACTGTTGAAATCATTGTATATATTGCTTCTATATAGTCTAAGAAACATATATGCAAAGCATCCAAACAGTACAATTCGCCAATTTTTTGATCTTCAAGTTTAAGTGAACAGCGAGCTCCATTGATAATCATGAAATGGAAATTATTTGTAACTTTCTACAAGTAGAACGATGAATGGATCATGTAGACGGTTGAAATCATTGTATATATTGCTTCTATATAGCCTACGAAACATATATGCAAAGCATCCAAACAGTACAATTCGCCAATTTTTTGCTCTTCAAGTTTAATTGAACTACGAGCCCCATTGTTAATCCTTTAAAGGAAATTATTTGTAAATTTCGACAAGTAGAACAATGAATGGATCATGTAGACGGTTGAAATCATTGTATATATTGCTTCTATATAGTCTAAGAAACATATATGCAAAGCATCCAAACAGTACCATTCGCCAATTTTTTGTCCTTCAAGTTTAAGTGAACAATGAGCCCCATTGTTAATCCTTTATCGGAAATTATTTGTAACTTTCGACAAGTAGAACAATGAATGGAACAGGTAGACGGCTGAAATCCTTGTATATATTGCGTCTATATAATCTAAGAAACATATATGCAAAGCATTCAAATAATACCATTCGGCAATTTTTTGTTCTTCAAGTTTAAGTGAACAACGAGCCCCATTGTTAATACTTTAACGGAAATTATTTGACCGATTGTCAATGGTGATTATCAATGGGGCTCGCTGTTCAATTAAACTTGAAGATCAAAAAATTGGCGATTGTTACTGTTTAGATGCTTTGCATATAGGTTTCTTAGACTATATAGAAGCAATATATACAATGATTTCAACCGTCTTCCTGCTCCATTCATTGTTCTACTTGTAGAAAGTTACAAATAATTTCCATTTAAAGGATTAACAATGGGGCTCGTTGTTCACTTAAACTTGAAGAACAATAAATTGGCGAATTGTACTGTTTGGATGTTTTGCATATATGTTTCTTTGACTATATAGAAGCAATATATACATTGATTTCCACCGTCTACCTGTTCCATTCATTGTTCTACTTGTAGAAAGTTACAATTAATTTCCGTTAAAGGATTAACAATGGGGCTCGTAGTTCACTTAAACTTGAAGTACAAAAAATTGGCGAATTGTACTGTTTGGATGCTTTGCATATATGTTTCTTAGACTATACAGAAGCAATATATAGAAGGATTTCACTCGTCTACCTGTACTATTCATTGTTCTACTTGTAGAAATTTACAAATAATTACCACTTCATGATTATCAATGGGGCTCGTTGTTCACTTAAACTTGAAGAACAAAAAATTGGCGAATGGTACTGTTTGGATGCTTTGCATATATGTTTCTTAGACTATATAGAAGCAATATATACAAAGATTTCAACCGTCTACCTGTTCCATTCATTGTTCTGCTTGTCGAAAGTTACAAATAATTTCCGTTAAAGGATTAACGATGGGGCTCATAGTTCACTTAAACTTGAAGAACAAAAAATTGGCTCATGGTAATGTTTGAATGCTTTGCGTACATGTTTCTTAGACTATATGGAAGCAATATATACAATGATTTCAACCGTCTACTTGTTGCATTCATTGTTCTACTTGTCGAAAATTACAAATAATTTCCGATAAAGGATTAACCATTGGGGCTCATTGTTCACTAAAACTTGAAGAACAAAAAATTGGCGAATTGTACTGTTTAGATGCTTTGCATATATGTTTCTTAGACTATATAGAAGCAATATATACATTGATTTCAACCGTCTACCTGTTCCATTCATTGTTCTACTTGTCGAAAGTTACAAATAATTTCTGTTAAAGGATTAACAATGGGAATCGTAGTTCACTTAAACTTGAAGTACAAAAAATTGGCGAATTGTATTGTTTGGATGCTTTGCATATATGTTTCTTAGACTATATAGAAGCAATATATACAATGATTTCAACCGTCTTCCTGCTCCATTCAGTGTTCTACTTGTAGAAAGTTACAAATAATTTCCATTTAAAGGATTAACAATGGGGCTCGTTGTTCACTTAAACTTGAAGAACAATAAATTGGCGAATTGTACTGTTTGGATGCTTTGCATATATGTTTCTTTGACTATATAGAAGCAATATATACATTGATTTCCACCGTCTACCTGTTCCATTCATTGTTCTACTTGTAGAAAATTACAATTAATTTCCGTTAAAGGATTAACAATGGGGCTCGTAGTTCACTTAAACTTGAAGTACACAAAATTGGCGAATTGTACTGTTTGGATGCTTTGCATATATGTTTCTTAGACTATACAGAAGCAATATATAGAAGGATTTCACTCGTCTACCTGTACTATTCATTGTTCTACTTGTAGAAAGTTACAAATAATTACCACTTCATGATTATCAATGGGGCTCGTAGTTCACTTAAACTTGAAGAACAAAAAATTGGCGAATGGTACTGTTTGGATGCTTTGCATATATGTTTCTTAGATTATATAGAAGCAATATATACAAAGATATCAACCGTCTACCTGTTCCATTCATTGTTCTACTTGTCGAAAATTACAAATAATTTCCGATAAAGGATTAACCATTGGGGCTCATTGTTCACTAAACTTGAAGAACAAAGATTGTCGAATTGTACTGTTTGGATGCTTTGCATATATGTTTCTTAGACTATATAGAAGCAATATATACATTGATTTCAACCGTCTACCTGTTCCACTCATTGTTCTACTTGTCGCAAGTTACAAATAATTTCCGTTAAAGTATTAACAATGGGGCTCGTAGTTCACTTAAACATGAAGATGAATTAATTGGCGAATTGTACTGTTTGGATGCTTTGCATATATGTTTCTTAGATTATATAGAAGCAATATATACAAAGATATCAACCGTCTACCTGTTCCATTCATTGTTCTACTTGTCGAAAGTTACAAATAATTTCCGATAAAGGATTAACCATTGGGGCTCATTGTTCACTAAACTTGAAGAACAAGAAATTGGCGAATTGTACTGTTTGGATGCTTTGCATATATGTTTCGTAGGCTATATAGAAGCAATATATACAATG
This sequence comes from Cerceris ruficornis, assembly GCA_963989415.1. Lineage (NCBI taxonomy): Eukaryota > Metazoa > Arthropoda > Insecta > Hymenoptera > Crabronidae > Cerceris > Cerceris ruficornis. Next base: position 1,055,005 of record CAXDIW010000469.1, on the reverse strand, counting down.
AATTCAACCGTCTACCTGATCCATTCATTGTTCCACTTGTCGAAATTTACAAATAATTTCCTTTAAAGGATTAACAATGGGGCTCGTAGTTCACTTAAACTTGAAGAACAAAAAATTGGCGAATTGTACTGTTTGGATGCTTTGCATATATGTTTCTTAGACTATATAGAAGCAATATATACATTGATTTCAACCGTCTACCTGTTCCATTCATTGTTCTACTTGTCGGAAGTTACAAATAATTTCCGTTAATGTATTAACAATGGGGCTCGTTGTTCACTTAAACATGAAGATGAAATAATTGGCGAATTGTACTGTTTGGATGCTTTGCATATATGTTTCTTAGATTATATGGAAGCAATATATACAAAGATTCCAACCGTCTACCTGTTCCATTCATTGTTCTACTTGTCGAAAGTTACAAATAATTTCCGATAAAGGATTAACAATGGGGCTCATTGTTCACTTAAACTTGAAGATCAAACAATTGGCGAATGTTACTGTTTAGATGCTTTGCATATAGGTTTCTTAGACTATATAGAAGCAATATATACAATGATTTCAACCGTCTACCTGTTCCATTCATTGTTCTACTAGTCGAAATTTACAAATAATTTCCTTTAAAGGATTAACAATGGGGCTCGTAGTTCACTTAAACTTGAAGAGCAAAAAATTGGCGAATTGTACTGTTTGGACGCTATGCATATATGTTTCTTAGATTGTATAGAAGCAATATATACAAAGATTTCAACCGTCTACCTGTTCCATTCATTGTTCTACTTGTCGCAAGTTACAAATAATTTCCGTTAAAGTATTAACAATGGGGCTCGTAGTTCACTTAAACTTGAACAACAAAAAATTGGCGAATAGTACTGTTTGGATGCTTTGAATATATGTTTCTTAGATTATATAGAAGCAATATATACAAAGATTTCAACCGTCTACCTGTTCCATTCATTGTTCTACTTGTCGAAAGTTACAAATAATTTCCGATAAAGGATTAACCATTGGGGCTCATTGTTCACTTAAACTTGAAGAACAAAAAATTGGCGAATTGTACTGTTTGGATGCTTTGCATATATATTTCTTAGACTATATAGAAGCAATATATACAAAGATTTCAACCGTCTACCTGTTCCATTCATTGTTCTACTTGTCGAAATTTACAAATAATTTCCTTTAAAGGATTAACAATGGGGCTCGTAGTTCACTTAAACTTGAAGAGCAAAAAATTGGCGAATTGTACTGTTTGGACGCTATGCATATATGTTTCTTAGATTGTATAGAAGCAATATATACAAAGATTTCAACCGTCTACCTGTTCCATTCATTGTTCTACTTGTCGCAAGTTACAAATAATTTCCGTTAAAGTATTAACAATGGGGCTCGTAGTTCACTTAAACTTGAAGAACAAAAAATTGGCGAATAGTACTGTTTGGATGCTTTGAATATATGTTTCTTAGATTATATAGAAGCAATATATACAAAGATTTCAACCGTCTACCTGTTCCATTCATTGTTCTACTTGTCGAAAATTACAAGTAATTTCCGATAAAGGATTAACCATTGGGGCTCATTGTTCACTTAAACTTGAAGAACAAAAAATTGGCGAATGGTACTGTTTGGATGCTTTGCGTACATGTTTCTTAGACTATATGGAAGCAATATATACAATGATTTCAACCGTCTACCTATTCCATTCATTGTTCTACTTGTCGAAATTTACAAATAATTTCCTTTAAAGGATTAACAATGGGGCTCGTTGTACACTTAAACTTGAAGAACAATAAATTGGCGAATTGTACTGATTGGATGCTTTGCATATATGTTTCTTAGACTATATAGAAGCAATATATACAAAGATTTCAACCGTCTACATGTTCCATTCATTGTTCTACTTGTCGAAAGTTACAAATAATTTCCGATAAAGGATTAACCATTGGGGTTCATTGTTCACTTAAACTTGAAGAACAAAAAATTGGCGAATTGTACTGTTTGGATGCTTTGCATATATGTTTCTTAGACTATATAGAAGCAATATATACAAAGATTTCAACCGTCTACCTGTTCCATTCATTGTTCTACTTGTCGAAATTTACAAATAATTTCCTTTAAAGGATTAACAATGGGGCTCGTAGTTCACTTAAACTTGAAGAGCAAAAAATTGGCGAATTGTACTGTTTGGACGCTATGCATATATGTTTCTTAGATTATATAGAAGCAATATATACAAAGATTTCAACCGTCTACCTGTTCCATTCATTGTTCTACTTGTCGCAAGTTACAAATAATTTCCGTTAAAGTATTAACAATGGGGTTCGTAATTCACTTAAACTTGAAGAACAAAAAATTGGCGAATAGTACTGTTTGGATGCTTTGAATATATGTTTCTTAGATTATATAGAAGCAATATATACAAAGATTTCAACCGTCTACCTGTTCCATTCATTGTTCTACTTGTCGAAAATTACAAATAATTTCCTTTAAAGGATTAACAATGGGGCTCGTTGTACACTTAAACTTGAAGAACAATAAATTGGCGAATTGTACTGATTGGATGCTTTGCATATATGTTTCTTAGAATATATAGAAGCAATATATACAAAGATTTCAACCGTCTACATGTTCCATTCATTGTTCTACTTGTCGAAAGTTACAAATAATTTCCGATAAAGGATTAACCATTGGGGCTCATTGTTCACTTAAACTTGAAGAACAAAAAATTGGCGAATTGTACTGTTTGGATGCTTTGCATATATGTTTCTTAGACTATATAGAAGCAATATATACAAAGATTTCAACCGTCTACCTGTTCCATTCATTGTTCTACTTCTCGCAAGTTACAAATAATTTCCGTTAAAGTATTAACAATGGGGCTCGTAGTTCACTTAAACTTGAAGAACAAAAAATTGGCGAATAGTACTGTTTGGATGCTTTGAATATATGTTTCTTAGATTATATAGAAGCAATATATACAAAGATTTCAACCGTCTACCTGTTCCATTCATTGTTCTACTTGTCGAAAATTACAAATAATTTCCTTTAAAGGATTAACAATGGGGCTCGTTGTACACTTAAACTTGAAGAACAATAAATTGGCGAATTGTACTGATTGGATGCTTTGCATATATGTTTCTTAGAATATATAGAAGCAATATATACAAAGATTTCAACCGTCTACATGTTCCATTCATTGTTCTACTTGTCGAAAGTTACAAATAATTTCCGATAAAGGATTAACCATTGGGGCTCATTGTTCACTTAAACTTGAAGAACAAAAAATTGGCGAATTGTACTGTTTGGATGCTTTGCATATATGTTTCTTAGACTATATAGAAGCAATATATACAAAGATTTCAACCGTCTACCTGTTCCATTCATTGTTCTACTTGTCGAAATTTACAAATAATTTCCTTTAAAGGATTAACAATGGGGCTCGTAGTTCACTTAAACTTGAAGAGCAAAAAATTGGCGAATTGTACTGTTTGGACGCTATGCATATATGTTTCTTAGATTATATAGAAGCAATATATACAAAGATTTCAACCGTCTACCTGTTCCATTCATTGTTCTACTTGTCGCAAGTTACAAATAATTTCCGTTAAAGTATTAACAATGGGGCTCGTAGTTCACTTAAACTTGAAGAACAAAAAATTGACGAATAGTACTGTTTGGATGCTTTCAATATATGTTTCTTAGATTATATAGAAGCAATATATACAAAGATTTCAACGGTCTACCTGTTCCATTCATTGTTCTACTTGTCGAAAATTACAAGTAATTTCCGGTAAAGGATTAACCATTGGGGCTCATTGTTCACTTAAACTTGAAGAACAAAAAATTGGCGAATGGTACTGTTTGGATGCTTTGCGAACATGTTTCTTAGACTATATGGAAGCAATATATACAAAGATTTCAACAGTCTACGTGTTCCAATCATTGTTCTACTTGTAGAAAGTTACAATTAATTTCCGTTAAAGGATTAACAATGGAGCTCGTAGTTCACTTAAACTTGAAGAACAAAAAATTGTCGAATTGTACTGTTTGGATGCTATGCATATATGTTTCGTAGATTATATAGAAGCAATATATACAATGGTTTCAACCGTCTACCTGATCCATTCATTGTTCTACTTGTCGAAATTTACAAATACTTTCCTTTAAAGGATTAGCAATGGGGCTCGTAGTTCCCTTAAACTTGAAGAACAAAAAATTGGCGAATTGTACTGTTTGGATGCTATGCATATATGTTTCTTAGTCTATTTAGAAGCAATATATACAAAGATTTCAGCCGTCTACCTGTACTATTCATTGTTCTACTTGTAGAAAGTTAGAAATAATTTCCATTTCATGATTATCAATGGGGCTCGCTGTTCACTTAAACTTGAAGAACAATAAATTGGCGAATTGTACTGTTTGGATGCTTTGCATATATGTTTCTTAGATTATATAGAAGCAATATATACGAAGATTTCAACCGTCTACCTGTTCCATTCATTGTTCTACTTGTCGAAATTTACAAATAATTTCCTTTAAAGGATTAACAATAGGGCTCGTAGTTCACTTAAACTTGAAGAGCAAAAAATTGGCGAATTGTACTGTTTGGACGCTATGCATATATGTTTCTTAGACTATATAGAAGCAATATATACAATGATTTCAACAGTCTACCTGTTCCATTCATTGTTCTACTTGTCGAAATTTACAAATAATTTCCTTTAAAGGATTAACAATGGGGCTCGTAGTTCACTTAACTTGAAGAACAAAAAATTGGCGATTTGTACTGTTTGGATGCTTTGCATATATGTTTCTTAGACTATTTAGAAGCAATATATACAAAGATTTCAACCGTCTACCAGTTCCATTCATTGTTCTACTTGTCGGAAGTTACAAATAATTTCCGTTTCATGATTATCAATGGGGATCGTTGTTCATTTAAACTTGAAGAACAAAAAATTGGCGAATGGTACTGTTTGGATGCTTTGCATATATGTTTCTTAGATTTTATAGAAGCAATATATACAAAGATTTCAACCGTCTACCTGTTCCATTCATTGTTCTGCTTGTCGAAAGTTACAAATAATTTCCGTTAAGGGATTAACAATGGGGATCGTAGTTTACTTAAACTTGAAGAACAAAAAATTGATGAATGATACTGTTTGGATGCTTTGCATATATGTTTCGTAGACTATATAGAAGCAATATATACATTGATTTCAATCGTCTACCCGTTCCATTCATTGTTCTACCTGTCGCAAGTTACAAATAATTTCCGTTAAAGTATTAACAATGTGGCTCGTAGTTCACTTAAACATGAAGATGAAATAATTGGCGAATTGTACTGTATTGATGCTTTGCATATATGTTTCTTAGATTATATAGAAGCAATATATACAAAGATTTCAACCGTCTACCTGTTCCATTCATTGTTCTGCTTGTCGAAAGTTACAAATAATTTCCGTTAAGGGATTAACAATGGGGATCGTAGTTTACTTAAACTTGAAGAACAAGAAATTGGCGAATTGTACTGTTTGGATGCTTTGCATATATGTTTCTTAGACTATATAGAAGCAATATATACAATGATTTCAACCGTCTACCTATTCCATTCATTGTTCTACTTGCCGAAATTTACAAATAATTTCCTTTAAAGGATTAACAATGGGGCTCGTAGTTCACTTAAACTTGAAGAGAAAAAAATTGGCGAATGGTACTGTTTAGATGCTTTGCATATAGGTTTCTTAGACTATATAGAAGCAACATATAAAATGATTTCAACCGTCTACCAGTTCCATTCATTGTTCTACTTGTCGAAAATTACAAATAATTTCCGATAAAGGATTAACAATGAGGCTCGTAGTTCACTTAAACTTGAAGAACAAAAAATTGGCGAATTGTACTGTTTGGATGCTATGCATATATGTTTCGTAGATTATATAGAAGCAATATATACAATGATTTCAACCGTCTACCTGATCCATTCATTGTTCTACTTTTCGAAATTTACAAATAATTTCCTTTAAAGGATTAACAATGGGGCTCGTAGTTCACTTAAACTTGAAGAACAAAAAATTGGCGAATTGTACTGTTTGGATGCTTTGCATATATGTTTCTTAGACTATATAGAAGCAATATATAGAAAGATTTCACCCGTCTACCTGTACTATTCATTGTTCTACTTGTAGAAAGTTACAAATAATTTCCATTTCATGATTATCAATGGGGCTCGCTGTTCACTTAAACTTGAAGATCAAAAAATTGGCGATTCTTACTGTTTAGATGTTTGCATATATGTTTCTTAGATTATATAGAAGCAATATATATAAAGATTTCAACCGTCTACCTGTTCCATTCATTGTTCTACTTGTAGAAAGTTACAAATAATTTTCGTTTCATGATTATCAATGGGGCTCGGTGTTCACTTAAACTTGAAGAACAAAAGATTGGCGAATGGTACTGTCTGGATGCTTTGCGTACATGTTTCTTAGACTATATGGAAGATATATACAAAGATTTCAACCGTCTACGTGTTCCAATCATTGTTCTACTTGTCGAAATTTACAAATAATTTCCGATAAAGGATTAACCATTGGGGATCATTGTTCACTTAAACTTGAAAAACAAAAAATTGGCGAATTGTACTGTTTGGATGCTTTGCATATATGTTTCTTAGACTATATGGAAGCAATATATACAATGATTTCAACCGTCTACCTATTCCATTCATTGTTCTACTTGTCGAAATTTACAAATAATTTCCTTTAAAGGATTAACAATGTGGCTCGTTGTACACTTTAACTTGAAGAACAATAAATTGGCGATTGGTACTGTTTGGATGCTTTGCATATATGTTTCTTAGACTATATAGAAGCAATATATACAAAGATTTCAACCGTCTACCTGTTCCATTCATTGTTCTACTTGTCGAAAGTTACAAATAATTTCCTTTAAAGGATTAACAATGGGGCTCGTAGTTCACTTAAACTTGAAGATGAAATAATTGGCGAATTGTACTGTTTGGATGCTTTGCATATATGTTTCTTAGATTATATAGAAGCAATATATACAAAGATTTCAACCGTCTACCTGTTCCATTCATTGTTCTACTTGTCGAAAATTACAAATAATTTCCGATAAAGGATTAACCATTGGGACTCATTGTTCACTTAAACTTGAAGAACAAAAAATTGTCGAATTGTACTGTTTGGATGCTTTGCATATATGTTTCTTAGACTATATAGAAGCAATATATACAATGATTTCAACCGTCTACCTGTTCCATTCATTGTTCTACTTGTCGAAAGTCACAAATAATTTCCGTTAAGGGATTAACAATGGGGATCGTAGTTTACTTAAACTTGAAGAACAAAAAATTGGCGAATTGTACTGTTTGGATGCTTTGCATATAGGTTTCTTAGACTATATAGAAGCATCATATACAAAGATTTCAACCGTCTACCTGTTCTATTCATTGTTCTACTTGTAGAAAGTTACAAATAATTTCCGTTTCATGATTATCAATGGGGCTCGTTGTTCACTTAAACTTGAAGAACAAAAAATTGGCGAATGGTACTGTTTTGATGGTTTGCATATATGTTTCTTAGATTATATAGAAGCAATATATACAAAGATTTCAACCGTCTAACTTTTCCATTCATTGTTCTACTTGTCGAAAATTACAAATAATTTCCGGTAAAGGATTAACCATTGGGGCTCATTGTTCACTTAAACTTGAAGAACAAAAAATTGGTGAATTGTACTGTTTGGATGCTTTGCGAACATGTTTCTTAGACTGTATGGAAGCAACATATACAAAGACTTCAACCGTCTACGTGTTCCAATCATTGTTCTACTTGTCGAAATTTACAAATAATTTCCTTTAAAGGATTAACAATGGGGCTCGTTGTTCACTTAAACTTGAAGAACAAAAAATTGTCGAATTGTACTGTTTGGATGCTTTGCATATATGTTTCTTAGACTATATAGATGCAATATATACAAAGATTTCATCCGTCTACCTGTTCCATTCATTGTTCTACTTGTTGAAATTTACAAATAATTTCCTTTAAAGGATTAACAATGGGGCTCATAGTTCACTTAAACTTGAAGAACAAAAAATTGGCGAATGGTACTGTTTGGATGCTTTGCATATATGTTTCTTAGACTATATAAAAGCAATATATACAATGATTTCAACCGTCTACCTTTCCCATTCTTTGTTCCCCTTGTCGAATGTTACAAATAATTTCCGTTATAGGATTAACAATTGGGCTCGTAGTTCACTTTAACTTGAAGAACAAAAAATTGGCGAATGTTACTGTTTGGATGCTTTGCATATATGTTTCTTAGACTATATAGAAGCAATATATACATTGATTTCAACCGTCTACCTGTTACATTCATTGTTCTACTTGTCGCAAGTTACAAATAATTTCCGTTAAAGTATTAACAATGGGGCTCGTAGTTCACTTAAACTTGAAGATCAAATAATTGGCTAATTGTACTGTTTGGATGATATGCAGATATGTTTCTTAGACTATATAGAAGCAATATATACAATGATTTCAGCCGTCTACCTGTTCCATTCATTGTTCTACTTGTCGAAATTTACAAATAATTTCCTTTAAAGGATTAACAATGGGGCTCGTAGTTCACTTAAACTTGAAGAACAAAAAATTGGCGAATGGTACTGTTTAGATGATTTTCATATAGGTTTCTTAGACTATATAAAAGCAACTTATACAAAGATTTCAACCGTCTACCTGTTCCATTCATTGTTCTACTTGTCGAAAATTACAAATAATTTCCGATAAAGGATTAACCATTGGGACTCATTGTTCACTTAAACTTGAAGAACAAAAAATTGGCGAATGGTACTGTTTGGATGCTTTGCATATATGTTTCTTAGATTATATAGAAGCAATATATACAAAGATTTCAACCGTCTACCTGTTCCATTCATTGTTCTACTTATCGAAAGTTACAAATAATTTCCGTTAAGGGATTAACAATGGGGCTCGTAGTTCACTTAATCTTGAAGAACAAAAAATTGGCGAATGGTACTGTTTGGATGCTTTGAATATATGTTTCTTAGATTATATAGAAGCAATATATACAAAGATTTCAACCGTCTACGTGTTCCAATCATTGTTCTACTTGTAGAAAGTTACAATTAATTTCCGTTAAAGGATTAACAATGGGGCTCGTAGTTCACTTAAACTTGAAGAACAAAAAATTGGCGAATTGTACTGTTTGGATGCTTTGCGTACATGTTTCTTAGACTATATGGAAGCAACATATACAAAGACTTCAACCGTCTACGTGTTCCAAACATTGTTCTACTTGTAGAAAGTTACAACTAATTTCCGTTAAAGGATTAACAATAGGGCTCGTAGTTCACTTAAACTTGAAGAACAAAAAATTGGCGAATTGTACTGTTTTGATGCTTTGCATATATGTTTCGTAGATTATATAGAAGCAATATATACAATGATTTCAACCGTCTACGTGTTCCAATCATTGTTCTACTTGTCGAAATTTACAAATAATTTCCTTTAAAGGATTAACAATGGGGCTCGTTGTTTACTTAAATTTGAAGAACAATAAATTGGCGAATGGTACTGTTTGGATGCTTTGCATATATGTTTCTTAGACTATATAGAAGCAATATATACAATGATTTCAACCGTCTACCTGTTCCATTCATTGTTCTACTTGTCGAAATTTACAAATAATTTCCTTTAAAGGATTAACAATGGGGCTCGTTGTTCACTTAAACTTGAAGAACAATGAATTGGCGAATTGTACTGTTTGGATGCTTTGCATATATGTTTCTTAAACTATATAGAAGCAATATATACAAAGATTTCAACAGTCTAACTGCTCTATTCATTGTTCTACTTGTAGAAAGTTACAAATAATTTCCCTTTCATGGTTATCAATGGGGCTCGTTGTTCACTTAAACTTGAAGAACAAAAAATTGGCGAATTGTACTGTTTGGATGCTTTGCATATATGTTTCTTAGACTATATAGAAGCAATATATACAATGATTTCAACCGTCTACCTATTCCATTCATTGTTCTACTTGTCGAAAATTACAAATAATTTCCATTACCGGATTAACAATGGGGCCCGTTGTTCACTTAAACTTGAAGAACAATGAATTGGCGACTTGTACTGTTTGGATGCTTTGCATATATGTTTCTTAGGCTATACTGAAGCAATATATACAATGATTTCAACCGTCTACCTGTTCCATTCATTGTTCTACTTGTTGAAATTTACAAATAATTTCCTTTAAAGGATTAACAATGGGGCTCATAGTTCACTTAAACTTGAAGAACAATAAATTGGCGAATTGTACTGTTTGGATCCTTTGCATATATGTTTCTTGGACTATATAGATGCAATATCTACAAAGATTTCATCCGTCTACCTGTTCCATACATTGTTCTACTTGTCGAAATTTACAAATAATTTCCTTTAAAGGATTAACAATGGGGCTCGTTGTTCACTTAAACTTGAAGAACAATGAATTGGCGAATTGTACTGTTTGGATGCTTTGCATATATGTTTCTTAGGCTATACTGAAGCAATATATACAATGATTTCAACAGTCTACCTGTTCCATTCATTGTTCTACTTGTCGTAATTTACAAATAATTTCCTTTAAAGGATTAACAATGGGGCTCGATGTTCACTTAAACTTGAAGAACAATAAATTGGCGAATTGTACTGTTTGGATGCTTTGCATATATGTTTCTTAGACTATATAGATGCAATATATACAAAGATTTCATCCGTCTACCTGTTCCATTCATTGTTCTACTTGTTGAAATTTACAAATAATTTCCTTTAAAGGATTAACAATGGGGCTCATAGTTCACTTAAACTTGAAGAACAAAAAATTGGCGAATGGTACTGTTTGGATGCTTTGCATATATGTTTCTTAGACTATATAAAAGCAATATATACAATGATTTCAACCGTCTACCTTTCCCATTCTTTGTTCCCCTTGTCGAATGTTACAAATAATTTCCGTTATAGGATTAACAATTGGGCTCGTAGTTCACTTTAACTTGAAGAACAAAAAATTGGCGAATGTTACTGTTTGGATGCTTTGCATATATGTTTCTTAGACTATATAGAAGCAATATATACATTGATTTCAACCGTCTACCTGTTCCATTCATTGTTCTACTTGTCGCAAGTTACAAATAATTTCCGTTAAAGTATTAACAATGGGGCTCGTAGTTCACTTAAACTTGAAGATCAAATAATTGGCTAATTGTACTGTTTGGATGATATGCAGATATGTTTCTTAGACTATATAGAAGCAATATATACAATGATTTCAACCGTCTACCTGTTCCATTCATTGTTCTACTTGTCGAAATTTACAAATAATTTCCTTTAAAGGATTAACAATGGGGCTCGTAGTTCACTTAAACTTGAAGAACAGAAAATTGGCGAATGGTACTGTTTAGATGATTTTCATATAGGTTTCTTAGACTATATAAAAGCAACTTATACAAAGATTTCAACCGTCTACCTGTTCCATTCATTGTTCTACTTGTCGAAAATTACAAATAATTTCCGATAAAGGATTAACCATTGGGACTCATTGTTCACTTAAACTTGAAGAACAAAAAATTGGCGAATGGTACTGTTTGGATGCTTTGCATATATGTTTCTTAGATTATATAGAAGCAATATATACAAAGATTTCAACCGTCTACCTGTTCCATTCATTGTTCTACTTATCGAAAGTTACAAATAATTTCCGTTAAGGGATTAACAATGGGGCTCGTAGTTCACTTAATCTTGAAGAACAAAAAATTGGCGAATGGTACTGTTTGGATGCTTTGAATATATGTTTCTTAGATTATATAGAAGCAATATATACAAAGATTTCAACCGTCTACGTGTTCCAATCATTGTTCTACTTGTAGAAAGTTACAATTAATTTCCGTTAAAGGATTAACAATGGGGCTCGTAGTTCACTTAAACTTGAAGAACAAAAAATTGGCGAATTGTACTGTTTGGATGCTTTGCGTACATGTTTCTTAGACTATATGGAAGCAACATATACAAAGACTTCAACCGTCTACGTGTTCCAAACATTGTTCTAGTTGTAGAAAGTTACAACTAATTTCCGTTAAAGGATTAACAATAGGGCTCGTAGTTCACTTAAACTTGAAGAACAAAAAATTGGCGAATTGTACTGTTTTGATGCTTTGCATATATGTTTCGTAGATTATATAGAAGCAATATATACAATGATTTCAACCGTCTACGTGTTCCAATCATTGTTCTACTTGTCGAAATTTACAAATAATTTCCTTTAAAGGATTAACAATGGGGCTCGTTGTTTACTTAAATTTGAAGAACAATAAATTGGCGAATGGTACTGTTTGGATGCTTTGCATATATGTTTCTTAGACTATATAGAAGCAATATATACAATGATTTCAACCGTCTACCTGTTCCATTCATTGTTCTACTTGTCGAAATTTACAAATAATTTCCTTTAAAGGATTAACAATGGGGCTCGTTGTTCACTTAAACTTGAAGAACAATGAATTGGCGAATTGTACTCTTTGGATGCTTTGCATATATGTTTCTTAAACTATATAGAAGCAATATATACAAAGATTTCAACAGTCTAACTGCTCTATTCATTGTTCTACTTGTAGAAAGTTACAAATAATTTCCCTTTCATGGTTATCAATGGGGCTCGTTGTTCACTTAAACTTGAAGAACAAAAAATTGGCGAATTGTACTGTTTGGATGCTTTGCATATATGTTTCTTAGACTATATAGAAGCAATATATACAATGATTTCAACCGTCTACCTATTCCATTCATTGTTCTACTTGTCGAAAATTACAAATAATTTCCATTACCGGATTAACAATGGGGCCCGTTGTTCACTTAAACTTGAAGAACAATGAATTGGCGACTTGTACTGTTTGGATGCTTTGCATATATGTTTCTTAGGCTATACTGAAGCAATATATACAATGATTTCAACCGTCTACCTGTTCCATTCATTGTTCTACTTGTTGAAATTTACAAATAATTTCCTTTAAAGGATTAACAATGGGGCTCATAGTTCACTTAAACTTGAAGAACAAAAAATTGGCGGATGGTACTGTTTGGATGCTTTGCATATATGTTTCTTAGACTATATAGAAGCAATATATACAATGATTTCAACCGTCTACCTGTTCCATTCCTTGTTCTACTTGTCGAAAGTTACAAATAATTTCCTTTAAAGGATTAACAATGGGGCTCGTTGTTCACTTAAACTTGAAGAACAATGAATTGGCGACTTGTACTGTTTGGATCCTTTGCATATATGTTTCTTGGACTATATAGATGCAATATCTACAAAGATTTCATCCGTCTACCTGTTCCATACATTGTTCTACTTGTCGAAATTTACAAATAATTTCCTTTAAAGGATTAACAATGGGGCACGTTGTTCACTTAAACTTGAAGAACAATGAATTGGCGAATTGTACTGTTTGGATGCTTTGCATATATGTTTCTTAAACTATATAGAAGCAATATATACAAAGATTTCAACAGTCTAACTGCTCTATTCATTGTTCTACTTGTCGAAAGTTACAAATAATTTCCGTTAAAGGATTAACAATGGGGATTGTAGTTTACTTAATCTTGAGGAACAAAAAATTGGCGTATTGTACTGTTTGGATGCTTTGCATATATGTTTCTTAGGCTATACTGAAGCAATATATACAATGATTTCAACAGTCTACCTGTTCCATTCATTGTTCTACTTGTCGAAATTTACAAATAATTTCCTTTAAAGGATTAACAATGGGGCTCGATGTTCACTTAAACTTGAAGAACAATAAATTGGCGAATAGTACTGTTTGGATGCTTTGCATATATGTTTCTTAGACTATATATATGCAATATATACAAAGATTTCATCCGTCTACCTGTTCCATTCATTGTTCTCATTGTTGAAATTTACAAATAATTTCCTTTAAAGGATTAACAATGGGGCTCATAGTTCACTTAAACTTGAAGAACAAAAAATTGGCGAATGGTACTGTTTGGATGCTTTGCATATATGTTTCTTAGACTATATAAAAGCAATATATACAATGATTTCAACCGTCTACCTTTCCCATTCTTTGTTCCCCTTGTCGAATGTTACAAATAATTTCCGTTATAGGATTAACAATTGGGCTCGTAGTTCACTTTAACTTGAAGAACAAAAAATTGGCGAATGTTACTGTTTGGATGCTTTGCATATATGTTTCTTAGACTATATAGAAGCAATATATACAAAGATTTCAACAGTCTAACTGTTCTATTCGTTGTTCTACTTGTAGAAAGTTGCAAATAATTTCCCTTTCATGATTATCAATGGGGCTCGTTGTTCACTTAAACTTGAAAAACAATAAATTGGCGAATGGTACTGTTTGGATGCTTTGCATATATGTTTCTTAGACTATATAGAAGCAATATATACATTGATTTCAACCGTCTACCTGTTCCATTCATTGTTCTACTTGTCGCAAGTTACAAATAATTTCCGTTAAAGTATTAACAATGGGGCTCGTAGTTCACTTAAATTTGAAGATCAAATAATTGGCGAATTGTACTGTTTGGATGATATGCAGGTATGTTTCTTAGACTATATAGAAGCAATATATACAATGATTTCAACCGTCTACCTGTTCCATTCATTGTTCTACTTGTCGAAAGTTACAAATAATTTCCCTTTCATGATTAACCATTGGGGCTCATTGTTCACTTAAACTTGAAGAACAAAAAATTGGCGAATGGTACTGTTTGGATGCTTTGCATATATGTTTCTTAGACTATATGGAAGCAATATATACAAAGATTTCAACCGTCTACGTGTTCCAATCATTGTTCTACTTGTAGAAAGTTACAATTAATTTCCGTTAAAGGATTAACAATGGGGCTCGTAGTTCACTTAAACTTGAAGAACAAAAAATTGGCGAATGGTACTGTTTGGATGCTTTGCATATATGTTTCTTAGATTTTATAGAAGCAATATATACAAAGATTTCAACCGTCTACCTGTTCCATTCATTGTTCTGCTTGTCGAAAGTTACAAATAATTTCCGTTAAGGGATTAACAATGGGGATCGTAGTTTACTTAAACTTGAAGAACAAAAAATTGATGAATGATACTGTTTGGATGCTTTGCATATATGTTTCGTAGACTATATAGAAGCAATATATACATTGATTTCAATCGTCTACCCGTTCCATTCATTGTTCTACCTGTCGCAAGTTACAAATAATTTCCGTTAAAGTATTAACAATGTGGCTCGTAGTTCACTTAAACATGAAGATGAAATAATTGGCGAATTGTACTGTATTGATGCTTTGCATATATGTTTCTTAGATTATATAGAAGCAATATATACAAAGATTTCAACCGTCTACCTGTTCCATTCATTGTTCTGCTTGTCGAAAGTTACAAATAATTTCCGTTAAGGGATTAACAATGGGGATCGTAGTTTACTTAAACTTGAAGAACAAGAAATTGGCGAATTGTACTGTTTGGATGCTTTGCATATATGTTTCTTAGACTATATAGAAGCAATATATACAATGATTTCAACCGTCTACCTATTCCATTCATTGTTCTACTTGCCGAAATTTACAAATAATTTCCTTTAAAGGATTAACAATGGGGCTCGTAGTTCACTTAAACTTGAAGAGCAAAAAATTGGCGAATGGTACTGTTTAGATGCTTTGCATATAGGTTTCTTAGACTATATAGAAGCAACATATAAAATGATTTCAACCGTCTACCAGTTCCATTCATTGTTCTACTTGTCGAAAATTACAAATAATTTCCGATAAAGGATTAACAATGAGGCTCGTAGTTCACTTAAACTTGAAGAACAAAAAATTGGCGAATTGTACTGTTTGGATGCTATGCATATATGTTTCGTAGATTATATAGAAGCAATATATACAATGATTTCAACCGTCTACCTGATCCATTCATTGTTCTACTTTTCGAAATTTACAAATAATTTCCTTTAAAGGATTAACAATGGGGCTCGTAGTTCACTTAAACTTGAAGAACAAAAAATTGGCGAATTGTACTCTTTGGATGCTTTGCATATATGTTTCTTAGACTATATAGAAGCAATATATAGAAAGATTTCACCCGTCTACCTGTACTATTCATTGTTCTACTTGTAGAAAGTTACAAATAATTTCCATTTCATGATTATCAATGGGGCTCGCTGTTCACTTAAACTTGAAGATCAAAAAATTGGCGATTCTTACTGTTTAGATGTTTGCATATATGTTTCTTAGATTATATAGAAGCAATATATATAAAGATTTCAACCGTCTACCTGTTCCATTCATTGTTCTACTTGTAGAAAGTTACAAATAATTTTCGTTTCATGATTATCAATGGGGCTCGGTGTTCACTTAAACTTGAAGAACAAAAGATTGGCGAATGGTACTGTCTGGATGCTTTGCGTACATGTTTCTTAGACTATATGGAAGATATATACAAAGATTTCAACCGTCTACGTGTTCCAATCATTGTTCTACTTGTCGAAATTTACAAATAATTTCCGATAAAGGATTAACCATTGGGGATCATTGTTCACTTAAACTTGAAAAACAAAAAATTGGCGAATTGTACTGTTTGGATGCTTTGCATATATGTTTCTTAGACTATATGGAAGCAATATATACAATGATTTCAACCGTCTACCTATTCCATTCATTGTTCTACTTGTCGAAATTTACAAATAATTTCCTTTAAAGGATTAACAATGGGGCTCGTTGTACACTTTAACTTGAAGAACAATAAATTGGCGATTGGTACTGTTTGGATGCTTTGCATATATGTTTCTTAGACTATATAGAAGCAATATATACAAAGATTTCAACCGTCTACCTGTTCCATTCATTGTTCTACTTGTCGAAAGTTACAAATAATTTCCTTTAAAGGATTAACAATGGGGCTCGTAGTTCACTTAAACTTGAAGAACAAAAAATTGGCGAATTGTACTGTTTGGATGCTTTGCATAGATGTTTCTTAGACTATTTAGAAGCAATATATAGAAAGATTTCACCCGTCTACCTGTACTATTCATTGTTCTACTTGTAGAAAGTTACAAATAATTTCCATTTCATGTTTATCAATGGGGCTCGCTGTTCACTTAAACTTGAAGATCAAAAAATTGTCGATTGTTACTGTTTAGATGCTTTGCATATATGTTTCTTAGATTATATAGAAGCAATATATACAAATATTTCAACCGTCTAACTGTTCCATTCATTGTTCTACTTGTCGAAAGTTACAAATAATTTCCGATAAAGGATTAACCATTGGGGCTCATTGTTCACTTAAACTTGAAGAACAAAAAATTGGCGGATGGTACTGTTTGGATGCTTTGCGTACATGTTTCTTAGACTATATGGAAGCAATATATACAAAGATTTCAAACGTCTACCTGTTCCATTCATTGTTCTACTTGTCGAAAGTTACAAATAATTTCCTTTAAAGGATTAACAATGGGGCTCATTGTTCACTTAAACTTGAAGAACAAAAAATTGGCGAATTGTACTGTTTGGATGCTTTGCATATATGTTTCTTAGACTATATAGAAGCAATATATACAATGATTTCAACCGTCTACCTGTTCCATTCATTGTTCTACTTGTCGAAATTTACAAATAATTTCCTTTAAAGGATTAACAATGGGGCTCGTTGTTCACTTAAACTTGAAGAACAATGAATTGGCGAATTGTACTGTTTGGATGCATTGCATATATGTTTCTTAAACTATATAGAAGCAATATATACAAAGATTTCAACCGTCTACCTGTTCCATTCATTGTTCTACTTATCGAAAGTTACAAATAATTTCCTTTAAGGGATTAACAATGGGGATCGTAGTTTACTTAAACTTGAAGAACAAAAAATTGGCGTATGGTACTGTTTGGATGCTTTGCGTACATGTTTCTTAGACTATATGGAAGCAATATATACAAAGATTTCAACCGTCTACGTGTTGCATTCATTGTTCTACTTGTCGAAATTTACAAATAATTTCCTTTAAAGGATTAACAATGGGGCTCGTAGTTCACTTAAACTTGAAGAACAAAAAATTGGCGAATGGTACTGTTTGGATGATTTGCATATATGTTTCTTAGACTATATAGAAGCAACATATACATTGATTTCAACCGTCTACCTGTTCCACTCATTGTTCTACTTGTCGCAAGTTACAAATAATTTCCGTTAAAGTATTAACAATGGGGCTCGTAGTTCATTAAACTTGAAGATGAAATAATTGGCGAATTGTACTGTTTGGATGCTTTGCATATATGTTTCTTAGATTATATAGAAGCAATATATACAAAGATTTCAACCGTCTACCTGTTCCATTCATTGTTCTACTTGTCGAAAATTACAAATAATTTCCGATAAAGGATTAACCATTGGGACTCATTGTTCACTTAAACTTGAAGAACAAAAAATTGTCGAATTGTACTGTTTGGATGCTTTGCATATATGTTTCTTAGACTATATAGAAGCAATATATACAATGATTTCAACCGTCTACCTGTTCCATTCATTGTTCTACTTGTCGAAAGTCACAAATAATTTCCGTTAAGGGATTAACAATGGGGATCGTAGTTTACTTAAACTTGAAGAACAAAAAATTGGCGAATTGTACTGTTTGGATGGTTTGCATATAGGTTTCTTAGACTATATAGAAGCATCATATACAAAGATTTCAACCGTCTACCTGTTCTATTCATTGTTCTACTTGTAGAAAGTTACAAATAATTTCCGTTTCATGATTATCAATGGGGCTCGTTGTTCACTTAAACTTGAAGAACAAAAAATTGGCGAATGGTACTGTTTTGATGGTTTGCATATATGTTTCTTAGATTATATAGAAGCAATATATACAAAGATTTCAACCGTCTAACTTTTCCATTCATTGTTCTACTTGTCGAAAATTACAAATAATTTCCGGTAAAGGATTAACCATTGGGGCTCATTGTTCACTTAAACTTGAAGAACAAAAAATTGGTGAATTGTACTGTTTGGATGCTTTGCGAACATGTTTCTTAGACTGTATGGAAGCAATATATACAAAGATTTCAACCGTCTACGTGTTCCAATCATTGTTCTACTTGTCGAAATTTACAAATAATTTCCTTTAAAGGATTAACAACGGGGCTCGTTGTTCACTTAAACTTGAAGAACAATGAATTGGCGAATTGTACTGTTTGGATGCATTGCATATATGTTTCTTAAACTATATAGAAGCAATATATACAAAGATTTCAACCGTCTACCTGTTCCATTCATTGTTCTACTTATCGAAAGTTACAAATAATTTCCTTTAAGGGATTAACAATGGGGATCGTAGTTTACTTAAACTTGAAGAACAAAAAATTGGCGTATGGTACTGTTTGGATGCTTTGCGTACATGTTTCTTAGACTATATGGAAGCAATATATACAAAGATTTCAACCGTCTACGTGTTGCATTCATTGTTCTACTTGTCGAAATTTACAAATAATTTCCTTTAAAGGAATAACAATGGGGCTCGTAGTTCACTTAAACTTGAAGAACAAAAAATTGGCGAATGGTACTGTTTGGATGATTTGCATATATGTTTCTTAGACTATATAGAAGCAACATATACATTGATTTCAACCGTCTACCTGTTCCACTCATATTTCTACTTGTCGCAAGTTACAAATAATTTCCGTTAAAGTATTAACAATGGGGCTCGTAGTTCACTTAAACTTGAAGATGAAATAATTGGCGAATTGTACTGTTTGGATGCTTTGCATATATGTTTCTTAGATTATATAGAAGCAATATATACAAAGATTTCAACCGTCTACCTGTTCCATTCATTGTTCTACTTGTCGAAAATTACAAATAATTTCCGATAAAGGATTAACCATTGGGACTCATTGTTCACTTAAACTTGAAGAACAAAAAATTGTCGAATTGTACTGTTTGGATGCTTTGCATATATGTTTCTTAGACTATATAGAAGCAATATATACAAAGATTTCAACCGTCTACCTGTTCCATTCATTGTTCTACTTGTCGAAAATTACAAATAATTTCCGATAAAGGATTAACCATTGGGACTCATTGTTCACTTAAACTTGAAGAACAAAAAATTGTCGAATTGTACTGTTTGGATGCTTTGCATATATGTTTCTTAGACTATATAGAAGCAATATATACAATGATTTCAACCGTCTACCTGTTCCATTCATTGTTCTACTTGTCGAAAGTCACAAATAATTTCCGTTAAGGGATTAACAATGGGGATCGTAGTTTACTTAAACTTGAAGAACAAAAAATTGGCGAATTGTACTGTTTGGATGCTTTGCATATAGGTTTCTTAGACTATATAGAAGCATCATATACAAAGATTTCAACCGTCTACCTGTTCTATTCATTGTTCTACTTGTAGAAAGTTACAAATAATTTCCGTTTCATGATTATCAATGGGGCTCGTTGTTCACTTAAACTTGAAGAACAAAAAATTGGCGAATGGTACTGTTTGGATGCTTTGCGTACATGTTTCTTAGACTATATGGAAGCAACATATACAAAGACTTCAACCGTCTACGTGTTCCAAACATTGTTCTACTTGTAGAAAGTTACAACTAATTTCCGTTAAAGGATTAACAATAGGGCTCGTAGTTCACTTAAACTTGAAGAACAAAAAATTGGCGAATTGTACTGTTTGGATGCTTTGCGTACATGTTTCTTAGACTATATGGAAGCAACATATACAAAGACTTCAACCGTCTACGTGTTCCAAACATTGTTCTACTTGTAGAAAGTTACAACTAATTTCCGTTAAAGGATTAACAATAGGGCTCGTAGTTCACTTAAACTTGAAGAACAAAAAATTGGCGAATTGTACTGTTTTGATGCTTTGCATATATGTTTCGTAGATTATATAGAAGCAATATATACAATGATTTCAACCGTCTACGTGTTCCAATCATTGTTCTACTTGTCGAAATTTACAAATAATTTCCTTTAAAGGATTAACAATGGGGCTCGTTGTTTACTTAAATTTGAAGAACAATAAATTGGCGAATGGTACTGTTTGGATGCTTTGCATATATGTTTCTTAGACTATATAGAAGCAATATATACAATGATTTCAACCGTCTACCTGTTCCATTCATTGTTCTACTTGTCGAAATTTACAAATAATTTCCTTTAAAGGATTAACAATGGGGCTCGTTGTTCACTTAAACTTGAAGAACAATGAATTGGCGAATTGTACTGTTTGGATGCTTTGCATATATGTTTCTTAAACTATATAGAAGCAATATATACAAAGATTTCAACAGTCTAACTGCTCTATTCATTGTTCTACTTGTAGAAAGTTACAAATAATTTCCCTTTCATGGTTATCAATGGGGCTCGTTGTTCACTTAAACTTGAAGAACAAAAAATTGGCGAATTGTACTGTTTGGATGCTTTGCATATATGTTTCTTAGACTATATAGAAGCAATATATACAATGATTTCAACCGTCTACCTATTCCATTCATTGTTCTACTTGTCGAAAATTACAAATAATTTCCATTACCGGATTAACAATGGGGCCCGTTGTTCACTTAAACTTGAAGAACAATGAATTGGCGACTTGTACTGTTTGGATGCTTTGCATATATGTTTCTTAGGCTATACTGAAGCAATATATACAATGATTTCAACCGTCTACCTGTTCCATTCATTGTTCTACTTGTTGAAATTTACAAATAATTTCCTTTAAAGGATTAACAATGGGGCTCATAGTTCACTTAAACTTGAAGAACAATAAATTGGCGAATTGTACTGTTTGAATGCTTTGCATATATGTTTCTTAGATTATATAGAAGCAATATATACAAAGATTTCAACCGTCTACCTGTTCCATTCATTGTTCTACTTATCGAAAGTTACAAATAATTTCCGTTAAGGGATTAACAATGGGGCTCGTAGTTCACTTAATCTTGAAGAACAAAAAATTGGCGAATGGTACTGTTTGGATGCTTTGAATATATGTTTCTTAGATTATATAGAAGCAATATATACAAAGATTTCAACCGTCTACGTGTTCCAATCATTGTTCTACTTGTAGAAAGTTAAAATTAATTTCCGTTAAAGGATTAACAATGGGGCTCGTAGTTCACTTAAACTTGAAGAACAAAAAATTGGCGAATTGTACTGTTTGGATGCTTTGCGTACATGTTTCTTAGACTATATGGAAGCAACATATACAAAGACTTCAACCGTCTACGTGTTCCAAACATTGTTCTAGTTGTAGAAAGTTACAACTAATTTCCGTTAAAGGATTAACAATAGGGCTCGTAGTTCACTTAAACTTGAAGAACAAAAAATTGGCGAATTGTACTGTTTTGATGCTTTGCATATATGTTTCGTAGATTATATAGAAGCAATATATACAATGATTTCAACCGTCTACGTGTTCCAATCATTGTTCTACTTGTCGAAATTTACAAATAATTTCCTTTAAAGGATTAACAATGGGGCTCGTTGTTTACTTAAATTTGAAGAACAATAAATTGGCGAATGGTACTGTTTGGATGCTTTGCATATATGTTTCTTAGACTATATAGAAGCAATATATACAATGATTTCAACCGTCTACCTGTTCCATTCATTGTTCTACTTGTCGAAATTTACAAATAATTTCCTTTAAAGGATTAACAATGGGGCTCGTTGTTCACTTAAACTTGAAGAACAATGAATTGGCGAATTGTACTCTTTGGATGCTTTGCATATATGTTTCTTAAACTATATAGAAGCAATATATACAAAGATTTCAACAGTCTAACTGCTCTATTCATTGTTCTACTTGTAGAAAGTTACAAATAATTTCCCTTTCATGGTTATCAATGGGGCTCGTTGTTCACTTAAACTTGAAGAACAAAAAATTGGCGAATTGTACTGTTTGGATGCTTTGCATATATGTTTCTTAGACTATATAGAAGCAATATATACAATGATTTCAACCGTCTACCTATTCCATTCATTGTTCTACTTGTCGAAAATTACAAATAATTTCCATTACCGGATTAACAATGGGGCCCGTTGTTCACTTAAACTTGAAGAACAATGAATTGGCGACTTGTACTGTTTGGATGCTTTGCATATATGTTTCTTAGGCTATACTGAAGCAATATATACAATGATTTCAACCGTCTACCTGTTCCATTCATTGTTCTACTTGTTGAAATTTACAAATAATTTCCTTTAAAGGATTAACAATGGGGCTCATAGTTCACTTAAACTTGAAGAACAAAAAATTGGCGGATGGTACTGTTTGGATGCTTTGCATATATGTTTCTTAGACTATATAGAAGCAATATATACAATGATTTCAACCGTCTACCTGTTCCATTCCTTGTTCTACTTGTCGAAAGTTACAAATAATTTCCTTTAAAGGATTAACAATGGGGCTCGTTGTTCACTTAAACTTGAAGAACAATGAATTGGCGACTTGTACTGTTTGGATCCTTTGCATATATGTTTCTTGGACTATATAGATGCAATATCTACAAAGATTTCATCCGTCTACCTGTTCCATACATTGTTCTACTTGTCGAAATTTACAAATAATTTCCTTTAAAGGATTAACAATGGGGCACGTTGTTCACTTAAACTTGAAGAACAATGAATTGGCGAATTGTACTGTTTGGATGCTTTGCATATATGTTTCTTAAACTATATAGAAGCAATATATACAAAGATTTCAACAGTCTAACTGCTCTATTCATTGTTCTACTTGTCGAAAGTTACAAATAATTTCCGTTAAAGGATTAACAATGGGGATTGTAGTTTACTTAATCTTGAGGAACAAAAAATTGGCGAATTGTACTGTTTGGATGCTTTGCATATATGTTTCTTAGGCTATACTGAAGCAATATATACAATGATTTCAACAGTCTACCTGTTCCATTCATTGTTCTACTTGTCGAAATTTACAAATAATTTCCTTTAAAGGATTAACAATGGGGCTCGATGTTCACTTAAACTTGAAGAACAATAAATTGGCGAATAGTACTGTTTGGATGCTTTGCATATATGTTTCTTAGACTATATATATGCAATATATACAAAGATTTCATCCGTCTACCTGTTCCATTCATTGTTCTAATTGTTGAAATTTACAAATAATTTCCTTTAAAGGATTAACAATGGGGCTCATAGTTCACTTAAACTTGAAGAACAAAAAATTGGCGAATGGTACTGTTTGGATGCTTTGCATATATGTTTCTTAGACTATATAAAAGCAATATATACAATGATTTCAACCGTCTACCTTTCCCATTCTTTGTTCCCCTTGTCGAATGTTACAAATAATTTCCGTTATAGGATTAACAATTGGGCTCGTAGTTCACTTTAACTTGAAGAACAAAAAATTGGCGAATGTTACTGTTTGGATGCTTTGCATATATGTTTCTTAGACTATATAGAAGCAATATATACAAAGATTTCAACAGTCTAACTGTTCTATTCGTTGTTCTACTTGTAGAAAGTTGCAAATAATTTCCCTTTCATGATTATCAATGGGGCTCGTTGTTCACTTAAACTTGAAAAACAATAAATTGGCGAATGGTACTGTTTGGATGCTTTGCATATATGTTTCTTAGACTATATAGAAGCAATATATACATTGATTTCAACCGTCTACATGATCCATTCATTGTTCTACTTGTCGAAATTTACAAATAATTTCCTTTAAAGGATTAACAATGGGGCTCGTAGTTCACTTAAACTTGAAGAACAAAAAATTGGCGAATGGTACTGTTTAGATGATTTTCATATAGGTTTCTTAGACTATATAAAAGCAACTTATACAAAGATTTCAACCGTCTACCTGTTCCATTCATTGTTCTACTTGTCGAAAATTACAAATAATTTCCGATAAAGGATTAACCATTGGGACTCATTGTTCACTTAAACTTGAAGAACAAAAAATTGGCGAATGGTACTGTTTGGATGCTTTGCATATATGTTTCTTAGATTATATAGAAGCAATATATACAAAGATTTCAACCGTCTACCTGTTCCATTCATTGTTCTACTTATCGAAAGTTACAAATAATTTCCGTTAAGGGATTAACAATGGGGCTCGTAGTTCACTTAATCTTGAAGAACAAAAAATTGGCGAATGGTACTGTTTGGATGCTTTGAATATATGTTTCTTAGATTATATAGAAGCAATATATACAAAGATTTCAACCGTCTACGTGTTCCAATCATTGTTCTACTTGTAGAAAGTTAAAATTAATTTCCGTTAAAGGATTAACAATGGGGCTCGTAGTTCACTTAAACTTGAAGAACAAAAAATTGGCGAATTGTACTGTTTGGATGCTTTGCGTACATGTTTCTTAGACTATATGGAAGCAACATATACAAAGACTTCAACCGTCTACGTGTTCCAAACATTGTTCTAGTTGTAGAAAGTTACAACTAATTTCCGTTAAAGGATTAACAATAGGGCTCGTAGTTCACTTAAACTTGAAGAACAAAAAATTGGCGAATTGTACTGTTTTGATGCTTTGCATATATGTTTCGTAGATTATATAGAAGCAATATATACAATGATTTCAACCGTCTACGTGTTCCAATCATTGTTCTACTTGTCGAAATTTACAAATAATTTCCTTTAAAGGATTAACAATGGGGCTCGTTGTTTACTTAAATTTGAAGAACAATAAATTGGCGAATGGTACTGTTTGGATGCTTTGCATATATGTTTCTTAGACTATATAGAAGCAATATATACAATGATTTCAACCGTCTACCTGTTCCATTCATTGTTCTACTTGTCGAAATTTACAAATAATTTCCTTTAAAGGATTAACAATGGGGCTCGTTGTTCACTTAAACTTGAAGAACAATGAATTGGCGAATTGTACTCTTTGGATGCTTTGCATATATGTTTCTTAAACTATATAGAAGCAATATATACAAAGATTTCAACAGTCTAACTGCTCTATTCATTGTTCTACTTGTAGAAAGTTACAAATAATTTCCCTTTCATGGTTATCAATGGGGCTCGTTGTTCACTTAAACTTGAAGAACAAAAAATTGGCGAATTGTACTGTTTGGATGCTTTGCATATATGTTTCTTAGACTATATAGAAGCAATATATACAATGATTTCAACCGTCTACCTGTTCCATTCATTGTTCTACTTGTCGAAATTTACAAATAATTTCCTTTAAAGGATTAACAATGGGGCTCGATGTTCACTTAAACTTGAAGAACAATAAATTGGCGAATAGTACTGTTTGGATGCTTTGCATATATGTTTCTTAGACTATATATATGCAATATATACAAAGATTTCATCCGTCTACCTGTTCCATTCATTGTTCTAATTGTTGAAATTTACAAATAATTTCCTTTAAAGGATTAACAATGGGGCTCATAGTTCACTTAAACTTGAAGAACAAAAAATTGGCGAATGGTACTGTTTGGATGCTTTGCATATATGTTTCTTAGACTATATAAAAGCAATATATACAATGATTTCAACCGTCTACCTTTCCCATTCTTTGTTCCCCTTGTCGAATGTTACAAATAATTTCCGTTATAGGATTAACAATTGGGCTCGTAGTTCACTTTAACTTGAAGAACAAAAAATTGGCGAATGTTACTGTTTGGATGCTTTGCATATATGTTTCTTAGACTATATAGAAGCAATATATACAAAGATTTCAACAGTCTAACTGTTCTATTCGTTGTTCTACTTGTAGAAAGTTGCAAATAATTTCCCTTTCATGATTATCAATGGGGCTCGTTGTTCACTTAAACTTGAAAAACAATAAATTGGCGAATGGTACTGTTTGGATGCTTTGCATATATGTTTCTTAGACTATATAGAAGCAATATATACATTGATTTCAACCGTCTACCTGTTCCATTCATTGTTCTACTTGTCGCAAGTTACAAATAATTTCCGTTAAAGTATTAACAATGGGGCTCGTAGTTCACTTAAATTTGAAGATCAAATAATTGGCGAATTGTACTGTTTGGATGATATGCAGGTATGTTTCTTAGACTATATAGAAGCAATATATACAATGATTTCAACCGTCTACCTGTTCCATTCATTGTTCTACTTGTCGAAAGTTACAAATAATTTCCCTTTCATGATTAACCATTGGGGCTCATTGTTCACTTAAACTTGAAGAACAAAAAATTGGCGAATGGTACTGTTTGGATGCTTTGCATATATGTTTCTTAGACTATATGGAAGCAATATATACAAAGATTTCAACCGTCTACGTGTTCCAATCATTGTTCTACTTGTAGAAAGTTACAATTAATTTCCGTTAAAGGATTAACAATGGGGCTCGTAGTTCACTTAAACTTGAAGAACAAAAAATTGGCGAATTGTACTGTTTGGATGCTTGCATATATGTTTCGTAGACTATATAGAAGCAATATATACAATGATTTCAACCGTCTACATGATCCATTCATTGTTCTACTTGTCGAAATTTACAAATAATTTCCTTTAAAGGATTAACAATGGGGCTCGTAGTTCACTTAAACTTGAAGAACAAAAAATTGGCGAATGGTACTGTTTAGATGATTTTCATATAGGTTTCTTAGACTATATAAAAGCAACTTATACAAAGATTTCAACCGTCTACCTGTTCCATTCATTGTTCTACTTGTCGAAAATTACAAATAATTTCCGATAAAGGATTAACCATTGGGACTCATTGTTCACTTAAACTTGAAGAACAAAAAATTGGCGAATGGTACTGTTTGGATGCTTTGCATATATGTTTCTTAGATTATATAGAAGCAATATATACAAAGATTTCAACCGTCTACCTGTTCCATTCATTGTTCTACTTATCGAAAGTTACAAATAATTTCCGTTAAGGGATTAACAATGGGGCTCGTAGTTCACTTAATCTTGAAGAACAAAAAATTGGCGAATGGTACTGTTTGGATGCTTTGAATATATGTTTCTTAGATTATATAGAAGCAATATATACAAAGATTTCAACCGTCTACGTGTTCCAATCATTGTTCTACTTGTAGAAAGTTAAAATTAATTTCCGTTAAAGGATTAACAATGGGGCTCGTAGTTCACTTAAACTTGAAGAACAAAAAATTGGCGAATTGTACTGTTTGGATGCTTTGCGTACATGTTTCTTAGACTATATGGAAGCAACATATACAAAGACTTCAACCGTCTACGTGTTCCAAACATTGTTCTAGTTGTAGAAAGTTACAACTAATTTCCGTTAAAGGATTAACAATAGGGCTCGTAGTTCACTTAAACTTGAAGAACAAAAAATTGGCGAATTGTACTGTTTTGATGCTTTGCATATATGTTTCGTAGATTATATAGAAGCAATATATACAATGATTTCAACCGTCTACGTGTTCCAATCATTGTTCTACTTGTCGAAATTTACAAATAATTTCCTTTAAAGGATTAACAATGGGGCTCGTTGTTTACTTAAATTTGAAGAACAATAAATTGGCGAATGGTACTGTTTGGATGCTTTGCATATATGTTTCTTAGACTATATAGAAGCAATATATACAATGATTTCAACCGTCTACCTGTTCCATTCATTGTTCTACTTGTCGAAATTTACAAATAATTTCCTTTAAAGGATTAACAATGGGGCTCGTTGTTCACTTAAACTTGAAGAACAATGAATTGGCGAATTGTACTCTTTGGATGCTTTGCATATATGTTTCTTAAACTATATAGAAGCAATATATACAAAGATTTCAACAGTCTAACTGCTCTATTCATTGTTCTACTTGTAGAAAGTTACAAATAATTTCCCTTTCATGGTTATCAATGGGGCTCGTTGTTCACTTAAACTTGAAGAACAAAAAATTGGCGAATTGTACTGTTTGGATGCTTTGCATATATGTTTCTTAGACTATATAGAAGCAATATATACAATGATTTCAACCGTCTACCTATTCCATTCATTGTTCTACTTGTCGAAAATTACAAATAATTTCCATTACCGGATTAACAATGGGGCCCGTTGTTCACTTAAACTTGAAGAACAATGAATTGGCGACTTGTACTGTTTGGATGCTTTGCATATATGTTTCTTAGGCTATACTGAAGCAATATATACAATGATTTCAACCGTCTACCTGTTCCATTCATTGTTCTACTTGTTGAAATTTACAAATAATTTCCTTTAAAGGATTAACAATGGGGCTCATAGTTCACTTAAACTTGAAGAACAAAAAATTGGCGGATGGTACTGTTTGGATGCTTTGCATATATGTTTCTTAGACTATATAGAAGCAATATATACAATGATTTCAACCGTCTACCTGTTCCATTCCTTGTTCTACTTGTCGAAAGTTACAAATAATTTCCTTTAAAGGATTAACAATGGGGCTCGTTGTTCACTTAAACTTGAAGAACAATGAATTGGCGACTTGTACTGTTTGGATCCTTTGCATATATGTTTCTTGGACTATATAGATGCAATATCTACAAAGATTTCATCCGTCTACCTGTTCCATACATTGTTCTACTTGTCGAAATTTACAAATAATTTCCTTTAAAGGATTAACAATGGGGCACGTTGTTCACTTAAACTTGAAGAACAATGAATTGGCGAATTGTACTGTTTGGATGCTTTGCATATATGTTTCTTAAACTATATAGAAGCAATATATACAAAGATTTCAACAGTCTAACTGCTCTATTCATTGTTCTACTTGTCGAAAGTTACAAATAATTTCCGTTAAAGGATTAACAATGGGGATTGTAGTTTACTTAATCTTGAGGAACAAAAAATTGGCGAATTGTACTGTTTGGATGCTTTGCATATATGTTTCTTAGGCTATACTGAAGCAATATATACAATGATTTCAACAGTCTACCTGTTCCATTCATTGTTCTACTTGTCGAAATTTACAAATAATTTCCTTTAAAGGATTAACAATGGGGCTCGATGTTCACTTAAACTTGAAGAACAATAAATTGGCGAATAGTACTGTTTGGATGTTTTGCATATATGTTTCTTAGACTATATATATGCAATATATACAAAGATTTCATCCGTCTACCTGTTCCATTCATTGTTCTAATTGTTGAAATTTACAAATAATTTCCTTTAAAGGATTAACAATGGGGCTCATAGTTCACTTAAACTTGAAGAACAAAAAATTGGCGAATGGTACTGTTTGGATGCTTTGCATATATGTTTCTTAGACTATATAAAAGCAATATATACAATGATTTCAACCGTCTACCTTTCCCATTCTTTGTTCCCCTTGTCGAATGTTACAAATAATTTCCGTTATAGGATTAACAATTGGGCTCGTAGTTCACTTTAACTTGAAGAACAAAAAATTGGCGAATGTTACTGTTTGGATGCTTTGCATATATGTTTCTTAGACTATATAGAAGCAATATATACAAAGATTTCAACAGTCTAACTGTTCCATTCATTGTTCTACTTGTCGCAAGTTACAAATAATTTCCGTTAAAGTATTAACAATGGGGCTCGTAGTTCACTTAAATTTGAAGATCAAATAATTGGCGAATTGTACTGTTTGGATGATATGCAGGTATGTTTCTTAGACTATATAGAAGCAATATATACAATGATTTCAACCGTCTACCTGTTCCATTCATTGTTCTACTTGTCGAAAGTTACAAATAATTTCCCTTTCATGATTAACCATTGGGGCTCATTGTTCACTTAAACTTGAAGAACAAAAAATTGGCGAATGGTACTGTTTGGATGCTTTGCATATATGTTTCTTAGACTATATGGAAGCAATATATACAAAGATTTCAACCGTCTACGTGTTCCAATCATTGTTCTACTTGTAGAAAGTTACAATTAATTTCCGTTAAAGGATTAACAATGGGGCTCGTAGTTCACTTAAACTTGAAGAACAAAAAATTGGCGAATTGTACTGTTTGGATGCTTGCATATATGTTTCGTAGACTATATAGAAGCAATATATACAATGATTTCAACCGTCTACATGATCCATTCATTGTTCTACTTGTCGAAATTTACAAATAATTTCCTTTAAAGGATTAACAATGGGGCTCGTAGTTCACTTAAACTTGAAGAACAAAAAATTGGCGAATTGTACTGTTTGGATGCTTTGCATATATGTTTCTTAGACTTGTTACGTGCCAAGGGCCAGGAGCGTTGCGAGTGGCCGAGGTAAAAGAATAAGGTGCTGTGTTCGTTGTGGTGTTCGTTGGGTTTTAGAAGTGGTTTGTTAGTCGTGGACGATCCCGTGTATGGCTAACACGGGTTGCCACAGGAGATTGGAACACGCGTGGACGATCCCGTGTATGGATAACACGGGTTGCCACAGGAGGTTGGAACACGCGTGGACGATCCCGTGTATGGCTAACACGGGTTGCCACAGGAGGTTGGAACACGCGTGGACGATCCCGTGTATGGATAACACGGGTTGCCACAGGAGGTTGGAACACGCGTGGACGATCCCGTGTATGGTTAACACGGGTTGCCACAGGAATGTTAGTTAGGCTGACGTAACTTTATAATTATGCAATACACTTCGAGCGGTAAAAGTGTATTGCTGTGGGATCGCAGGCTGACGATTTCTGGAAGGTAATCGTAGAAAGAATTTAGACGCGATAAGACTAAGAACACGATCAAACTATATTTCTTTATGCTGGCGATTAATACAGATTAATGTGTATGTGTTTGGTTACAAAGGTGTTAAGTGGACTTGTGTTTCTGGACGCACGCACCTACTTGTAATTCTCTCGGTTTTCACGCAACGAGGAATGCGGGGGTATTAGATAGTACAAAATGCCTAATAGATATCGCGGACTTGGCGCGTATTCTATACGGTTAACGACGTATCGACGAAAACTAAGTTCGGTCAAACGAAGAAGATCTATCCGCGTGGTTATAACGACCTGCAGCGTGACAGTCTATTACTGAACTAATCCCACGAGGTGGTTTGTAACCCGTCTTTTATAGTAAGAAAAAGTGGTGGGGTACGATGCACTTTCTGGAATTTTCCTGCGGGATGCAATAGGAATGTGTCTATAAGACATGTGTCTCGTCGTTCGCTCGAGTTCTAGTTTTCGTAGTCTTAATTATTCTGGGCAAACAGAGCGGTTTTCGGTCCTAGCGAGGGGTCCGGCTATGCATGTGGTGAATTTCCGGCCTCGAGCTCGAAGTAGAGAGTCTAATTTTTATTAGGCTCAGGGCCGCATGTAACACCTCCCCTCTAAGACGAAACGTCGCTGATTGCGATGCTTTCGAAGTTAGTTACGAAAGGCGCTCTGATTGCTTGTACTAGCTGTAAGACTTAATTTAATACAAATCGCTACTAAAAGAAAATTACTGCCTCCTCAAACAACCACTTGTGTCATAAGAATGATTATTCATATATTGGTCAGAGCTTTGACTGTCTCCGTAATTGCTTAGGGTAACCTCAAAATATCAGTGATATTAGAAATTACGGAGTGTCCTTAAGGCAGCAACTTTTACAAATCAAAGAAAGAGAAAGGAAATTAGGCTTACATACTACTCTACGGCGGGTAGTACTGGTGATTTTGTCAACGCGTAATTACATTTTTTGGCTTCCCTGAGTTTATTCGGATTCGGATTCGCTGTCTGTTATGTGTGCGTGTTTCAATTTGTCTTGGTGTTTTACAATTAGTTTATTAGTGTCTGTACGGAGTACTACGTTATTTAAATCGGTTACGTCTATGATTTCGAACGGTCCTATGTAATGGGGGTCAAATTTGCTAATCCGTGGTTCTTTTAAAACATATGCATAATCCCCAACCTCGAAGGTTATCGGGTTTATGTTTTTGTCGTATTGGTTCTTTGAACGTAGTTTCGCGTTTTGAATATTATCTCCGGCTATATTGCGAATTTCTGTCATTCTTGTTATTAATTCAGTGAGGTAAGTGCCGTAGGTTTCTAAATTTCTACCAGATGGGAATGAACTGGGTAACGTCGCTAATTTCCCGAATATTAATTCGTGCGTGGTAAAATTGGTGGCTTCGTGTACGGATGTGTTGTACGAAAACATTGCGAATGGCAATAGTAAATCCCAGTCTGCGTACGATTCCATATAATGCTTGATGTATTCTGTTAGAACTATGTGACTTCTTTCGAGCGATCCATTGGTCTGTGGTCTGTAACCAGAGGTTGTAATTTGCTTAATTTTGAAAATTTCTGCTAGGTTGGTCATAAGTTTCCTAATGAAACTTGTCCCTTTGTCTGTAAGTATTGCGCGTGGAGTTCCAAAGGTTGCTATAAAATGTCGTGCAAAAGCATCTGCAATCGTGGTGGCTCGTATATTCGGTATCGCTATGGCAAGACAATATTTTGTTAGATTATCTTGTATTGTTAATATATATTTGTTACCGCTTGGAGTTTCCGGTAATGGTCCTACTGTATCTAGTGCAATTTTATCAAATGGTTCGGCTGGCGTATCAGTAATGAGCATCGGTTGACGAGTTTTTATGCGTACCAACTTCTGTTCCTGACAACTTTTGCATTTTCTTATGAAATCCTGAATTTCGTTTCGCATACCTTGCCAGTGATATCGTGCTCGCAAACGATTATATGTTTTGGTTACACCTTTGTGACCTCCTATTATACTGCTGTGTGCTTCTTTTATCAATTCTCTCCGGTCTTCCAGTGCTGGGGTTTTAACTGTGGCGCTGCATAAAATAACTTGAAAATTTGTGTCATGAAAAATTTTGTTTGTTAATCGATGAAATTGTTTCGCTGTAATGTTATCATGTCCATCTCCGATTATGGACAATCTAATGGATGAAATTCCAGTTTGGTTGAGTGCCTTCTTTAGATTCTTCAAACCACGCGAGACCGCATCTTCTGTTAATTTTTCATAAAAATGTTGAGTGCCTATGATACTGAAAATTTTGTACTGCCCTCGTGTTGATATTATGACTTGCTCCTTGACGGGATTTTGTTGCAATAATTGTTGTTGACAGATGAATTGTTGATCGGCCAAAGATTTTCCTATGGGGTTAACTAAATGGCAATCTGCGGATATGAAATGTGCGAGATGTCCTTTATCGGCGGTGAGTGCTGTGGGAGAAATTAGAATCTTGTGTGAGCTGTGTTTTCTGGATTCAGATTCTGTTGAGCTCGAGCTATCCTCGTCGTCTGAACTGTTAGTATCCGAGGTTATTACGGCATGTGGTAACCCTTGTCCGTGTAATTTATGGAGTTCAGGTATAAAATTCTGTATGAATGGTGTCTGTCTTGTCTTGGAGATATTTCGTGGCGCCGGTTGTACCACGGGTGTCGAAGTTGCTAGTGACTGTGGAATTTGACTCGTATTGTCTTCGTGATCCGATTCTGTCGCAGGTAGTGGTGGTAGGTTTATAATATTTGAAAATTTATGGTCGACTTGTCCTTCGGTACGCATTTTAATTGTCGCGTCCATTACCGTTTCGTCTAGATCTGTTTCGTCTGGCACCAAAGTGGCATCTGCATCACTATTAGGATCGTTACTGAAAGAATATGAAGGCGAGTTTTCTAATTTTGTGGAATGCGCTGTCGGTGGTCCTAATATTGAAAATTCGTCTCCTAAGGTCTTTTCGTGTGTTAGGCTTGGCAGTAAACTTTTCTTCGGCGGTCCTTTGTGTCGTACGAGTTGTAAATTTTTTGTTCGGGGAGTAATGATGTCTTCTGCTCCTGCCGAATCTTCTGAACTGCTGTCTCGATATATAGGTCTTTTGTCTCGATCCCTTCTGAGTTCTCGAATACGGTGTCCAATGGTACTTTCGTTTGGGTTTATCTGTGGAATTTGTATTTTATAATCCTTGTCTTTACACTTACGAGGTTCCAGAGGAAGGCAGATGGTAGATGGATTTCTAGAGAGAGCGTCGGCGTTTTTGTTTATTTTTCCAGCTTTATGAATGACGTCATATTCATATTCTAATAGTCTTAATTTCCATTTTACCAGTCTAGATGTTGGATCCTTGACAGAGTGTAACCAAACTAAGGGTCTATGGTCGGTGACTAATGTAAATTTTCGTCCGTATACGTATGGTCTAAAATACTTAACAGCGTATACCATGGCTAGACATTCCTTTTCGGTAGCAGAATAATTTATTTCAGCCCTATTGAGACTTCTTGAGGCATATGCAATTGGTAAGTCCTTTCCTATCTCTCCTTGACTCAAAACAGCTCCTAGTGCAAAGTCAGATGCATCTGTAGTGATAACAAACGGTTGAGAAAAATCGGGGTACTGTAGTATCGGTTGTTCGCACAACTCGTCTCGTAGTGTACTGAAACTATGTTCTTGTTCTTCGGTCCATCTAAACTTCTTTCCTTTTCCTAAAATATCTACCAAGGGTTTTGCTTTTTTCGAAAAGTCTGGTATGAATCTTCTATAATAACCAGCAAGTCCTAAGAATTGTTGAATATTCTTCTGCGTTTTAGAGTTGGAAAATTTTTTACTGCTTTTAATTTTGTTGGGTCGGGTTTGACTCCTTTTTCGGAAATAATATGTCCAAGATAGGCAACTTCTTTTCGGAGGAATTGACATTTGGCGGTTTGCAAAGTAAGTCCGTGTTCTCTGAGACGGTTTAATAATTTTCTGACCTTGATGTCGTGTTCTTGAAGAGACGATGCGTAGATCACGATGTCGTCCAAGTATACAAATAGCTCTGTTCCTTGTAATCCTGTTAAAACCTGGTCCATCAGACGTTGAAACGTTGGGGGTGCATTTTTCAAACCAAATGGCATTCTTGCGAATTCATAGTGTCCGTGAGGTGTTGTAAACGCTGTTTTCGGTCGATCTTTTGGATGAGTTTCTATTTGGTGAAAACCACTGGCTAAGTCGAATATGGAAAAATATTTTGCGCCTCCTAATTTGTCTAGGATTTCGGTTATCTGCGGTAATGGATATTTATCGCCTATTGTTTTTTCGTTGAGGGCCCGAAAGTCTATTACCATGCGCCACCGTTTGTTGCCCTTAGCGTCCGCTTTCTTAGGCACGATCCACAATGGGGAATTGTACGGTGACGTGGATGGCTTTATTATCCCTTCGGCTAACAGTTCGTTTACCTGTTTCTTTATTTCCTCCTGATGAATGGGAGGGTAACGGTATTGCCTGGTGTTAATGGGAATGTCGTCTGTTGTGTGAATCGAATGCTGAAAATTTCTTACTTTACCCAGTTTATCTCCAGGCAAATAAAATCTGTCTGGAAATTCGTGAATGATATTTAGAATGTGCTGGCGTTCCTCTTGATTAAGGTGGTCGAGTTTTAAATTCTGTTGGATGTGTTTTAATTTATCCCGAATATTGAGAGGTTTTCTCTGAAAAATTTGTGGACAATACTCGCCGTCTGAAGAACTAAGAATCTCGTATGGTTCGATGACTTGAGGTTCAAGGTCGATCTCTATATCCTCTTCTCCGGTGTTAGTTGCGAATACGTAGCAATTTCCTCGGTTGTTGGTCACTGCTGCTTCGCCGATGTAGAGATCCTTTTGCGTTTTAACACGTGGCAGGTATCCTTCCTTGATTTGTGGATTAGCTATTCGTAAGCTAATTTGCTGTGACGTCCGCTTTGGAATACGGTGCGTAGTTTTTTGTGGAATCGTCTGGAATTCTGCAATATTACTGAAGCGAATAGGTTTAGTAGGTTTGTTGCTAGTAACTATCGTTCCGTGGTGATAAGAGATTTCAGCTTTTTCTTGTAGCAGGAATGGACTGCCAATAAGTCCATCCGCCATAATTGGTAATGATTTTATTACGTAGAAAAATGCGGGTGCATCGTTAATGTGCAAAACAGTGGTGCCCAAAGTACGTATAGCTGATTGCGAAAGACCCGTAACTTCGATTTCGTCTCGGGAGATAATTGGGGCCTTCTCTCCCAGAGCGTCGAGAAGAATTAAATTAACTGAAGCACCACCGTCTATTAAGAATTCGCCTTCGCCTGTTTCCAATTCTGGGATTCTGATACGAATTCGCGGGGTTGCTGTTTCCTTGATGAGGTATTTGATTCCTCTTGTTCCCGGAACCTGACGATTTTCCGTTGGTTTTGTTTTACTGAGCCCACCACGTGGTCGATGTGGTGAGCCCTTTTCGCGTTTAAAGAACCGGTACGTTCCATTGAAGAGTCACGTGGTGAAACTGACCGTTGTCGTGAATTGAATTTTCTTCGGGAATTTCTTCGACACGTCTCGGCGTCGTGTCCGCGTATACCGCAGCTCCAGCAGTATAATGATGTTTGTTCGGTTCTATTAATTCTACGGCGTCTCGAATATTTATCTTCTGTATCCGAAACAGAAGAATCGTAAGAAGGGGACCGTGAAGCGGACCTTCTGTCTACGGTCATTGCCGTTGTACGCGGTCTATGAGACCCGAATTCTCTTTCAGACCCGGATTCACTCCTATCCCTATATCGATATTTATAACGGTCGACAGGGCTCGGTGAACGCGGATAATCTACTCTGCGTTTGACTTCGTATTCTCCCGAATATCTTTTCGGCGAAAAATCTTTATAGTCGCGGCGTGATGATCTGACTGGAGAATCATCATCCGCCGTGTGTCTACGATTTCTCAAACGACGTTCTACTTGCAATACAGCTTCAAAAGCTTCTTCTAACGAATTTAATTTACTACCTAGAACGGCGATTTTCCACGCAACGCGATCTGGTAGGCCTTCAATAAAGTTTTCGAGTACATCGGATTCCATTTCGTGTATGAAATTATCAGCGTTCTCGCCATGTCTATCGCGAATCGCGGTACGCGTACGGTGCAAGAGCTGGTGAACCCTATCTATGTACTCCCTTAGATTTTCGTCTCTATTAATTCTGAGACGCGCGATTTCTGCTCGGAAGTATGATAAATTCTTCCCCCGGGCGTAACGCGTTTTTAAATGTTTAAGTAGTTCCTCTACTTTCGTAAACGTTTTGTCCTGAATACTAGTTCTAGCGGGACCGATAAGCTTTGTTAATATTATAGCTAAATATTCCGGCTCGGAACCCTCCGGTATCAAGACTAAACCGTTTTCTACGCTTTGTACAAAGCTTAACAACGATGGATGTTTTCCATCGAATATCGGAATCGCGATTGTCGCGTTTTGCAGACAGTTATGTCGCGTAAGGGCGGTCATTGAGTTTGCCATCGAAAGCGTTAAGTTCGCGATGTCTACTGACGCAATGTTACCGCTGTTATTAAAAGCCATTTTCGAAATGCTTGTAAGCGTTCTTAGTCAACCAAAATTTCATACAACGATAAAGAAATCTATCAGACAGCCTGGTATCCCACCGCTGTCACCAGTTTGTTACGTGCCAAGGGCCAGGAGCGTTGCGAGTGGCCGAGGTAAAAGAATAAGGTGCTGTGTTCGTTGTGGTGTTCGTTGGGTTTTAGAAGTGGTTTGTTAGTCGTGGACGATCCCGTGTATGGCTAACACGGGTTGCCACAGGAGATTGGAACACGCGTGGACGATCCCGTGTATGGATAACACGGGTTGCCACAGGAGGTTGGAACACGCGTGGACGATCCCGTGTATGGCTAACACGGGTTGCCACAGGAGGTTGGAACACGCGTGGACGATCCCGTGTATGGATAACACGGGTTGCCACAGGAGGTTGGAACACGCGTGGACGATCCCGTGTATGGTTAACACGGGTTGCCACAGGAATGTTAGTTAGGCTGACGTAACTTTATAATTATGCAATACACTTCGAGCGGTAAAAGTGTATTGCTGTGGGATCGCAGGCTGACGATTTTTGGAAGGTAATCGTAGAAAGAATTTAGACGCGATAAGACTAAGAACACGATCAAACTATATTTCTTTATGCTGGCGATTAATACAGATTAATGTGTATGTGTTTGGTTACAAAGGTGTTAAGTGGACTTGTGTTTCTGGACGCACGCACCTACTTGTAATTCTCTCGGTTTTCACGCAACGAGGAATGCGGGGGTCTTAGATAGTACAAAATGCCTAATAGATATCGCGGACTTGGCGCGTATTCTATAAGGTTAACGACGTATCGACGAAAACTAAGTTCGGTCAAACGAAGAAGATCTATCCGCGTGGTTATAACGACCTGCAGCGTGACAGTCTATTACTGAACTAATCCCACGAGGTGGTTTGTAACCCGTCTTTTATAGTAAGAAAAAGTGGTGGGGTACGATGCACTTTCTGGAATTTTCCTGCGGGATGCAATAGGAATGTGTCTATAAGATATGTGTCTCGTCGTTCGCTCGAGTTCTAGTTTTCGTAGTCTTAATTATTCTGGGCAAACAGAGCGGTTTTCGGTCCTAGCGAGGGGTCCGGCTATGCATGTGGTGAATTTCCGGCCTCGAGCTCGAAGTAGAGAGTCTAATTTTTATTAGGCTCAGGGCCGCATGTAACAGACTATTTAGAAGCAATATATAGAAAGATTTCACCCGTCTACCGGTACTATTCATTGTTCCACTTGTAGAAAGTTACAAATAATTTCCATTTCATGATTATCAATGGGGCTCGCTGTTCACTTAAACTCGAAGATCAAAAAATTGGCGATTGTTACTGTTTAGATGATTTTCATATAGGTTTCTTAGACTATATAGAAGCAACATATACAAAGATTTCAACCGTCTACCTGTTCCATTCATTGTTCTACTTGCCGAAATTTACAAATAATTTCCGTTAAAGTATTAACAATGGGGCTCGTAGTTCACTTAAACTTGAAGATCAAATAATTGGCTAATTGTACTGTTTGGATGATATGCAGATATGTTTCTTAGACTATATAGAAGCAATATATACAATGATTTCAACCGTCTACCTGTTCCATTCATTGTTCTAATTGTCGAAAGTTACAAATACTTTCCGATAAAGGATTAACCATTGGGGCTCATTGTTCACTTAAACTTGAAGAACAAAAAATTGGCGAATTGTACTGTTTGGATGCTTTGCATATATGTTTCTTAAACTATATAGAAGCAATATATACAATGATTTCAACCGTCTACCTGTTCCATTCATTGTTCTACTTGTCGAAAGTTACAAATAATTTCCCTTTCATGATTAACCATTGGGGCTCATTGTTCACTTAAACTTGAAGAACAAAAAATTGGCGAATGGTACTGTTTGGATGCTTTGCATATATGTTTCTTAGACTATATGGAAGCAATATATATAAAGATTTCAACCGTCTACGTGTTCCAATCATTGTTCTACTTGTAGAAAGTTACAATTAATTTCCGTTAAAGGATTAACAATGGGGATCGTAGTTTACTTAAACTTGAAGAACAAAAAATTGGCGTATGGTACTGTTTGGATGCTTTGCGTACATGTTTCTTAGACTATATGGAAGCAATATATACAAAGATTTCAACCGTCTACGTGTTCCATTCATGGTTCTACTTGTCGAAATTTACAAATAATTTCCTTTAAAGGATTAACAATGGGGCTCGTAGTTCACTTAAACTTGAAAAACAAAAAATTGGCGAATTGTACTGTTTGGATGCTTTGCATATATGTTTCTTAGACTATTTAGAAGCAATATATAGAAAGATTTCACCCGTCTACCGGTACTATTCATTGTTCTACTTGTAGAAAGTTACACATAATTTCCATTTCATGATTATCAATGGGGCTCGCTGTTCACTTAAACTTGAAGATCAAAAAATTGGCGATTGTTACTGTTTAGATGCTTTGCATATAGGTTTCTTAGACTGTATAGAAGCATCATATACAAAGATTTCAACCGTCTACCTGTTCTATTCATTGTTCTACTTGTAGAAAGTTACAAATAATTTCCGTTTCATGATTATCAATGGGGCTCGTTGTTCACTTAAACTTGAAGAACAAAAAATTGGCGAATGGTACTGTTTGGATGCTTTGCATATATGTTTCTTAGACTATATAGAAGCAATATATACAATGATTTCAACCGTCTACCTATTCCATTCATTTTTCTACTTGTCGAAATTTACAAATAAATTCCTTTAAAGGATTAACAATGGGGCCCGTTGTTCACTTAAACTTGAAGAACAATAAATTGGCGAATTGTACTGTTTGGATGCTTTGCATATATGTTTCTTAGACTAAATAGATACAATATATACAAAGATTTCATCCTTCTACCTGTTCCATTCATTGTTCTACTTTGTCGAAATTTACAAATAATTTCCTTTAAAGGATTAACAATGGGGCTCGTAGTTCACTTAATCTTGAAGAACAAAAAATTGGCGAATTGTACTGTTTGGATTCTTTGCATATATGTTTCTTAGACTATATAGAAGCAATATATACAAAGATTTCAACCGTCTACCTGTTTCATTCCTTGTTCTACTTGTCGAAAGTTACAAATAATTTCCGATAAAGGATTAACCATTGGGGCTCATTGTTCACTTAAACTTGAAGAACAAAAAATTGGCGAAAGGTGCTGTTTGGATGCTTTGCGTACATGTTTCTTAGACTATATGGAAGCAATATATACAAAGATTTCAACCGTCTACGTGTTCCAATCATTGTTCTACTTGTCGAAATTTACAAATAATTTCCTTTAACGGATTAACAATGGGGCTCGTTGTTCTCTTAAACTTGAAGAACAATAAATTGGCGAATTGTACTGTTTGGATGCTTTGCATATATGTTTCTTAGACTATATGGAAGCAATATATACAAAGATTTCAACAGACTACCAGTTCTATTCATTGTTCTACTTGTAGAAACTTATAAATAATTTCCCTTTCATGATTATCAATGGGGCTCGTAGTTCACTTAAACTTGAAGTACAAAAAATTGGCGAATTGTACTGTTTGGATGCTTTGCATATATGTTTCTTAGACTATATAGAAGCATTATATACAATGATTTCAACCGTCTACCTGTTCCATTCATTGTTCTACTATTAGAAAGTTACAAATAATTTCCGTTTCATGATTATCAATGGGGCTCGTAGTTCGGGCATCGCATTTTGTCTTTCGCGTGAAACATTTTCCCATCATTTTTACAGGTTTAAACGACGGAATGAACGACGGAATGAACGACGGCATGAACGACAAAATGAACGGGAAAATGTGTCAGGCAAAATTTCTTGCTCTACTTTACTTTCGTTACCCATCTCGCACTGGGAGAAATAAATTCCCGACCGTGATGCGACGAGCATCCAATGCTTAAGGACTAACGCGAAATTTATTCCTTATTAAATTAACCTTACGAATAATCTTAATCTCAACATACCACGAACGTCTTAAAGTCTAATCCATTACAATTACAATTTGACCGCCCGCCCGCAATATCAATCTGACCTTCGATATGGGAGCAGTTTTTGTACACAGTGAAAATCATCCTATCTCGGGGGAAATACAAACACAATCTGAGCCTGTCCAATTAATAGCAAAGATTTCTTTGCAAAATATTGCCTGATTCCTTATCTGCATAGCAGAAAGCAAACCTCTTGGCCAGAAAATGAAAAATGCATTCTGCTTGAAACAAAATGAAGAGAAACATCGTATTGCTTCATGAATGAAGAAAGTCGGACAACAATTATCTCATGAATCAGACTTCGAAAACAATACAGACGATACTTTGATCCAAAAATCAAACGTATCGAAACCATTAACAACGAAACCATTAAGAAATGGTCATCACACGATCGTAAGAAATTTTCAGAAGAAATATCTGCAAACCTAACACACAATTTGCAACACAAGATGTCACCGAGAAATATCCATCGATCTCCCTTCGATGTGATTCGATTCATGCAACTCCTGCAATAAAAACTCATTTGTTAGTAAAATGTCATTACACTGTGGATTCCCCCAGCGTCTCTGGACGCCTGCCTCTCTTAATTTCCGTGGGCATGGTCCAATTCATTTCCTCTATATATCCATTATTAGTATTCCGTCTTCTGCAACAAACTCTCATTAATTTTGCCCAAAACGCGCAACATAAAACGAAATATCACCGACCCTTGAATATTGTAACAGACGAGTATCGAAATTTACGAAAATCAAATGAAGCATAATTTATTAAAAATTGTAGGAAATGCAAATGTTGTAAACTTTACGATAAAGAATGATCAGAAATTTAAAAAAGCAAATATAAAATTTGAAGTTACATATCGAGTCGACAAACGCGAATTGAATAGTATGGACAATTTAGCAAATTGTGCAATGTCACAATCATTTGCTATCAAATAAATTACTTGTATGAAAAAAGCTAATTTCGACGCAGTTGCATTCGAAATTATTTGAAACCTTTCCATCATCCGAGCATAAAAATAAATGCATCACTCTTTAATTCGCGACGCGAAAAGTGTTAAATAAAGACAGACTTCCCCCTTTGCTACAATATAACTCTACCATTTAGTGAAATAAATAAGCAAATATCTAAAAGCGACGCGTTTACTTCTTATCTGTATTTGCTATCCGTCTATCACACTGCAATTTCGATATATATGTTTCGGGCGCAAGTTTGTTATTTTCATTCTATTAAAAAAGTATGCAAAACCCGTGGTCCGTAATTTTTGTAAGAAATTTGCGAGAATTCATCGAAACCTCTACGTCGACGCGGTATTCTCACAAAAATGTCATCGCGATCCAAGTAAAATCCAGACAATATTAAATTAATAACTTTAACCATGACAGCCAGCAGCGTGTTTCCTATTTCACGAATTTTATTAAATTAACTGACACTCATTTTCTATCTGTGTCATCAAATGTGCATATAACTTTTTGCACTTTTATTTGCGGAGTGGTTTCAATGACCACGATGAAATTCATTGACTGATTGGTCTCAATGGACAATACATAATATAACTTGACAAAAATTCTACATAAATCCTCAAAATTTCTTGTATTAAAAGATACATTTGCAGCAGTATTTCTATTTGCAAGCACTTGATTAACAATACAAAAATCATGACATGAAGCAGCCAAAAGGCGCTGAAAATCCCGAAATCATCGAGCAGCCAAGAGGCGCTTTCAATAAAAATCGCGAGAAACCGGTGCCATTTCAGGCTCTTACTGTTCGCAACGCTAGCTCAACACCCGCCTATTGCCATTTCATGGCTCTCATTCTTCGCAACGCTACTTTAAAACCCGCCTATTGCCATTCCATGGCTATCATACGTAATATTTTTTTTTTTCTTTTCACCCCGCTAAAAATATATTTACATTGTCACTCACTGCTAAAACTATGTTTCGAGAAGCAGCAATATGCTGC
This sequence comes from Cerceris ruficornis, assembly GCA_963989415.1. Lineage (NCBI taxonomy): Eukaryota > Metazoa > Arthropoda > Insecta > Hymenoptera > Crabronidae > Cerceris > Cerceris ruficornis. The sequence goes on along the minus strand of CAXDIW010000469.1, from coordinate 1,010,742 downwards.
CACATTACATATACATGCCCATTTGTATTTTACCTGCCGTTTATCAGGGTAATTGCTATTATATGGTGTCGTCAAAATAAACGAATTTTAAAAAAAAAATACGTAATATTATTTAATAAACAATCGCGTACTGCCATTTCGAGGCTTTCATTGTTCGCAACGCTACTTCAAAACCCGCCTACTGCCATTCCGGGGGCTCTCAGAATTCGCAACACTACCTATCCGGAAAAAAAGAAGCTATCGTTGGGAGCAGGCCTCCTGAGGCACTCCATGGGGAGTTGCATTTTTGCAACTCCAATTGCTGAGTCTCTGACTCAGCAGATGCGCATCTCTCAGCTGCTTTTGTATTTCGCAACGCTAGTTTCGCGATTGTTCAAAAGAAAACCGCGTATTATTCATATTTCGCAACACAAATTTAGAATTTATTAAGAGCAAACTCCCGGACACCCATTTCAGGTGCTAAATCGTGATGCTATACTCTATAAATTATTAAGAAAATACTAATTCGAAATATTCTATAAGATACTAAAACAAACTCCCGTGCTCCTTGATCAAGGGCTATGTCGCAACTCTACTTTAACAATTAATTATTCAAAGACAAACCGGGCACTTTTCGTGCTTTATATCGCAACGCTACTTTAAAGAATTACTGTTCAAAGAAAAACCGGTCACTTTTCGTGCTTCAATTCGCAACGCTACTTCTAAACATCTAATTAAAGCAAGCTCCCGTTCGCCATCTCGGGCGATATCTCTCGCAACTCTATCTCTAATTTAATATAATATTCTAAAAATTAAAAAACCGAGTATATTCATATCGCAACACTAACAACTACCAATTAATTCGAACAAACCCGTGGGTACCATCCGTGGTGACCTTAATTTCGCAACACTAACGAGCAAGGTATACGTAACTCTAATTTCGCAATGAAAAACCGCATGCAGCCAAGATGCGCTCGTTGGACGGGAATGTTACATCCGTCAGAGGACAAATACAGAAAGCGAGCACAGTGAATTAACAAATACTAATAATGACTTTCCATTCTAGAACCCAAAACGGATTCGAGGATGAAAAGCCATTCGCTGCAGCCCTCTTCGTGCCAGTTTGTCGGGCCTCTTCGGCACTTGTTAGCCACTTCTTCTGCCGCTAGAGAATGCTCGAATACTTTGCACCAACAATAGTCTTACTATTATTAAATTCAACAGTGAAAACCACACCACGAGCGTGCAGAGCGTATTCGCTGCTCGTGTAGCACAGTTTTCATAAAAAAAGGCAAAGTATTCGAACATCGCACCGGGAGTTTCACCACGTGCGCAAAAAATTTACAAACTAGAAACTACGGTCAAAAAGAGGGGGACACTCGGTTTGACCGTAGTTTGATCCCAGGTCCAGGCATATCACTTTTACCCGACCTACACAGAGAATGTGATATCCTGAATTCCTGGCCCTTCCTGCTTATATTTAACTCACATTCAAGAACGGTATGCTACCTACGTATCTAAAACCTATATTTAAAAATGCAAATCGCGACACAAATCACACAAACACACATCACTCCACGGTTCTCAATCAGGAACCAATGTGCATGGGCCTGAACTAGAGAGGACTCCCCGGGGTTCCTCCGACACCCGAGTTCGCAAACAACATTCATACTCTAAAATGTACGTACCAATTTCCTGAAATCGACTGACAAGGGTGGCGACCATTGCGTTACTTCATTATAATACTCTATCGCGATTTGACAGGTTTATTGTTCGCGACTAAAGTGAACAACAGCCGCGGAACGGAACGTTGGTTCGCTCCCGAATGGAAGCGGCGCGCGAGGACAGGGACTGAGGCGACTGGTCCGATGCACGTTCGGAAGCACGTGGAGGAAAGAAAACTCCCTTACACCAAAACTCGCTTTATTCCGTCTCAAATCAACAAACACAAACACTTGGGTTTTAACGAGGGACAATATCGCGAATCTACGAATAAAAATACGGGTCGCGAAGGCGGACCGCGTGAACAATAATTGCGAAAGCAACTGAACAAAAAGAGATGACTCTCAACGCGCGATGCGTAGTTTATCGCGGCACAGTAGAAAGAAGAGTGAAGCGCGGAACAGGTGCGTTCGCTTGTTCGCGTTACAATTCAGAAAAGAGGGCGCTGAAGTTAGCATAATTGCGAATAGGAGCAGCGAAAGGGCCACGTGGGCCGTGCGTCACAAGGATATAATTGGCTCCCGGGCATCACGCGATGTGACGAGTTCGACATACGAAGACATGGAGATGACCAGTCTTCCTGGACTTCAACGGAAGTACCAGGACCGACTCGTGTGAGCCGAGAGCCCCTCCCTGTGGCGCACAACCCACTGCCAACCCCGAACATGCCGCCCACCTCGAAACAACGGTTTCGATGAACGACTAGAGATGCGAAGGAATCTAGGACATAAATTGAACAGTCCAACCGCCCACCGTGGCGGTGCCAGGACGAGATGGGAAACAAAAAAAATAAGTAGAAGTCGCGCGTCTTCTCAGAGGCGCGATGCGGTACTCGCATGTACAAGCATCGAAGCGGCCGCCCACCACAAGGGTGCCAGGGCGGAGCGCGAACAAAAGGGAGACTGTTGTAAGTAGCAGTTACGCAAAATTAATACAATGATATGGCATGAATAACAAGAAACAAACACAAGCTAGCGCATGACAATAAGTACCTTATATCTAGACTTAACTTAACGATGGCCGGAACGGCTCGAAATATCATTAATGCTGGGGGGTTCTTATCAACTAACGCCGTTATCCATTAGGATAAGTAAAGAAAATACATCGAAAGGTCTTAAATCTAGGAACACAAGCACGTCGCAGAAAAACATTCCCAGTGCCGGTAGGGGGGAGGAACGAGAGTAAAACAATGCACACACGCGAGTAACGCAGTCATGGAGGCGTCGGAGAATCTTTAGATGCACTCCAGATAGGTAACAAACACAGTTTGCCGATCGGCCGCTTATACTCCGCACGAGCAGTTTTGATAGTAACGACGCGCGTAACACTGTCGGGACCCGGGTGAACCTGAACGACGCGGCCGAGCTCCCACTTCGCTGGCGGAAGACTGGAGTTCCGGAGGAGAACCATGCGACCGACCTGGACGGGGGGTTGATCGGTACGCCACTTAGTCCGTTGCTGTAACGTATTGACGTAGTCGGATTGCCAAATGCGCCAAAACCGCTCATTCATTTGGCGGACGAGCTGCCAACGCGAGAGACGATTCTCGGTCAGGTCAAGGATGGACGGTTCCGGGGGCACGACGATCGCGGCACCGATCGTGAAATGACCGGGAGTAAGGCACTCGAGGTCATCGAGTGTGTCGAATAAGGGACACTGCGGCCTAGAATTCAGACAGGCTTCGATTCGGCATAAGAGGGTGGACAATTCCTCGAAGGTTAGCGTCCGGTCTCCAACAACACGAGAGAGATGAGTTTTCACACTCCGGACTCCAGCCTCCCACAGACCACCGAAGTGAGGAGCCGAGGGAGGAATGAAGTGCCAAGAGATGCGATCAGACACCGTCGAATTGAGGAAGTCCGGATCACGAAGGGCCGCGCGGTACGCTTTGGTCATTTCACGATCGGCACCGACGAAGGTCGTCCCGTTATCCGAGTACATAGCTTCGGGGATGCCGCGACGAGAACAGAACCGAGAAAATGCACCAATGAATGCCTCGGAGGAATAATCGCTTACTAACTCGAGGTGAATGGCTTTCGAGGTCAGACAAACGAACAACGCGATATATGCCTTGCGAGACCTTGCTCCGCGACCAGGTGAGGAACGAATCCACACGGGACCTGCGTAATCAACTCCTGAGTGTAGAAAACTCCGGAAGGTGGGAGTCACCCGGACACGAGGGAGGTCACCCATGAGCTGACGAGGAACCGCCGCACGTTCACGAGTACATGGGACACAATGATGAATGATGCGACAGACGATTCCACGCGCGCGGAGAAGCCAGTACTCCCGCCGCAGGATGCTGAGCGTCAGCTGCGGTCCCGAATGCAGCGCTCGTTGATGGACATGGAGAAGGAGGAGGTCAACGAGCGGATGGGCAGACAGGAGGATTGGGTGGCGGGACTCGAAGGACATTGGAGCATGTCTTAAGCGGCCTCCAACCCGAATAAGGTTATCGGATGATACGAAAGGACGGAGGGAAAGAAGAGGATGCTTAGGAGGGAGTTCCTTTCTAGACGAGAGAAGGTGAAATTCCGCTGGAAAAACTTCACGTTGGATACAGCGCAACCAGAAACAACGAGAACAATTATACTCCTCGGCCGTGACGTGAACACTACCGATAGGGGTTTGGACCATGTCTTTTCGACGGCGACATCGACTAATAAAACGAATAACAAGGGCGGTGATACGGAGTAGTCTGTCCCATGAGGAGTAGCGAACAGATAACTCCCACATGGGTGGGACAGGTGAACACTGGAGAGCGGCGGTGACCCTCTCCTCGAGATGAGAGTCAAAGTTGACGTTGGGAGGAGGGGTAGGCCAGGAGACCCGTTCCCCGCGCAACCACGGAGGGCCTCGCCACCAAAGAGAGTGATTGAGGATATCGGTGGGTAGAATTCCGCGAGACGCGACGTCGGCGAGGTTGTCGGACGTCGGAACGTACCGCCACACTGCGGATGGAACGAGTTCATGTATTCGGGCAACACGATGGGCCACGAATATTTTCCATCGCGATGGGTGCTGCGAAATCCAGTGCAGCACGACAGTAGAGTCGGACCAACAGGTGACGGGTACATTACCGAAACCCATGGACGCGACGGTGAATGAGATGAGACGAGCTAACAGCACGGCGGCATTCAACTCGAGGCGGGGTATACTCATCGGTGTCAAGGGGGCGACTTTAGACTTGCCCGCGAGCAAAGAAACAGTGATATGGTTTGATTCAGACAACACCCGGAGGTAAACAGCCGCAGCATAAGCGGAGGAGGACGCGTCGGCAAAACCATGAAGCTCAATGGATGAGACGCTCGCGGAGAGTTGCGTCCATCGAGGTATCTTGACCAGATTTAATTGGCTCAAGTTAGAGGGAAAGGCCGCCCAATCACGAAGAATGGGCGGTGGGACAGGATCGTCCCAGCCGACCTTGCTCCTCCATAGATCTTGCATAACAAGTTTGGCTTTAATGACAACGGGGGTGACCCATCCGAGGGGGTCATATAGTCGCGATATGATTGACAGAACGGCACGCTTAGTAATTGGTTCGCGGTCAAACGGCGACACAGAAAACGAAAATTCATCCCGACTGGGAGACCAGACAATGCCGAGGACCTTCAGACTTTCGTCCGCGGATAGGACCTTGTCGCATGCCAGCCCGTGATCCGACTCATCTACATCAGCGAGCAAGTGCGACGAGTTGCTTGCCCACTTCCGGAGGGTGAAGCCGCCTTTGTTCAAGAGAGAAATAGATTGTTGACGGGCGAGGCGGAGGGAATCGACGTCGTCAGCTCCGAAAAGGACATCGTCGACGTATGTGTTTAGCCGAAGAGTCTCTCGAGCAAGAGGGAAGTCATCACCGTCGTTCTCAGCGAGTTGCTGCAGAACGCGAAGCGCGAGAAAGGGCGCACAGGCCATACCATATGTTACGGTTAACAGTTGAAACTCCTTCAAGGAGGAGGAGGGTTCAGAGAGCCACAAGATTCGCTGGTAGTCGACGTCTCGCGGATCAACGAGGATCTGCCGGTACATCTTAGCGATGTCCGCGGAGTACACGTACCTCCACCGACGCCTTCGCAGGATGACCGCAGTCAGGTCCTGCTGAAGTTTTGGACCGGTTAACAAGTGATCGTTTAAAGACGTTCCGTCAGAGGTTCGACATGAGGCGTTGAAAACGACACGCAATCTGCTGGTAGCGCTGTCCGTTCGAAAGACTGGGTGGTGAGGAATGTACACAGTGGTGGAAACAGGAGAGGGAGGTAAACAAGAAACGGCGCGCATGTGGCCGAGTCGTTCATACTCACCCATGAAACTACGGTATTCGCGTTCGAGGTAGGTGTCGCGGGAAAGCCGGCGGGAGATACTACGCGCGAGTTTTTCTGCGGTTTCCCGAGAACGCCCGATCTTAATGGGGGGCCCGACCTTGAACGGAAGTCGCACAATGTAGCGACCCGACGAATCACGAGAATGAGTTTCGCGGAAGTGCGCTTCGCACTGAGCGTCACCGGGTTCCACGACCTGAGAAAGGGGCAGCTCCTCAAGCTCCCAGAATCTCCTTACTTCCTCGTCGAGAGAGGGGGTGGTGAAGCAGTGGTACGCCAGGACGCACCGCGGAGTGTCTCGCATGAAGTCCCATTCCTGGTCGTCGGGGACAGGACAGATTGGAGGCTCACGAGGGCCAGTAATGACCCATCCGAAAATCGTCTCCTGCGCGACAGGCTCGCCCCTATTGCCTTTACGAACACCGGTCAACAAAACGTCGTTATAGAGATCGGCGCCAATGATTAAATCGATCCGATGGGAGGAAGCCGGATCATCGTCCGCCCACGTCAGGTCGGCTAAGTGACTAAGACACGCCGCGGGTGGTAATTGTTTAGGCGAATACGCAGTTAGGGCGTCGAGTACAAGTGCCACAGTGGAAAAGGCGGGGCCAGTGCGAGCTCGGTGCGCAACGGCCAGATGGACGGCGTGACGTGCCGTGCCGGAGGGTGTACAAGCAATCCCGTGTAAAGGGGTCGGTAAACGAATTCGGTCTGCTCTTAGAATTTGAGCCAAATGCTCACTCACGAAGGTGAGTTCAGATCCGGGGTCAACAAGGGCACGAAACACAGCAGCACGTCCTCCGAGAACTCCGGCCAAAAGATAGGCAGTGCCAAGAACCATCGCACGGCGCTTTCGAACACCAACTGAAACTTGCAATGCCGTTGCGTCATTTGCCGCGGTGGGGGCGGGCTGATCGGGTGACTGAAGCGCGGGACGGTTGACGTTTACGACCCGCGACGAACCATGCAAAGAGGTGTGGTGCCGCTGACGACACTCCTGACACGTGAATTTGCTTGTACACTCGGAAAGAGAATGACGGGTGCTCATACAATTGAGAAAGCGCTTGAACCGGACAGCTATTTCGCGACGCTCGGACGCGGATACACGAAGATAGCGCGGGCATGCTTGCAAGAAGTGGGCAGATTTACATAGCGGGCAGCTACCCTTCGTGGACGACGGGGTGGTGGCAACGTGAACACGAGAAACGGGCAATTTGGAAGGGGGTTGGTGCGTCGCAGGGGAACACTCCTGCAGCGCACAGACTCGCGATGATACGAATGCTTCTAAGTCCTTATAGCTAGGCAAATCGTTACCGTCGCTCGCGCGGTGCGCCCAGGCATTTCGCGTGACAGGGTCGGTTTTCTGAGCCACGACATGAGTGAACACGTCGTCCAGAAGGGTCGCGTCATCTCTGCACATCCTTTTTAGAGCCGCAATTATACTACTCGCTCGGTCAATTAAGAGCTGTGAGTCGTTCGCGTTTTCTCGCGAAACGGATGGGATCGCGAAAAAATCGGTGACTAATTTAGTTAACAAGCGTCGCTTTTTCTCAAACCGCGCCGTTAACGCGTTCCACGCTACCTGAATGTTATCTGCGGTGATAGCTAGGTGTTTAATGCAATCGTGCGCGGAGTGGCTTACGCTTGATGTTAGGTAGTGCATCTTGGTGAAGTCCGAGATGTCCTTATTATCCCGCACCAACGTACAGAACTTGTCGCGGAACGACTCCCACTCTTCTATCCTCCCGTCGAACGGTGTCAGTCGGATCGGTGGAAGGGGAACCATAGGGGGAGCAGGACTGCTCCGGCACGACGATGAGTTCATGGCAGGTGGGGATGTTGGAGAAGGGGGCTCCAAACTTTCCAATGCCTCGTTCATGACGTCGAGGGCGCTGCTGTATGCTTCCTCGACCACAGAGAAATGGTCGTCCTCGAAATGTTCAACCTGGGCTTGCTGGTCGGCAGGGCACAGCAGAACGTAGGAAACGTGGCCATCTTGGAACTTTTCCCACGTGGTGGTCAGATTCGAGATTCGGGATCGAATCTTGGCGGGCGTGAGAGTGGCTTCGCCGGCCTTTTTAAAGTTCACCAGGGCCTTCTCAATTACCCCTCGCAGCATTTGCTGTTTCACACGAATGTCCTCCATGCTTCGCACAGTTACACCAGTCTGACAGAAGTTCGTAACACCTCGCGCACTATCCGGCTCGAAGGACCAAATTTATGTTCGCGACTAAAGTGAACAACAGCCGCGGAACGGAACGTTGGTTCGCTCCCGAATGGAAGCGGCGCGCGAGGACAGGGACTGAGGCGACTGGTCCGATGCACGTTCGGAAGCACGTGGAGGAAAGAAAACTCCCTTACACCAAAACTCGCTTTATTCCGTCTCAAATCAACAAACACAAACACTTGGGTTTTAACGAGGGACAATATCGCGAATCTACGAATAAAAATACGGGTCGCGAAGGCGGACCGCGTGAACAATAATTGCGAAAGCAACTGAACAAAAAGAGATGACTCTCAACGCGCGATGCGTAGTTTATCGCGGCACAGTAGAAAGAAGAGTGAAGCGCGGAACAGGTGCGTTCGCTTGTTCGCGTTACAATTCAGAAAAGAGGGCGCTGAAGTTAGCATAATCGCGAATAGGAGCAGCGAAAAGGCCACGTGGGCCGTGCGTCACAAGGATATAATTGGCTCCCGGGCATCACGCGATGTGACGAGTTCGACATACGAAGACATGGAGATGACCAGTCTTCCTGGACTTTAACGGAAGTACCAGGACCGAATCGTGTGAGCCGAGAGCCCCTCCCTGTGGCGCACAACCCACTGCCAACCCCGAACATTTATAGAATTATAAATATTTGACATTGTATCGTTTGATATTTGAGGCAATGTATATGGCATATGTTGCACAGATAGAGAGAATTTCATCATTGGCATGCCATATACATCGATGAGTTGTAGTAAGAGTGAAAAGGAGAATAAGGCAAAATATATTGTTGAAGGTTGTATAAATTATTTTATGATACGAGAAAATTTCAAGCGACGCAAGATCCACAGCCTAACACACATCACACACATGTGGAAATTACGTCGTGCACGATTCGCCACCGCAATGTCAGTCGCTGATTTTTAAAAAAAAGGCCGTGCCCACCGCCTTTACCCATTCGAAGTGCACCTGGGCACTCGAATGAGTTCGGGCTTAAAGTGAACACGGCAGAACTTTGTACTCACTGCGTATTTTTGCTGAAAATCCTAGCTAAGAGGATGATTAGAAGAATTCTAACGGTCTGATTTATGAAAAATTGCAGCAAGTGACTCGAATTTGATATTTAATCAAGCAAATGACTCGACTTTTATATTTATTTAAGCAAGTGACTCGACTTTCATATTTGTTCAAGCAAAGAGAATTTTAATTGAAAAAGTGAACTCTATAGAAGCAAAATACTCTACTTTATATATTTGTAAATATGCAAAATTTACTTTGAATTGAAAATGAATATTAAAAACCGGGAGATCTCGTCATCAGGGGAAGAATTTTAACAGGGAAATGTATTAACTGTCACTCTGACTTCGAGATCTACCCATCGCGAATTGCCTTCTTGTAGATAATACAATAATTGTTATTGAAACGACGCGAAACAAATTTACAAACTTCCGAAATTTCGTCAATCAAAAGCACAAATCGAGCGATCTATTTTAAAACATAAATCGTCTCGAAGAAAGCAATTAGCCGCGATCTTATAACAAATTTTGTTATAAGAATATTTTTCCAGTGAATATAAAGAACGCACAATACTCGTCAACTGTTCATTTGTGTTGATAAATTCGCAACGCTAACTGTAAATTTCATGATTACATTCATGTAAATAATGCAAAAATCGCGCTACAAGAAGGCCCTGTCCTAAGCTACGATATACATGACAGTACACAAGGAAAATATATAACAGTTTCTACTCACGAGTAATTTTTAAATTACTCGTGTTCACTATGCTCGCTTTATAGTACAATACAACCAATCTCCAGTGCCGCTTCGGACCTTTCGTCCTACGGCATGGTTTGGAGACCGGAGGGACAGTTAAAGTTTTTGACTCACCAGAGTCGAGACACCAGAATACCATTGGTTACCTTAGAATCTCTGCCGCTGCTGTCTCTGCCAGTGTTGTCTCCGCCGCTGTTATCAAGGTTGTCCTCAGGTCATCTCAAGGAATGTCCAAGGTCTAAACAAAACAAAGCATTTCGCATTGCAGGAGGCACCGTTCGTAGAACGTTAAACTGCGTTCCGTTCCGATTTTACAAAGAAAGCTAATTGAATTTTGAAAACAGCGGATGAAGAAAAGTCGTAATTATATATCAAGAAACGTTAAGAGTACATCGTAAGAATGATTAGTGTATGAATGATTTTCAGAATTGAGAATTCAAGGAGAAGTTATATATCGAACTATGTATCGAAACTTTCCGACAAGTACGTAGAAATAAAACATCTCTGTGTTTACGTTACTCACCTTCAAGGCGGAAGGTGCATCGCAGTTTCATAGGGTACAGCGATGCCTCACGAATTCGAGCAAAGTCTGTAACAAAAATAAGATGCACATCTTAAATACCTATTCCCTGAAAATTTCATGTCGGGGAATTTTTAATTTTTATTTATTTTATTGGTAGAACATACAATGTAAGGGTATGGAAATTTGATATAAAACTTGTAAGGACGTTTTGGAGAAAATTTTCAAGTAGCAACTGAAACTTGGGGAAAAATTGCGGGGTACATGCGAATTAAAATTTCAGCTCACCTATAAAAGATTTGCCCTTCGCCTGGGAGTGATTGTCGCCGTTCAACCATCCCGTCATTTGACTGTTCTGTAACAAAAAAATTAACATTTTCATTAGTATAAGCCATCTTTGTATTTCTCGACTGTGAATTTTTATTTCTCGATCATGTGATACTTACTTTTTAAATTCGTGAAGCCTTGCCCGATGGAAATCCTTTCCACAGCTGCTCCTGTTGCACTGACTCTACTTCCGGCGCGGTATAATTGAAAAAAAGACAATTTGCGACAGAGAATTAGTTTCGGCGAACAATTTGACTCTACTTTCGCGTGAAGTTATAAATTTAAGTGTATAATATGAAATACGAAGCAAACACTGACTCTACTTTCGCGTAAAGTTATAAATTGAAGTGTATAATATGAAATACGAAGCAAACACTGACTCTACTTTCGCGTAAAATTACTAGAAATTTAACACTTATTAAAGTATATATAAAATGCGAAACAAACACTCCAGCGATGCCTCACGAATTCGGACAAAGTCTGTAACAAAAATAAAACGCAAAATATAAAATATTTGCTCTCTGAAAACTTGAAAATTCAGCTAATTTTTTATTTAGCATAAAAATGTTGCAAGTATTCTATGAGAACTGCAAAAGCTAATTAATACTTTATTTACGTTAATTAAATTGATGGAGAGAACGAAGTTAAATTTGCAAGGGAATTGGCAAATATCAAAGTTATGACGTGTGTACGGAATAAAATTTCAACTTACCTTCACAGACTTTGCCCATCGCCAAGGAATGATTGTCGCTGCTCAACCATCCCGTCATTTGACTGTTCTGTAACAAACAAATTAACATTTTGGTTAGTTTATATACATATTTTTTAATTAAAAAATTTCATTTCTCGAGCATCTTATACTTACTTTTAAAATTTGTGAAGCCTTGCCCGATGGAAGTCCTTTCCACAGCTGCTGCTCGATGGACTGTCTCTACTTCCGGTACGATCAATTTAAATAATATAAGGAAGCTACCGCGACCGAGAATCATTTCCGGCGAACAATTTTGACTCTACTTTCGCGGAGAAAAGAATTCTTAATATTTTTAATAATTATTCAAAAGATATTAATAATTATAATAGCGGGTTGCAAACACTGACTCTATGTCGCGTGAATTTGTTATAAATTGAAAAAATATTGAGTAATAAATATATACAGATATAAATATTAATATAATACGAAACAAGCACTGACTCTAGACCGCAATGCGCTCGGCCCCAAATTTTGCTGAAAATAAAAGGGTGGGGTGGGGAACACAAGAAAATCAAACAACCATGTTTTTCTTTTTCATATCAAATCAAGTGCTTGCTTCAAGAAATACTACTTAAAAATTATGTCTTACTCATTGATTCGTCATGTTCTTTGTGTAATACAATACACTAATAATTAAATGTATAAACAATAAATACTGCGAGCTGCCACTGTTAAAGTTATAAGATTAGTCATGCTTATTCCCTATTACATATGAACACTAACCCCCTTCGATAAATTCACGAAAATCTTTATAGAAATTACGGACGAATCTAACGCAGGACCTTAACACCCTACATCGGCAAATACGATTTTTATTTACTTCTATACTTATGCCCTGAAACCTATGTAAATCCATTGCAGCGTCTCAAAACGGAAGGATAAGTCGTAACATGTAAATACCAAGTAAAAACGAATCGCGATTTATTTGTAGCATAGAATTATAGCCGTCGAAATTTAACACCGCGAATTGGTAAACACTGTCAGAATAAGGAGCAGCTTTCTTGGAAGTCGACTATCGTATTGTAAATATTGACTGAATACTCGTATATTGTAAGAGGTTTCAAATAATCCCGAAAGATTTCAATCGTTGCATGTTTCCGTAGAACCGTATTAATTCGTAGAAATGTAAATTCTATTCGTCGGATGTTCGACTCGATATCAATTAATATGAATATTGTATAAATTCAAACAAAATATCGCGAAGACCCGAAGTAAATGAAAATGTTACTTGCGTATGGCGTCGTAATATCTTACGTTTTGTTGCTCCACCGTGCACGTGTCCGATCGTGCCAGCCCGGAAGGTCATTCAAAGGATACTCCGAGTCCTGCAAGCACACACGAGTAAACTATTAAATAACTGCGAAAAAGTACAATAATTCCGTATAATCACGTTTCAGAGCAACAATAATCGCGGTCTTCGTCAATAAAATCGAAATACGAAGCTATAGAAGAAGTACTAATGTTGTAGACGAGAAAAGCACCGCGTAAATGTCGCGAGAGGTCAGTGACGTCACCAATTGCGTCGTAATTATTTCGCGATTGTTACTAAATTCGTAATTATTATTGTCCAAATTGATTGATATGGTACAGCAGAAGACTATTACGTAGTAGATAAACAAGTGAACTATTTTTTAGCGGTCGGTAAACGAGGGCGATGTAAAAGAAAAGGTACTCACAGTGGATACGTGTTAACGGTTCCAAGTCCGGAGAGAGAAAGAGGTAGGTGACCGCTCAGGTAGGAGTGGGGATAGCTCGCGGCGGCTTGGTTGCCGCTCGGTGGGGGAAAAGCGAGCCAATCAGAATACGGCTGCATGTCACGCGCTACAAGGCCTATCCTCTAGCGCGCCAAAACCAGAGATTTTGAGAAATTTCAAACAAAGAATTATAATATCTCGAAATAAGAGATTTGAGCATGAATTATTAAAATAGTTATTAAGTAGAAAGATCTCCACCGGTAATATGTAGAAGATATATCGTTTAGAGCAGAGAAACGAATCTTTTTACTTATATAAATAACAAGAAGTTATTCTTTACGTGATAATATAGTATTAATGTTCAATGACGATATAAATCAATATTAGAATTTAAAACAATTTGGGTACCAAAACCGTGAGAGCCGATCACATAACTTCAAAAATAACAAAAGGTCTGCCTTCTTTCACTTTGTCTTTAAGTTTGTGGCTTTCTCATGAAGACCATATTTATAATGTTTCCAATTTACATTCGCAGAATAAGAGCATTATGGAGTCAGTTTATTATGCTATATGTACGAGTGAATGAACAACCGAAACAATAGAGACAGCATGATCGCACGAGCAACAGTGATAAAGAGAAAACATCTGACCACCGTTGACTCATCTCCAATGCGAGGCTTAACTTCTACTTAATCGCGTAATCTTAAAGCTACCTTAAACGAAAATTCTTCACCGTCCCAGTCAGAGGGTCTGGCTTACACCGACACAGTGCCCCCCCATCGGACGGTATGAAGCACATATGTCAGATAAGCACATATGTCAAGACACTCGTCGGTCTTCTGGACAGGGGCTGCAATTGGGATAGGAAGTAAGTAACGAGGACGGCTACACGAGAAAAACGTTTGCCTTCTTTCGCATATTTTCGAGAGCATGGAATTGAGTTACGATGACACTCTTGCATTCATTTTTACGCTTAGGTGACATTTTTAAATCTAACTTAAATCTTACTGGAACTATCTTAACGCTAAACGATGTCTTCTTTCGAGGTGATGACTGGAACTTTTAATCAACGAAGAGTTAAAGAATTGTTGTCACCAAAGAAAGAAAACGAATAGTCAGAGATAAAAGCGAACAAATCTGCCCAACGTTGACTCTTCTTCGATGCGAAGCTTAATTTCTACTTAATCGCGTAACCTTAAAGCTAACTTAAACGCAAATTCTTAGATGTAACTAATTGTAAGACTAGGAATCCGAACATTCGGTAGCCAAGGCTGCCGAATATTCGGATTTCGTGGCTATTCGCTCGATATCACTTGCTATTTAGTACTACTATTTAACAAAATATCGTACTAAAAGCACGTTTAATAAAAGTTAAAATCATAGCAAGTGATATCGACCCAGGTCCCACCGCGAGGAGGTTGCCACGAAACGGGACCCAAAAATGCATGCCCAACCAACCTCCATTTCATTCTGCTCTTCCTCTGAGACACTTTCCCTCGACATTGACGAATTCAATGTCGAGAGAAACTGTAGCAGAGGAATTGCCGACTCTACTTTACTTATTCCGTTTCGCGAAAAGAGATAGACACCCGCCGAATGGTGTCGATCTCCCTTTACAATATTTACTTATTCGACATTCCTAATTCTTATCTTACTTTCCGCACGCAATCACTCTTACAAAACCATAATATCGCATCCATGCTCAAGAAATATCCGAGAAGAAGGCAAACGACTTTGAAAAGCAAAATGAAAACGCGATCGCGAAAGGGGGAAGAAAGTTAGTCTTCTGCGGCTGGAGTCCAGTTGCACCCCTTCCTGAGACGGACTGGGTTGGTACGATCTGTAGCTGAACCGGATTATCTGCCAGGCGGGTCATGATCCAACTTGAACCACGACGGGGTTGCGTCTTTGAGCCCTCGGGTCGTACGTCGACCGATGACTAATGCGATCATCCGGTCGGTGGTGGAGCACTGGCCAGTCGCGTACCGTAACTGGACGCGATGAGTGCCAGAGGTTACGTCTTACAACGACGAGGCTGCGTAACGTGGCGGCTCATCGGCCCAGTCAGAGGGTCCGGCTTACACCGACACAGTGCCCCCCCATCGATCGGTATGAAGCACATATGTCATAATTCGATCGTACGACCTTCGGCTCAAAGACCAACCCTGAAGACGTCCCTGGGCCGTAGAACCACGCTTCTCGCCTCCGCGCCGCCGCAGAAACACTCGTCGGTGTTCTGGACAGGGGCTGCAATTGGGATAGGAAGTAAGTAACGAGGACGGCTACACGAGAAAAACGTTTGCCTTCTTTCGCATATTTTCGAGAGCATGGAATTGAGTTACGATGACACTCTTGCATTCAATTTTACGCTTAGGTGACATTTTTAAATCTAACTTAAATCTTACTGGAACTATCTTAACGCTAAACGATGTCTTCTTTCGAGGTGATGACTGGAACTTTTAATCAACGAAGAGTTAAAGAATTGTTGTCACCAAAGAAAGAAAACGAATAGTCAGAGATAAAAGCGAACAAATCTGCCCAACGTTGACTCTTCTTCGATGCGAAGCTTAATTTCTACTTAATCGCGTAACCTTAAAGCTAACTTAAACGCAAATTCTTAGATGTAACTAATTGTAAGACTAGGAATCCGAACATTCGGTAGCCAAGGCTGCCGAATATTCGGATTTCGTGGCTATTCGCTCGATATCACTTGCTATTTAGTACTACTATTTAACAAAATATCGTACTAAAAGCACGTTTAATAAAAGTTAAAATCATAGCAAGTGATATCGACCCAGGTCCCACCGCGAGGAGGTTGCCACGAAACGGGACCCAAAAATGCATGCCCAACCAACCTCCATTTCATTCTGCTCTTCCTCTGAGACACTTTCCCTCGACATTGACGAATTCAATGTCGAAAGAAAGTGTAGCAGAGGAATCGCCGACACTACTTTACTTATTCCGTTTCGCGAAAAGAGATAGACACCCGCCGAATGGTGTCGATCTCCCTTTACAATATTTACTTATTCGACATTCCTAATTCTTATCTTACTTTCCGCACGCAATAACTCTTACAAAACCATAATATCGCATCCATGCTCAAGAAATATCCGAGAAGAAGGCAAACGACTTTGAAAAGCAAAATGAAAACGCGATCGCGAAAGGGGGAAGAAAGTTAGTCTTCTGCGGCTGGAGTCCAGTTGCACCCCTTCCTGAGACGGACTGGGTTGGTACGATCTGTAGCTGAACCGGATTATCTGCCAGGCGGGTCATGATCCAACTTGAACCACGACGGGGTTGCGTCTTTGAGCCCTCGGGTCGTACGTCGACCGATGACTAATGCGATCATCCGGTCGGTGGTGGAGCACTGGCCAGTCGCGTACCGTAACTGGACGCGATGAGTGCCAGAGGTTACGTCTTACAACGACGAGGCTGCGTAACGTGGCGGCTCATCGGCCCAGTCAGAGGGTCCGGCTTACACCGACACAGTGCCCCCCCATCGATCGGTATGAAGCACATATGTCATAATTCGATCGTACGACCTTCGGCTCAAAGACCAACCCTGAAGACGTCCCTGGGCCGTAGAACCACGCTTCTCGCCTCCGCGCCGCCGCAGAAACACTCGTCGGTCTTCTGGACAGGGGCTGCAATTGGGATAGGAAGTAAGTAACGAGGACGGCTACACGAGAAAAACGTTTGCCTTCTTTCGCATATTTTCGAGAGCATGGAATTGAGTTACGATGACACTCTTGCATTCAATTTTACGCTTAGGTGACATTTTTAAATCTAACTTAAATCTTACTGGAACTATCTTAACGCTAAACGATGTCTTCTTTCGAGGTGATGACTGGAACTTTTAATCAACGAAGAGTTAAAGAATTGTTGTCACCAAAGAAAGAAAACGAATAGTCAGAGATAAAAGCGAACAAATCTGCCCAACGTTGACTCTTCTTCGATGCGAAGCTTAATTTCTACTTAATCGCGTAACCTTAAAGCTAACTTAAACGCAAATTCTTAGATGTAACTAATTGTAAGACTAGGAATCCGAACATTCGGTAGCCAAGGCTGCCGAATATTCGGATTTCGTGGCTATTCGCTCGATATCACTTGCTATTTAGTACTACTATTTAACAAAATATCGTACTAAAAGCACGTTTAATAAAAGTTAAAATCATAGCAAGTGATATCGACCCAGGTCCCACCGCGAGGAGGTTGCCACGAAACGGGACCCAAAAATGCATGCCCAACCAACCTCCATTTCATTCTGCTCTTCCTCTGAGACACTTTCCCTCGACATTGACGAATTCAATGTCGAAAGAAAGTGTAGCAGAGGAATCGCCGACACTACTTTACTTATTCCGTTTCGCGAAAAGAGATAGACACCCGCCGAATGGTGTCGATCTCCCTTTACAATATTTACTTATTCGACATTCCTAATTCTTATCTTACTTTCCGCACGCAATAACTCTTACAAAACCATAATATCGCATCCATGCTCAAGAAATATCCGAGAAGAAGGCAAACGACTTTGAAAAGCAAAATGAAAACGCGATCGCGAAAGGGGGAAGAAAGTTAGTCTTCTGCGGCTGGAGTCCAGTTGCACCCCTTCCTGAGACGGACTGGGTTGGTACGATCTGTAGCTGAACCGGATTATCTGCCAGGCGGGTCATGATCCAACTTGAACCACGACGGGGTTGCGTCTTTGAGCCCTCGGGTCGTACGTCGACCGATGACTAATGCGATCATCCGGTCGGTGGTGGAGCACTGGCCAGTCGCGTACCGTAACTGGACGCGATGAGTGCCAGAGGTCACGTCTTACAACGACGAGGCTGCGTAACGTGGCGGCTCATCGGCCCAGTCAGAGGGTCCGGCTTACACCGACACAGTGCCCCCCCATCGATCGGTATGAAGCACATATGTCATAATTCGATCGTACGACCTTCGGCTCAAAGACCAACCCTGAAGACGTCCCTGGGCCGTAGAACCACGCTTCTCGCCTCCGCGCCGCCGCAGAAACACTCGTCGGTCTTCTGGACAGGGGCTGCAATTGGGATAGGAAGTAAGTAACGAGGACGGCTACACGAGAAAAACGTTTGCCTTCTTTCGCATATTTTCGAGAGCATGGAATTGAGTTACGATGACACTCTTGCATTCAATTTTACGCTTAGGTGACATTTTTAAATCTAACTTAAATCTTACTGGAACTATCTTAACGCTAAACGATGTCTTCTTTCGAGGTGATGACTGGAACTTTTAATCAACGAAGAGTTAAAGAATTGTTGTCACCAAAGAAAGAAAACGAATAGTCAGAGATAAAAGCGAACAAATCTGCCCAACGTTGACTCTTCTTCGATGCGAAGCTTAATTTCTACTTAATCGCGTAACCTTAAAGCTAACTTAAACGCAAATTCTTAGATGTAACTAATTGTAAGACTAGGAATCCGAACATTCGGTAGCCAAGGCTGCCGAATATTCGGATTTCGTGGCTATTCGCTCGATATCACTTGCTATTTAGTACTACTATTTAACAAAATATCGTACTAAAAGCACGTTTAATAAAAGTTAAAATCATAGCAAGTGATATCGACCCAGGTCCCACCGCGAGGAGGTTGCCACGAAACGGGACCCAAAAATGCATGCCCAACCAACCTCCATTTCATTCTGCTCTTCCTCTGAGACACTTTCCCTCGACATTGACGAATTCAATGTCGAAAGAAAGTGTAGCAGAGGAATCGCCGACACTACTTTACTTATTCCGTTTCGCGAAAAGAGATAGACACCCGCCGAATGGTGTCGATCTCCCTTTACAATATTTACTTATTCGACATTCCTAATTCTTATCTTACTTTCCGCACGCAATAACTCTTACAAAACCATAATATCGCATCCATGCTCAAGAAATATCCGAGAAGAAGGCAAACGACTTTGAAAAGCAAAATGAAAACGCGATCGCGAAAGGGGGAAGAAAGTTAGTCTTCTGCGGCTGGAGTCCAGTTGCACCCCTTCCTGAGACGGACTGGGTTGGTACGATCTGTAGCTGAACCGGATTATCTGCCAGGCGGGTCATGATCCAACTTGAACCACGACGGGGTTGCGTCTTTGAGCCCTCGGGTCGTACGTCGACCGATGACTAATGCGATCATCCGGTCGGTGGTGGAGCACTGGCCAGTCGCGTACCGTAACTGGACGCGATGAGTGCCAGAGGTCACGTCTTACAACGACGAGGCTGCGTAACGTGGCGGCTCATCGGCCCAGTCAGAGGGTCCGGCTTACACCGACACAGTGCCCCCCATCGGTCGGTATGAAGCACATATGTCATAAGTCGATCGTACGACCTTCGGCTCAAAGACCAACCCTGAAGACGTCCCTGGCCCGTAGAACCACGCTTCTCGCCTCCGAGCCGCCGCAGAAACACTCGTCGGTCTTCTGGACAGGGGCTGCAATTGGGATAGGAAGTAAGTAACGAGGACGGCTACACGAGAAAAACGTTTGCCTTCTTTCGCATATTTTCGAGAGCATGGAATTGAGTTACGATGACACTCTTGCATTCATTTTTACGCTTAGGTGACATTTTTAAATCTAACTTAAATCTTACTGGAACTATCTTAACGCTAAACGATGTCTTCTTTCGAGGTGATGACTGGAACTTTTAATCAACGAAGAGTTAAAGAATTGTTGTCACCAAAGAAAGAAAACGAATAGTCAGAGATAAAAGCGAACAAATCTGCCCAACGTTGACTCTTCTTCGATGCGAAGCTTAATTTCTACTTAATCGCGTAACCTTAAAGCTAACTTAAACGCAAATTCTTAGATGTAACTAATTGTAAGACTAGGAATCCGAACATTCGGTAGCCAAGGCTGCCGAATATTCGGATTTCGTGGCTATTCGCTCGATATCACTTGCTATTTAGTACTACTATTTAACAAAATATCGTACTAAAAGCACGTTTAATAAAAGTTAAAATCATAGCAAGTGATATCGACCCAGGTCCCACCGCGAGGAGGTTGCCACGAAACGGGACCCAAAAATGCATGCCCAACCAACCTCCATTTCATTCTGCTCTTCCTCTGAGACACTTTCCCTCGACATTGACGAATTCAATGTCGAGAGAAACTGTAGCAGAGGAATTGCCGACTCTACTTTACTTATTCCGTTTCGCGAAAAGAGATAGACACCCGCCGAATGGTGTCGATCTCCCTTTACAATATTTACTTATTCGAATTCCTAATTCTTATCTTACTTTCCGCACGCAATAACTCTTACAAAACCATAATATCGCATCCATGCTCAAGAAATATCCGAGAAGAAGGCAAACGACTTTGAAAAGCAAAATGAAAACGCGATCGCGAAAGGGGGAAGAAAGTTAGTCTTCTGCGGCTGGAGTCCAGTTGCACCCCTTCCTCAGACGGACTGGGTTGGTACGATCTGTAGCTGAACCGGATTATCTGCCAGGCGGATCATGATCCAACTTGAACCACGACGGGGTTGCGTCTTTGAGCCCTCGGGTCGTACGTCGACCGATGACAAAGGCGATCATCCGGTCGGTGGTGGAGCACTGGCCAGTCGCGTACCGTAACTGGACGCGATGAGTGCCAGAGGTCACGTCTTACAACGACGAGGCTGCGTAACGTGGCGGCTCATCGGACCAGTCAGAGGGTCCGGCTTACACCGACACAGTGCCCCCCATCGGTCGGTATGAAGCACATATGTCATAAGTCGATCGTACGACCTTCGGCTCAAAGACCAACCCTGAAGACGTCCCTGGCCCGTAGAACCACGCTTCTCGCCTCCGAGCCGCCGCAGAAACACTCGTCGGTCTTCTGGACAGGGGCTGCAATTGGGATAGGAAGTAAGTAACGAGGACGGCTACACGAGAAAAACGTTTGCCTTCTTTCGCATATTTTCGAGAGCATGGAATTGAGTTACGATGACACTCTTGCATTCATTTTTACGCTTAGGTGACATTTTTAAATCTAACTTAAATCTTACTGGAACTATCTTAACGCTAAACGATGTCTTCTTTCGAGGTGATGACTGGAACTTTTAATCAACGAAGTGTTAAAGAATTGTTGTCACCAAAGAAAGAAAACGAATAGTCAGAGATAAAAGCGAACAAATCTGCCCAACGTTGACTCTTCTTCGATGCGAAGCTTAATTTCTACTTAATCGCGTAACCTTAAAGCTAACTTAAACGCAAATTCTTAGATGGAACTAATTGTAAGACTAGGAATCCGAACATTCGGTAGCCAAGGCTGCCGAATATTCGGATTTCGTGGCTATTCGCTCGATATCACTTGCTATTTAGTACTACTATTTAACAAAATATCGTACTAAAAGCACGTTTAATAAAAGTTAAAATCATAGCAAGTGATATCGACCCAGGTCCCACCGCGAGGAGGTTGCCACGAAACGGGACCCAAAAATGCATGCCCAACCAACCTCCATTTCATTCTGCTCTTCCTCTGAGACACTTTCCCTCGACATTGACGAATTCAATGTCGAAAGAAAGTGTAGCAGAGGAATCGCCGACACTACTTTACTTATTCCGTTTCGCGAAAAGAGATAGACACCCGCCGAATGGTGTCGATCTCCCTTTACAATATTTACTTATTCGACATTCCTAATTCTTATCTTACTTTCCGCACGCAATCACTCTTACAAAACCATAATATCGCATCCATGCTCAAGAAATATCCGAGAAGAAGGCAAACGACTTTGAAAAGCAAAATGAAAACGCGATCGCGAAAGGGGGAAGAAAGTTAGTCTTCTGCGGCTGGAGTCCAGTTGCACCCCTTCCTGAGACGGACTGGGTTGGTACGATCTGTAGCTGAACCGGATTATCTGCCAGGCGGGTCATGATCCAACTTGAACCACGACGGGGTTGCGTCTTTGAGCCCTCGGGTCGTACGTCGACCGATGACTAATGCGATCATCCGGTCGGTGGTGGAGCACTGGCCAGTCGCGTACCGTAACTGGACGCGATGAGTGCCAGAGGTTACGTCTTACAACGACGAGGCTGCGTAACGTGGCGGCTCATCGGCCCAGTCAGAGGGTCCGGCTTACACCGACACAGTGCCCCCCCATCGATCGGTATGAAGCACATATGTCATAAGTCGATCGTACGACCTTCGGCTCAAAGACCAACCCTGAAGACGTCCCTGGGCCGTAGAACCACGCTTCTCGCCTCCGCGCCGCCGCAGAAACACTCGTCGGTCTTCTGGACAGGGGCTGCAATTGGGATAGGAAGTAAGTAACGAGGACGGCTACACGAGAAAAACGTTTGCCTTCTTTCGCATATTTTCGAGAGCATGGAATTGAGTTACGATGACACTCTTGCATTCAATTTTACGCTTAGGTGACATTTTTAAATCTAACTTAAATCTTACTGGAACTATCTTAACGCTAAACGATGTCTTCTTTCGAGGTGATGACTGGAACTTTTAATCAACGAAGAGTTAAAGAATTGTTGTCACCAAAGAAAGAAAACGAATAGTCAGAGATAAAAGCGAACAAATCTGCCCAACGTTGACTCTTCTTCGATGCGAAGCTTAATTTCTACTTAATCGCGTAACCTTAAAGCTAACTTAAACGCAAATTCTTAGATGTAACTAATTGTAAGACTAGGAATCCGAACATTCGGTAGCCAAGGCTGCCGAATATTCGGATTTCGTGGCTATTCGCTCGATATCACTTGCTATTTAGTACTACTATTTAACAAAATATCGTACTAAAAGCACGTTTAATAAAAGTTAAAATCATAGCAAGTGATATCGACCCAGGTCCCACCGCGAGGAGGTTGCCACGAAACGGGACCCAAAAATGCATGCCCAACCAACCTCCATTTCATTCTGCTCTTCCTCTGAGACACTTTCCCTCGACATTGACGAATTCAATGTCGAAAGAAAGTGTAGCAGAGGAATCGCCGACACTACTTTACTTATTCCGTTTCGCGAAAAGAGATAGACACCCGCCGAATGGTGTCGATCTCCCTTTACAATATTTACTTATTCGACATTCCTAATTCTTATCTTACTTTCCGCACGCAATCACTCTTACAAAACCATAATATCGCATCCATGCTCAAGAAATATCCGAGAAGAAGGCAAACGACTTTGAAAAGCAAAATGAAAACGCGATCGCGAAAGGGGGAAGAAAGTTAGTCTTCTGCGGCTGGAGTCCAGTTGCACCCCTTCCTGAGACGGACTGGGTTGGTACGATCTGTAGCTGAACCGGATTATCTGCCAGGCGGGTCATGATCCAACTTGAACCACGACGGGGTTGCGTCTTTGAGCCCTCGGGTCGTACGTCGACCGATGACTAATGCGATCATCCGGTCGGTGGTGGAGCACTGGCCAGTCGCGTACCGTAACTGGACGCGATGAGTGCCAGAGGTTACGTCTTACAACGACGAGGCTGCGTAACGTGGCGGCTCATCGGCCCAGTCAGAGGGTCCGGCTTACACCGACACAGTGCCCCCCCATCGATCGGTATGAAGCACATATGTCATAAGTCGATCGTACGACCTTCGGCTCAAAGACCAACCCTGAAGACGTCCCTGGGCCGTAGAACCACGCTTCTCGCCTCCGCGCCGCCGCAGAAACACTCGTCGGTCTTCTGGACAGGGGCTGCAATTGGGATAGGAAGTAAGTAACGAGGACGGCTACACCAGAAAAACGTTTGCCTTCTTTCGCATATTTTCGAGAGCATGGAATTGAGTTACGATGACACTCTTGCATTCAATTTTACGCTTAGGTGACATTTTTAAATCTAACTTAAATCTTACTGGAACTATCTTAACGCTAAACGATGTCTTCTTTCGAGGTGATGACTGGAACTTTTAATCAACGAAGAGTTAAAGAATTGGTGTCACCAAAGAAAGAAAACGAATAGTCAGAGATAAAAGCGAACAAATCTGCCCAACGTTGACTCTTCTTCGATGCGAAGCTTAATTTCTACTTAATCGCGTAACCTTAAAGCTAACTTAAACGCAAATTCTTAGATGTAACTAATTGTAAGACTAGGAATCCGAACATTCGGTAGCCAAGGCTGCCGAATATTCGGATTTCGTGGCTATTCGCTCGATATCACTTGCTATTTAGTACTACTATTTAACAAAATATCGTACTAAAAGCACGTTTAATAAAAGTTAAAATCATAGCAAGTGATATCGACCCAGGTCCCACCGCGAGGAGGTTGCCACGAAACGGGACCCAAAAATGCATGCCCAACCATCCTCCATTTCATTCTGCTCTTCCTCTGAGACACTTTCCCTCGACATTGACGAATTCAATGTCGAAAGAAAGTGTAGCAGAGGAATCGCCGACACTACTTTACTTATTCCGTTTCGCGAAAAGAGATAGACACCCGCCGAATGGTGTCGATCTCCCTATACAATATTTACTTATTCGACATTCCTAATTCTTATCTTACTTTCCGCACGCAATCACTCTTACAAAACCATAATATCGCATCCAGGCTCAAGAAATATCCGAGAAGAAGGCAAACGACTTTGAAAAGCAAAATGAAAACGCGATCGCGAAAGGGGGAAGAAAGTTAGTCTTCTGCGGCTGGAGTCCAGTTGCACCCCTTCCTGAGACGGACTGGGTTGGTACGATCTGTAGCTGAACCGGATTATCTGCCAGGCGGGTCATGATCCAACTTGAACCACGACGGGGTTGCGTCTTTGAGCCCTCGGGTCGTACGTCGACCGATGACTAATGCGATCATCCGGTCGGTGGTGGAGCACTGGCCAGTCGCGTACCGTAACTGGACGCGATGAGTGCCAGAGGTCACGTCTTACAACGACGAGGCTGCGTAACGTGGCGGCTCATCGGCCCAGTCAGAGGGTCCGGCTTACACCGACACAGTGCCCCCCCATCGATCGGTATGAAGCACATATGTCATAAGTCGATCGTACGACCTTCGACTCAAAGACCAACCCTGAAGACGTCCCTGGGCCGTAGAACCACGCTTCTCGCCTCCGCGCCGCCGCAGAAACACTCGTCGGTCTTCTGGACAGGGGCTGCAATTGGGATAGGAAGTAAGTAACGAGGACGGCTACACGAGAATAACGTTTGCCTTCTTTCGCATATTTTCGAGAGCATGGAATTGAGTTACGATGACACTCTTGCATTCAATTTTACGCTTAGGTGACATTTTTAAATCTAACTTAAATCTTACTGGAACTATCTTAACGCTAAACGATGTCTTCTTTCGAGGTGATGACTGGAACTTTTAATCAACGAAGAGTTAAAGAATTGTTGTCACCAAAGAAAGAAAACGAATAGTCAGAGATAAAAGCGAACAAATCTGCCCAACGTTGACTCTTCTTCGATGCGAAGCTTAATTTCTACTTAATCGTGTAACCTTAAAGCTAACTTAAACGCAAATTCTTAGATGTAACTAATTGTAAGACTAGGAATCCGAACATTCGGTAGCCAAGGCTGCCGAATATTCGGATTTCGTGGCTATTCGCTCGATATCACTTGCTATTTAGTACTACTATTTAACAAAATATCGTACTAAAAGCACGTTTAATAAAAGTTAAAATCATAGCAAGTGATATCGACCCAGGTCCCACCGCGAGGAGGTTGCCACGAAACGGGACCCAAAAATGCATGCCCAACCAACCTCCATTTCATTCTGCTCTTCCTCTGAGACACTTTCCCTCGACATTGACGAATTCAATGTCGAGAGAAACTGTAGCAGAGGAATTGCCGACTCTACTTTACTTATTCCGTTTCGCGAAAAGAGATAGACACCCGCCGAATGGTGTCGATCTCCCTTTACAATATTTACTTATTCGACATTCCTAATTCTTATCTTACTTTCCGCACGCAATCACTCTTACAAAACCATAATATCGCATCCATGCTCAAGAAATATCCGAGAAGAAGGCAAACGACTTTGAAAAGCAAAATGAAAACGCGATCGCGAAAGGGGGAAGAAAGTTAGTCTTCTGCGGCTGGAGTCCAGTTGCACCCCTTCCTGAGACGGACTGGGTTGGTACGATCTGTAGCTGAACCGGATTATCTGCCAGGCGGGTCATGATCCAACTTGAACCACGACGGGGTTGCGTCTTTGAGCCCTCGGGTCGTACGTCGACCGATGACTAATGCGATCATCCGGTCGGTGGTGGAGCACTGGCCAGTCGCGTACCGTAACTGGACGCGATGAGTGCCAGAGGTTACGTCTTACAACGACGAGGCTGCGTAACGTGGCGGCTCATCGGCCCAGTCAGAGGGTCCGGCTTACACCGACACAGTGCCCCCCCATCGATCGGTATGAAGCACATATGTCATAAGTCGATCGTACGACCTTCGGCTCAAAGACCAACCCTGAAGACGTCCCTGGGCCGTAGAACCACGCTTCTCGCCTCCGCGCCGCCGCAGAAACACTCGTCGGTCTTCTGGACAGGGGCTGCAATTGGGATAGGAAGTAAGTAACGAGGACGGCTACACGAGAAAAACGTTTGCCTTCTTTCGCATATTTTCGAGAGCATGGAATTGAGTTACGATGACACTCTTGCATTCAATTTTACGCTTAGGTGACATTTTTAAATCTAACTTAAATCATACTGGAACTATCTTAACGCTAAACGATGTCTTCTTTCGAGGTGATGACTGGAACTTTTAATCAACGAAGAGTTAAAGAATTGTTGTCACCAAAGAAAGAAAACGAATAGTCAGAGATAAAAGCGAACAAATCTGCCCAACCTTGACTCTTCTTCGATGCGAAGCTTAATTTCTACTTAATCGCGTAACCTTAAAGCTAACTTAAACGCAAATTCTTAGATGTAACTAATTGTAAGACTAGGAATCCGAACATTCGGTAGCCAAGGCTGCCGAATATTCGGATTTCGTGGCTATTCGCTCGATATCACTTGCTATTTAGTACTACTATTTAACAAAATATCGTACTAAAAGCACGTTTAATAAAAGTTAAAATCATAGCAAGTGATATCGACCCAGGTCCCACCGCGAGGAGGTTGCCACGAAACGGGACCCAAAAATGCATGCCCAACCAACCTCCATTTCATTCTGCTCTTCCTCTGAGACACTTTCCCTCGACATTGACGAATTCAATGTCGAAAGAAAGTGTAGCAGAGGAATCGCCGACACTACTTTACTTATTCCGTTTCGCGAAAAGAGATAGACACCCGCCGAATGGTGTCGATCTCCCTTTACAATATTTACTTATTCGACATTCCTAATTCTT
Source organism: Cerceris ruficornis (assembly GCA_963989415.1). NCBI lineage: Eukaryota > Metazoa > Arthropoda > Insecta > Hymenoptera > Crabronidae > Cerceris > Cerceris ruficornis. The sequence goes on along the minus strand of CAXDIW010000469.1, from coordinate 983,236 downwards.
ATCTTACTTTCCGCACGCAATCACTCTTACAAAACCATAATATCGCATCCATGCTCAAGAAATATCCGAGAAGAAGGCAAACGACTTTGAAAAGCAAAATGAAAACGCGATCGCGAAAGGGGGAAGAAAGTTAGTCTTCTGCGGCTGGAGTCCAGTTGCACCCCTTCCTCAGACGGACTGGGTTGGTACGATCTGTAGCTGAACCGGATTATCTGCCAGGCGGATCATGATCCAACTTGAACCACGACGGGGTTGCGTCTTTGAGCCCTCGGGTCGTACGTCGACCGATGACAAAGGCGATCATCCGGTCGGTGGTGGAGCACTGGCCAGTCGCGTACCGTAACTGGACGCGATGAGTGCCAGAGGTCACGTCTTACAACGACGAGGCTGCGTAACGTGGCGGCTCATCGGCCCAGTCAGAGGGTCCGGCTTACACCGACACAGTGCCCCCCCGTCGATCGGTATGAAGCACATATGTCATAAGTCGATCGTACGACCTTCGACTCAAAGACCAACCCTGAAGACGTCCCTGGGCCGTAGAACCACGCTTCTCGCCTCCGCGCCGCCGCAGAAACACTCGTCGGTCTTCTGGACAGGGGCTGCAATTGGGATAGGAAGTAAGTAACGAGGACGGCTACACGAGAAAAACGTTTGCCTTCTTTCGCATATTTTCGAGAGCATGGAATTGAGTTACGATGACACTCTTGCATTCAATTTTACGCTTAGGTGACATTTTTAAATCTAACTTAAATCTTACTGGAACTATCTTAACGCTAAACGATGTCTTCTTTCGAGGTGATGACTGGAACTTTTAATCAACGAAGAGTTAAAGAATTGTTGTCGCCAAAGAAAGAAAACGAATAGTCAGAGATAAAAGCGAACAAATCTGCCCAACCTTGACTCTTCTTCGATGCGAAGCTTAATTTCTACTTAATCGCGTAACCTTAAAGCTAACTTAAACGCAAATTCTTAGATGTAACTAATTGGAAGACTAGGAATCCGAACATTCGGTAGCCAAGGCTGCCGAATATTCGGATTTCGTGGCTATTCGCTCGATATCACTTGCTATTTAGTACTACTATTTAACAAAATATCGTACTAAAAGCACGTTTAATAAAAGTTAAAATCATAGCAAGTGATATCGACCCAGGTCCCACCGCGAGGAGGTTGCCACGAAATGGGACCCAAAAATGCATGCCCAACCAACCTCCATTTCATTCTGCTCTTCCTCTGAGACACTTTCCCTCGACATTGACAAATTCAATGTCGAGAGAAACTGTAGCAGAGGAATTGCCGACTCTACTTTACTTATTCCGTTTCGCGAAAAGAGATAGACACCCGCCGAATGGTGTCGATCTCCCTTTACAATATTTACTTATTCGACATTCCTAATTCTTATCTTACTTTCCGCACGCAATCACTCTTACAAAACCATAATATCGCATCCATGCTCAAGAAATATCCGAGAAGAAGGCAAACGACTTTGAAAAGCAAAATGAAAACGCGATCGCGAAAGGGGGAAGAAAGTTAGTCTTCTGCGGCTGGAGTCCAGTTGCACCCCTTCCTGAGACGGACTGGGTTGGTACGATCTGTAGCTGAACCGGATTATCTGCCAGGCGGGTCATGATCCAACTTGAACCACGACGGGGTTGCGTCTTTGAGCCCTCGGGTCGTACGTCGACCGATGACTAATGCGATCATCCGGTCGGTGGTGGAGCACTGGCCAGTCGCGTACCGTAACTGGACGCGATGAGTGCCAGAGGTCACGTCTTACAACGACGAGGCTGCGTAACGTGGCGGCTCATCGGCCCAGTCAGAGGGTCCGGCTTACACCGACACAGTGCCCCCCATCGGTCGGTATGAAGCACATATGTCATAAGTCGATCGTACGACCTTCGGCTCAAAGACCAACCCTGAAGACGTCCCTGGCCCGTAGAACCACGCTTCTCGCCTCCGCGCCGCCGCAGAAACACTCGACGGTCTTCTGGACAGGGGCTGCAATTGGGATAGGAAGTAAGTAACGAGGACGGCTACACGAGAAAAACGTTTGCCTTCTTTCGCATATTTTCGAGAGCATGGAATTGAGTTACGATGACACTCTTGCATTCAATTTTACGCTTAGGTGACATTTTTAAATCTAACTTAAATCTTACTGGAACTATCTTAACGCTAAACGATGTCTTCTTTCGAGGTGATGACTGGAACTTTTAATCAACGAAGAGTTAAAGAATTGTTGTCACCAAAGAAAGAAAACGAATAGTCAGAGATAAAAGCGAACAAATCTGCCCAACGTTGACTCTTCTTCGATGCGAAGCTTAATTTCTACTTAATCGCGTAACCTTAAAGCTAACTTAAACGCAAATTCTTAGATGTAACTAATTGTAAGACTAGGAATCCGAACATTCGGTAGCCAAGGCTGCCGAATATTCGGATTTCGTGGCTATTCGCTCGATATCACTTGCTATTTAGTACTACTATTTAACAAAATATCGTACTAAAAGCACGTTTAATAAAAGTTAAAATCATAGCAAGTGATATCGACCCAGGTCCCACCGCGAGGAGGTTGCCACGAAACGGGACCCAAAAATGCATGCCCAACCAACCTCCATTTCATTCTGCTCTTCCTCTGAGACACTTTCCCTCGACATTGACGAATTCAATGTCGAGAGAAACTGTAGCAGAGGAATTGCCGACTCTACTTTACTTATTCCGTTTCGCGAAAAGAGATAGACACCCGCCGAATGGTGTCGATCTCCCTTTACAATATTTACTTATTCGACATTCCTAATTCTTATCTTACTTTCCGCACGCAATCACTCTTACAAAACCATAATATCGCATCCAGGCTCAAGAAATATCCGAGAAGAAGGCAAACGACTTTGAAAAGCAAAATGAAAACGCGATCGCGAAAGGGGGAAGAAAGTTAGTCTTCTGCGGCTGGAGTCCAGTTGCACCCCTTCCTGAGACGGACTGGGTTGGTACGATCTGTAGCTGAACCGGATTATCTGCCAGGCGGGTCATGATCCAACTTGAACCACGACGGGGTTGCGTCTTTGAGCCCTCGGGTCGTACGTCGACCGATGACTAATGCGATCATCCGGTCGGTGGTGGAGCACTGGCCAGTCGCGTACCGTAACTGGACGCGATGAGTGCCAGAGGTTACGTCTTACAACGACGAGGCTGCGTAACGTGGCGGCTCATCGGCCCAGTCAGAGGGTCCGGCTTACACCGACACAGTGCCCCCCCATCGATCGGTATGAAGCACATATGTCATAAGTCGATCGTACGACCTTCGGCTCAAAGACCAACCCTGAAGACGTCCCTGGGCCGTAGAACCACGCTTCTCGCCTCCGCGCCGCCGCAGAAACACTCGTCGGTCTTCTGGACAGGGGCTGCAATTGGGATAGGAAGTAAGTAACGAGGACGGCTACACGAGAAAAACGTTTGCCTTCTTTCGCATATTTTCGAGAGCATGGAATTGAGTTACGATGACACTCTTGCATTCAATTTTACGCTTAGGTGACATTTTTAAATCTAACTTAAATCTTACTGGAACTATCTTAACGCTAAACGATGTCTTCTTTCGAGGTGATGACTGGAACTTTTAATCAACGAAGAGTTAAAGAATTGTTGTCACCAAAGAAAGAAAACGAATAGTCAGAGATAAAAGCGAACAAATCTGCCCAACGTTGACTCTTCTTCGATGCGAAGCTTAATTTCTACTTAATCGCGTAACCTTAAAGCTAACTTAAACGCAAATTCTTAGATGTAACTAATTGTAAGACTAGGAATCCGAACATTCGGTAGCCAAGGCTGCCGAATATTCGGATTTCGTGGCTATTCGCTCGATATCACTTGCTATTTAGTACTACTATTTAACAAAATATCGTACTAAAAGCACGTTTAATAAAAGTTAAAATCATAGCAAGTGATATCGACCCAGGTCCCACCGCGAGGAGGTTGCCACGAAACGGGACCCAAAAATGCATGCCCAACCAACCTCCATTTCATTCTGCTCTTCCTCTGAGACACTTTCCCTCGACATTGACGAATTCAATGTCGAAAGAAAGTGTAGCAGAGGAATCGCCGACACTACTTTACTTATTCCGTTTCGCGAAAAGAGATAGACACCCGCCGAATGGTGTCGATCTCCCTTTACAATATTTACTTATTCGACATTCCTAATTCTTATCTTACTTTCCGCACGCAATCACTCTTACAAAACCATAATATCGCATCCATGCTCAAGAAATATCCGAGAAGAAGGCAAACGACTTTGAAAAGCAAAATGAAAACGCGATCGCGAAAGGGGGAAGAAAGTTAGTCTTCTGCGGCTGGAGTCCAGTTGCACCCCTTCCTGAGACGGACTGGGTTGGTACGATCTGTAGCTGAACCGGATTATCTGCCAGGCGGGTCATGATCCAACTTGAACCACGACGGGGTTGCGTCTTTGAGCCCTCGGGTCGTACGTCGACCGATGACTAATGCGATCATCCGGTCGGTGGTGGAGCACTGGCCAGTCGCGTACCGTAACTGGACGCGATGAGTGCCAGAGGTTACGTCTTACAACGACGAGGCTGCGTAACGTGGCGGCTCATCGGCCCAGTCAGAGGGTCCGGCTTACACCGACACAGTGCCCCCCCATCGATCGGTATGAAGCACATATGTCATAAGTCGATCGTACGACCTTCGGCTCAAAGACCAACCCTGAAGACGTCCCTGGGCCGTAGAACCACGCTTCTCGCCTCCGCGCCGCCGCAGAAACACTCGTCGGTCTTCTGGACAGGGGCTGCAATTGGGATAGGAAGTAAGTAACGAGGACGGCTACACGAGAATAACGTTTGCCTTCTTTCGCATATTTTCGAGAGCATGGAATTGAGTTACGATGACACTCTTGCATTCAATTTTACGCTTAGGTGATATTTTTAAATCTAACTTAAACCTTACTCGGAACTATCTTAATGCTAAACGATGTCTTCTTCGGAGATGATGACTGGAAGTTTTAATCAACGAAGAGAGAAAGATTGGAGAAGAAGGAGAAGACGTAGAGATGTGAAAAAATTGTTGTCACCAAAAAAAAAAAAAACGAATAGTCAGAGATAAAAGAGAACAAACCTGCCCAACGTTGACTCTTCTTCGATGCGAAGCTTAATTTCTACTTAATCGCGAAATCTTAAAGCTAACTTAAACGCAAATTCTTAGATGTAACTAAAACTAGGAATCCGAACATTCGGTAGCCAGGGCTACCGAATATTCGGATTTCGTGGCTATTCGCTCGATTCCACTTGCTATTTAGTATTATTATTGAACAAAGGATCGTGCTAAAAGCACATTTAATAAAATTTAAAATCATAGCAAGTGATATCGACCCAGGTCCCACCGCGAGGATGTTGCCACGAAACGGGACCCAAAAATGCATGCCCAACCAACCTCCATTTCATTTTGCTCTTCCCCTGAGACACTTTCCCTCGACATTGACGAATTCAATGTCGAGAGAAAGTGTAGCAGAGGAATCGCCGACTCTACTTTTCTCATCCCGTTTCGCGAAAAGAGATAGACACCCGCCGAATGGTGTCGATATCCCTTTACAATATTTGCTTATTCTAAACTAAACTAAACTCTTAAATCTAGCCTTACTTACTATTTGCAGTAAGTACAGAAAGAGAATAAACTATAGGGAAGCAGATCGCAGCAGCCTTTAACTTCGTTCGAGAAGAGAGGCAGATTATTATATCGTATTAATTTCTCAGCATTAGAAATTGTTATAATGAACGAATTATTTTTGAATGTATTAGAGGTTCATTTTTCTTGCAACTAAGATCCTGCCTGTAGCATTGCTAAATTTCATTAAAATCTAGTAAGACATCTATCCGAGGACTAAGTTCTCTTAAACTTAAAAGCTTTCCTATTCAGTAACTTACTATTCTTAAAATTAAAAGTCGGCCTGTTCGGTTAATAACTTGTCTTAGAACAAGATATTAATAATTTGTCTTAAAGCTAAAAACCTGCCTATTCGTTAACTAACTCGTCTTAAAATTAAAATCCTGCCTATTCTGATAGGAACATACATTAAAATTAAGAGTTGACCACCTCCATAAAGACGATATCTTGCCTTAATATTTAAAACCTGCCTATTCAGTGACTAACTCATTTTAAAGCTAATAGCCTGCCTATTCAGCGACTAACTCATCTTAAAGCTAATACCCTGCCTATTCAGTGATTAACTCGTCTTAAAACTAAACGCCTGCCTATTCTGAAACTAACTCGCCTTAAAATTAAGAGCTGGCCGGCTCGATACATGCACTATTTTGTCTTAAAATTTAAAACCTGTCTATTCAACAACTAACTCGTCTTAAAACTAAACGCCTGCCTATTCTGAAACTAATTCGCCTTAAAATTAGGAGCTGGCTGGCTCGATAAATGAATGTCTTGTCTTAAAATTTAAAACCTGCCTATTCAGTAACTAACTCGTCGTAAAATTCGAAGCCTGCCTTTTCGATAGCTAAGTTTTATAAAAATTAAAGTCCCATATATTCGATAATTAAGAGCTCTTAGAAGTAACGTCGTTACCATGTTTCCTTAATAACGAATAACCTGCCTATTAAGGAATTAAGTTCAATTCCAAAATGTTTGATAGTTAAAACCTCATGTAAAATATATAGGATTTAAGTTTCTTGAAAAATAAGAAATAGCCTTCTCCGAAAACTTAGTTTATCCGGTTACAAAAATATACTTAAACCAAACATCTGCTTGTGCGATGTGTAGATTCCATTGAAACTGAAGAAATTGCCTCCCGATAACAAAGACCTTCTAAATTCCTGAGAATCGGATTTAACTGACACCTGAAATCTTTTGAGAATCAGAGACTTAACTATACAAAAACTAATTTTACCAGTTTCGATGATAATCTCAAATCGTTGGTTATCATCGTCATCACCATCATCGTCATCGTTATCGTGGAAGATCGGTATATTATACATTAAAAGAGAACGACCCACTTTCGCTACAGTATACACAGAATATCATATACGCGAGAAAACTCGAAAGAAAATTCGCCATCGATCTAAAGTCCTCGATTGCACTATCATAAAGTAAGAATGCGAGCTTATGGAACTCCATGTAATTGCAAATGTACGATAAAAATAAACCATGATTTGTGCAAAGCATTTGGGAAAATGTATCGGCGGAACTTTATCCTCGATGAAAAATTGAATTGAGAAAACAGGTAATTCGAACGGCCAACAGTCACAGTATCAATATTATTGTAGAATAAGATGAAATATTTTGACAATATATTAATTCAATTAATAGTTCGTAATGTTCCATTTGACAAACGCTTGCGAAAACAGCTTCACTTTATTATTAATCATAGTTATTTTAATCGTAAAAAGAACGCGAGCACCTGTTTCCGAAGCGCTACGGAAATTCGCGGCTAACGGAATCGCGAGTATCTTTCCGAGGTGCTGTCAATTTTCGCAACACTAATTTCGCGTACGAGCAATAATCGCGAGCGCCTACGCGAGGCGCTGTGAATTTTCGCAACACTAATTTTGCGACGAGCAAAATCGCGAGCATCTTAGCGAGACGCTGTGAATTTTCGCAACGCTAAGTTCGCGAAGAGTGATCGAACAAAATCGCGGGCAACCTCTACCGAGGTGCACTTTTAATTTCGCAACTCTAATAATCGCGAATATTTTATACAATTGACGGGATAGTATCCCGCACTGGCGTCATGACGTAGACGCAGTACTGTACTGCGATATTAATCGCAATTCTGCGATATTAACCGCAATTTTGCGATAATAATCGCAGTGTTGCGATTTTTCGCAGAGCTGAAATCGCGAATATAATATCGAACAAACCGTGTACTTAGTTTCGCAACACTACTTTAAAAAAGAAAGAGAATTGTAAATCGCGTATACATTTTCGCAACACTACTTTGAAAAATAAAGAAAAGGGCAAAATCGCGTATAAATTTTCGCTACACTACCCTGAAAAATAAAGAAAAGAGCAAAATCGCGTGTAAATTTTCGCAACACTACCCTGAAAAATAAAGAAAACAGCAATATCGCGTATAAATTTTCGCCACACTACTTTGAAAAAGTAAAGAAAAGGACAAAATCGCGTTTAAATGTTTGCTACACTACCCTGAAAAATAAAGAAAAGAGCAAAATCGCGTATAAATTTTCGCAACACTACTTTATAAAATAATGAAAGAAGCAAAGACGCGTATTGTTATTTTCGCGACACTAATTTCGCGGACGAAGCCGAATTCGCAGCTTTTTGCTGCGATGCGGCGAAGCAACTAACTACCACACAACTATTACTACTACTACTACAAGCGAACATAGTGACAAAGTAGTAACGTAAAACATAAACTTACTGTATATTTCTGAAAGAAAAAGGAAAGAATTAGGGTTACAACCTGAAAATCCTAACGAGAATGATTAATTAATATAATAAAAGCGGCGTAAGAAATTTCAATAAATAACATGACTTTAAATGAGAATTGAAATCTATTAAAGTGACTCTACGTAGAGCATTGACACTCTATATGCAAATGAATTTAAAAGTGAATTGTAATTGACTAAAAGTGACTCTACTGAGATCATTGAAATTTGTCGGTCAATACCATCGTCAAAGTAATTCGTCGAAAAATTCAATCTACATTCGTTATTATTACTTTGACATTGGAATTGACCATCCGCGAAATTCTTACATACTAAACATCCTAGAAAAATCGTTACTACTCGCGACTATGGTACTAATTACCATAATCGCGGTCACTATGTTCGCAAACTACTAGCACACATAAAATACAACCAGTCGTTCGGTGCCGTTTCGGACCATTCGTCCTGCGGCATGATCGAACGACCGGAGGAACTTTGAATTTTGTCACTCACCAACCCAGGAAAGTGATAGTTGAAAAGTGTTTACCTCCACGTTGAGATCGTAGTCCATGGTCCGGCTGCATCCATGGTCCGGCTGCATCCATGGTCCGGCTGCATCCATGGACCGGCTGCATCCATGGTCCGGCTGCATCCATGGTTGGGCTGCGTCCATGGCCTGGCTGCATCCATGGCTTGGAGATTGTTCTTTCTTTAACACAAGAGAAGACAACATTATAGAATCTCTAAGGAGAATTATTTGAATATACGGTGGGTAAAATTAAACTCTAATTTAATTCTCTTAACCGTTTGAGTCTCAGGATATATTGGACAAATTTTGAGAGAAATAAAACAATTTTCTTTATAGAGATAGAATATAACGGATCTTTTTGATACTGAGACTCAAACGGTTAAAGTGAACTTTAAGTTCCAATTGAAATAGGGGTCGATTAATGAAAATGTTAGTGAAATAATGAAACTTACATCCTCCATCGTCCACCGACTGCACGATGGAGGTCCTCTCCGCAGGAGCAGGTGCTGACCCGCCAGTTTCGCGATTTCGGTGATCGGTATTCGCGACCGGTACGTTGAAACGATTTACGGTACGAACGAACACTGGCTCTACTTGCGCGAATACTCGTTTCGAGTATGTTTTAAATATATGCGATACAAAACCCGGCACTGACTCTAAGACCGATAAATCGGTCGCAAATTTTAATATGCAAGCGTTTGTCAATGAAACATTACATTTATATAATCGAGATACTTTAATTATAAGGTATTGAAATTAAAATTATATCGTATACTGTGATTATATCGTATGTCGTTCGAATTACTATTGAATGACAAAATAATAAAAAATTTCAACGATACAGTTCCCCAAACGAGTTACACAGATCAAAGTCCCATTTCTAATTGAAGATTTCATAATTCTGTGAACTTCTAAGCGCGAATGTTATTCTATACTCGCACTACAGACTTTACGATAGTGCAATCGAGTTCTAGAAAGACGGCAGCTTCTACTATATCATTTGAAAAATATCAAGAATTTCGAAACACGGGGAAATTGTAGCGAAAGTGAGTCATTTCTCATTTAACGTGAGTTCCAACTGATTGAGAATGGCCCAATATCCCAAAACCTTCTGCCGGAGATACTGTAAACAGAAATAACAATCGGACTTGAAAAAATGAATCTATTTTTGTGAAAATTAATTAAGAACTGACATTACGGAGGAAATGGAGGTGGAAATATTAAGCTACGATAATTGCGAGTTTCGAGGAAAGAGGAAATGAATTGATAACATAATACAACATCTCCGGGAACCAACTATCGAAAATAAATGTGCAATATTTTAATGGTTATTTCACAACACGTTGTGTTCAATCGCTTAAATTAATTAGAAACACTGGCGCGAAACCGTAACTTTAAGTTATTGTCATTTACACGAAGTAATCACTTTATGTCACTGACACTATAACAACACGTTGTATTTAATCGCTTAAATTATTCAAAATCACTTGCACAAAACTATCACTTTGTGTCACTAACACTTCCACAAAACGTTATATTTAATTGTCGAAATAATTTAAAAATACTTGCACAAAATTGTCACTTGATGTCACTGACACATCCACAAAACCTTGTATTTAATTGTCGAAATAATTTAAAAACACTTGCACAAAACTGCCACTTGATGTCACGGACACATCCACAAAACGTTGTATTCAATTGTTAAAATGATGTAAAAACACTACAAGTAACGATCACTTGATGTCACTGATACTTCCACAAAACGTTGTATTTAATTGTCGAAATTATTTAAAAACACTTGCACAAAACTGTCACTTGATGTCACTGACACATCCACAAAACCTTGTATTTAATTGTTGAAATAATTTAAAAACACTTGCACAAAACTGTCACTTGATGTCACTGACACATCCACAAAACCTTGTATTTAATTGTCGAAATAATTTAAAAACACTTGCAGGTAACTGGCACCTGAGGTCACTGATACTTCCACAAAACGTTGTATTTAATTGTTAAAATGATGTAAAAACACTACAAGTAACTATCACTTGATGCCACTAATACTTCCACAAAACATTGTATTTAATTGTTAAAATTATTTAATATCACTTTTAATTTATTGTTTAAGTAGTTTAATATTATAGCACACATGCACTAATAGTCGTAATCCAAGATCAAGAGTGACTAGGTACCCATATGCAAGTGCACAAATATACATAGGGACCAACCTGTCAAATCACGCGACCCGTTCGATGTCTGAAGCTGTACTGTGCTCTCCCGCCTCAGCGAGGTGGCTCGCTGAACATGCGTAGTGCACCTTACGTATTGAGATCCCCTTTCTCCATGGATAATTTTGCAAACTTCGGTTATTACAATAATTTTCGTCAATAATCGTTTATTACAGATGTAATTATTATTTAATAACTTGTCTCTGCTTATTTTTAATAAATCTTATGGTGAATAAAAATTATAGGAGTGAAGTACGTGAGTTTATAATTGACGATGTACTTTTCAATGCTTACGAATATTTGATTCTTTGTGTAATACTTTTATCTTATTGATAAATAATATATTTGCAGCTATCTTCGATGAATTTCAAGCAACCTCCAATATTATTTGGGGAATATAATGTAAGAAATATATAAGGAAAGGATTTTCGAAGGTAGACACCTCGTTCGCCGACTGCGCGTGCTAAGCTAGTTTACCAACCGCACCAACTCGATACTCTGATTGGACGAACGATGCAAAAGGAAGAAAACACGAAAATTATTGTTGTTATAATTTAGTTAGAGACAACGGAACTGTTCCACGCTGAACGTATTCAGTTTTTGGCAGATATTATCTCTCAAAACGGAGGGTTCAAATACATTTCATACCATCAAAATAGAAGGTTCCTGCTTGACTGCAATCCGATAGCGATAACGTTATCAAGAACTTCTATTTTATAGACGGTCGAACAAGTTGAAATATTTTACCATCCCTTATTTTGTTATCATCCCGCTGCTTTAACGAACACGGTTAACATCCTAGTCCAAATAAAATATGTTTTGCAATATTTCATCCCAACAAAGTAAGCATTACTGTATGCCAGTATAATGCAATTATATCTTTTATAATCTATAGTATCTTCTATGATATAGTAATTAAACCAATACAACCAATTCCTATTACTATCATGATTTTCTCCGGTACAATACATTTCCAATTGTTTTCTCAAGCCTTTCGTCGAGCCATTCAGGCAGACTTTCAAGTTGAATTCCTTTGCAATCATTTGACAAAACGCACTCCATTACACACGTCCTTTATTCCCTGACATTTGCAAATCGATACACAATGCTTCCGAAGCACATTTACGAATGTTGCACAACAGATCGCCGGAGGCTTTTTTGTAAAGGTCAAGTGCTTGGATCCACACGTTTACCATGGAATTTGCAATACAAAATTCTCCATTCGCATGTATATTTTACTAGTATGCAAATACTTGACAACCTCGACCGACGAAAGAATAATAATTTTGCACAACCTCTACGCGATATATTAGGAAACATCAACAAAAGAGCTTTCACCGTCTAACCAGCTGCATAATAAATTTTCGAGGCTGCATAACAAATATTCAAATTTTACGATAACACGATAACAATAATTCGAAATTATTCTCTATATTTTTTACGACTATCCCATTTATCAGGGCTTCGAATAAGCGCGAAAATAATATTATATAATCAGTATTTAATATTTTGATGACGCTCCCGTCAATTTTCTCACATTCGCTGTATGGTCCGAGGGAAAATCGATGGAACTTCGTTAACTATGATTTCTCCCCAACGTGGTCACCGTAAAGCAATTATCAGTCGAAGAGAGAATGTCTTCTGAGCATTTACTCCCTTTCATTGGCGAAAATGGCATTGGAGGTCGAATTACCCCGGTTTTTGCATCGTCGCTTTGTCAGCCAACGATATTTCGCACCGTTCAACCGAGAGCATCGTCGAGCCTCCACTTCTATCCACGAATCTAACGCGATAGATCAAAGTTTTTCGATTTCAATACGCGCAAACAGCGAATTCTCTGTACGATGACTTTCATCGGCTTTCCTCTCACCATTTAGCAGGAAATGTTTGGAAAAGCGAGGTAAAAATCGAGTAGGAAGCGGAAATATCGTACTCTTTGTTCCGCGCAACGTTTCTGTCCTCCCCAGTTTTCTCTCTGTGCTCCTCCTCTACACGCATTTCCTAGCATCGGAACAAAATAATAGGAATGCCAATCAACGAAAGTTTGACGAAACGCAAAAAATTTATTGAAACGCAGTAATCACATTGTCGAAGGTCGCCGTGAACTCGGTTTAATAAAACGCTTTTTGCCGCACCCTGCATACGTGCGGCTTTTTTCTTCCATTGCCGATCCGCGATCAATTCGTGAAAATATGAAATATGCGAATAACAGAGAGGAGAGATGCAAAGTGATAAAGAGAGAGAGAGAGAGACATATCTCGATGAAGAGTATTAGGATTTTCCGTGTGCTCTTCCCTTTTATTTTTCTCATTGTACACCTTCCGATTGTACTCTTTGACGTTTATTAATTCAACGATTGGATATCTCGAGAAAGGGAGATTCGTTTTAAACAGTCGTCTTTGTAGATATCACGGGTCGCCGTTGCACGGGGAAAGTAATTGCACGGAAGTGGAGAATTATGCTGGTATTTATTTAAGTGTAAATTTTAATTACATCTGATGCAGAATAATGTAAATCGACTGTGTAATGTATTCGGTGATCGCGATGTTAATAACTGCGAAAAACAAGCATCGATGGAACGTGAAATTTTAATCAAATCGAGCCACTGTCGTTTCACGACTCTCAAATAAACATAGTGATACGGTACTCAAAGAGAAATCTGACCTAAACGATAGGAAACACGACACCGTTGCGAAACGTCCAACCATCCTCTTGTACGTGGATTAGTCGGAAATGCCATTCGTTTTTAGCACAATTTATAAGTTGCTCGTTTCAACGGACAACGATATCCAGTGATTCCTGCTCACTCCTCACGATTCAGTGACAGAGGATTATTAAAATGGTGGAAAATAATAATGCACTTTGCGCTAAATATACTAATATATCATTAATTCATAAAGATCTAGGTATAAGCTACATAAGTGATTACATTCAAAAATTCTCCATACGCTTTTACCAAACGTGCCATAAAAGTAAAGATAAAGCTATTAATTCCATAGGAAATTATTCTCAGGTTGACCTTAACTATAAGAAGTATAAACATAAGCGAATCATTCATTTGTTACTTAGTCTCTAGCCTTGTACTTATTGTATATTACTTCAAGTCTTCTATGATGAGACAAGTTTTTATAATTTTCCTATCATTCTTCTAAACTATAGACAATCGCGTTAATTTGTTAAAAACTTAATTTACTAATGACTGGGGTGAAAGTTAATCTTGGTACCCAGTTATCGTATCTTTATGTAATTGTTTATTATTGTATGTTGTAAATAAAAAAAAAAAAAAAAAAGAAAGTTACAAATAATTTCCCTTTCATGATTATCAATGGGGCTCGTTGTTCACTTAATCATGAAGAACAATAAATTCTCGAATGGTACTGCTTGGATGCTTTGCAGGTATGTTTCTTAGACTATATGGAAGCAATATATACAAAGATTTCAACCTTCTACGTGTTCCAATCATTGTTCTATTTGTCGAAATTTACAAATAATTTCCGTTAAAGAAATAACAATGGGGCTCGTAGTTCACTTAAACTTGAAGACCAAAAAATTGGCGAATTGTACTGTTTGGATGCTTTGCATATATGTTTCTTAGGCTATATAGAAGCAATATATACAAAGATTTCAACCGTCTACCTGTTCCATTCATTGTTCTACTTGTCGAAAGTTACAAATAATATCCGTTAAAGGATTAACAATGGGGCTCGTTGTTCACATAAACTTGAAGAACAAAAAATTGGCGAATTGTACTGTTTGGATGCTTTGCATATATGTTTCTTAGACTATATAGAAGCAATATATACAATGATTTCAACCGTCTACCTGTCCCATTCATTGTTCTACTTGTCGAAAGTTACAAATAATTTCCGTTAAAGGATTAACAATGGGGCTCGTAGTTCACTTAAACTTGAAGAACAAAAAATTGGCGAATGGTACTGTTTGGATGCTTTGCATATATGTTTCTTAGACTATATAGAAGCAATATATACAATGATTTCAACCGTCTACCTGTTCCATTCACTGTTCTACTTGTCGAAAGTTACAAATAATTTCCGTTAAAGGATTAACAATGGGGCTCGTAGTTCACTTAAATTTGAAGAACAAAAAATTGGCGTATGGTACTGTTCGGATGCTTTGCATATATGTTTATTAGACTATATAGAAGCAATATATACAAAGATTTCAACAGTATACCTATTCTATTCATTGTTCTACTTGTAGAAAGTTACAAATAATTTCCCTTTCATGATTATCAATGGGGCTCGTAGTTCACTTAAGCTTGAAAAGAAAAATTCACGAATGGTACTGTTTGGATGCTTTGCATATATGTTTCTTAGACTATATAGAAGCAATATATACAAAGATCTCAACCGTCTACCTGTTCCATTCATTGTTCTACTTGTCGAAATTTACAAATAATTTCCTTTAAAGGATTAACAATGGGGCTCGTAGTTCACTTAAACTTGAAGAACAAAAAATTCGCGAATTGTACTGTTTGGATGCTTTGCATATATGTTTCTTAGACTATATAGAAACAATATATACAATGATTTCAACCGTCTACCGGTACTATTCATGTTTCTACTTGTAGAAAGTTACAAATAATTTCCATTTCATGAATATCAATGGGGCTCGCTGTTCACTTAAACTTGAAGATCAAAAAATTGGCGATTGTTACTGTTTAGATGCTTTTCATATAGGTTTCTTAGACTATATAGAAGCAACATATACAAAGATTTCAACCGTCTACCTGTTCCATTCATTGTTCTACTTGTCGAAATTTACAAATAATTACCTTGGAAGGATTATCAATGGGGCTCGTTGTTCACTTAAACTTGAAGAACAAAAAATTGGCGAATGGTACTGTTTGGATGCTTTGCGTACATGTTTCTTAGACTTTATGGAAGCAATATATACAAAGATTTCAACCGTCTACGTGTTCCAATCATTGTTCTACTTGTCGAAATTTACAAATAATTTCCTTTAAAGGATTAACAATGTGGCTCGTAGTTCACTTAAACTTGAAGAACAAAAAATTGGCGAATTGTACTGTTTGGATGCTTTGCATATATGTTTCTTAGACTATATTGAACCAATTTATACATTGATTTCAACCGTCTACCTGTTCCACTCATTGTTCTACTTGTCGAAATTTACAAATAATTTCCGATAAAGGATTAACAATGGGGCTCATTATTCAATTAAACTTGAAGAACAAAAAATTGGCGAATGGTACTGTTTGGATTCTTTGCATATATGTTTCTTAGACTATATGGAAGCAATATATACAATGATTTCAACCGTCTACGTGTTCCAATCATTGTTCTACTTGTAAAAAGTTACAAATAATTTCCGATAACGGATTAACCATTGGGGCTCTTTGATCACTTAAACTTGAAGAACAAAAAATTGGCGAATGGTACTGTTTGGATGCTTTGCATATATGTTTCGTAGACTATATAGAAGCAATATATAAAAAGATTTCAACCGTCTACCAGTTACATTCATTGTTCTACTTGTCGAAAGTTACAAATAATTTTCGATAAAGGATTAACCATTGGGGCTCATTGTTCACTTAAACTTGAAGAACAAAAAATTGGCGAATGGTACTGTTTGGATAGCTTTGCATATATGTTTTGTAGGCTATATAGAAGCAATATATACAATGATTTCAACCGTCTACATGTTCCATTCATTGTTCTACTTGTCGAAAGTTACAAATAATTTCCTTTAAAGGATTAACAATGGGGCTCATTGTGCACTTAAACTTGAAGAACAAAAAATTGGCGAATGGTACTGTTTGGATGCTTTGCATATATGTTTCTTAGACTATATTGAAGCAATATATACATTGATTTCAACCGTCAACCTGTTCCACTCATTGTTCTACTTGTCGCAAGTTACAAATAATTTCCGTTAAGGGATTAACAATGGGGATAGTAGTTTACTTAAACTTGAAGAACAAAAAATTGGCGAATTGTACTGTTTGGACGCTTTGCATATATGTTTCGTGGACTATATAGAAGCAACATATACAATGATTTCAATAGTCTACCTGTTCCATTCATTGTTCTACTTGTCGAAATTTACAAATAATTTCCGATAAAGGTTTAACAATGGGGCTCATTGTTCACTTAAACATGAAGAACAAAAAATTGGCGAATGGTACTGTTTGGATAGCTTTGCATATATGTTTCTTAGACTATATGGAAGCAATATATACAATGATTTCAACCGTCTACCTGTTCCATTCACTGTTCTACTTGTCGAAAGTTACAAATAATTTCCGTTAAAGGATTAACAATGGGGCTCGTAGTTCACTTAAATTTGAAGAACAAAAAATTGGCGTATGGTACTGTTCGGATGCTTTGCATATATGTTTATTAGACTATATAGAAGCAATATATACAAAGATTTCAACAGTATACCTATTCTATTCATTGTTCTACTTGTAGAAAGTTACAAATAATTTCCCTTTCATGATTATCAATGGGGCTCGTGGTTCACTTAAGCTTGAAAAGAAAAATTCACGAATGGTACTGTTTGGATGCTTTGCATATATGTTTCTTAGACTATATAGAAGCAATATATACAAAGATCTCAACCGTCTACCTGTTCCATTCATTGTTCTACTTGTCGAAATTTACAAATAATTTGCTTTAAAGGATTAACAATGGGGCTCGTAGTTCACTTAAACTTGAAGAACAAAAAATTCGCGAATTGTACTGTTTGGATGCTTTGCATATATGTTTCTTAGACTATATAGAAGCAATATATACAATGATTTCAACCGTCTACCTGTTGCATTCATTGTTCCACTTGTCGAAATTTACAAATAATTTCCTTTAAAGGATTAACAATTGGGCTCGTAGTTCACTTAAACTTGAACAAAAAATTCGCGAATGGTACTGCTTGGATGATTTGCATATAGGTTTCATAGACTATACAGAAGCAATATATACAAAGATTTCAACAGTCTACCTTTTCTATTCATTGTTCTACTTGTGCAAAGTTACAAATAATTTCCGTTAAAGGATTAACAATGGGGCTCGTAGTTCACTTAAATTTGAAGAACAAAAAATTGGCGAATGGTACTGTTTGGATAGCTTTGCATATATGTTTCTTAGACTATATGGAAGCAATATATACAAAGATTTCAACCGTCTACGTGATCCAATCATTGTTCTACTTGTCGAAATTTACAAATAATTTCCTTTAAAGGATTAACAATGGGGCTCGTAGTTCACTTAAACTTGAAGAACAAAAAATTGGCGAATTGTACTGTTTGGAGGCTTTGCATATATGTTTCTTAGACTATATAGAAGCAATATATACAATGATTTCAACCGTCTACCTGTTCCACTCATTGTTCTACTTGTCGCAAGTTACAAATAATTTCCTTTAAAGGATTAACAATGGGGCTCGTAGTTCACTTAAACTTGAAGAACAAAAAATTGGCGAATGGTAATGTCTGGATAGCTTTGCATATATGTTTCTTAGACTATATGGAAGCAATATATACAAAGATTTCAACCGTCTACGTGATCCAATCATTGTTCTACTTGTCGAAATTTACAAATAATTTCCTTTAAAGGATTAACAATGGGGCTCGTAGTTCACTTAAACTTGAAGAACAAAAAATTGGCGAATGGTACTGTTTGGATGCTTTGCATATATGTTTCTTAGACTATATTGAAGCAATATATATATTGATTTCAACCGTCTACCTGTTCCACTCATTGTTCTACTTGTCGAAATTTACAAATAATTTCCTTTAAAGGATTAACAATGGGGCTCGTAGTTCATTTAAACTTGAAGAACAAAAAATTGGCGAATTGTACTGTTTGGAGGCTTTGCATATATGTTTCGTAGACTATATAGAAGCAATATATAAAAAGATTTCAACCGTCTACATGTTCCATTCATTGTTCTACTTGTCGAAAATTACAAATAATTTCCGATAAAGGATTAACCATTGGGGCTCATTGTTCACTTAAACATGAAGAACAAAAAATTGGCGAATGGTACTGTTTGGATAGCTTTGCATATATGTTTCTTAGACTATATGGAAGCAATATATACAAAGATTTCAACCGTCTACGTGATCCAATCATTGTTCTACTTGTCGAAATTTACAAATAATTTCCTTTAAAGGATTAACAATGGGGCTCGTAGTTCACTTAAACTTGAAGAACAAAAAATTGGCGAATTGTACTGTTTGGAGGCTTTGCATATATGTTTCTTAGACTATATAGAAGCAATATATACAATGATTTCAACCGTCTACATGTTCCATTCATTGTTCTGCTTGTCGAAAGTTACAAATAATTTCCGTTAAGGGATTAACAATGGGGATCGTAGTTTACTTAAACTTGAAGAACAAAAAATTGGCGAATTGTACTGTTTGGACGCTTTGCATATATGTTTCGTGGACTATATGGAAGCAATATATACAAAGATTTCAACCGTCTACGTGTTCCAATCATTGTTCTACTTGTCGAAATTTACAAATAATTTCCTTTAAAGGATTAACAATGGGGCTCGTAGTTCACTTAAACTTGAAGAACAAAAAATTGGCGAATTGTACTGTTTGGAGGCTTTGCATATATGTTTCGTAGACTATATAGAAGCAATATATAAAAAGATTTCAACCGTCTACATGTTCCATTCATTGTTCTACTTGTCGAAAATTACAAATAATTTCCGATAAAGGATTAACCATTGGGGCTCATTGTTCACTAAACTTGAAGAACAAAAAATTGTCGAATTGAACTGTTTGGATGCTTTGCATATATGTTTCTTAGACTATATAGAAGCAATATATACAATGATTTCAACCGTCTACCTGTTCCATTCACTGTTCTGCTTGTCGAAAGTTACAAATAATTTCCGTTAAGGGATTAACAATGGGGATCGTAGTTTACTTAAACTTGAAGAACAAAAAATTGGCGAATTGTACTGTTTGGACGCTTTGCATATATGTTTCGTGGACTATATAGAAGCAACATATACAATGATTTCAATAGTCTACCTGTTCCATTCATTGTTCTACTTGTCGAAATTTACAAATAATTTCCGATAAAGGTTTAACAATGGGGCTCATTGTTCACTTAAACATGAAGAACAAAAAATTGGCGAATGGTACTGTTTGGATAGCTTTGCATATATGTTTCTTAGACTATTTAGAAGCAATATATAGAAAGATTTCACCCGTCTACCGGTACTATTCATGTTTCTACTTGTAGAAAGTTACAAATAATTTCCATTTCATGATTATCAATGGGGTTCGTTGTTCACTTAAACTTGAAGATCAAAAAATTGGCGAATGGTACTGTTTGGATGCTTCGTATTTATGTTTCTTCGACTATATAGAAGCAATATATACAAAGATTTCAACCGTCTACCTGTTCCATTCATTGTTCTACTTGTCGAAAGTTACAAATAATTTCCGATAAAGGATTAACAATGGGGCTCATTGTTCACTTAAACTTGAAGAACAAGAAATTGGCGAATGGTACTGTTTGGTTGCTTTGCATATATGTTTCTTAGACTATATAGAACCAATATATACATTGATTTCAACCGTCTACCTGTTCCATTCATTGTTCTACTTGTCGGAATTTACAAATAATTTCCGTTAAAGTATTAACAATGGGGCTCGTAGTGCACTTAAACATGAAGATGAAATAATTGGCGAATTGTACTGTTTGGATGCTTTGCATATATGTTTCTTAGATTATATAGAAGCAACATATACAATGATTTCAACAGTCTACCTGTTCCATTCATTGTTCTACTTGTAGAAAGTTACAATTAATTTCCGTTAAAGGATTAACAATGGGGCTCGTAGTTCACTTAAACTGGAAGAACAAAAAATTGGCGAATTGTACTGTTTGGATAGCTTTGCATATATGTTTCTTAGACTATATGGAAGCAATATATACAAAGATTTCAACCGTCTACGTGATCCAATCATTGTTCTACTTGTAGAAAGTTACAATTAATTTCCGTTAAAGGATTAACAATGGGGCTCGTAGTTCACTTAAACTGGAAGAACAAAAAATTGGCGAATTGTACTGTTTGGATGCTTTGCATATATCTTTCGTATACTATATAGAAGCAATATATACAATGATTTCAACCGTCTACCTGTTCCATTCATTGTTCTACTTGTAGAAAGTTACAAATAATTTCCTTTAAAGGATTAACAATGTGGCTCGTAGTTCACTTAAACTTGAAGAACAAAAAATTGGCGAATTGTACTGTTTGGATGCTTTGCATATATGTTTCTTAGACTATATTGAACCAATATATACATTGATTTCAACCGTCTACCTGTTCCACTCATTGTTCTACTTGTCGAAATTTACAAATAATTTCCGATAAAGGATTAACAATGGGGCTCATTATTCAATTAAACTTGAAGAACAAAAAATTGGCGAATGGTACTGTTTGGATGTTTTGCACATATGTTTCTTAGACTATATAGAAGCAATATATACATTGATTTCAACCGTCTACCTGTTCCAATCATTGTTCTACTTGTCGAAATTTACAAATAATTTCCTTTAAAGGATTAACAATGGGGCTCGTTGTTCACTTAAACTTGAAGAACAATAAATTGGCGAATTGTACTGTTTGGATGCTTTGCATATATGTTTCTTAGACTATATCGAAGCAATATATACAAAGATTTCAACCGTCTACCTGTTCCATTCATTGTTCTACTTGTCGAAAGTTACAATTAATTTCCGATAACGGATTAACCTTTGGGGCTCATTGTTCACTTAAACTTGAAGAACAAAAAATTGGCGAATTGTATTGTTTGGATGCGTTGCATATATGTTTCTTATACTATATAGAAGCAATATATACAAAGATTTCAACCGTCTACCTGTTCCACTTTATCTGTTCTACTTGTCGAAAGTTACAAATAATTTCCGATAAAGGATTAACAATGGGGCTCATTGTTCACTTAAAATTGAAGAACAAAAAATTGACGAATGGTACTGTTTGGATGCATTGCCTATATGTTTCTTAGACTATACGGAAGCAATATATACAAATATTTCAACCGTCTACCTGTTCCATTCATTGTTCTACTTGTCGCAAGTTACAAATAATTTCCGTTAAAGTATTAACAATGGGGCTCGTAGTTCACTTGAACTTGAAGATGAAATAATTGGCGAATTGTACTGTTTCGATGCTTTGCATATATGTTTCTTAGATTATATAGAAGCAATATATACAATGATTTCAACCGTCTACATGTTCCATTCATTGTTCTACTTGTCGAAAATTACAAATAATTTCCGATAAAGGATTAACCATTGGGGCTCATTGTTCACTAAACTTGAAGAACAAAAAATTGTCGAATTGAACTGTTTGGATGCTTTGCATATATGTTTCTTAGACTATATAGAAGCAATATATACAATGATTTCAACCGTCTACCTGTTCCATTCATTGTTCTGCTTGTCGAAAGTTACAAATAATTTCCGTTAAGGGATTAACAATGGGGATCGTAGTTTACTTAAACTTGAAGAACAAAAAATTGGCGAATTGTACTGTTTGGACGCTTTGCATATATGTTTCGTGGACTATATAGAAGCAACATATACAATGATTTCAATAGTCTACCTGTTCCATTCATTGTTCTACTTGTCGAAATTTACAAATAATTTCCGATAAAGGTTTAACAATGGGGCTCATTGTTCACTTAAACATGAAGAACAAAAAATTGGCGAATGGTACTGTTTGGATAGCTTTGCATATATGTTTCTTAGACTATATGGAAGCAATATATACAAAGATTTCAACCGTCTACGTGATCCAATCATTGTTCTACTTGTAGAAAGTTACAATTAATTTCCGTTTCATGATTATCAATGGGGCTCGTTGTTCACTTAAACTTGAAGATCAAAAAATTGGCGAATGGTACTGTTTGGATGCTTTGCGTACATGTTTCTTAGACTATATGGAAGCAATATATACAAAGATTTCAACCGTCTACGTGTTCCAATCATTGTGCTACTTGTCGAAATTTACAAATAATTTCCTTTAAAGGATTAACAATGTGGCTCGTAGTTCACTTAAACTTGAAGAACAAAAAATTGGCGAATTGTACTGTTTGGATGCTTTGCATATATGTTTCTTAGACTATATTGAAGCAATATATACATTGATTTCAACCGTCTACCTGTTCCACTCATTGTTCTACTTGTCGAAATTTACAAATAATTTCCGATAAAGGATTAACCATTGGGGCTCATTGTTCACTAAACTTGAAGAACAAAAAATTGTCGAATTGAACTGTTTGGATGCTTTGCATATATGTTTCTTAGACTATATAGAAGCAATATATACAATGATTTCAACCGTCTACCTGTTCCATTCATTGTTCTGCTTGTCGAAAGTTACAAATAATTTCCGTTAAGGGATTAACAATGGGGATCGTAGTTTACTTAAACTTGAAGAACAAAAAATTGGCGAATTGTACTGTTTGGACGCTTTGCATATATGTTTCGTGGACTATATAGAAGCAACATATACAATGAT
The DNA here is from genome assembly GCA_963989415.1 of Cerceris ruficornis. Taxonomy (NCBI): domain Eukaryota; kingdom Metazoa; phylum Arthropoda; class Insecta; order Hymenoptera; family Crabronidae; genus Cerceris; species Cerceris ruficornis. The sequence goes on along the minus strand of CAXDIW010000469.1, from coordinate 959,531 downwards.
TTCAATAGTCTACCTGTTCCATTCATTGTTCTACTTGTCGAAATTTACAAATAATTTCCGATAAAGGTTTAACAATGGGGCTCATTGTTCACTTAAACATGAAGAACAAAAAATTGGCGAATGGTACTGTTTGGATAGCTTTGCATATATGTTTCTTAGACTATATGGAAGCAATATATACAAAGATTTCAACCGTCTACGTGATCCAATCATTGTTCTACTTGTAGAAAGTTACAATTAATTTCCGTTTCATGATTATCAATGGGGCTCGTTGTTCACTTAAACTTGAAGATCAAAAAATTGGCGAATGGTACTGTTTGGATGCTTTGCGTACATGTTTCTTAGACTATATGGAAGCAATATATACAAAGATTTCAACCGTCTACGTGTTCCAATCATTGTGCTACTTGTCGAAATTTACAAATAATTTCCTTTAAAGGATTAACAATGTGGCTCGTAGTTCACTTAAACTTGAAGAACAAAAAATTGGCGAATTGTACTGTTTGGATGCTTTGCATATATGTTTCTTAGACTATATTGAAGCAATATATACATTGATTTCAACCGTCTACCTGTTCCACTCATTGTTCTACTTGTCGAAATTTACAAATAATTTCCGATAAAGGATTAACAATGGGGCTCATTATTCAATTAAACTTGAAGAACAAAAAATTGGCGAATGGTACTGTTTGGATGTTTTGCACATATGTTTCTTAGACTATATAGAAGCAATATATACATTGATTTCAACCGTCTACCTGTTCCAATCATTGTTCTACTTGTCGAAATTTACAAATAATTTCCTTTAAAGGATTAACAATGGGGCACGTTGTTCACTTAAACTTGAAGAAAAATAAATTGCCGAATTGTACTGTTTGGATTCTTTGCATATATGTTTCTTAGACTATATCGAAGCAATATATACAAAGATTTCAACCGTCTACCTGTTCCATTCATTGTTCTACTTGTCGAAAGTTACAATTAATTTCCGATAACGGATTAACCTTTGGGGCTCATTGTTCACTTAAACTTGAAGAACAAAAAATTGGCGAATTGTATTATTTGGATGCGTTGCATATATGTTTCTTATACTATATAGAAGCAATATATACAAAGATTTCAACCGTCTACCTGTTCCACTTTATCTGTTCTACTTGTCGAAAGTTACAAATAATTTTCGATAAAGGATTAACAATCGGGCTCATTGTTCACTTAACCTTGAAGAACAAAAAATTGGCGAATGGTACTGTTTGGATGCATTGCATATATGTTTCTTAGACTATACGGAAGCAATATATACAAATATTTCAACCGTCTACCTGTTCCATTCATTGTTCTACATGTCGAAATTTACAAATAATTTCCTTTGAAGGATTAACAATGGGGCTCGTAGTTCACTTAAACTTGAAGAACAAAGAATTGGCGAATTGTACTGTTTGGATGCTTTGCATATATGTTTCTTAGACTATTTAGAAGCAATATATAGAAAGATTTCACCCGTCTACCGGTACTATTCATGTTTCTACTTGTAGAAAGTTACAAATAATTTCCATTTCATGAATATCAATGGGGCTCGCTGTTCACTTAAACTTGAAGATCAAAAAATTGGCGATTGTTACTGTTTAGATGCTTTTCATATAGGTTTCTTAGACTATATAGAAGCAACATATACAAAGATTTCAACCGTCTACCTGTTCCATTCATTGTTCTACTTGTCGAAATTTACAAATAATTACCTTGGAAGGATTAATAATGGGGCTCGTAGTTCACTTAAACTTGAAGAACAAAAAATTGGCGGATGGTACTGTTTGGATGCTTTGCATATATGTTTCTTAGACTATATTGAAGCAATATATACAATGATTTCAACCGTCTACCTGTTGCATTCATTGTTCTACTTGTAGAAAGTTACAAATAATTTCCATTTCATGAATATCAATGGGGCTCGCTGTTCACTTAAACTTGAAGATCAAAAAATTGGCGTTTGTTACTGTTTAGATGCTTTTCATATAGGTTTCTTAGACTATATAGAAGCAACATATACAAAGATTTCAACCGTCTACCTGTTCTATTCATTGTTCTACTTGTAGAAAGTTACAAATAATTTCCGTTTCATGATTATCAATGGGGCTCGTTGTTCACTTAAACTTGAAGATCAAAAAATTGGCGAATGGTACTGTTTGGATGCTTTGCGTACATGTTTCTTAGACTTTATGGAAGCAATATATACAAAGATTTCAACCGTCTACGTGTTCCAATCATTGTTCTACTTGTCGAAATTTACAAATAATTTCCTTTAAAGGATTAACAATGTGGCTCGTAGTTCACTTAAACTTGAAGAACAAAAAATTGGCGAATTGTACTGTTTGGATGCTTTGCATATATGTTTCTTAGACTATATTGAACCAATATATACATTGATTTCAACCGTCTACCTGTTCCACTCATTGTTCTACTTGTCGAAATTTACAAATAATCTCCGATAAAGGATTAACAATGGGGCTCATTATTCAATTAAACTTGAAGAACAAAAAATTGGCGAATGGTACTGTTTGGATTCTTTGCATATATGTTTCTTAGACTATATGGAAGCAATATATACAATGATTTCAACCGTCTACGTGTTCCAATCATTGTTCTACTTGTAGAAAGTTACAAATAATTTCCGATAACGGATTAACCATTGGGGCTCTTTGATCACTTAAACTTGAAGAACAAAAAATTGGCGAATGGTACTGTTTGGATGCTTTGCATATATGTTTCGTAGACTATATAGAAGCAATATATAAAAAGATTTCAACCGTCTACCAGTTACATTCATTGTTCTACTTGTCGAAATTTACAAATAATTTCCGATAAAGGATTAACCATTGGGGCTCATTGTTCACTTAAACTTGAAGAACAAAAAATTGGCGAATGGTACTGTTTGGATAGCTTTGCATATATGTTTTGTAGGCTATATAGAAGCAATATATACAATGATTTCAACCGTCTACATGTTCCATTCATTGTTCTACTTGTCGAAAGTTACAAATAATTTCCTTTAAAGGATTAACAATGGGGCTCATTGTGCACTTAAACTTGAAGAACAAAAAATTGGCGAATGGTACTGTTTGGATGCTTTGCATATATGTTTCTTAGACTATATTGAAGCAATATATACATTGATTTCAACCGTCAACCTGTTCCACTCATTGTTCTACTTGTCGCAAGTTACAAATAATTTCCGTTAAGGGATTAACAATGGGGATAGTAGTTTACTTAAACTTGAAGAACAAAAAATTGGCGAATTGTACTGTTTGGACGCTTTGCATATATGTTTCGTGGACTATATAGAAGCAACATATACAATGATTTCAATAGTCTACCTGTTCCATTCATTGTTCTACTTGTCGAAATTTACAAATAATTTCCGATAAAGGTTTAACAATGGGGCTCATTGTTCACTTAAACATGAAGAACAAAAAATTGGCGAATGGTACTGTTTGGATAGCTTTGCATATATGTTTCTTAGACTATATGGAAGCAATATATATAAAGATTTCAACCGTCTACGTGATCCAATCATTGTTCTACTTGTAGAAAGTTACAATTAATTTCCGTTAAAGGATTAACAATGGGGCTCGTAGTTCACTTAAACTGGAAGAACAAAAAATTGGCGAATTGTACTGTTTGGATGCTTTGCATATATCTTTCGTATACTATATAGAAGCAATATATACAATGATTTCAACCGTCTACATTATCCATTCATTGTTCTACTTGTAGAAAGTTACAAATAATTTCCATTTCATGATTATCAATGGGGTTCGTTGTTCACTTAAACTTGAAGATCAAAAAATTGGCGAATGGTACTGTTTGGATGCTTTGCGTACATGTTTCTTAGACTATATGGAAGCAATATATACAAAGATTTCAACCGTCTACGTGTTCCAATCATTGTTCTACTTGTCGAAATTTACAAATAATTTCCTTTAAAGGATTAACAATGGGGCTCGTAGTTCACTTAAACTTGAAGAACAAAAAATTGGCGAATTGTACTGTTTGGAGGCTTTGCATATATGTTTCGTAGACTATATAGAAGCAATATATAAAAAGATTTCAACCGTCTACCAGTTACATTCATTGTTCTACTTGTCGAAAGTTACAAATAATTTCCGATAAAGGAATAACCATTGGGGCTCATTGTTCACTTAAACTTGAAGAACAAAAAATTGGCGGATGGTACTGTTTGGATGCTTTGCATATATGTTTCTTAGACTATATTGAAGCAATATATACAATGATTTCAACCGTCTACCTGTTGCATTCATTGTTCTACTTGTCGAAAGTTACAAATAATTTCCGTTAAGGGATTAACAATGGGGATCGTAGTTTACTTAAACTTGAAGAACAAAAAATTGGCGAATGGTACTGTTTGGATGCTTCGTATTTATGTTTCTTCGACTATATAGAAGCAATATATACAAAGATTTCAACCGTCTACCTGTTCCATTCATTGTTCTACTTGTCGAAAGTTACAAATAATTTCCGATAAAGGATTAACAATGGGGCTCATTGTTCACTTAAACTTGAAGAACAAGAAATTGGCGAATGGTACTGTTTGGTTGCTTTGCATATATGTTTCTTAGACTATATAGAACCAATATATACATTGATTTCAACCGTCTACCTGTTCCATTCATTGTTCTACTTGTCGGAATTTACAAATAATTTCCGTTAAAGTATTAACAATGGGGCTCGTAGTGCACTTAAACATGAAGATGAAATAATTGGCGAATTGTACTGTTTGGATGCTTTGCATATATGTTTCTTAGATTATATAGAAGCAACATATACAATGATTTCAACAGTCTACCTGTTCCATTCATTGTTCTACTTGTCGAAATTTACAAATAATTTCCGATAAAGGTTTAACAATGGGGCTCATTGTTCACTTAAACATGAAGAACAAAAAATTGGCGAATGGTACTGTTTGGATAGCTTTGCATATATGTTTCTTAGACTATCTTGAAGCAATATATACATTGATTTCAACCGTCTACCTGTTCCACTCATTGTTCTACTTGTCGAAATTTACAAATAATTTCCGATAAAGGATTAACAATGGGGCTCATTATTCAATTAAACTTGAAGAACAAAAAATTGGCGAATGGTACTGTTTGGATGTTTTGCACATATGTTTCTTAGACTATATAGAAGCAATATATACATTGATTTCAACCGTCTACCTGTTCCAATCATTGTTCTACTTGTCGAAATTTACAAATAATTTCCTTTAAAGGATTAACAATGGGGCTCGTTGTTCACTTAAACTTGAAGAACAATAAATTGGCGAATTGTACTGTTTGGATGCTTTGCATATATGTTTCTTAGACTATATCGAAGCAATATATACAAAGATTTCAACCGTCTACCTGTTCCATTCATTGTTCTACTTGTCGAAAGTTACAATTAATTTCCGATAACGGATTAACCTTTGGGGCTCATTGTTCACTTAAACTTGAAGAACAAAAAATTGGCGAATTGTATTGTTTGGATGCGTTGCATATATGTTTCTTATACTATATAGAAGCAATATATACAAAGATTTCAACCGTCTACCTGTTCCACTTTATCTGTTCTACTTGTCGAAAGTTACAAATAATTTCCGATAAAGGATTAACAATGGGGCTCATTGTTGACTTAAAATTGAAGAACAAAAAATTGACGAATGGTACTGTTTGGATGCTTTGCATATATGTTTCTTAGACTATATGGAAGCAATATATACAAAGATTTCAACCATCCACGTGTTCCAATCATTGTTCTACTTGTCGAAATTTACAAATAATTTTCGATAAAGGATTAACAATCGGGCTCATTGTTCACTTAACCTTGAAGAACAAAAAATTGGCGAATGGTACTGTTTGGATGCATTGCATATATGTTTCTTAGACTATACGGAAGCAATATATACAAATATTTCAACCGTCTACCTGTTCCATTCATTGTTCTACATGTCGAAATTTACAAATAATTTCCTTTGAAGGATTAACAATGGGGCTCGTAGTTCACTTAAACTTGAAGAACAAAAAATTGGCGAATTGTACTGTTTGGATGCTTTGCATATATGTTTCTTAGACTATTTAGAAGCAATATATAGAAAGATTTCACCCGTCTACCGGTACTATTCATGTTTCTACTTGTAGAAAGTTACAAATAATTTCCATTTCATGAATATCAATGGGGCTCGCTGTTCACTTAAACTTGAAGATCAAAAAATTGGCGATTGTTACTGTTTAGATGCTTTTCATATAGGTTTCTTAGACTATATAGAAGCAACATATACAAAGATTTCAACCGTCTACCTGTTCCATTCATTGTTCTACTTGTCGAAATTTACAAATAATTACCTTGGAAGGATTAACAATGGGGCTCGTAGTTCACTTAAACTTGAAGAACAAAAAATTGGCGGATGGTACTGTTTGGATGCTTTGCATATATGTTTCTTAGACTATATAGAAGCAATATATACAATTATTTCAACCGTCTACCTGTTGCATTCATTGTTCTAATTGTCGAAATTTACAAATAATTTCCTTTGAAGGATTAACAATGGGGCTCGTAGTTCACTTAAACTTGAAGAACAAAAAATTGGCGAATGGTACTGTTTGGATGCTTTGCGTACATGTCTCTTAGACTATATGGAAGCAATATATACATTGATTTCAACCGTCTACCTGTTCCATTCATTGTTCTACATGTCGAAAGTTACAAATAATTTCCGTTTCATGATTATCAATGCGGCTCGTTGTTCACTTAACCTTGAAGAACAAAAAATTGGCGAGTTGTTCTGTTTGGATGCTTTGCATATATGTTTCTTAGACTATACGGAAGCAATATATACAAATATTTCAACCGTCTACCTGTTCCATTCATTGTTCTACATGTCGAAAGTTAGAAATAATTTCCGATAAAGGATTAACAATGGGGCTCATTGTTCACTTAAAATTGAAGAACAAAAAATTGACGAATGGTACTGTTTGGATGCTTTGCATATATGTTTCTTAGACTATATGGAAGCAATATATACAAAGATTTCAACCATCCACGTGTTCCAATCATTGTTCTACATGTCGAAATTTACAAATAATTTCCTTTGAAGGATTAACAATGGGGCTCGTAGTTCACTTAAACTTGAAGTACAAAAAATTGGCGAATTGTACTGTTTGGATGCTTTGCATATATGTTTCTTAGACTATTTAGAAGCAATATATAGAAAGATTTCACCCGTCTACCGGTACTATTCATGTTTCTACTTGTAGAAAGTTACAAATAATTTCCATTTCATGAATATCAATGGGGCTCGCTGTTCACTTAAACTTGAAGATCAAAAAATTGGCGATTGTTACTGTTTAGATGCTTTTCATATAGGTTTCTTAGACTATATAGAAGCAACATATACAAAGATTTCAACCGTCTACCTGTTCCATTCATTGTTCTACTTGTCGAAATTTACAAATAATTACCTTGGAAGGATTAACAATGGGGCTCGTAGTTCACTTAAACTTGAAGAACAAAAAATTGGCGAATGGTACTGTTTGGATGCTTTGCATATATGTTTCTTAGACTATATGGAAGCAATATATACAAATATTTCAACCGTCTAACTGTTCCATTCATTGTTCTACTTGTCGAAATTTACAAATAATTTCCTTTAAAGGATTAACAATGGGGCTCGTAGTTCACTTAAACTTGAAGAACAAAAAATTGGCGAATTGTACTGTTTGGATGCTTTGCATATATGTTTCTTAGACTATTTAGAAGCAATATATAGAAAGATTTCACCCGTCTACCGGTACTATTCATGTTTCTACTTGTAGAAAGTTACAAATAATTTCCATTTCATGAATATCAATGGGGCTCGCTGTTCACTTAAACTTGAAGATCAAAAAATTGGCGTTTGTTACTGTTTAGATGCTTTTCATATAGGTTTCTTAGACTATATAGAAGCAACATATACAAAGATTTCAACCGTCTACCTGTTCTATTCATTGTTCTACTTGTACAAAGTTACAAATAATTTCCGTTTCATGATTATCAATGGGGCTCGTTGTTCACTTAAACTTGAAGATCAAAAAATTGGCGAATGGTACTGTTTGGATGCTTTGCGTACATGTTTCTTAGACTATATGGAAGCAATATATACAAAGATTTCAACCGTCTACGTGTTCCAATCATTGTTCTACTTGTCGAAATTTACAAATAATTTCCTTTAAAGGATTAACAATGTGGCTCGTAGTTCACTTAAACTTGAAGAACAAAAAATTGGCGAATTGTACTGTTTGGATGCTTTGCATATATGTTTCTTAGACTATATTGAACCAATATATACATTGATTTCAACCGTCTACCTGTTCCACTCATTGTTCTACTTGTTGAAATTTACAAATAATTTCCTTTAAAGGATTAACAATGGGGCTTGTAGTTCACTTAAACTTGAAGAACAAAAAATTGGCGAATTGTACTGTTTGGATGCTTTGCATATATGTTTTGTAGGCTATATAGAAGCAATATATACAATGATTTCAACCGTCTACATGTTCCATTCATTGTTCTACTTGTCGAAAGTTACAAATAATTTCCTTTAAAGGATTAACAATGGGGCTCATTGTGCACTTAAACTTGAAGAACAAAAAATTGGCGAATGGTACTGTTTGGATGCTTTGCATATATGTTTCTTAGACTATATTGAAGCAATATATACAAATATTTCAACCGTCTACCTGTTCCATTCATTGTTCTACTTGTCGAAATTTACAAATAATTTCCTTTAAAGGATTAACAATGGGGCTCGTAGTTCACTTAAACTTGAAGAACAAAAAATTGGCGAATTGTACTGTTTGGATGCTTTGCATATATGTTTCTTAGACTATTTAGAAGCAATATATAGAAAGATTTCACCCGTCTACCGGTACTATTCATGTTTCTACTTGTAGAAAGTTACAAATAATTTCCATTTCATGAATATCAATGGGGCTCGCTGTTCACTTAAACTTGAAGATCAAAAAATTGGCGTTTGTTACTGTTTAGATGCTTTTCATATAGGTTTCTTAGACTATATAGAAGCGACATATACAAAGATTTCAACCGTCTACCTGTTCTATTCATTGTTCTACTTGTAGAAAGTTACAAATAATTTCCGTTTCATGATTATCAATGGGGCTCGTTGTTCACTTAAACTTGAAGATCAAAAAATTGGCGAATGGTACTGTTTGGATGCTTTGCGTACATGTTTCTTAGACTATATGGAAGCAATATATACAAAGATTTCAACCGTCTACGTGTTCCAATCATTGTTCTACTTGTCGAAATTTACAAATAATTTCCTTTAAAGGATTAACAATGTGGCTCGTAGTTCACTTAAACTTGAAGAACAAAAAATTGGCGAATTGTACTGTTTGGATGCTTTGCATATATGTTTCTTAGACTATATTGAAGCAATATATACATTGATTTCAACCGTCTACCTATTCCACTCATTGTTCTACTTGTCGAAATTTACAAATAATTTCCGATAAAGGATTAACAATGGGGCTCATTATTCAATTAAACTTGAAGAACAAAAAATTGGCGAATGGTACTGTTTGGATGTTTTGCACATATGTTTCTTAGACTATATAGAAGCAATATATACATTGATTTCAACCGTCTACCTGTTCCAATCATTGTTCTACTTGTCGAAATTTACAAATAATTTCCTTTAAAGGATTAACAATGGGGCTCGTTGTTCACTTAAACTTGAAGAACAATAAATTGGCGAATTGTACTGTTTGGATGCTTTGCATATATGTTTCTTAGACTATATCGAAGCAATATATACAAAGATTTCAACCGTCTACCTGTTCCATTCATTGTTCTACTTGTCGAAAGTTACAATTAATTTCCGATAACGGATTAACCTTTGGGGCTCATTGTTCACTTAAACTTGAAGAACAAAAAATTGGCGAATTGTATTGTTTGGATGCGTTGCATATATGTTTCTTATACTATATAGAAGCAATATATACAAAGATTTCAACCGTCTACCTGTTCCACTTTATCTGTTCTACTTTTCGAAAGTTACAAATAATTTCCGATAAAGGATTAACAATGGGGCTCATTGTTCACTTAAAATTGAAGAACAAAAAATTGACGAATGGTACTGTTTGGATGCTTTGCATATATGTTTCTTAGACTATATGGAAGCAATATATACAAAGATTTCAACCATCCACGTGTTCCAATCATTGTTCTACTTGTCGAAATTTACAAATAATTTCCGATAAAGGATTAACAATCGGGCTCATTGTTCACTTAACCTTGAAGAACAAAAAATTGGCGAATGGTACTGTTTGGATGCATTGCATATATGTTTCTTAGACTATACGGAAGCAATATATACAAATATTTCAACCGTCTACCTGTTCCATTCATTGTTCTACATGTCGAAATTTACAAATAATTTCCTTTAAAGGATTAACAATGGGGCTCGTTGTTCACTTAAACTTGAAGAACAATAAATTGGCGAATTGTACTGTTTGGATGCTTTGCATATATGTTTCTTAGACTATATCGAAGCAATATATACAAAGATTTCAACCGTCTACCTGTTCCATTCATTGTTCTACTTGTCGAAAGTTACAATTAATTTCCGATAACGGATTAACCTTTGGGGCTCATTGTTCACTTAAACTTGAAGAACAAAAAATTGGCGAATTGTATTGTTTGGATGCGTTGCATATATGTTTCTTATACTATATAGAAGCAATATATACAAAGATTTCAACCGTCTACCTGTTCCACTTTATCTGTTCTACTTGTCGAAAGTTACAAATAATTTCCGATAAAGGATTAACAATGGGGCTCATTGTTCACTTAAAATTGAAGAACAAAAAATTGACGAATGGTACTGTTTGGATGCTTTGCATATATGTTTCTTAGACTATATGGAAGCAATATATACAAAGATTTCAACCATCCACGTGTTCCAATCATTGTTCTACTTGTCGAAATTTACAAATAATTTCCGATAAAGGATTAACAATCGGGCTCATTGTTCACTTAACCTTGAAGAACAAAAAATTGGCGAATGGTACTGTTTGGATGCATTGCATATATGTTTCTTAGACTATACGGAAGCAATATATACAAATATTTCAACCGTCTACCTGTTCCATTCATTGTTCTACATGTCGAAATTTACAAATAATTTCCTTTGAAGGATTAACAATGGGGCTCGTAGTTCACTTAAACTTGAAGTACAAAAAATTGGCGAATTGTACTGTTTGGATGCTTTGCATATATGTTTCTTAGACTATTTAGAAGCAATATATAGAAAGATTTCACCCGTCTACCGGTACTATTCATGTTTCTACTTGTAGAAAGTTACAAATAATTTCCTTTAAAGGATTAACAATGGGGCTCATTGTGCACTTAAACTTGAAGAACAAAAAATTGGCGAATGGTACTGTTTGGATGCTTTGCATATATGTTTCTTAGACTATATTGAAGCAATATATACATTGATTTCAACCGTCAACCTGTTCCACTCATTGTTCTACTTGTCGCAAGTTACAAATAATTTCCGTTAAGGGATTAACAATGGGGATAGTAGTTTACTTAAACTTGAAGAACAAAAAATTGGCGAATTGTACTGTTTGGACGCTTTGCATATATGTTTCGTGGACTATATAGAAGCAACATATACAATGATTTCAATAGTCTACCTGTTCCATTCATTGTTCTACTTGTCGAAATTTACAAATAATTTCCGATAAAGGTTTAACAATGGGGCTCATTGTTCACTTAAACATGAAGAACAAAAAATTGGCGAATGGTACTGTTTGGATAGCTTTGCATATATGTTTCTTAGACTATATGGAAGCAATATATATAAAGATTTCAACCGTCTACGTGATCCAATCATTGTTCTACTTGTAGAAAGTTACAATTAATTTCCGTTAAAGGATTAACAATGGGGCTCGTAGTTCACTTAAACTGGAAGAACAAAAAATTGGCGAATTGTACTGTTTGGATGCTTTGCATATATCTTTCGTATACTATATAGAAGCAATATATACAATGATTTCAACCGTCTACATTATCCATTCATTGTTCTACTTGTAGAAAGTTACAAATAATTTCCATTTCATGATTATCAATGGGGTTCGTTGTTCACTTAAACTTGAAGATCAAAAAATTGGCGAATGGTACTGTTTGGATGCTTTGCGTACATGTTTCTTAGACTATATGGAAGCAATATATACAAAGATTTCAACCGTCTACGTGTTCCAATCATTGTTCTACTTGTCGAAATTTACAAATAATTTCCTTTAAAGGATTAACAATGGGGCTCGTAGTTCACTTAAACTTGAAGAACAAAAAATTGGCGAATTGTACTGTTTGGAGGCTTTGCATATATGTTTCGTAGACTATATAGAAGCAATATATAAAAAGATTTCAACCGTCTACCAGTTACATTCATTGTTCTACTTGTCGAAAGTTACAAATAATTTCCGATAAAGGAATAACCATTGGGGCTCATTGTTCACTTAAACTTGAAGAACAAAAAATTGGCAGATGGTACTGTTTGGATGCTTTGCATATATGTTTCTTAGACTATATTGAAGCAATATATACAATGATTTCAACCGTCTACCTGTTGCATTCATTGTTCTACTTGTCGAAAGTTACAAATAATTTCCGTTAAGGGATTAACAATGGGGATCGTAGTTTACTTAAACTTGAAGAACAAAAAATTGGCGAATGGTACTGTTTGGATGCTTCGTATTTATGTTTCTTCGACTATATAGAAGCAATATATACAAAGATTTCAACCGTCTACCTGTTCCATTCATTGTTCTACTTGTCGAAAGTTACAAATAATTTCCGATAAAGGATTAACAATGGGGCTCATTGTTCACTTAAACTTGAAGAACAAGAAATTGGCGAATGGTACTGTTTGGTTGCTTTGCATATATGTTTCTTAGACTATATAGAACCAATATATACATTGATTTCAACCGTCTACCTGTTCCATTCATTGTTCTACTTGTCGGAATTTACAAATAATTTCCGTTAAAGTATTAACAATGGGGCTCGTAGTGCACTTAAACATGAAGATGAAATAATTGGCGAATTGTACTGTTTGGATGCTTTGCATATATGTTTCTTAGATTATATAGAAGCAACATATACAATGATTTCAACAGTCTACCTGTTCCATTCATTGTTCTACTTGTCGAAATTTACAAATAATTTCCGATAAAGGTTTAACAATGGGGCTCATTGTTCACTTAAACATGAAGAACAAAAAATTGGCGAATGGTACTGTTTGGATAGCTTTGCATATATGTTTCTGAGACTATATTGAAGCAATATATACATTGATTTCAACCGTCTACCTGTTCCACTCATTGTTCTACTTGTCGAAATTTACAAATAATTTCCGATAAAGGATTAACAATGGGGCTCATTATTCAATTAAACTTGAAGAACAAAAAATTGGCGAATGGTACTGTTTGGATGTTTTGCACATATGTTTCTTAGACTATATAGAAGCAATATATACATTGATTTCAACCGTCTACCTGTTCCAATCATTGTTCTACTTGTCGAAATTTACAAATAATTTCCTTTAAAGGATTAACAATGGGGCTCGTTGTTCACTTAAACTTGAAGAACAATAAATTGGCGAATTGTACTGTTTGGATGCTTTGCATATATGTTTCTTAGACTATATCGAAGCAATATATACAAAGATTTCAACCGTCTACCTGTTCCATTCATTGTTCTACTTGTCGAAAGTTACAATTAATTTCCGATAACGGATTAACCTTTGGGGCTCATTGTTCACTTAAACTTGAAGAACAAAAAATTGGCGAATTGTATTGTTTGGATGCGTTGCATATATGTTTCTTATACTATATAGAAGCAATATATACAAAGATTTCAACCGTCTACCTGTTCCACTTTATCTGTTCTACTTGTCGAAAGTTACAAATAATTTCCGATAAAGGATTAACAATGGGGCTCATTGTTCACTTAAAATTGAAGAACAAAAAATTGACGAATGGTACTGTTTGGATGCTTTGCATATATGTTTCTTAGACTATATGGAAGCAATATATACAAAGATTTCTACCATCCACGTGTTCCAATCATTGTTCTACTTGTCGAAATTTACAAATAATTTTCGATAAAGGATTAACAATCGGGCTCATTGTTCACTTAACCTTGAAGAACAAAAAATTGGCGAATGGTACTGTTTGGATGCATTGCATATATGTTTCTTAGACTATACGGAAGCAATATATACAAATATTTCAACCGTCTACCTGTTCCATTCATTGTTCTACATGTCGAAATTTACAAATAATTTCCTTTGAAGGATTAACAATGGGGCTCGTAGTTCACTTAAACTTGAAGAACAAAAAATTGGCGAATTGTACTGTTTGGATGCTTTGCATATATGTTTCTTAGACTATTTAGAAGCAATATATAGAAAGATTTCACCCGTCTACCGGTACTATTCATGTTTCTACTTGTAGAAAGTTACAAATAATTTCCATTTCATGAATATCAATGGGGCTCGCTGTTCACTTAAACTTGAAGATCAAAAAATTGGCGATTGTTACTGTTTAGATGCTTTTCATATAGGTTTCTTAGACTATATAGAAGCAACATATACAAAGATTTCAACCGTCTACCTGTTCCATTCATTGTTCTACTTGTCGAAATTTACAAATAATTACCTTGGAAGGATTAACAATGGGGCTCGTAGTTCACTTAAACTTGAAGAACAAAAAATTGGCGGATGGTACTGTTTGGATGCTTTGCATATATGTTTCTTAGACTATATAGAAGCAATATATACAATTATTTCAACCGTCTACCTGTTGCATTCATTGTTCTAATTGTCGAAATTTACAAATAATTTCCTTTGAAGGATTAACAATGGGGCTCGTAGTTCACTTAAACTTGAAGAACAAAAAATTGGCGAATGGTACTGTTTGGATGCTTTGCGTACATGTCTCTTAGACTATATGGAAGCAATATATACATTGATTTCAACCGTCTACCTGTTCCATTCATTGTTCTACATGTCGAAAGTTACAAATAATTTCCGTTTCATGATTATCAATGCGGCTCGTTGTTCACTTAACCTTGAAGAACAAAAAATTGGCGAGTTGTTCTGTTTGGATGCTTTGCATATATGTTTCTTAGACTATACGGAAGCAATATATACAAATATTTCAACCGTCTACCTGTTCCATTCATTGTTCTACATGTCGAAAGTTAGAAATAATTTCCGATAAAGGATTAACAATGGGGCTCATTGTTCACTTAAAATTGAAGAACAAAAAATTGACGAATGGTACTGTTTGGATGCTTTGCATATATGTTTCTTAGACTATATGGAAGCAATATATACAAAGATTTCAACCATCCACGTGTTCCAATCATTGTTCTACATGTCGAAATTTACAAATAATTTCCTTTGAAGGATTAACAATGGGGCTCGTAGTTCACTTAAACTTGAAGTACAAAAAATTGGCGAATTGTACTGTTTGGATGCTTTGCATATATGTTTCTTAGACTATTTAGAAGCAATATATAGAAAGATTTCACCCGTCTACCGGTACTATTCATGTTTCTACTTGTAGAAAGTTACAAATAATTTCCATTTCATGAATATCAATGGGGCTCGCTGTTCACTTAAACTTGAAGATCAAAAAATTGGCGATTGTTACTGTTTAGATGCTTTTCATATAGGTTTCTTAGACTATATAGAAGCCACATATACAAAGATTTCAACCGTCTACCTGTTCCATTCATTGTTCTACTTGTCGAAATTTACAAATAATTACCTTGGAAGGATTAACAATGGGGCTCGTAGTTCACTTAAACTTGAAGAACAAAAAATTGGCGAATGGTACTGTTTGGATGCTTTGCATATATGTTTCTTAGACTATATGGAAGCAATATATACAAATATTTCAACCGTCTAACTGTTCCATTCATTGTTCTACTTGTCGAAATTTACAAATAATTTCCTTTAAAGGATTAACAATGGGGCTCGTAGTTCACTTAAACTTGAAGAACAAAAAATTGGCGAATTGTACTGTTTGGATGCTTTGCATATATGTTTCTTAGACTATTTAGAAGCAATATATAGAAAGATTTCACCCGTCTACCGGTACTATTCATGTTTCTACTTGTAGAAAGTTACAAATAATTTCCATTTCATGAATATCAATGGGGCTCGCTGTTCACTTAAACTTGAAGATCAAAAAATTGGCGTTTGTTACTGTTTAGATGCTTTTCATATAGGTTTCTTAGACTATATAGAAGCAACATATACAAAGATTTCAACCGTCTACCTGTTCTATTCATTGTTCTACTTGTACAAAGTTACAAATAATTTCCGTTTCATGATTATCAATGGGGCTCGTTGTTCACTTAAACTTGAAGATCAAAAAATTGGCGAATGGTACTGTTTGGATGCTTTGCGTACATGTTTCTTAGACTATATGGAAGCAATATATACAAAGATTTCAACCGTCTACGTGTTCCAATCATTGTTCTACTTGTCGAAATTTACAAATAATTTCCTTTAAAGGATTAACAATGTGGCTCGTAGTTCACTTAAACTTGAAGAACAAAAAATTGGCGAATTGTACTGTTTGGATGCTTTGCATATATGTTTCTTAGACTATATTGAACCAATATATACATTGATTTCAACCGTCTACCTGTTCCACTCATTGTTCTACTTGTTGAAATTTACAAATAATTTCCTTTAAAGGATTAACAATGGGGCTTGTAGTTCACTTAAACTTGAAGAACAAAAAATTGGCGAATTGTACTGTTTGGATGCTTTGCATATATGTTTTGTAGGCTATATAGAAGCAATATATACAATGATTTCAACCGTCTACATGTTCCATTCATTGTTCTACTTGTCGAAAGTTACAAATAATTTCCTTTAAAGGATTAACAATGGGGCTCATTGTGCACTTAAACTTGAAGAACAAAAAATTGGCGAATGGTACTGTTTGGATGCTTTGCATATATGTTTCTTAGACTATATTGAAGCAATATATACAAATATTTCAACCGTCTACCTGTTCCATTCATTGTTCTACTTGTCGAAATTTACAAATAATTTCCTTTAAAGGATTAACAATGGGGCTCGTAGTTCACTTAAACTTGAAGAACAAAAAATTGGCGAATTGTACTGTTTGGATGCTTTGCATATATGTTTCTTAGACTATTTAGAAGCAATATATAGAAAGATTTCACCCGTCTACCGGTACTATTCATGTTTCTACTTGTAGAAAGTTACAAATAATTTCCATTTCATGAATATCAATGGGGCTCGCTGTTCACTTAAACTTGAAGATCAAAAAATTGGCGTTTGTTACTGTTTAGATGCTTTTCATATAGGTTTCTTAGACTATATAGAAGCGACATATACAAAGATTTCAACCGTCTACCTGTTCTATTCATTGTTCTACTTGTAGAAAGTTACAAATAATTTCCGTTTCATGATTATCAATGGGGCTCGTTGTTCACTTAAACTTGAAGATCAAAAAATTGGCGAATGGTACTGTTTGGATGCTTTGCGTACATGTTTCTTAGACTATATGGAAGCAATATATACAAAGATTTCAACCGTCTACGTGTTCCAATCATTGTTCTACTTGTCGAAATTTACAAATAATTTCCTTTAAAGGATTAACAATGTGGCTCGTAGTTCACTTAAACTTGAAGAACAAAAAATTGGCGAATTGTACTGTTTGGATGCTTTGCATATATGTTTCTTAGACTATATTGAAGCAATATATACATTGATTTCAACCGTCTACCTATTCCACTCATTGTTCTACTTGTCGAAATTTACAAATAATTTCCGATAAAGGATTAACAATGGGGCTCATTATTCAATTAAACTTGAAGAACAAAAAATTGGCGAATGGTACTGTTTGGATGTTTTGCACATATGTTTCTTAGACTATATAGAAGCAATATATACATTGATTTCAACCGTCTACCTGTTCCAATCATTGTTCTACTTGTCGAAATTTACAAATAATTTCCTTTAAAGGATTAACAATGGGGCTCGTTGTTCACTTAAACTTGAAGAACAATAAATTGGCGAATTGTACTGTTTGGATGCTTTGCATATATGTTTCTTAGACTATATCGAAGCAATATATACAAAGATTTCAACCGTCGACCTGTTCCATTCATTGTTCTACTTGTCGAAAGTTACAATTAATTTCCGATAACGGATTAACCTTTGGGGCTCATTGTTCACTTAAACTTGAAGAACAAAAAATTGGCGAATTGTATTGTTTGGATGCGTTGCATATATGTTTCTTATACTATATAGAAGCAATATATACAAAGATTTCAACCGTCTACCTGTTCCACTTTATCTGTTCTACTTGTCGAAAGTTACAAATAATTTCCGATAAAGGATTAACAATGGGGCTCATTGTTCACTTAAAATTGAAGAACAAAAAATTGACGAATGGTACTGTTTGGATGCTTTGCATATATGTTTCTTAGACTATATGGAAGCAATATATACAAAGATTTCAACCATCCACGTGTTCCAATCATTGTTCTACTTGTCGAAATTTACAAATAATTTCCGATAAAGGATTAACAATCGGGCTCATTGTTCACTTAACCTTGAAGAACAAAAAATTGGCGAATGGTACTGTTTGGATGCATTGCATATATGTTTCTTAGACTATACGGAAGCAATATATACAAATATTTCAACCGTCTACCTGTTCCATTCATTGTTCTACATGTCGAAATTTACAAATAATTTCCTTTAAAGGATTAACAATGGGGCTCGTTGTTCACTTAAACTTGAAGAACAATAAATTGGCGAATTGTACTGTTTGGATGCTTTGCATATATGTTTCTTAGACTATATCGAAGCAATATATACAAAGATTTCAACCGTCTACCTGTTCCATTCATTGTTCTACTTGTCGAAAGTTACAATTAATTTCCGATAACGGATTAACCTTTGGGGCTCATTGTTCACTTAAACTTGAAGAACAAAAAATTGGCGAATTGTATTGTTTGGATGCGTTGCATATATGTTTCTTATACTATATAGAAGCAATATATACAAAGATTTCAACCGTCTACCTGTTCCACTTTATCTGTTCTACTTGTCGAAAGTTACAAATAATTTCCGATAAAGGATTAACAATGGGGCTCATTGTTCACTTAAAATTGAAGAACAAAAAATTGACGAATGGTACTGTTTGGATGCTTTGCATATATGTTTCTTAGACTATATGGAAGCAATATATACAAAGATTTCAACCATCCACGTGTTCCAATCATTGTTCTACTTGTCGAAATTTACAAATAATTTCCGATAAAGGATTAACAATCGGGCTCATTGTTCACTTAACCTTGAAGAACAAAAAATTGGCGAATGGTACTGTTTGGATGCATTGCATATATGTTTCTTAGACTATACGGAAGCAATATATACAAATATTTCAACCGTCTACCTGTTCCATTCATTGTTCTACATGTCGAAATTTACAAATAATTTCCTTTGAAGGATTAACAATGGGGCTCGTAGTTCACTTAAACTTGAAGTACAAAAAATTGGCGAATTGTACTGTTTGGATGCTTTGCATATATGTTTCTTAGACTATTTAGAAGCAATATATAGAAAGATTTCACCCGTCTACCGGTACTATTCATGTTTCTACTTGTAGAAAGTTACAAATAATTTCCATTTCATGAATATCAATGGGGCTCGCTGTTCACTTAAACTTGAAGATCAAAAAATTGGCGATTGTTACTGTTTAGATGCTTTTCATATAGGTTTCTTAGACTATATAGAAGCAACATATACAAAGATTTCAACCGTCTACCTGTTCCATTCATTGTTCTACTTGTCGAAATTTACAAATAATTAACTTGGAAGGATTAACAATGGGGCTCGTAGTTCACTTAAACTTGAAGATCAAAAAATTGGCGAATGGTACTGTTTGGATGCTTTGCGTACATGTTTCTTAGACTATATGGAAGCAATATATACAAAGATTTCAACCGTCTACGTGTTCCAATCATTGTTCTACTTGTCGAAATTTACAAATAATTTCCTTTAAAGGATTAACAATGTGGCTCGTAGTTCACTTAAACTTGAAGAACAAAAAATTGGCGAATTGTACTGTTTGGATGCTTTGCATATATGTTTCTTAGACTATATTGAACCAATATATACATTGATTTCAACCGTCTACCTGTTCCACTCATTGTTCTACTTGTCGAAATTTACAAATAATTTCCTTTAAAGGATTAACAATGGGGCTTGTAGTTCACTTAAACTTGAAGAACAAAAAATTGGCGAATTGTACTGTTTGGATGCTTTGCATATATGTTTTGTAGGCTATATAGAAGCAATATATACAATGATTTCAACCGTCTACATGTTCCATTCATTGTTCTACTTGTCGAAAGTTACAAATAATTTCCTTTAAAGGATTAACAATGGGGCTCATTGTGCACTTAAACTTGAAGAACAAAAAATTGGCGAATGGTACTGTTTGGATGCTTTGCATATATGTTTCTTAGACTATATTGAAGCAATATATACATTGATTTCAACCGTCAACCTGTTCCACTCATTGTTCTACTTGTCGCAAGTTACAAATAATTTCCGTTAAAGTATTAACAATGGGGCTCGTAGTTCACTTAAACTTGAAGATGAAATAATTGGCGAATTGTACTGTTTGGATGCTTTGCATATATGTTTCGTAGACTATATAGAAGCAATATATAAAAAGATTTCAACCGTCTACCAGTTACATTCATTGTTCTACTTGTCGAAAGTTACAAATAATTTCCGATAAAGGATTAACCATTGGGGCTCATTGTTCACTTAAACTTGAAGAACAAAAAATTGGCGAATGGTACTGTTTGGATAGCTTTGCATATATGTTTTGTAGGCTATATAGAAGCAATATATACAATGATTTCAACCGTCTACATGTTCCATTCATTGTTCTACTTGTCGAAAGTTACAAATAATTTCCTTTAAAGGATTAACAATGGGGCTCATTGTGCACTTAAACTTGAAGAACAAAAAATTGGCGAATGGTACTGTTTGGATGCTTTGCATATATGTTTCTTAGACTATATTGAAGCAATATATACATTGATTTCAACCGTCAACCTGTTCCACTCATTGTTCTACTTGTCGCAAGTTACAAATAATTTCCGTTAAGGGATTAACAATGGGGATAGTAGTTTACTTAAACTTGAAGAACAAAAAATTGGCGAATTGTACTGTTTGGACGCTTTGCATATATGTTTCGTGGACTATATAGAAGCAACATATACAATGATTTCAATAGTCTACCTGTTCCATTCATTGTTCTACTTGTCGAAATTTACAAATAATTTCCGATAAAGGTTTAACAATGGGGCTCATTGTTCACTTAAACATGAAGAACAAAAAATTGGCGAATGGTACTGTTTGGATAGCTTTGCATATATGTTTCTTAGACTATATGGAAGCAATATATATAAAGATTTCAACCGTCTACGTGATCCAATCATTGTTCTACTTGTAGAAAGTTACAATTAATTTCCGTTAAAGGATTAACAATGGGGCTCGTAGTTCACTTAAACTGGAAGAACAAAAAATTGGCGAATTGTACTGTTTGGATGCTTTGCATATATCTTTCGTATACTATATAGAAGCAATATATACAATGATTTCAACCGTCTACATTATCCATTCATTGTTCTACTTGTAGAAAGTTACAAATAATTTCCATTTCATGATTATCAATGGGGTTCGTTGTTCACTTAAACTTGAAGATCAAAAAATTGGCGAATGGTACTGTTTGGATGCTTTGCGTACATGTTTCTTAGACTATATGGAAGCAATATATACAAAGATTTCAACCGTCTACGTGTTCCAATCATTGTTCTACTTGTCGAAATTTACAAATAATTTCCTTTAAAGGATTAACAATGGGGCTCGTAGTTCACTTAAACTTGAAGAACAAAAAATTGGCGAATTGTACTGTTTGGAGGCTTTGCATATATGTTTCTTAGACTATATTGAAGCAATATATACAATGATTTCAACCGTCTACCTGTTGCATTCATTGTTCTACTTGTCGAAAGTTACAAATAATTTCCGTTAAGGGATTAACAATGGGGATCGTAGTTTACTTAAACTTGAAGAACAAAAAATTGGCGAATGGTACTGTTTGGATGCTTCGTATTTATGTTTCTTCGACTATATAGAAGCAATATATACAAAGATTTCAACCGTCTACCTGTTCCATTCATTGTTCTACTTGTCGAAAGTTACAAATAATTTCCGATAAAGGATTAACAATGGGGCTCATTGTTCACTTAAACTTGAAGAACAAGAAATTGGCGAATGGTACTGTTTGGTTGCTTTGCATATATGTTTCTTAGACTATATAGAACCAATATATACATTGATTTCAACCGTCTACCTGTTCCATTCATTGTTCTACTTGTCGGAATTTACAAATAATTTCCGTTAAAGTATTAACAATGGGGCTCGTAGTGCACTTAAACATGAAGATGAAATAATTGGCGAATTGTACTGTTTGGATGCTTTGCATATATGTTTCTTAGATTATATAGAAGCAACATATACAATGATTTCAACAGTCTACCTGTTCCATTCATTGTTCTACTTGTCGAAATTTACAAATAATTTCCGATAAAGGTTTAACAATGGGGCTCATTGTTCACTTAAACATGAAGAACAAAAAATTGGCGAATGGTACTGTTTGGATAGCTTTGCATATATGTTTCTTAGACTATATTGAAGCAATATATACATTGATTTCAACCGTCTACCTGTTCCACTCATTGTTCTACTTGTCGAAATTTACAAATAATTTCCGATAAAGGATTAACAATGGGGCTCATTATTCAATTAAACTTGAAGAACAAAAAATTGGCGAATGGTACTGTTTGGATGTTTTGCACATATGTTTCTTAGACTATATAGAAGCAATATATACATTGATTTCAACCGTCTACCTGTTCCAATCATTGTTCTACTTGTCGAAATTTACAAATAATTTCCTTTAAAGGATTAACAATGGGGCTCGTTGTTCACTTAAACCTGAAGAACAATAAATTGGCAAATTGTACTGTTTGGATGCTTTGCATATATGTTTCTTAGACTATATCGAAGCAATATATACAAAGATTTCAACCGTCTACCTGTTCCATTCATTGTTCTACTTGTCGAAAGTTACAATTAATTTCCGATAACGGATTAACCTTTGGGGCTCATTGTTCACTTAAACTTGAAGAACAAAAAATTGGCGAATTGTATTGTTTGGATGCGTTGCATATATGTTTCTTATACTATATAGAAGCAATATATACAAAGATTTCAACCGTCTACCTGTTCCACTTTATCTGTTCTACTTGTCGAAAGTTACAAATAATTTCCGATAAAGGATTAACAATGGGGCTCATTGTTCACTTAAAATTGAAGAACAAAAAATTGACGAATGGTACTGTTTGGATGCTTTGCATATATGTTTCTTAGACTATATGGAAGCAATATATACAAAGATTTCAACCATCCACGTGTTCCAATCATTGTTCTACTTGTCGAAATTTACAAATAATTTTCGATAAAGGATTAACAATCGGGCTCATTGTTCACTTAACCTTGAAGAACAAAAAATTGGCGAATGGTACTGTTTGGATGCATTGCATATATGTTTCTTAGACTATACGGAAGCAATATATACAAATATTTCAACCGTCTACCTGTTCCATTCATTGTTCTACATGTCGAAATTTACAAATAATTTCCTTTGAAGGATTAACAATGGGGCTCGTAGTTCACTTAAACTTGAAGAACAAAAAATTGGCGAATTGTACTGTTTGGATGCTTTGCATATATGTTTCTTAGACTATTTAGAAGCAATATATAGAAAGATTTCACCCGTCTACCGGTACTATTCATGTTTCTACTTGTAGAAAGTTACAAATAATTTCCATTTCATGAATATCAATGGGGCTCGCTGTTCACTTAAACTTGAAGATCAAAAAATTGGCGATTGTTACTGTTTAGATGCTTTTCATATAGGTTTCTTAGACTATATAGAAGCAACATATACAAAGATTTCAACCGTCTACCTGTTCCATTCATTGTTCTACTTGTCGAAATTTACAAATAATTACCTTGGAAGGATTAACAATGGGGCTCGTAGTTCACTTAAACTTGAAGAACAAAAAATTGGCGGATGGTACTGTTTGGATGCTTTGCATATATGTTTCTTAGACTATATAGAAGCAATATATACAATTATTTCAACCGTCTACCTGTTGCATTCATTGTTCTAATTGTCGAAATTTACAAATAATTTCCTTTGAAGGATTAACAATGGGGCTCGTAGTTCACTTAAACTTGAAGAACAAAAAATTGGCGAATGGTACTGTTTGGATGCTTTGCGTACATGTCTCTTAGACTATATGGAAGCAATATATACATTGATTTCAACCGTCTACCTGTTCCATTCATTGTTCTACATGTCGAAAGTTACAAATAATTTCCGTTTCATGATTATCAATGGGGCTCGTTGTTCACTTAACCTTGAAGAACAAAAAATTGGCGAGTTGTACTGTTTGGATGCTTTGCATATATGTTTCTTAGACTATACGGAAGCAATATATACAAATATTTCAACCGTCTACCTGTTCCATTCATTGTTCTACTTGTCGAAAGTTACAATTAATTTCCGATAACGGATTAACCTTTGGGGCTCATTGTTCACTTAAACTTGAAGAACAAAAAATTGGCGAATTGTATTGTTTGGATGCGTTGCATATATGTTTCTTATACTATATAGAAGCAATATATACAAAGATTTCAACCGTCTACCTGTTCCACTTTATCTGTTCTACTTGTCGAAAGTTACAAATAATTTCCGATAAAGGATTAACAATGGGGCTCATTGTTCACTTAAAATTGAAGAACAAAAAATTGACGAATGGTACTGTTTGGATGCATTGCATATATGTTTCTTAGACTATACGGAAGCAATATATACAAATATTTCAACCGTCTACCTGTTCCATTCATTGTTCTACATGTCGAAATTTACAAATAATTTCCTTTGAAGGATTAACAATGGGGCTCGTAGTTCACTTAAACTTGAAGTACAAAAAATTGGCGAATTGTACTGTTTGGATGCTTTGCATATATGTTTCTTAGACTATTTAGAAGCAATATATAGAAAGATTTCACCCGTCTACCGGTACTATTCATGTTTCTACTTGTAGAAAGTTACAAATAATTTCCATTTCATGAATATCAATGGGGCTCGCTGTTCACTTAAACTTGAAGATCAAAAAATTGGCGATTGTTACTGTTTAGATGCTTTTCATATAGGTTTCTTAGACTATATAGAAGCAACATATACAAAGATTTCAACCGTCTACCTGTTCCATTCATTGTTCTACTTGTCGAAATTTACAAATAATTACCTTGGAAGGATTAACAATGGGGCTCGTAGTTCACTTGAACTTGAAGAACAAAAAATTGGCGAATGGTACTGTTTGGATGCTTTGCATATATGTTTCTTAGACTATATGGAAGCAATATATACAAATATTTCAACCGTCTAACTGTTCCATTCATTGTTCTACTTGTCGAAATTTACAAATAATTTCCTTTAAAGGATTAACAATGGGGCTCGTAGTTCACTTAAACTTGAAGAACAAAAAATTGGCGAATTGTACTGTTTGGATGCTTTGCATATATGTTTCTTAGACTATTTAGAAGCAATATATAGAAAGATTTCACCCGTCTACCGGTACTATTCATGTTTCTACTTGTAGAAAGTTACAAATAATTTCCATTTCATGAATATCAATGGGGCTCGCTGTTCACTTAAACTTGAAGATCAAAAAATTGGCGTTTGTTACTGTTTAGATGCTTTTCATATAGGTTTCTTAGACTATATAGAAGCAACATATACAAAGATTTCAACCGTCTACCTGTTCTATTCATTGTTCTACTTGTACAAAGTTACAAATAATTTCCGTTTCATGATTATCAATGGGGCTCGTTGTTCACTTAAACTTGAAGATCAAAAAATTGGCGAATGGTACTGTTTGGATGCTTTGCGTACATGTTTCTTAGACTATATGGAAGCAATATATACAAAGATTTCAACCGTCTACGTGTTCCAATCATTGTTCTACTTGTCGAAAGTTACAAATAATTTCCGATAAAGGATTAACAATGGGGCTCATTGTTCACTTAAAATTGAAGAACAAAAAATTGACGAATGGTACTGTTTGGATGCTTTGCATATATGTTTCTTAGACTATATAGAAGCAATATATACAATGATTTCAACCGTCTACCTGTTCCATTCATTGTTCTACTTGTCGAGATTTACAAATAATTTCCTTTAAAGGATTAACAATGGGGCTCGTTGTTCACTTAAACTTGAAGAACAAAAAATTGGCGAATGGTACTGTTTGGATGCTTTGCATATATGTTTCTTAGACTATATAGAAGCAATATATACAAAGATTACAACCGTCTACCTGTTCCATTCATTGTTCTACTTGTCGAAAATTACAAATAATTTCCGATAAAGGATTAACCATTGGGGCTCATTGTTCACTTAAACTTGAAGAACAAAAAATTGGCGAATGGCACTGTTTGGATGCTTTGCATATATGTTTCTTAGACTATATAGAAGCAATATATACAATGATTTCAACCGTCTACCTGTTCCATTCACTGTTCTACTTGTCGAAAGTTACAAATAATTTCCGATAAAGGATTAACAATGGGGCTCATTGTTCACTTAAAATTGAAGAACAAAAAATTGACGAATGGTACTGTTTGGATGCTTTGCATATATGTTTCTTAGACTATATGGAAGCAATATATACAAAGATTTCAACCGTCCACGTGTTCCAATCATTGTTCTACTTGTCGAAATTTACAAATAATTTCCGATAAAGGATTAACAATCGGGCTCATTGTTCACTTAACCTTGAAGAACAAAAAATTGGCGAATGGTACTGTTTGGATGCTTTGCATATATGTTTCTTAGACTACACGGATGCAATATATACAAATATTTCAACCGTCTACCTGTTCCATTCATTGTTCTACATGTTGAAAGTTACAAATAATTTCCGTTTCATGATTATCAATGGGGCTCGTTGTTCACTTAAACTTGAAGAACAAAAAATTGGCGAATGGTACTGTTTGGATGCTTTGCACATATGTTTCTTAGACTATATAGAAGCAATATATACATTGATTTCAACCGTCTACCTGTTCCAATCATTGTTCTACTTGTCGAAATTTACAAATAATTTCCTTTAAAGGATTAACAATGGGGCTCGTAGTTCACTTAAACTTGAAGAACAAAAAATTCGCGAATTGTACTGTTTGGATGCTTTGCATATATGTTTCTTAGACTATATAGAAGCAATATATACAATGATTTCAACCGTCTACCTGTTCCATTCATTGTTCTACTTGTCGAGATTTACAAATAATTTCCTTTAAAGGATTAACAATGGGGCTCGTTGTTCACTTAAACTTGAAGAACAAAAAATTGGCGAATGGTACTGTTTGGATGCTTTGCATATATGTTTCTTAGACTATATAGAAGCAATATATACAAAGATTACAACCGTCTACCTGTTCCATTCATTGTTCTACTTGTCGAAAATTACAAATAATTTCCGATAAAGGATTAACCATTGGGGCTCATTGTTCACTTAAACTTGAAGAACAAAAAATTGGCGAATGGCACTGTTTGGATGCTTTGCGTACATGTTTCTTAGACTATATGGAAGCAATATATACAAAGATTTCAACCGTCTACCTATTCCAATCATTGTTCTACTTGTAGAAAGTTACAATTAATTTCCGATAAAGGATTAACAATGGGGCTCATTGTTCACTTAAAATTGAAGAACAAAAAATTGGCGAATGGTACTGTTTGGATGCTTTGCATATATGTTTCTTAGACTATACGGAAGCAATATATACAAATATTTCAACCGTCTACCTGTTCCAATCATTGTTCTACTTGTAGAAAGTTACAATTAATTTCCGTTAAAGGATTAACAATGGGGCTCGTAGTTCACTTAAACTTGAAGAACAAAAAATTGGCGAATTGTACTGTTTGGATGCTATGCATATATGTTTCGTAGACTATATAGAAACAATATATACAATGATTTCAACCGTCTACCTGTTGCATTCATTGTTCTACTTGTCGAAATTTACTAATAATTTCCTTTGCAGGATTAACAATGGGGCTCGTAGTTCACTTAATCTTGAAGAACAAAAAATTGGCGAATGGTACTGTTTGGATGCTTTGTATATATGTTTCTTAGACTATATAGAAGCAATATATACAAAGATTTCAACCGTCTACCTGTTCCATTCATTGTTCTACTTGTCGAAAGTTACAAATAATTTCCGTTAAGGGATTAACAATGGGGATCGTAGTTTACTTAAACTTGAAGAACAAAAAATTTGCGAATGGTACTGTTTGGATGCTTTGTATATATGTTTCTTAGACTATATGGAAGCAATATATACAAAGATTTCAACCGTCTACGTGTTCCAATCATTGTTCTACTTGTCGGAATTTACAAATAATTTCCGTTAAAGTATTAACAATGGGGCTCGTAGTGCACTTAAACATGAAGATGAAATAATTGGCGAATTGTACTGTTTGGATGCTTTGCATATATGTTTCTTAGATTATATAGAAGCAATATATACAAAGATTTCAACCGTCTACCTACTCCATTCACTGTTCTACTTGCCGAAATTTACAAATAATTTCCTTTAAAGGATTAACAATGGGGCTCGTAGTTCACTTAAACTTGAAGAGCAAAAAATTGGCGAATGGTACTGTTTGGATGCTTTGTATATATGTTTCTTAGACTATATTGAAGCAATATATACATTGATTTCAACCGTCTACCTGTTCCACTCATTGTTCTACTTGTCGCTAGTTACAAATAATTTCCTTTAAAGGATTAACAATGGGGCTCGTAGTTCACTTAAACTTGAAGAACAAAAAATTGGCGACTGGTACTGTTTGGATGCTTTGCATATATGTTTCTTAGACTATATAGAAGCAATATATAAAACGATTTCAACCGTCTACCAGTTCCATTCATTGTTCTACTTGTCGAAAGTTACAAATAATTTCCTTTAAAGGATTAACAATGGGGCTCATTGTTCACTTAAACTTGAAGAACAAAAAATTGGCGAATGGTACTGTTTGGATGCTTTGCATATATGTTTCTTAGACTACACGGATGCAATATATACAAATATTTCAACCGTCTACCTGTTCCATTCATTGTTCTACATGTTGAAAGTTACAAATAATTTCCGTTTCATGATTATCAATGGGGCTCGTTGTTCACTTAAACTTGAAGAACAAAAAATTGGCGAATGGTACTGTTTGGATGCTTTGCACATATGTTTCTTAGACTATATAGAAGCAATATATACATTGATTTCAACCGTCTACCTGTTCCAATCATTGTTCTACTTGTCGAAATTTACAAATAATTTCCTTTAAAGGATTAACAATGGGGCTCGTAGTTCACTTAAACTTGAAGAACAAAAAATTCGCGAATTGTACTGTTTGGATGCTTTGCATATATGTTTCTTAGACTATATAGAAGCAATATATACAATGATTTCAACCGTCTACCTGTTCCATTCATTGTTCTACTTGTCGAGATTTACAAATAATTTCCTTTAAAGGATTAACAATGGGGCTCGTTGTTCACTTAAACTTGAAGAACAAAAAATTGGCGAATGGTACTGTTTGGATGCTTTGCATATATGTTTCTTAGACTATATAGAAGCAATATATACAAAGATTACAACCGTCTACCTGTTCCATTCATTGTTCTACTTGTCGAAAATTACAAATAATTTCCGATAAAGGATTAACCATTGGGGCTCATTGTTCACTTAAACTTGAAGAACAAAAAATTGGCGAATGGCACTGTTTGGATGCTTTGCGTACATGTTTCTTAGACTATATGGAAGCAATATATACAAAGATTTCAACCGTCTACCTATTCCAATCATTGTTCTACTTGTAGAAAGTTACAATTAATTTCCGATAAAGGATTAACAATGGGGCTCATTGTTCACTTAAAATTGAAGAACAAAAAATTGGCGAATGGTACTGTTTGGATGCTTTGCATATATGTTTCTTAGACTATACGGAAGCAATATATACAAATATTTCAACCGTCTACCTGTTCCAATCATTGTTCTACTTGTAGAAAGTTACAATTAATTTCCGTTAAAGGATTAACAATGGGGCTCGTAGTTCACTTAAACTTGAAGAACAAAAAATTGGCGAATTGTACTGTTTGGATGCTATGCATATATGTTTCGTAGACTATATAGAAACAATATATACAATGATTTCAACCGTCTACCTGTTGCATTCATTGTTCTACTTGTCGAAATTTACTAATAATTTCCTTTGCAGGATTAACAATGGGGCTCGTAGTTCACTTAATCTTGAAGAACAAAAAATTGGCGAATGGTACTGTTTGGATGCTTTGTATATATGTTTCTTAGACTATATAGAAGCAATATATACAAAGATTTCAACCGTCTACCTGTTCCATTCATTGTTCTACTTGTCGAAAGTTACAAATAATTTCCGTTAAGGGATTAACAATGGGGATCGTAGTTTACTTAAACTTGAAGAACAAAAAATTTGCGAATGGTACTGTTTGGATGCTTTGTATATATGTTTCTTAGACTATATGGAAGCAATATATACAAAGATTTCAACCGTCTACGTGTTCCAATCATTGTTCTACTTGTCGGAATTTACAAATAATTTCCGTTAAAGTATTAACAATGGGGCTCGTAGTGCACTTAAACATGAAGATGAAATAATTGGCGAATTGTACTGTTTGGATGCTTTGCATATATGTTTCTTAGATTATATAGAAGCAATATATACAAAGATTTCAACCGTCTACCTACTCCATTCACTGTTCTACTTGCCGAAATTTACAAATAATTTCCTTTAAAGGATTAACAATGGGGCTCGTAGTTCACTTAAACTTGAAGAGCAAAAAATTGGCGAATGGTACTGTTTGGATGCTTTGTATATATGTTTCTTAGACTATATTGAAGCAATATATACATTGATTTCAACCGTCTACCTGTTCCACTCATTGTTCTACTTGTCGCTAGTTACAAATAATTTCCTTTAAAGGATTAACAATGGGGCTCGTAGTTCACTTAAACTTGAAGAACAAAAAATTGGCGACTGGTACTGTTTGGATGCTTTGCATATATGTTTCTTAGACTATATAGAAGCAATATATAAAACGATTTCAACCGTCTACCAGTTCCATTCATTGTTCTACTTGTCGAAAGTTACAAATAATTTCCTTTAAAGGATTAACAATGGGGCTCATTGTTCACTTAAACTTGAAGAACAAAAAATTGGCGAATGGTACTGTTTGGATGCTTTGCACATATGTTTCTTAGACTATATAGAAGCAATATATACATTGATTTCAACCGTCTACCTGTTCCAATCATTGTTCTACTTGTCGAAATTTACAAATAATTTCCTTTAAAGGATTAACAATGGGGCTCGTTGTTCACTTAAACTTGAAGAACAATAAATTGGCGAATTGTACTGTTTGGATGTTTTGCATATATGTTTCTTAGACTATATAGAAGCAATATATACAAAGATTTCAACCGTCTACCTGTTCCATTCATTGTTCTACTTGTCGAAAGTTACAATTAATTTCCGTTAACGGATTAACCATTGGGGCTCATTGTTCACTTAAACTTGAAGAACAAAAAATTGGCGAATTGTATTGTTTGGATGCTTTGCATATATGTTTCTTAGACTATACGGAAGCAATATATACAAATATTTCAACCGTCTACCTATTCCAATCATTGTTCTACTTGTAGAAAGTTACAATTAATTTCCGATAAAGGATTAACAATGGGGCTCATTGTTCACTTAAAATTGAAGAACAAAAAATTGGCGAATGGTACTGTTTGGATGCTTTGCATATATGTTTCTTAGACTATATAGAAGCAATATATACAAAGATTTCAACCGTCTACCTGTTCCATTCATTGTTCTATTTGTCGAAACTTACAAATAATTTCCGATAACGGATTAACCATTGGGGCTCATTGTTCACTTAAACTTGAAGAACAAAAAATTGGCGAATTGTACTGTTTGGATGCTTTGCATATATGTTTCTTAGACTATATAGAAGCAATATATACAAAGATTTCAACCGTCTACCTGTTCCATTCACTGTTCTACTTGTCGAAAGTTACAAATAATTTCCGATAAAGGATTAACAGTGGGGCTTATTGTTCACTTAAAATTGAAGAACAAAAAATTTACGAATGGTACTGTTTGGATGCTTTGCATATATGTTTCTTAGACTATATGGAAGCAATATATACAAAGATTTCAACCGTCTGCGTGTTCCAATCATTGTCCTACTTGTAGAAAGTTATAATTAATTTCCGTTAAAGGATTAACAATGGGGCTCGTAGTTCACTTAAACTTGAAGAACAAAAAATTGGCGAATTGTACTGTTTGGATGCTTTGCATATATGTTTCTTAGACTATTTAGAAGCAACATATAGAAAGATTTCACCCGTCTACCTGTACTATTTATTGTTCTACTTGTAGAAAGTTACAAATAATTTCCATTTCATGATTATCAATGGGGCTCGCTGTTCACTTAAACTTGAAGATCAAAGAATTGGCGAATTGTACTGTTTGGATGCTTTGCAGATATGTTTCATAGACTATATAGAAGCAATATATACAATGATATCAACCGTCTACCTGTTCCATTCATTGTTCTACTTGTCGAAATTTACAAATAATTACCTTGGAAGGATTAACAATGGGGCTCGTAGTTCACTTAAACTTGAAGAACAAAAAATTGGCGAATGGTACTGTTTGGATGCTTTGCATATATGTTTCTTAGACTATATGGAAGCAATATATACAAAGATTTCAACCGTCTGCGTGTTCCAATCATTGTCCTACTTGTAGAAAGTTACAATTAATTTCCGTTAAAGGATTAACAATGGGGCTCGTAGTTCACTTAAACTTGAAGAACAAAAAATTGGCGAATTGTACTGTCTACCTGTACTATTTATTGTTCTACTTGTAGAAAGTTACAAATAATTTCCATTTCATGATTATCAATGGGGCTCGCTGTTCACTTAAACTTGAAGATCAAAAAATTGGCGAATTGTACTGTTTGGATGCTTTGCAGATATGTTTCATAGACTATATAGAAGCAATATATACAATGATATCAACCGTCTACCTGTTCCATTCATTGTTCTACTTGTCGAAATTTACAAATAATTACCTTGGAAGGATTAACAATGGGGCTCGTAGTTCACTTAAACTTGAAGAACAAAAAATTGGCGAATGGTACTGTTTGGATGCTTTGCATATATGTTTCTTAGACTATATGGAAGGAATATATACAAATATTTCAACCGTCCACCTGTTCCATTCATTGTTCTACTTGTCGAAAGTTACAAATAATTTCCTTTAAAGGATTAACAATGGGGCTCATTGTTCACTTAAACTTGAAGAACAAAAAATTGGCGAATTGTACTGTTTGGATGCTTTGCAGATATGTTTCATAGACTATATAGAAGCAATATATACAATGATATCAACCGTCTACCTGTTCCATTCATTGTTCTACTTGTCGAAATTTACAAATAATTACCTTGGAAGGATTAACAATGGGGCTCATTGTTCACTTAAACTTGAAGAACAAAAAATTGGCGAATTGTACTGTTTGGATGCTTTGCATATATGTTTCTTAGACTATATAGAAGCAATATATACAATGATTTCAACCGTCTACATGATACATTCATTGTTCTACTTGTCGAAATTTACAAATAATTTCCTTTGAAGGATTAACAATGGGGCTCGTAGTTCACTTAAACTTGAAGAACAAAAAATTGGCGAATGGTACTGTTTGGATGCTTTGTATATATGTTTCTTAGACTATATAGAAGCAATATATACAAAGATTTCAACCGTCTACCTGTTCCATTCATTGTTCTACTTGTCGAAAATTACAAATAATTTCCTTTGCAGGATTAACAATGGGGCTCGTAGTTCACTTAAACTTGAAGAACAAAAAATTGGCGAATGGTACTGTTTGGATGCTTTGTATATATGTTTCTTAGACTATATAGAAGCAATATATACAAAGATTTCAACCGTCTACCTGTTTCATTCATTGTTCTACTTGTCGAAAGTTACAAATAATTTCCGATAACGGATTAACCATTGGGGCTCATTGTTCACTTAAACTTGAAGAACAAAAAATTGGCGAATTGTACTGTGTGGATGCTTTGCATATATGTTTCTTAGACTATATAGAAGCAATATATACAATGATTTCAACCGTCTACCTGTTCCATTCATTGTTCTCCTCGTCGAAAGTTACAAATAATTTCCGTTAAAGGATTAACAATGGCGCTCGTTGTTCACTTAAACTTGAAGATCAAAAAATTGGCGATTGTTACTGTTTAGATGCTTTTCATATAGGTTTCTTAGACTATATAGAAGCAACATATACAAAGATTTCAACCGTCTACCTGTTCTATTCATTGTTCTACTTGTAGAAAGTTACAAATAATTTCCGTTTCATGATTATCAATGGGGCTCGTTGTTCACTTAAACTTGAAGAACAAAAAATTGGCGAATGGTACTGTTTGGATGCTTTGCATAGATGTTTCGTAGACTATATAGAAACAATATATACAATGATTTCAACCGTCTACCTGTTGCATTCATTGTTCTACTTGTCGAAATTTACAAATAATTTCCTTTGCAGGATTAACAATGGGGCTCGTAGTTCACTTAAACTTGAAGAACAAAAAATTGGCGAATGGTACTGTTTGGATGCTTTGCATATAAGTTTCTAAGACTATATAGACGCAATATATACAAAGATTTCAACCGTCTACCTGTTCTATTCATTGTTCTACTTGTCGAAAGTTACAAATAATTTCCGATAAAGGATTTAGAATGGGGCTCATTGTTCACTTAAACTTGAAGAACAAAAAATTGGCGAATGGTACTGTTTGGATGCTTTGCACATATGTTTCTTAGACTATATAGACGCAATATATACAAAGATTTCAACCGTCTACCTGTTCTATTCATTGTTCTACTTGTCGAAAGTTACAAATAATTTCCGATAAAGGATTTAGAATGGGGCTCATTGTTCACTTAAACTTGAAGAACAAAAAATTGGCGAATTGTACTGTTTGGATGCTTTGCATATAGGTTTCTCAGACTATTTAGAAGCAATATATAGAAAGATTTCACCCGTCTTCCGGTACTATTCATTGTTCTACTTGTAGAAAGTTACAAATAATTTCCATTTCATGATTATCAATGGGGCTCGCTGTTCAATTAAACTTGAAGAACAAAAAATTGGCGAATGATACTGTTTGGATGCTTTGCACATATGTTTCTTAGACTATATAGAAGCAATATATACATTGATTTCAACCGTCTACCTGTTCCAATCATTGTTCTACTTGTCGAAATTTACAAATAATTTCCTTTAAAGGATTAACAATGGGGCTCGTTGTTCACTTAAACTTGAAGAACAATAAATTGGCGAATTGTACTGTTTGGATGCTTTGCATATATGTTTCTTAGACTATATAGAAGCAATATATACAAATATTTCAACCGTCTACCTGTTCCAATCATTGTTCTACTTGTCGAAATTTACAAATAATTTCCGATAAAGGATTAACAATCGGGCTCATTGTTCACTTAACCTTGAAGAACAAAAAATTGGCGAATGGTACTGTTTGGATGCTTTGCATATATGTTTCTTAGACTATACGGATGCAATATATACAAATATTTCAACCGTCTACCTGTTCCATTCATTGTTCTACATGTCGAAAGTTACAAATAATTACCGTTTCATGATTATCAATGGGGCTCGTTGTTCACTTAAACTTGAAGAACAAAAAATTGGCGAATGATACTGTTTGGATGCTTTGCACATATGTTTCTTAGACTATATAGAAGCAATATATACATTGATTTCAACCGTCTACCTGTTCCAATCATTGTTCTACTTGTCGAAATTTACAAATAATTTCCTTTAAAGGATTAACAATGGGGCTCGTTGTTCACTTAAACTTGAAGAACAATAAATTGGCGAATTGTACTGTTTGGATGCTTTGCATATATGTTTCTTAGACTATATAGAAGCAATATATACAAAGATTTCAACCGTCTACCTGTTCCATTCATTGTTCTACTTGTCGAAAGTTACAATTAATTTCCGTTAACGGATTAACCATTGGGGCTCATTGTTCACTTAAACTTGAAGAACAAAAAATTGGCGAATTGTATTGTTTGGATGCTTTGCATATATGTTTCTTAGACTATACGGAAGCAATATACACAAATATTTCAACCGTCTACCTATTCCAATCATTGTTCTACTTGTAGAAAGTTACAATTAATTTCCGATAAAGGATTAACAATGGGGCTCATTGTTCACTTAAAATTGAAGAACAAAAAATTGGCGAATGGTACTATTTGGATGCTTTGCATATATGTTTCTTAGACTATACGGAAGCAATATATACAAATATTTCAACCGTCTACCTGATCCAATCATTGTTCTACTTGTCGAAATTTACAAATAATTTCCTTTAAAGGATTAACAATGGGGCTCGTTGTTCACTTAAACTTGAAGAACAATAAATTGGCGAATTGTACTGTTTGGAAGCTTTGCATATATGTTTCTTAGACTATATCGAAGCAATATATACAAAGATTTCAACCGTCTACCTGTTCCATTCATTGTTCTACTTGTCGAAATTTACAATTAATTTCCGATAACGGATTAAACTTTGGGGCTCATTGTTCACTTAAACTTGAAGAACAAAAAATTGGCGAATTGTATTGTTTGGATGCGTTGCATATATGTTTCTTATACTATATAGAAGCAATATATACAAAGATTTCAACCGTCTACCTGTTCCATTTTATCTGTTCTACTTGTCGAAAGTTACAAATAATTTCCGATAAAGGATTAACAATGGGGCTCATTGTTCACTTAAAATTGAAGAACAAAAAATTGACGAATGGTACTGTTTGGATGCCTTGCATATATGTTTCTTAGACTATATGGAAGCAATATATACAAAGATTTCAACCATCCACGTGTTCCAATCATTGTTCTACTTGTCGAAATTTACAAATAATTTCCGATAAAGGATTAACAATCGGGCTCATTGTTCACTTAACCTTGAAGAACAAAAAATTGGCGAATGGTACTGTTTGGATGCATTGCATATATGTTTCTTAGACTATACGGAAGCAATATATACAAATATTTCAACCGTCTACCTGTTCCATTCATTGTTCTACATGTCGAAAGTTACAAATAATTTCCGTTTCATGATTATCAATGGGGCTCGTTGTTCACTTAAACTTGAAGAACAAAAAATTGGCGAATGGTACTGTTTGGATGCTTTGCACATATGTTTCTTAGACTATATAGAAGCAATATATAAATTGATTTCAACCGTCTACCTGTTCCATTCATTGTTCTACATGTCGAAAGTTACAAATAATTTCCGTTTCATGATTATCAATGGGGCTCGTTGTTCACTTAAACTTGAAGAACAAAAAATTGGCGAATGGTACTGTTTGGATGCTTTGCACATATGTTTCTTAGACTATATAGAAGCAATATATAAATTGATTTCAACCGTCTACCTGTTCCAATCATTGTTCTACTTGTAGAAAGTTACAAATAATTTCCGTTTCATGATTATCAATGGGGCTCGTTGTTCACTTAAACTTGAAGAACAAAAAATTGGCGAATGGTACTGTTTGGATGCTTTGCATATATGTTTCGTAGACTATATAGAAACAATATATACAATGATTTCAACCGTCTACCTGTTGCATTCATTGTTCTACTTGTCGAAATTTACTAATAATTTCCTTTGCAGGATTAACAATGGGGCTCGTAGTTCACTTAATCTTGATGAACAAAAAATTGGCGAGTGGTACTGTTTGGATGATTTGTATATATGTTTCTCAGACTATATAGAAGCAATATATACAAAGATTTCAAACGTCTACCTGTTCCATTCATTGTTCTACTTGTCGAAAGTTACAAATAATTTCCGATAACGGATTAACCATTGGGGCTCATTGTTCACTTAAACTTGAAGAACAAAAAATTGGCGAATTGTACTGTTTGGATGCTTTGCATATATGTTTCTTATACTATATAGAAGCAATATATACAAATATTTCAACCGTCTACCTGTTCCATTCATTGTTCTACTTGTCGAAATTTACAAATAATTTCCGTTTCATGATTATCAATGGGGCTCGTTGTTCACTTAAACTTGAAGAACAAAAAATTGGCGAATGGTACTGTTTGGATGCTTTGTATATATGTTTCTTAGACTATATAGAAGCAATATATACAAAGATTTCAACCGTCTACCTGTTCCAATCATTGTTCTACTTGTCGAAATTTACAAATAATTTCCTTTAAAGGATTAACAATGGGGCTCGTAGTTCACTTAAACTTGAAGAACAAAAAATTGGCGAATTGTACTGTTTGGATGCTTTGCATATATGTTTCTCAGACTATTTAGAAGCAATATATAGAAAGATTTCACCCGTCTTCCGGTACTATTCATTGTTCTACTTGTAGAAAGTTACAAATAATTTCCATTTCATGATTATCAATGGGGCTCGCTGTTCAATTAAACTTGAAGAACAAAAAATTGGCGAATGATACTGTTTGGATGCTTTGCACATATGTTTCTTAGACTATATAGAAGCAATATATACATTGATTTCAACCGTCTACCTGTTCCAATCATTGTTCTACTTGTCGAAATTTACAAATAATTTCCTTTAAAGGATTAACAATGGGGCTCGTTGTTCACTTAAACTTGAAGAACAATAAATTGGCGAATTGTACTGTTTGGATGCTTTGCATATATGTTTCTTAGACTATATAGAAGCAATATATACAAATATTTCAACCGTCTACCTGTTCCAATCATTGTTCTACTTGTCGAAATTTACAAATAATTTCCTTTAAAGGATTAACAATGGGGCTCGTTGTTCACTTAAACTTGAAGAACAATAAATTGGCGAATTGTACTGTTTGGATGCTTTGCATATATGTTTCTTAGACTATATCGAAGCAATATATACAAAGATTTCAACCGTCTACCTGTTCCATTCATTGTTCTACTTGTCGAAAGTTACAATTAATTTCCGATAACGGATTAAACTTTGGGGCTCATTGTTCACTTAAACTTGAAGAACAAAAAATTGGCGAATTGTATTGTTTGGATGCGTTGCTTATATGTTTCTTATACTATATAGAAGCAATATATACAAAGATTTCAACCGTCTACCTGTTCCACTTTATCTGTTCTACTTGTCGAAAGTTACAAATAATTTCCGATAAAGGATTAACAATGGGGCTCATTGTTCACTTAAAATAGAAGAACAAAAAATTGACGAATGGTACTGTTTGGATGCCTTGCATATATGTTTCTTAGTCTATATGGAAGCAATATATACAAAGATTTCTACCATCCACGTGTTCCAATCATTGTTCTACTTGTCGAAATTTACAAATAATTTCCGATAAAGGATTAACAATCGGGCTCATTGTTCACTTAACCTTGAAGAACAAAAAATTGGCGAATGGTACTGTTTGGATGCATTGCATATATGTTTCTTAGACTATACGGAAGCAATATATACAAATATTTCAACCGTCTACCTGTTCCATTCATTGTTCTACATGTCGAAAGTTACAAATAATTTCCGTTTCATGATTATCAATGGGGCTCGTTGATCACTTAAACTTGAAGAACAAAAAATTGGCGAATGGTACTGTTTGGATGCTTTGCACATATGTTTCGTAGACTATATAGAAGCAATATATACAATGATTTCAACCGTCTACATGATACATTCATTGTTCTACTTGTCGAAATTTACAAATAATTTCCTTTAAAGGATTAACAATGGGGCTCGTAGTTCACTTAAACTTGAAGAACAAAAAATTGGCGAATTGTACTGTTTGGATGCTTTGCATATAGGTTTCTCAGACTATTTAGAAGCAATATATAGAAAGATTTCACCCGTCTTCCGGTACTATTCATTGTTCTACTTGTAGAAAGTTACAAATAATTTCCATTTCATGATTATCAATGGGGCTCGCTGTTCAATTAAACTTGAAGAACAAAAAATTGGCGAATGATACTGTTTGGATGCTTTGCACATATGTTTCTTAGACTATATAGAAGCAATATATACATTGATTTCAACCGTCTACCTGTTCCAATCATTGTTCTATTTGTCGAAATTTACAAATAATTTCCTTTAAAGGATTAACAATGGGGCTCGTTGTTCACTTAAATTTGAAGAACAATAAATTGGCGAATTGTACTGTTTGGATGCTTTGCATATATGTTTCTTAGACTATATAGAAGCAATATATACAAATATTTCAACCGTCTACCTGTTCCAATCATTGTTCTACTTGTCGAAATTTACAAATAATTTCCTTTAAAGGATTAACAATGGGGCTCGTTGTTCACTTAAACTTGAAGAACAATAAATTGGCGAATTGTACTGTTTGGATGCGTTGCATATATGTTTCTTAGACTATATCGAAGCAATATATACAAAGATTTCAACCGTCTACCTGTTCCATTCATTGTTCTACTTGTCGAAAGTTACAATTAATTTCCGATAACGGATTAAACTTTGGGGCTCATTGTTCACTTAAACTTGAAGAACAAAAAATTGGCGAATTGTATTGTTTGGATGCGTTGCTTATATGTTTCTTATACTATATAGAAGCAATATATACAAAGATTTCAACCGTCTACCTGTTCCACTTTATCTGTTCTACTTGTCGAAAGTTACAAATAATTTCCGATAAAGGATTAACAATGGGGCTCATTGTTCACTTAAAATTGAAGAACAAAAAATTGACGAATGGTACTGTTTGGATGCCTTGCATATATGTTTCTTAGACTATATGGAAGCAATATATACAAAGATTTCTACCATCCACGTGTTCCAATCATTGTTCTACTTGTCGAAATTTACAAATAATTTCCGATAAAGGATTAACAATCGGGCTCATTGTTCACTTAACCTTGAAGAACAAAAAATTGGCGAATGGTACTGTTTGGATGCTTTGCACATATGTTTCTTAGACTATATAGAAGCAATATATAAATTGATTTCAACCGTCTACCTGTTCCAATCATTGTTCTACTTGTAGAAAGTTACAAATAATTTCCGTTTCATGATTATCAATGGGGCTCGTTGTTCACTTAAACTTGAAGAACAAAAAATTGGCGAATGGTACTGTTTGGATGCTTTGCATATATGTTTCGTAGACTATATAGAAACAATATATACAATGATTTCAACCGTCTACCTGTTGCATTCATTGTTCTACTTGTCGAAATTTACTAATAATTTCCTTTGCAGGATTAACAATGGGGCTCGTAGTTCACTTAATCTTGAAGAACAAAAAATTGGCGAATGGTACTGTTTGGATGCTTTGTATATATGTTTCTTAGACTATATAGAAGCAATATATACAAAGATTTCAACCGTCTACCTGTTCCATTCATTGTTCTACTTGTCGAAAATTACAAATAATTTCCGATAAAGGATTAACCATTGGGGCTCATTGTTCACTAAACTTGAAGAACAAAAAATTGTTGAATTGTACTGTTTGGATGCTTTGCATATATGTTTCTTAGACTATATAGAAGCAATATATACAACGATTTCAACCGTCTACATGATACATTCATTGTTCTACTTGTCGAAATTTACAAATAATTTCCTTTAAAGGATTAACAATGGGGCTCGTAGTTCACTTAAACTTGAAGAACAAAAAATTGGCGAATTGTACTGTTTGGATGCTTTGCATATATGATTCTTAGACTATTTAGAAGCAATATATAGAAAGATTTCACCCGTCTTCCGGTACTATTCATTGTTCTACTTGTAGAAAGTTACAAATAATTTCCATTTCATGATTATCAATGGGGCTCGCTGTTCACTTAAACTTGAAGATCAAAAAATTGGCGATTGTTACTGTTTAGATGCTTTTCATATAGGTTTCTTAGACTATATAGAAGCAACATATACAAAGATTTCAACCGTCTACCTGTTCTATTCATTGTTCTAATTGTAGAAAGTTACAAATAATTTCCGTTTCATGATTATCAATGGGGCTCGTTGTTCACTTAAACTTGAAGAACAAAAAATTGGCGAATGGTACTGTTTGGATGCTTTGCATATATTTTTCTTATACTATATAGAAGCAATATATACAAAGATTTCAACCTTCTACCTGTTCAATTCACTGTTCTACTTGTCGAAAGTTACAAATAATTTCCGATAAAGGATTAACAATGGGGCTCATTGTTCACTTAAAATTGAAGAACAAAAAATTGGCGAATGGTACTGTTTGGATGCTTTGCATATATGTTTCTTAGACTATATGGAAGCAATATATACAAAGATTTCAACCGTCTGCGTGTTCCAATCATTGTCCTACTTGTAGAAAGTTACAATTAATTTTCGTTAAAGGATTAACAATGGTGCTCGTAGTTCACTTAAACTTGAAGAACAAAAAATTGGCGAATTGTACTGTCTACCTGTACTATTTATTGTTCTACTTGTAGAAAGTTACAAATAATTTCCATTTCATGATTATCAATGGGGCTCGCTGTTCACTTAAACTTGAAGATCAAAAAATTGGCGAATTGTACTGTTTGGATGCTTTGCAGATATGTTTCATAGACTATATAGAAGCAATATATACAAAGATTTCAACCGTCTACCTGTTCCATTCATTGTTCTACTTGTCGAAAATTACAAATAATTTCCGATAAAGGATTAACCATTGGGGCTCATTGTTCACTAAACTTGAAGAACAAAAAATTGTTGAATTGTACTGTTTGGATGCTTTGCATATATGCTTCTTAGACTATATAGAAGCAATATATACAACGATTTCAACCGTCTACATGATACATTCATTGTTCTACTTGTCGAAATTTACAAATAATTTCCTTTAAAGGATTAACAATGGGGCTCGTAGTTCACTTAAACTTGAAGAACAAAAAATTGGCGATTGTTACTGTTTAGATGCTTTTCATATAGGTTTCTTAGACTATATAGTAGCAACATATACAAAGATTTCAACCGTCTACCTGTTCTATTCATTGTTCTACTTGTAGAAAGTTACAAATAATTTCCGTTTCATGATTATCTATGGGGCTCGTTGTTCACTTAATCTTGAAGAACAAAAAATTGGCGAATGGTACTGTTTGGATGCTTTGCACATATGTTTCTTAGACTATATAGAAGCAATATATAAATTGATTTCAACCGTCTACCTGTTCCAATCATTGTTCTACTTGTAGAAAGTTACAAATAATTTCCGTTTCATGATTATCAATGGGGCTCGCTGTTCACTTAAACTTGAAGATCAAAAAATTGGCGATTGTTACTGTTTAGATGCTTTTCATATAGGTTTCTTAGACTATATAGAAGCAACATATACAAAGATTTCAACCGTCTACATGATACATTCATTGTTCTACTTGTCGAAATTTACAAATAATTTCCTTTAAAGGATTAACAATGGGGCTCGTAGTTCACTTAAACTTGAAGAACAAAAAATTGGCGAATTGTACTGTTTGGATGCTTTGCATATATGTTTCTCAGACTATTTAGAAGCAATATATAGAAAGATTTCACCCGTCTTCCGGTACTATTCATTGTTCTACTTGTAGAAAGTTACAAATAATTTCCATTTCATGATTATCAATGGGGCTCGCTGTTCACTTAAACTTGAAGATCAAAAAATTGGCGATTGTTACTGTTTAGATGCTTTTCATATAGGTTTCTTAGACTATATAGAAGCAACATATACAAAGATTTCAACCGTCTACCTGTTCTATTCATTGTTCTAATTGTAGAAAGTTAGAAATAATTTCCGTTTCATGATTATCAATGG
Organism: Cerceris ruficornis; assembly: GCA_963989415.1. Lineage (NCBI taxonomy): Eukaryota > Metazoa > Arthropoda > Insecta > Hymenoptera > Crabronidae > Cerceris > Cerceris ruficornis. The sequence continues at coordinate 915,257 of CAXDIW010000469.1, read as the reverse complement.
GGCTCGTTGTTCACTTAAACTTGAAGAACAAAAAATTGGCGAATGGTACTGTTTGGATGCTTTGCATATATGTTTCTTATACTATATAGAAGAAATATATACAAAGATTTCAACTTTCTACCTGTTCAATTCACTGTTCTACTTGTCGAAAGTTACAAATAATTTCCGATAAAGGATTAACAATGGGGCTCATTGTTCACTTAAAATTGAAGAACAAAAAATTGGCGAATGGTACTGTTTGGATGCTTTGCATATATGTTTCTTAGACTATATGGAAGCAATATATACAAAGATTTCAACCGTCTGCGTGTTCCAATCATTGTCCTACTTGTAGAAAGTTACAATTAATTTCCGTTAAAGGATTAACAATGGGGCTCGTAGTTCACTTAAACTTGAAGAACAAAAAATTGGCGAATTGTACTGTTTGGATGCTTTGCAGATATGTTTCATAGACTATATAGAAGCAATATATACAATGATATCAACCGTCTACCTGTTCCATTCATTGTTCTACTTGTCGAAATTTACAAATAATTACCTTGGAAGGATTAACAATGGGGCTCGTTGTCCACTTAAACTTGAAGAACAATAAATTGGCGAATTGTACTGTCTACCTGTACTATTTATTGTTCTACTTGTAGAAAGTTACAAATAATTTCCATTTCATGATTATCAATGGGGCTCGCTGTTCACTTAAACTTGAAGATCAAAAAATTGGCGAATTGTACTGTTTGGATGCTTTGCAGATATGTTTCATAGACTATATAGAAGCAATATATACAATGATATCAACCGTCTACCTGTTCCATTCATTGTTCTACTTGTCGAAATTTACAAATAATTACCTTGGAAGGATTAACAATGGGGCTCGTAGTTCACTTAAACTTGAAGAAAAAAAAATTGGCGAATTGTACTGTTTGGATGCTTTGCATATATGTTTCTTATACTATATAGAAGCAATATATACAAAGATTTCAACCGTCTACCTATTCCAATCATTGTTCTACTTGTAGAAAGTTACAATTAATTTCCGATAAAGGATTAACAATGGGGCTCATTGTTCACTTAAAATTGAAGAACAAAAAATTGGCGAATTGTACTGTTTGGATGCTTTGCATATATGTTTCTTATACTATATAGAAGCAATATATACAAATATTTCAACCGTCTACCTGTTCCATTCATTGTTCTACTTGTCGAAATTTACAAATAATTTCCGATAAAGTATTAACAACCGGGCTCATTGTTCACTTAACCTCGAAGAACAAAAAATTGGCGAATGGTACTGTTTGGATGCTTTGCATATATGTTTCTTAGACTATACGGAAGCAATATATACAAATATTTCAACCGTCTACCTGTTCCATTCATTGTTCTACATGTCGAAATTTACAAATAATTTCCTTTGAAGGATTAACAATGGGGCTCGTAGTTCACTTAAACTTGAAGAACAAAAAATTGGCGAATGGTACTGTTTGGATGCTTTGTATATATGTTTCTTAGACTATATAGAAGCAATATATACAAAGATTTCAACCGTCTACCTGTTCCATTCATTGTTCTACTTGTCGAAAATTACAAATAATTTCCGATAAAGGATTAACCATTGGGGCTCATTGTTCACTAAACTTGAAGAACAAAAAATTGTTGAATTGTACTGTTTGGATGCTTTGCATATATGTTTCTTAGACTATATAGAAGCAATATATACAACGATTTCAACCGTCTACATGATACATTCATTGTTCTACTTGTCGAAATTTACAAATAATTTCCTTTAAAGGATTAACAATGGGGCTCGTAGTTCACTTAAACTTGAAGAACAAAAAATTGGCGAATTGTACTGTTTGGATGCTTTGCATATATGATTCTTAGACTATTTAGAAGCAATATATAGAAAGATTTCACCCGTCTTCCGGTACTATTCATTGTTCTACTTGTAGAAAGTTACAAATAATTTCCATTTCATGATTATCAATGGGGCTCGCTGTTCACTTAAACTTGAAGATCAAAAAATTGGCGATTGTTACTGTTTAGATGCTTTTCATATAGGTTTCTTAGACTATATAGAAGCAACATATACAAAGATTTCAACCGTCTACCTGTTCTATTCATTGTTCTAATTGTAGAAAGTTACAAATAATTTCCGTTTCATGATTATCAATGGGGCTCGTTGTTCACTTAAACTTGAAGAACAAAAAATTGGCGAATGGTACTGTTTGGATGCTTTGCATATATTTTTCTTATACTATATAGAAGCAATATATACAAAGATTTCAACCTTCTACCTGTTCAATTCACTGTTCTACTTGTCGAAAGTTACAAATAATTTCCGATAAAGGATTAACAATGGGGCTCATTGTTCACTTAAAATTGAAGAACAAAAAATTGGCGAATGGTACTGTTTGGATGCTTTGCATATATGTTTCTTAGACTATATGGAAGCAATATATACAAAGATTTCAACCGTCTGCGTGTTCCAATCATTGTCCTACTTGTAGAAAGTTACAATTAATTTCCGTTAAAGGATTAACAATGGTGCTCGTAGTTCACTTAAACTTGAAGAACAAAAAATTGGCGAATTGTACTGTCTACCTGTACTATTTATTGTTCTACTTGTAGAAAGTTACAAATAATTTCCATTTCATGATTATCAATGGGGCTCGCTGTTCACTTAAACTTGAAGATCAAAAAATTGGCGAATTGTACTGTTTGGATGCTTTGCAGATATGTTTCATAGACTATATAGAAGCAATATATACAAAGATTTCAACCGTCTACCTGTTCCATTCATTGTTCTACTTGTCGAAAATTACAAATAATTTCCGATAAAGGATTAACCATTGGGGCTCATTGTTCACTAAACTTGAAGAACAAAAAATTGTTGAATTGTACTGTTTGGATGCTTTGCATATATGTTTCTTAGACTATATAGAAGCAATATATACAACGATTTCAACCGTCTACATGATACATTCATTGTTCTACTTGTCGAAATTTACAAATAATTTCCTTTAAAGGATTAACAATGGGGCTCGTAGTTCACTTAAACTTGAAGAACAAAAAATTGGCGATTGTTACTGTTTAGATGCTTTTCATATAGGTTTCTTAGACTATATAGAAGCAACATATACAAAGATTTCAACCGTCTACCTGTTCTATTCATTGTTCTACTTGTAGAAAGTTACAAATAATTTCCGTTTCATGATTATCTATGGGGCTCGTTGTTCACTTAATCTTGAAGAACAAAAAATTGGCGAATGGTACTGTTTGGGTGCTTTGCACATATGTTTCTTAGACTATATAGAAGCAATATATAAATTGATTTCAACCGTCTACCTGTTCCAATCATTGTTCTACTTGTAGAAAGTTACAAATAATTTCCGTTTCATGATTATCAATGGGGCTCGCTGTTCACTTAAACTTGAAGATCAAAAAATTGGCGATTGTTACTGTTTAGATGCTTTTCATATAGGTTTCTTAGACTATATAGAAGCAACATATACAAAGATTTCAACCGTCTACATGATACATTCATTGTTCTACTTGTCGAAATTTACAAATAATTTCCTTTAAAGGATTAACAATGGGGCTCGTAGTTCACTTAAACTTGAAGAACAAAAAATTGGCGAATTGTACTGTTTGGATGCTCTGCATATATGTTTCTCAGACTATTGAGAAGCAATATATAGAAAGATTTCACCCGTCTTCCGGTACTATTCATTGTTCTACTTGTAGAAAGTTACAAATAATTTCCATTTCATGATTATCAATGGGGCTCGCTGTTCACTTAAACTTGAAGATCAAAAAATTGGCGATTGTTACTGTTTAGATGCTTTTCATATAGGTTTCTTAGACTATATAGAAGCAACATATACAAAGATTTCAACCGTCTACCTGTTCTATTCATTGTTCTAATTGTAGAAAGTTAGAAATAATTTCCGTTTCATGATTATCAATGGGGCTCGTTGTTCACTTAAACTTGAAGAACAAAAAATTGGCGAATGGTACTGTTTGGATGCTTTGCATATATGTTTCTTATACTATATAGAAGAAATATATACAAAGATTTCAACCTTCTACCTGTTCAATTCACTGTTCTACTTGTCGAAAGTTACAAATAATTTCCGATAAAGGATTAACAATGGGGCTCATTGTTCACTTAAAATTGAAGAACAAAAAATTGGCGAATGGTACTGTTTGGATGCTTTGCATATATGTTTCTTAGACTATATGGAAGCAATATATACAAAGATTTCAACCGTCTGCGTGTTCCAATCATTGTCCTACTTGTAGAAAGTTACAATTAATTTCCGTTAAAGGATTAACAATGGGGCTCGTAGTTCACTTAAACTTGAAGAACAAAAAATTGGCGAATTTTACTGTTTGGATGCTTTGCAGATATGTTTCATAGACTATATAGAAGCAATATATACAATGATATCAACCGCCTACCTGTTCCATTCATTGTTCTACTTGTCGAAATTTACAAATAATTACCTTGGAAGGATTAACAATGGGGCTCGTTGTCCACTTAAACTTGAAGAACAATAAATTGGCGAATTGTACTGTCTACCTGTACTATTTATTGTTCTACTTGTAGAAAGTTACAAATAATTTCCATTTCATGATTATCAATGGGGCTCGCTGTTCACTTAAACTTGAAGATCAAAAAATTGGCGAATTGTACTGTTTGGATGCTTTGCAGATATGTTTCATAGACTATATAGAAGCAATATATACAATGATATCAACCGTCTACCTGTTCCATTCATTGTTCTACTTGTCGAAATTTACAAATAATTACCTTGGAAGGATTAACAATGGGGCTCGTAGTTCACTTAAACTTGAAGAAAAAAAAATTGGCGAATTGTACTGTTTGGATGCTTTGCATATATGTTTCTTATACTATATAGAAGCAATATATACAAAGATTTCAACCGTCTACCTATTCCAATCATTGTTCTACTTGTAGAAAGTTACAATTAATTTCCGATAAAGGATTAACAATGGGGCTCATTGTTCACTTAAAATTGAAGAACAAAAAATTGGCGAATGGTACTGTTTGGATGCTTTGCATATATGTTTCTTAGACTATATAGAAGCAATATATACAAAGATTTCAACCGTCTACCTGTTCCATTCATTGTTCTATTTGTCGAAACTTACAAATAATTTCCGATAACGGATTAACCATTGGGGCTCATTGTTCACTTAAACTTGAAGAACAAAAAATTGGCGAATTGTACTGTTTGGATGCTTTGCATATATGTTTCTTATACTATATAGAAGCAATATATACAAAGATTTCAACCGTCTACCTGTTCCATTCACTGTTCTACTTGTCGAAAGTTACAAATAATTTCCGATAAAGGATTAACAGTGGGGCTTATTGTTCACTTAAAATTGAAGAACAAAAAATTTACGAATGGTACAGTTTGGATGCTTTGCATATATGTTTCTTAGACTATATGGAAGCAATATATACAAAGATTTCAACCGTCTGCGTGTTCCAATCATTGTCCTACTTGTAGAAAGTTATAATTAATTTCCGTTAAAGGATTAACAATGGGGCTCGTAGTTCCCTTAAACTTGAAGAACAAAAAATTGGCGAATTGTACTGTTTGGATGCTTTGCATATATGTTTCTTAGACTATTTAGAAGCAACATATAGAAAGATTTCACCCGTCTACCTGTACTATTTATTGTTCTACTTGTAGAAAGTTACAAATAATTTCCATTTCATGATTATCAATGGGGCTCGCTGTTCACTTAAACTTGAAGATCAAAAAATTGGCGAATTGTACTGTTTGGATGCTTTGCATATATGTTTCTTAGACTATATAGAAGCAATACATACAATGATTTCAACCGTCTACATGATACATTCATTGTTCTACTTGTCGAAATTTACAAATAATTTCCTTTAAAGGATTAACAATGGGGCTCGTAGTTCACTTAAACTTGAAGAACAAAAAATTGGCGAATTGTACTGTTTGGATGCTTTGCATATATGTTTCTTAGACTATTTAGAAGCAATATATAGAAAGATTTCACCCGTCTTCCGGTACTATTCATTGTTCTACTTGTAGAAAGTTACAAATAATTTCCGTTAAAGGATTAACAATGGCGCTCGTTGTTCACTTAAACTTGAAGAACAAAAAATTGGCGAATGGTACTGTTTGGATGCTTTGCATATAAGTTTCTAAGACTATATAGACGCAATATATACAAAGATTTCAACCGTCTACCTGTTCTATTCATTGTTCTACTTGTCGAAAGTTACAAATAATTTCCGTTTCATGATTATCAATGGGGCTCGTTGTTCACTTAAACTTGAAGAACAAAAAATTGGCGAATGGTACTGTTTGGATGCTTTGCATATATGTTTCTTATACTATATAGAAGCAATATATACAAAGATTTCAACCTTCTACCTGTTCAATTCACTGTTCTACTTGTCGAAAGTTACAAATAATTTCCGATAAAGGATTAACAATGGGGCTCATTGTTCACTTAAAATTGAAGAACAATAAATTGGCGAATGGTACTGTTTGGATGCTTTGCATATATGTTTCTTAGACTATATGGAAGCAATATATACAAAGATTTCAACCGTCTGCGTGTTCCAATCATTGTCCTACTTGTAGAAAGTTACAATTAATTTCCGTTAAAGGATTAACAATGGGGCTCGTAGTTCACTTAAACTTGAAGAACAAAAAATTGGCGAATTGTACTGTCTACCTGTACTATTTATTGTTCTACTTGTAGAAAGTTACAAATAATTTCCATTTCATGATTATCAATGGGGCTCGCTGTTCACTTAAACTTGAAGATCAAAAAATTGGCGAATGGTACTGTTTGGATGCTTTGCATATATGTTTCTTATACTATATAGAAGCAATATATACAAAGATTTCAACCTTCTACCTGTTCAATTCACTGTTCTACTTGTCGAAAGTTACAAATAATTTCCGATAAAGGATTAACAATGGGGCTCATTGTTCACTTAAAATTGAAGAACAATAAATTGGCGAATGGTACTGTTTGGATGCGTTGCATATATGTTTCTTATACTATATAGAAGCAATATATACAAAGATTTCAACCGTCTACCTGTTCCATTTTATCTGTTCTACTTGTCGAAAGTTACAAATAATTTCCGATAAAGGATTAACAATGGGGCTCATTGTTCACTTAAAATTGAAGAACAAAAAATTGACGAATGGTACTGTTTGGATGCCTTGCATATATGTTTCTTAGACTATATGGAAGCAATATATACAAAGATTTCAACCATCCACGTGTTCCAATCATTGTTCTACTTGTCGAAATTTACAAATAATTTCCGATAAAGGATTAACAATCGGGCTCATTGTTCACTTAACCTTGAAGAACAAAAAATTGGCGAATGGTACTGTTTGGATGCATTGCATATATGTTTCTTAGACTATACGGAAGCAATATATACAAATATTTCAACCGTCTACCTGTTCCATTCATTGTTCTACATGTCGAAAGTTACAAATAATTTCCGTTTCATGATTATCAATGGGGCTCGTTGTTCACTTAAACTTGAAGAACAAAAAATTGGCGAATGGTACTGTTTGGATGCTTTGCACATATGTTTCTTAGACTATATAGAAGCAATATATAAATTGATTTCAACCGTCTACCTGTTCCATTCATTGTTCTACATGTCGAAAGTTACAAATAATTTCCGTTTCATGATTATCAATGGGGCTCGTTGTTCACTTAAACTTGAAGAACAAAAAATTGGCGAATGGTACTGTTTGGATGCTTTGCACATATGTTTCTTAGACTATATAGAAGCAATATATAAATTGATTTCAACCGTCTACCTGTTCCAATCATTGTTCTACTTGTAGAAAGTTACAAATAATTTCCGTTTCATGATTATCAATGGGGCTCGTTGTTCACTTAAACTTGAAGAACAAAAAATTGGCGAATGGTACTGTTTGGATGCTTTGCATATATGTTTCTTAGACTATATAGAAGCAATATATACAAAGATTTCAACCGTCTACCTGTTCCAATCATTGTTCTACTTGTCGAAATTTACAAATAATTTCCTTTAAAGGATTAACAATGGGGCTCGTTGTTCACTTAAACTTGAAGAACAATAAATTGGCGAATTGTACTGTTTGGATGCTTTGCATATATGTTTCTTAGACTATACGGAAGCAATATATACAAATATTTCAACCGTCTACCTGATCCAATCATTGTTCTACTTGTCGAAATTTACAAATAATTTCCTTTAAAGGATTAACAATGGGGCTCGTTGTTCACTTAAACTTGAAGAACAATAAATTGGCGAATTGTACTGTTTGGAAGCTTTGCATATATGTTTCTTAGACTATATCGAAGCAATATATACAAAGATTTCAACCGTCTACCTGTTCCATTTTATCTGTTCTACTTGTCGAAAGTTACAAATAATTTCCGATAAAGGATTAACAATGGGGCTCATTGTTCACTTAAAATTGAAGAACAAAAAATTGACGAATGGTACTGTTTGGATGCCTTGCATATATGTTTCTTAGACTATATGGAAGCAATATATACAAAGATTTCAACCATCCACGTGTTCCAATCATTGTTCTACTTGTCGAAATTTACAAATAATTTCCGATAAAGGATTAACAATCGGGCTCATTGTTCACTTAACCTTGAAGAACAAAAAATTGGCGAATGGTACTGTTTGGATGCATTGCATATATGTTTCTTAGACTATACGGAAGCAATATATACAAATATTTCAACCGTCTACCTGTTCCATTCATTGTTCTACATGTCGAAAGTTACAAATAATTTCCGTTTCATGATTATCAATGGGGCTCGTTGTTCACTTAAACTTGAAGAACAAAAAATTGGCGAATGGTACTGTTTGGATGCTTTGCACATATGTTTCTTAGACTATATAGAAGCAATATATAAATTGATTTCAACCGTCTACCTGTTCCATTCATTGTTCTACATGTCGAAAGTTACAAATAATTTCCGTTTCATGATTATCAATGGGGCTCGTTGTTCACTTAAACTTGAAGAACAAAAAATTGGCGAATGGTACTGTTTGGATGCTTTGCACATATGTTTCTTAGACTATATAGAAGCAATATATAAATTGATTTCAACCGTCTACCTGTTCCAATCATTGTTCTACTTGTAGAAAGTTACAAATAATTTCCGTTTCATGATTATCAATGGGGCTCGTTGTTCACTTAAACTTGAAGAACAAAAAATTGGCGAATGGTACTGTTTGGATGCTTTGCATATATGTTTCTTAGACTATATAGAAGCAATATATACAAAGATTTCAACCGTCTACCTGTTCCAATCATTGTTCTACTTGTCGAAATTTACAAATAATTTCCTTTAAAGGATTAACAATGGGGCTCGTTGTTCACTTAAACTTGAAGAACAATAAATTGGCGAATTGTACTGTTTGGATGCTTTGCATATATGTTTCTTAGACTATACGGAAGCAATATATACAAATATTTCAACCGTCTACCTGATCCAATCATTGTTCTACTTGTCGAAATTTACAAATAATTTCCTTTAAAGGATTAACAATGGGGCTCGTTGTTCACTTAAACTTGAAGAACAATAAATTGGCGAATTGTACTGTTTGGAAGCTTTGCATATATGTTTCTTAGACTATATCGAAGCAATATATACAAAGATTTCAACCGTCTACCTGTTCCATTCATTGTTCTACTTGTCGAAATTTACAATTAATTTCCGATAACGGATTAAACTTTGGGGCTCATTGTTCACTTAAACTTGAAGAACAAAAAATTGGCGAATTGTATTGTTTGGATGCGTTGCATATATGTTTCTTATACTATATAGAAGCAATATATACAAAGATTTCAACCGTCTACCTGTTCCATTTTATCTGTTCTACTTGTCGAAAGTTACAAATAATTTCCGATAAAGGATAACAATGGGGCTCATTGTTCACTTAAAATTGAAGAACAAAAAATTGACGAATGGTACTGTTTGGATGCCTTGCATATATGTTTCTTAGACTATATGGAAGCAATATATACAAAGATTTCAACCATCCACGTGTTCCAATCATTGTTCTACTTGTCGAAATTTACAAATAATTTCCGATAAAGGATTAACAATCGGGCTCATTGTTCACTTAACCTTGAAGAACAAAAAATTGGCGAATGGTACTGTTTGGATGCATTGCATATATGTTTCTTAGACTATACGGAAGCAATATATACAAATATTTCAACCGTCTACCTGTTCCATTCATTGTTCTACATGTCGAAAGTTACAAATAATTTCCGTTTCATGATTATCAATGGGGCTCGTTGTTCACTTAAACTTGAAGAACAAAAAATTGGCGAATGGTACTGTTTGGATGCTTTGCACATATGTTTCTTAGACTATATAGAAGCAATATATAAATTGATTTCAACCGTCTACCTGTTCCATTCATTGTTCTACATGTCGAAAGTTACAAATAATTTCCGTTTCATGATTATCAATGGGGCTCGTTGTTCACTTAAACTTGAAGAACAAAAAATTGGCGAATGGTACTGTTTGGATGCTTTGCACATATGTTTCTTAGACTATATAGAAGCAATATATAAATTGATTTCAACCGTCTACCTGTTCCAATCATTGTTCTACTTGTAGAAAGTTACAAATAATTTCCGTTTCATGATTATCAATGGGGCTCGTTGTTCACTTAAACTTGAAGAACAAAAAATTGGCGAATGGTACTGTTTGGATGCTTTGCATATATGTTTCGTAGACTATATAGAAACAATATATACAATGATTTCAACCGTCTACCTGTTGCATTCATTGTTCTACTTGTCGAAATTTACTAATAATTTCCTTTGCAGGATTAACAATGGGGCTCGTAGTTCACTTAATCTTGATGAACAAAAAATTGGCGAGTGGTACTGTTTGGATGATTTGTATATATGTTTCTCAGACTATATAGAAGCAATATATACAAAGATTTCAAACGTCTACCTGTTCCATTCATTGTTCTACTTGTCGAAAGTTACAAATAATTTCCGATAACGGATTAACCATTGGGGCTCATTGTTCACTTAAACTTGAAGAACAAAAAATTGGCGAATTGTACTGTTTGGATGCTTTGCATATATGTTTCTTATACTATATAGAAGCAATATATACAAATATTTCAACCGTCTACCTGTTCCATTCATTGTTCTACTTGTCGAAATTTACAAATAATTTCCGATAAAGGATTAACAATCGGGCTCATTGTTCACTTAACCTTGAAGAACAAAAAATTGGCGAATGGTACTGTTTGGATGCTTTGCATATATGTTTCTTAGACTATACGGAAGCAATATATACAAATATTTCAACCGTCTACCTGTTCCATTCATTGTTCTACATGTCGAAATTTACAAATAATTTCCTTTGAAGGATTAACAATGGGGCTCGTAGTTCACTTAAATTTGAAGAACAAAAAATTGGCGAATGGTACTGTTTGGATGCTTTGTATATATGTTTCTTAGACTATATAGAAGCAATATATACAAAGATTTCAACCGTCTACCTGTTCCATTCATTGTTCTACTTGTCGAAAATTACAAATAATTTCCGATAAAGGATTAACCATTGGGGCTCATTGTTCACTAAACTTGAAGAACAAAAAATTGTTGAATTGTACTGTTTGGATGCTTTGCACATATGTTTCGTAGACTATATAGAAGCAATATATACAATGATTTCAACCGTCTACATGATACATTCATTGTTCTACTTGTCGAAATTTACAAATAATTTCCTTTAAAGGATTAACAATGGGGCTCGTAGTTCACTTAAACTTGAAGAACAAAAAATTGGCGAATTGTACTGTTTGGATGCTTTGCATATAGGTTTCTCAGACTATTTAGAAGCAATATATAGAAAGATTTCACCCGTCTTCCGGTACTATTCATTGTTCTACTTGTAGAAAGTTACAAATAATTTCCATTTCATGATTATCAATGGGGCTCGCTGTTCAATTAAACTTGAAGAACAAAAAATTGGCGAATGATACTGTTTGGATGCTTTGCACATATGTTTCTTAGACTATATAGAAGCAATATATACATTGATTTCAACCGTCTACCTGTTCCAATCATTGTTCTACTTGTCGAAATTTACAAATAATTTCCTTTAAAGGATTAACAATGGGGCTCGTTGTTCACTTAAACTTGAAGAACAATAAATTGGCGAATTGTACTGTTTGGATGCTTTGCATATATGTTTCTTAGACTATATAGAAGCAATATATACAAATATTTCAACCGTCTACCTGTTCCAATCATTGTTCTACTTGTCGAAATTTACAAATAATTTCCTTTAAAGGATTAACAATGGGGCTCGTTGTTCACTTAAACTTGAAGAACAATAAATTGGCGAATTGTACTGTTTGGATGCGTTGCATATATGTTTCTTAGACTATATCGAAGCAATATATACAAAGATTTCAACCGTCTACCTGTTCCATTCATTGTTCTACTTGTCGAAAGTTACAATTAATTTCCGATAACGGATTAAACTTTGGGGCTCATTGTTCACTTAAACTTGAAGAACAAAAAATTGGCGAATTGTATTGTTTGGATGCGTTGCTTATATGTTTCTTATACTATATAGAAGCAATATATACAAAGATTTCAACCGTCTACCTGTTCCACTTTATCTGTTCTACTTGTCGAAAGTTACAAATAATTTCCGATAAAGGATTAACAATGGGGCTCATTGTTCACTTAAAATTGAAGAACAAAAAATTGACGAATGGTACTGTTTGGATGCCTTGCATATATGTTTCTTAGACTATATGGAAGCAATATATACAAAGATTTCTACCATCCACGTGTTCCAATCATTGTTCTACTTGTCGAAATTTACAAATAATTTCCGATAAAGGATTAACAATCGGGCTCATTGTTCACTTAACCTTGAAGAACAAAAAATTGGCGAATGGTACTGTTTGGATGCATTGCATATATGTTTCTTAGACTATACGGAAGCAATATATACAAATATTTCAACCGTCTACCTGTTCCATTCATTGTTCTACATGTCGAAAGTTACAAATAATTTCCGTTTCATGATTATCAATGGGGCTCGTTGATCACTTAAACTTGAAGAACAAAAAATTGGCGAATGGTACTGTTTGGATGCTTTGCACATATGTTTCGTAGACTATATAGAAGCAATATATACAATGATTTCAACCGTCTACATGATCCATTCATTGTTCTACTTGTCGAAATTTACAAATAATTTCCTTTAAAGGATTAACAATGGGGCTCGTAGTTCACTTAAACTTGAAGAACAAAAAATTGGCGAATGGTACTGTTTGGATGCTTTGCATATATGTTTCTTAGACTATATAGAAGCAATATATACAATTATTTCAACCGTCTACCTGTTGCATTCATTGTTCTACTTGTCGAAATTTACAAATAATTTCCTTTGAAGGATTAACAATGTGGCTCGTAGTTCACTTAAACTTGAAGAACAAAAAATTGGCGAATGGTACTGTTTGGATGCTTTGTATATATGTTTCTTAGACTATATAGAAGCAATATATACAAAGATTTCAACCGTCTACCTGTTCCATTCACTGTTCTACTTGTCGAAAGTTACAAATAATTTCCGATAAAGGATTAACAATGGGGCTCATTGTTCACTTAAAATTGAAGAACAAAAAATTGACGAATGGTACTGTTTGGATGCTTTGCATATATGTTTCTTAGACTATATGGAAGCAATATATACAAAGATTTCAACCGTCCACGTGTTCCAATCATTGTTCTACTTGTCGAAATTTACAAATAATTTCCGATAAAGGAATAACAATCGGGCTCATTGTTCACTTAACCTTGAAGAACAAAAAATTGGCGAATGGTACTGTTTGGATGATTTGCATATATGTTTCTTAGACTATACGGATGCAATATATACAAATATTTCAACCGTCTACCTGTTCCATTCATTGTTCTACATGTCGAAAGTTACAAATAATTTCCGTTTCATGATTATCAATGGGGCTCGTTGTTCACTTAAACTTGAAGAACAAAAAATTGGCGAATGGTACTGTTTGGATGCTTTGCACAAATGTTTCTTAGACTATATAGAAGCAATATATACATTGATTTCAACCGTCTACCTGTTCCAATCATTGTTCTACTTGTCGAAATTTACAAATAATTTCCTTTAAAGGATTAACAATGGGGCTCGTTGTTCACTTAAACTTGAAGAACAATAAATTGGCGAATTGTACTGTTTGGATGCTTTGCATATATGTTTCTTAGACTATATAGAAGCAATATATACAAAGATTTCAACCGTCTACCTGTTCCATTCATTGTTCTACTTGTCGAAAGTTACAATTAATTTCCGTTAACGGATTAACCATTGGGGCTCATTGTTCACTTAAACTTGAAGAACAAAAAATTGGCGAATTGTATTGTTTGGATGCTTTGCATATATGTTTCTTAGACTATACGGAAGCAATATATACAAATATTTCAACCGTCTACCTGTTCCATTCATTGTTCTACATGTCGAAAGTTACAAATAATTTCCGTTTCATGATTATCAATGGGGCTCGTTGTTCACTTAAACTTGAAGAACAAAAAATTGGCGAATGGTACTGTTTGGATGCTTTGCACATATGTTTCTTAGACTATATAGAAGCAATATATAAATTGATTTCAACCGTCTACCTGTTCCATTCATTGTTCTACATGTCGAAAGTTACAAATAATTTCCGTTTCATGATTATCAATGGGGCTCGTTGTTCACTTAAACTTGAAGAACAAAAAATTGGCGAATGGTACTGTTTGGATGCTTTGCACATATGTTTCTTAGACTATATAGAAGCAATATATAAATTGATTTCAACCGTCTACCTGTTCCAATCATTGTTCTACTTGTAGAAAGTTACAAATAATTTCCGTTTCATGATTATCAATGGGGCTCGTTGTTCACTTAAACTTGAAGAACAAAAAATTGGCGAATGGTACTGTTTGGATGCTTTGCATATATGTTTCGTAGACTATATAGAAACAATATATACAATGATTTCAACCGTCTACCTGTTGCATTCATTGTTCTACTTGTCGAAATTTACTAATAATTTCCTTTGCAGGATTAACAATGGGGCTCGTAGTTCACTTAATCTTGATGAACAAAAAATTGGCGAGTGGTACTGTTTGGATGATTTGTATATATGTTTCTCAGACTATATAGAAGCAATATATACAAAGATTTCAAACGTCTACCTGTTCCATTCATTGTTCTACTTGTCGAAAGTTACAAATAATTTCCGATAACGGATTAACCATTGGGGCTCATTGTTCACTTAAACTTGAAGAACAAAAAATTGGCGAATTGTACTGTTTGGATGCTTTGCATATATGTTTCTTATACTATATAGAAGCAATATATACAAATATTTCAACCGTCTACCTGTTCCATTCATTGTTCTACTTGTCGAAATTTACAAATAATTTCCGATAAAGGATTAACAATCGGGCTCATTGTTCACTTAACCTTGAAGAACAAAAAATTGGCGAATGGTACTGTTTGGATGCTTTGCATATATGTTTCTTAGACTATACGGAAGCAATATATACAAATATTTCAACCGTCTACCTGTTCCATTCATTGTTCTACATGTCGAAATTTACAAATAATTTCCTTTGAAGGATTAACAATGGGGCTCGTAGTTCACTTAAATTTGAAGAACAAAAAATTGGCGAATGGTACTGTTTGGATGCTTTGTATATATGTTTCTTAGACTATATAGAAGCAATATATACAAAGATTTCAACCGTCTACCTGTTCCATTCATTGTTCTACTTATCGAAAGTTACAAATAATTTCCGTTAAGGGATTAACAATGGGGCTCGTAGTTCACTTAAACTTGAAGAACAAAAAATTGGCGAATGGTACTGTTTGGATGCTTTGTATATATGTTTCTTAGACTATATAGAAGCAATATATACAAAGATTTCAACCGTCTACCTGTTCCATTCACTGTTCTACTTGTCGAAAGTTACAAATAATTTCCGATAAAGGATTAACAATGGGGCTCATTGTTCACTTAAAATTGAAGAACAAAAAATTGACGAATGGTACTGTTTGGATGCTTTGCATATATGTTTCTTAGACTATATGGAAGCAATATATACAAAGATTTCAACCGTCCACGTGTTCCAATCATTGTTCTACTTGTCGAAATTTACAAATAATTTCCGATAAAGGAATAACAATCGGGCTCATTGTTCACTTAACCTTGAAGAACAAAAAATTGGCGAATGGTACTGTTTGGATGATTTGCATATATGTTTCTTAGACTATACGGATGCAATATATACAAATATTTCAACCGTCTACCTGTTCCATTCATTGTTCTACATGTCGAAAGTTACAAATAATTTCCGTTTCATGATTATCAATGGGGCTCGTTGTTCACTTAAACTTGAAGAACAAAAAATTGGCGAATGGTACTGTTTGGATGCTTTGCACAAATGTTTCTTAGACTATATAGAAGCAATATATACATTGATTTCAACCGTCTACCTGTTCCAATCATTGTTCTACTTGTCGAAATTTACAAATAATTTCCTTTAAAGGATTAACAATGGGGCTCGTTGTTCACTTAAACTTGAAGAACAATAAATTGGCGAATTGTACTGTTTGGATGCTTTGCATATATGTTTCTTAGACTATATAGAAGCAATATATACAAAGATTTCAACCGTCTACCTGTTCCATTCATTGTTCTACTTGTCGAAAGTTACAATTAATTTCCGTTAACGGATTAACCATTGGGGCTCATTGTTCACTTAAACTTGAAGAACAAAAAATTGGCGAATTGTATTGTTTGGATGCTTTGCATATATGTTTCTTAGACTATACGGAAGCAATATATACAAATATTTCAACCGTCTACCTATTCCAATCATTGTTCTACTTGTAGAAAGTTACAATTAATTTCCGATAAAGGATTAACAATGGGGCTCATTGTTCACTTAAAATTGAAGAACAAAAAATTGGCGAATGGTACTGTATGGATGCTTTGCATATATGTTTCTTAGACTATACGGAAGCAATATATACAAATATTTCAACCGTCTACCTGTTCCATTCATTGTTCTACATGTCGAAAGTTACAAATAATTTCCGTTTCATGATTATCAATGGGGCTCGTTGTTCACTTAAACTTGAAGAACAAAAAATTGGCGAATGGTACTGTTTGGATGCTTTGCACATATGTTTCTTAGACTATATAGAAGCAATATATAAATTGATTTCAACCGTCTACCTGTTCCAATCATTGTTCTACTTGTAGAAAGTTACAAATAATTTCCGTTTCATGATTATCAATGGGGCTCGTTGTTCACTTAAACTTGAAGAACAAAAAATTGGCGAATGGTACTGTTTGGATGCTTTGCATATATGTTTCGTAGACTATATAGAAACAATATATACAATGATTTCAACCGTCTACCTGTTGCATTCATTGTTCTACTTGTCGAAATTTACTAATAATTTCCTTTGCAGGATTAACAATGGGGCTCGTAGTTCACTTAATCTTGAAGAACAAAAAATTGGCGAGTGGTACTGTTTGGATGATTTGTATATATGTTTCTTAGACTATATAGAAGCAATATATACAAAGATTTCAACCGTCTACCTGTTCCATTCATTGTTCTACTTGTCGAAAGTTACAAATAATTTCCGATAACGGATTAACCATTGGGGCTCATTGTTCACTTAAACTTGAAGAACAAAAAATTGGCGAATTGTACTGTTTGGATGCTTTGCATATATGTTTCTTAGACTATACGGAAGCAATATATACAAATATTTCAACCGTCTACCTGTTCCATTCATTGTTCTACATGTCGAAAGTTACAAATAATTTCCGTTTCATGATTATCAATGGGGCTCGTTGTTCACTTAAACTTGAAGAACAAAAAATTGGCGAATGGTACTGTTTGGATGCTTTGCACATATGTTTCTTAGACTATATAGAAGCAATATATAAATTGATTTCAACCGTCTACCTGTTCCAATCATTGTTCTACTTGTAGAAAGTTACAAATAATTTCCGTTTCATGATTATCAATGGGGCTCGCTGTTCACTTAAACTTGAAGATCAAAAAATTGGCGATTGTTACTGTTTAGATGCTTTTCATATAGGTTTCTTAGACTATATAGAAGCAACATATACAAAGATTTCAACCGTCTACATGATACATTCATTGTTCTACTTGTCGAAATTTACAATTAATTTCCTTTAAAGGATTAACAATGGGGCTCGTCGTTCACTTAAACTTGAAGAACAAAAAATTGGCGAATGGTACTGTTTGGATGCTTTGCATATATGTTTCTTAGACTATATGGAAGCAATATATACAAAGATTTCAACCGTCTGCGTGTTCCAATCATTGTCCTACTTGTAGAAAGTTACAATTAATTTCCGTTAAAGGATTAACAATGGGGCTCGTAGTTCACTTAAACTTGAAGAACAAAAAATTGGCGAATTGTACTGTCTACCTGTACTATTTATTGTTCTACTTGTAGAAAGTTACAAATAATTTCCATTTCATGATTATCAATGGGGCTCGCTGTTCACTTAAACTTGAAGATCAAAAAATTGGCGAATTGTACTGTTTGGATGCTTTGCAGATATGTTTCATAGACTATATAGAAGCAATATATACAATGATATCAACCGTCTACCTGTTCCATTCATTGTTCTACTTGTCGAAATTTACAAATAATTACCTTGGAAGGATTAACAATGGGGCTCGTAGTTCACTTAAACTTGAAGAACAAAAAATTGGCGAATGGTACTGTTTGGATGCTTTGCATATATGTTTCTTAGACTATATGGAAGCAATATATACAAATATTTCAACCGTCTACCTGTTCCATTCATTGTTCTACTTGTCGAAATTTACTAATAATTTCCTTTGCAGGATTAACAATGGGGCTCGTAGTTCACTTAATCTTGAAGAACAAAAAATTGGCGAGTGGTACTGTTTGGATGATTTGTATATATGTTTCTTAGACTATATAGAAGCAATATATACAAAGATTTCAACCGTCTACCTGTTCCATTCATTGTTCTACTTGTCGAAAGTTACAAATAATTTCCGATAACGGATTAACCATTGGGGCTCATTGTTCACTTAAACTTGAAGAACAAAAAATTGGCGAATTGTACTGTTTGGATGCTTTGCATATATGTTTCTTAGACTATACGGAAGCAATATATACAAATATTTCAACCGTCTACCTGTTCCATTCATTGTTCTACATGTCGAAAGTTACAAATAATTTCCGTTTCATGATTATCAATGGGGCTCGTTGTTCACTTAAACTTGAAGAACAAAAAATTGGCGAATGGTACTGTTTGGATGCTTTGCACATATGTTTCTTAGACTATATAGAAGCAATATATAAATTGATTTCAACCGTCTACCTGTTCCAATCATTGTTCTACTTGTAGAAAGTTACAAATAATTTCCGTTTCATGATTATCAATGGGGCTCGCTGTTCACTTAAACTTGAAGATCAAAAAATTGGCGATTGTTACTGTTTAGATGCTTTTCATATAGGTTTCTTAGACTATATAGAAGCAACATATACAAAGATTTCAACCGTCTACATGATACATTCATTGTTCTACTTGTCGAAATTTACAATTAATTTCCTTTAAAGGATTAACAATGGGGCTCGTCGTTCACTTAAACTTGAAGAACAAAAAATTGGCGAATGGTACTGTTTGGATGCTTTGCATATATGTTTCTTAGACTATATGGAAGCAATATATACAAAGATTTCAACCGTCTGCGTGTTCCAATCATTGTCCTACTTGTAGAAAGTTACAATTAATTTCCGTTAAAGGATTAACAATGGGGCTCGTAGTTCACTTAAACTTGAAGAACAAAAAATTGGCGAATTGTACTGTCTACCTGTACTATTTATTGTTCTACTTGTAGAAAGTTACAAATAATTTCCATTTCATGATTATCAATGGGGCTCGCTGTTCACTTAAACTTGAAGATCAAAAAATTGGCGAATTGTACTGTTTGGATGCTTTGCAGATATGTTTCATAGACTATATAGAAGCAATATATACAATGATATCAACCGTCTACCTGTTCCATTCATTGTTCTACTTGTCGAAATTTACAAATAATTACCTTGGAAGGATTAACAATGGGGCTCGTAGTTCACTTAAACTTGAAGAACAAAAAATTGGCGAATGGTACTGTTTGGATGCTTTGCATATATGTTTCTTAGACTATATGGAAGCAATATATACAAATATTTCAACCGTCTACCTGTTCCATTCATTGTTCTACTTGTCGAAATTTACAAATAATTTCCTTTAAAGGATTAACAATGGGGCTCATTGTTCACTTAAACTTGAAGAACAAAAAATTGGCGAATTGTACTGTTTGGATGCTTTGCAGATATGTTTCATAGACTATATAGAAGCAATATATACAATGATATCAACCGTCTACCTGTTCCATTCATAGTTCTACTTGTCGAAATTTACAAATAATTACCTTGGAAGGATTAACAATGGGGCTCATTGTTCACTTAAACTTGAAGAACAAAAAATTGGCGAATTGTACTGTTTGGATGCTTTGCATATATGTTTCTTAGACTATATAGAAGCAATATATACAATGATTTCAACCGTCTACATGATACATTCATTGTTCTACTTGTCGAAATTTACAAATAATTTCCTTTAAAGGATTAACAATGGGGCTCGTAGTTCACTTAAACTTGAAGAACAAAAAATTGGCGATTGTTACTGTTTAGATGCTTTTCATATAGGTTTCTTAGACTATATAGAAGCAACATATACAAAGATTTCAACCGTCTACCTGTTCTATTCATTGTTCTACTTGTAGAAAGTTACAAATAATTTCCGTTTCATGATTATCTATGGGGCTCGTTGTTCACTTAAACTTGAAGAACAAAAAATTGGCGAATGGTACTGTTTGGATGCTTTGCATATATGTTTCTTAGACTATTTAGAAGCAATATATAGAAAGATTTCACCCGTCTACCGGTACTATTCATGTTTCTACTTGTAGAAAGTTACAAATAATTTCCATTTCATGAATATCAATGGGGCTCGCTGTTCACTTAAACTTGAAGATCAAAAAATTGGCGATTGTTGCTGTTTAGATGCTTTTCATATAGGTTTCTTATACTATATAGAAGCAACATATACAAAGATTTCAACCGTCTACCTGTTCTATTCATTGTTCTACTTGTAGAAAGTTACAAATAATTTCCGTTTCATGATTATCTATGGGGCTCGTTGTTCACTTAATCTTGAAGAACAAAAAATTGGCGAATGGTACTGTTTGGATGCTTTGTATATATGTTTCTTAGACTATATAGAAGCAATATATACAAAGATTTCAACCGTCTACCTGTTCCATTCATTGTTCTACTTGTCGAAAGTTACAAATAATTTCCGATAACGGATTAACCATTGGGGCTCATTGTTCACTTAAACTTGAAGAACAAAAAATTGGCGAATTGTACTGTTTGGATGCTTTGCATATATGTTTCTTATACTATATAGAAGCAATATATACAAATATTTCAACCGTCTACCTGTTCCATTCATTGTTCTACTTGTCGAAATTTACAAATAATTTCCGATAAAGTATTAACAACCGGGCTCATTGTTCACTTAACCTCGAAGAACAAAAAATTGGCGAATGGTACTGTTTGGATGCTTTGCATATATGTTTCTTAGACTATACGGAAGCAATATATACAAATATTTCAACCGTCTACCTGTTCCATTCATTGTTCTACTTGTCGAAAATTACAAATAATTTCCGATAAAGGATTAACCATTGGGGCTCATTGTTCACTAAACTTGAAGAACAAAAAATTGTTGAATTGTACTGTTTGGATGCTTTGCATATATGTTTCTTAGACTATATAGAAGCAATATATACAACGATTTCAACCGTCTACATGATACATTCATTGTTCTACTTGTCGAAATTTACAAATAATTTCCTTTAAAGGATTAACAATGGGGCTCGTAGTTCACTTAAACTTGAAGAACAAAAAATTGGCGAATTGTACTGTTTGGATGCTTTGCATATATGATTCTTAGACTATTTAGAAGCAATATATAGAAAGATTTCACCCGTCTTCCGGTACTATTCATTGTTCTACTTGTAGAAAGTTACAAATAATTTCCATTTCATGATTATCAATGGGGCTCGCTGTTCACTTAAACTTGAAGATCAAAAAATTGGCGATTGTTACTGTTTAGATGCTTTTCATATAGGTTTCTTAGACTATATAGAAGCAACATATACAAAGATTTCAACCGTCTACCTGTTCCAATCATTGTTCTACTTGTAGAAAGTTACAAATAATTTCCGTTTCATGATTATCAATGGGGCTCGCTGTTCACTTAAACTTGAAGATCAAAAAATTGGCGATTGTTACTGTTTAGATGCTTTTCATATAGGTTTCTTAGACTATAAAGAAGCAACATATACAAAGATTTCAACCGTCTACATGATACATTCATTGTTCTACTTGTCGAAATTTACAAATAATTTCCTTTAAAGGATTAACAATGGGGCTCGTCGTTCACTTAAACTTGAAGAACAAAAAATTGGCGAATGGTACTGTTTGGATGCTTTGCATATATGTTTCTTAGACTATATGGAAGCAATATATACAAAGATTTCAACCGTCTGCGTGTTCCAATCATTGTCCTACTTGTAGAAAGTTACAATTAATTTCCGTTAAAGGATTAACAATGGGGCTCGTAGTTCACTTAAACTTGAAGAACAAAAAATTGGCGAATTGTACTGTCTACCTGTACTATTTATTGTTCTACTTGTAGAAAGTTACAAATAATTTCCATTTCATGATTATCAATGGGGCTCGCTGTTCACTTAAACTTGAAGATCAAAAAATTGGCGAATTGTACTGTTTGGATGCTTTGCAGATATGTTTCATAGACTATATAGAAGCAATATATACAATGATATCAACCGTCTACCTGTTCCATTCATTGTTCTACTTGTCGAAATTTACAAATAATTACCTTGGAAGGATTAACAATGGGGCTCGTAGTTCACTTAAACTTGAAGAACAAAAAATTGGCGAATGGTACTGTTTGGATGCTTTGCATATATGTTTCTTAGACTATATGGAAGCAATATATACAAATATTTCAACCGTCTACCTGTTCCATTCATTGTTCTACTTGTCGAAATTTACAAATAATTTCCTTTAAAGGATTAACAATGGGGCTCATTGTTCACTTAAACTTGAAGAACAAAAAATTGGCGAATTGTACTGTTTGGATGCTTTGCAGATATGTTTCATAGACTATATAGAAGCAATATATACAATGATATCAACCGTCTACCTGTTCCATTCATAGTTCTACTTGTCGAAATTTACAAATAATTACCTTGGAAGGATTAACAATGGGGCTCATTGTTCACTTAAACTTGAAGAACAAAAAATTGGCGAATTGTACTGTTTGGATGCTTTGCATATATGTTTCTTAGACTATATAGAAGCAATATATACAATGATTTCAACCGTCTACATGATACATTCATTGTTCTACTTGTCGAAATTTACAAATAATTTCCTTTAAAGGATTAACAATGGGGCTCGTAGTTCACTTAAACTTGAAGAACAAAAAATTGGCGATTGTTACTGTTTAGATGCTTTTCATATAGGTTTCTTAGACTATATAGAAGCAACATATACAAAGATTTCAACCGTCTACCTGTTCTATTCATTGTTCTACTTGTAGAAAGTTACAAATAATTTCCGTTTCATGATTATCTATGGGGCTCGTTGTTCACTTAAACTTGAAGAACAAAAAATTGGCGAATGGTACTGTTTGGATGCTTTGCATATATGTTTCTTAGACTATTTAGAAGCAATATATAGAAAGATTTCACCCGTCTACCGGTACTATTCATGTTTCTACTTGTAGAAAGTTACAAATAATTTCCATTTCATGAATATCAATGGGGCTCGCTGTTCACTTAAACTTGAAGATCAAAAAATTGGCGATTGTTACTGTTTAGATGCTTTTCATATAGGTTTCTTATACTATATAGAAGCAACATATACAAAGATTTCAACCGTCTACCTGTTCTATTCATTGTTCTACTTGTAGAAAGTTACAAATAATTTCCGTTTCATGATTATCTATGGGGCTCGTTGTTCACTTAATCTTGAAGAACAAAAAATTGGCGAATGGTACTGTTTGGATGCTTTGTATATATGTTTCTTAGACTATATAGAAGCAATATATACAAAGATTTCAACCGTCTACCTGTTCCATTCATTGTTCTACTTGTCGAAAGTTACAAATAATTTCCGATAACGGATTAACCATTGGGGCTCATTGTTCACTTAAACTTGAAGAACAAAAAATTGGCGAATTGTACTGTTTGGATGCTTTGCATATATGTTTCTTATACTATATAGAAGCAATATATACAAATATTTCAACCGTCTACCTGTTCCATTCATTGTTCTACTTGTCGAAATTTACAAATAATTTCCGATAAAGTATTAACAACCGGGCTCATTGTTCACTTAACCTCGAAGAACAAAAAATTGGCGAATGGTACTGTTTGGATGCTTTGCATATATGTTTCTTAGACTATACGGAAGCAATATATACAAATATTTCAACCGTCTACCTGTTCCATTCATTGTTCTACATGTCGAAATTTACAAATAATTTCCTTTGAAGGATTAACAATGGGGCTCGTAGTTCACTTAAACTTGAAGAACAAAAAATTGGCGAATGGTACTGTTTGGATGCTTTGTATATATGTTTCTTAGACTATATAGAAGCAATATATACAAAGATTTCAACCGTCTACCTGTTCCATTCATTGTTCTACTTGTCGAAAATTACAAATAATTTCCGATAAAGGATTAACCATTGGGGCTCATTGTTCACTAAACTTGAAGAACAAAAAATTGTTGAATTGTACTGTTTGGATGCTTTGCATATATGTTTCTTAGACTATATAGAAGCAATATATACAACGATTTCAACCGTCTACATGATACATTCATTGTTCCACTTGTCGAAATTTACAAATAATTTCCTTTAAAGGATTAACAATGGGGCTCGTAGTTCACTTAAACTTGAAGAACAAAAAATTGGCGAATTGTACTGTTTGGATGCTTTGCATATATGATTCTTAGACTATTTAGAAGCAATATATAGAAAGATTTCACCCGTCTACCTGTTCTATTCATTGTTCTACTTGTAGAAAGTTACAAATAATTTCCGTTTCATGATTATCTATGGGGCTCGTTGTTCACTTAATCTTGAAGAACAAAAAATTGGCGAATGGTACTGTTTGGATGCTTTGTATATATGTTTCTTAGACTATATAGAAGCAATATATACAAAGATTTCAACCGTCTACCTGTTCCATTCATTGTTCTACTTGTCGAAAGTTACAAATAATTTCCGATAACGGATTAACCATTGGGGCTCATTGTTCACTTAAACTTGAAGAACAAAAAATTGGCGAATTGTACTGTTTGGATGCTTTGCATATATGTTTCTTATACTATATAGAAGCAATATATACAAATATTTCAACCGTCTACCTGTTCCATTCATTGTTCTACTTGTCGAAATTTACAAATAATTTCCGATAAAGTATTAACAACCGGGCTCATTGTTCACTTAACCTCGAAGAACAAAAAATTGGCGAATGGTACTGTTTGGATGCTTTGCATATATGTTTCTTAGACTATACGGAAGCAATATATACAAATATTTCAACCGTCTACCTGTTCCATTCATTGTTCTACTTGTCGAAAATTACAAATAATTTCCGATAAAGGATTAACCATTGGGGCTCATTGTTCACTAAACTTGAAGAACAAAAAATTGTTGAATTGTACTGTTTGGATGCTTTGCATATATGTTTCTTAGACTATATAGAAGCAATATATACAACGATTTCAACCGTCTACATGATACATTCATTGTTCTACTTGTCGAAATTTACAAATAATTTCCTTTAAAGGATTAACAATGGGGCTCGTAGTTCACTTAAACTTGAAGAACAAAAAATTGGCGAATTGTACTGTTTGGATGCTTTGCATATATGATTCTTAGACTATTTAGAAGCAATATATAGAAAGATTTCACCCGTCTTCCGGTACTATTCATTGTTCTACTTGTAGAAAGTTACAAATAATTTCCATTTCATGATTATCAATGGGGCTCGCTGTTCACTTAAACTTGAAGATCAAAAAATTGGCGATTGTTACTGTTTAGATGCTTTTCATATAGGTTTCTTAGACTATATAGAAGCAACATATACAAAGATTTCAACCGTCTACCTGTTCCAATCATTGTTCTACTTGTAGAAAGTTACAAATAATTTCCGTTTCATGATTATCAATGGGGCTCGCTGTTCACTTAAACTTGAAGATCAAAAAATTGGCGATTGTTACTGTTTAGATGCTTTTCATATAGGTTTCTTAGACTATAAAGAAGCAACATATACAAAGATTTCAACCGTCTACATGATACATTCATTGTTCTACTTGTCGAAATTTACAAATAATTTCCTTTAAAGGATTAACAATGGGGCTCGTCGTTCACTTAAACTTGAAGAACAAAAAATTGGCGAATGGTACTGTTTGGATGCTTTGCATATATGTTTCTTAGACTATATGGAAGCAATATATACAAAGATTTCAACCGTCTGCGTGTTCCAATCATTGTCCTACTTGTAGAAAGTTACAATTAATTTCCGTTAAAGGATTAACAATGGGGCTCGTAGTTCACTTAAACTTGAAGAACAAAAAATTGGCGAATTGTACTGTCTACCTGTACTATTTATTGTTCTACTTGTAGAAAGTTACAAATAATTTCCATTTCATGATTATCAATGGGGCTCGCTGTTCACTTAAACTTGAAGATCAAAAAATTGGCGAATTGTACTGTTTGGATGCTTTGCAGATATGTTTCATAGACTATATAGAAGCAATATATACAATGATATCAACCGTCTACCTGTTCCATTCATTGTTCTACTTGTCGAAATTTACAAATAATTACCTTGGAAGGATTAACAATGGGGCTCGTAGTTCACTTAAACTTGAAGAACAAAAAATTGGCGAATGGTACTGTTTGGATGCTTTGCATATATGTTTCTTAGACTATATGGAAGCAATATATACAAATATTTCAACCGTCTACCTGTTCCATTCATTGTTCTACTTGTCGAAATTTACAAATAATTTCCTTTAAAGGATTAACAATGGGGCTCATTGTTCACTTAAACTTGAAGAACAAAAAATTGGCGAATTGTACTGTTTGGATGCTTTGCAGATATGTTTCATAGACTATATAGAAGCAATATATACAATGATATCAACCGTCTACCTGTTCCATTCATAGTTCTACTTGTCGAAATTTACAAATAATTACCTTGGAAGGATTAACAATGGGGCTCATTGTTCACTTAAACTTGAAGAACAAAAAATTGGCGAATTGTACTGTTTGGATGCTTTGCATATATGTTTCTTAGACTATATAGAAGCAATATATACAATGATTTCAACCGTCTACATGATACATTCATTGTTCTACTTGTCGAAATTTACAAATAATTTCCTTTAAAGGATTAACAATGGGGCTCGTAGTTCACTTAAACTTGAAGAACAAAAAATTGGCGATTGTTACTGTTTAGATGCTTTTCATATAGGTTTCTTAGACTATATAGAAGCAACATATACAAAGATTTCAACCGTCTACCTGTTCTATTCATTGTTCTACTTGTAGAAAGTTACAAATAATTTCCGTTTCATGATTATCTATGGGGCTCGTTGTTCACTTAAACTTGAAGAACAAAAAATTGGCGAATGGTACTGTTTGGATGCTTTGCATATATGTTTCTTAGACTATTTAGAAGCAATATATAGAAAGATTTCACCCGTCTACCGGTACTATTCATGTTTCTACTTGTAGAAAGTTACAAATAATTTCCATTTCATGAATATCAATGGGGCTCGCTGTTCACTTAAACTTGAAGATCAAAAAATTGGCGATTGTTACTGTTTAGATGCTTTTCATATAGGTTTCTTATACTATATAGAAGCAACATATACAAAGATTTCAACCGTCTACCTGTTCTATTCATTGTTCTACTTGTAGAAAGTTACAAATAATTTCCGTTTCATGATTATCTATGGGGCTCGTTGTTCACTTAATCTTGAAGAACAAAAAATTGGCGAATGGTACTGTTTGGATGCTTTGTATATATGTTTCTTAGACTATATAGAAGCAATATATACAAAGATTTCAACCGTCTACCTGTTCCATTCATTGTTCTACTTGTCGAAAGTTACAAATAATTTCCGATAACGGATTAACCATTGGGGCTCATTGTTCACTTAAACTTGAAGAACAAAAAATTGGCGAATTGTACTGTTTGGATGCTTTGCATATATGTTTCTTATACTATATAGAAGCAATATATACAAATATTTCAACCGTCTACCTGTTCCATTCATTGTTCTACTTGTCGAAATTTACAAATAATTTCCGATAAAGTATTAACAACCGGGCTCATTGTTCACTTAACCTCGAAGAACAAAAAATTGGCGAATGGTACTGTTTGGATGCTTTGCATATATGTTTCTTAGACTATACGGAAGCAATATATACAAATATTTCAACCGTCTACCTGTTCCATTCATTGTTCTACATGTCGAAATTTACAAATAATTTCCTTTGAAGGATTAACAATGGGGCTCGTAGTTCACTTAAACTTGAAGAACAAAAAATTGGCGAATGGTACTGTTTGGATGCTTTGTATATATGTTTCTTAGACTATATAGAAGCAATATATACAAAGATTTCAACCGTCTACCTGTTCCATTCATTGTTCTACTTGTCGAAAATTACAAATAATTTCCGATAAAGGATTAACCATTGGGGCTCATTGTTCACTAAACTTGAAGAACAAAAAATTGTTGAATTGTACTGTTTGGATGCTTTGCATATATGTTTCTTAGACTATATAGAAGCAATATATACAACGATTTCAACCGTCTACATGATACATTCATTGTTCCACTTGTCGAAATTTACAAATAATTTCCTTTAAAGGATTAACAATGGGGCTCGTAGTTCACTTAAACTTGAAGAACAAAAAATTGGCGAATTGTACTGTTTGGATGCTTTGCATATATGATTCTTAGACTATTTAGAAGCAATATATAGAAAGATTTCACCCGTCTTCCGGTACTATTCATTGTTCTACTTGTAGAAAGTTACAAATAATTTCCATTTCATGATTATCAATGGGGCTCGCTGTTCACTTAAACTTGAAGATCAAAAAATTGGCGATTGTTACTGT
Source organism: Cerceris ruficornis (assembly GCA_963989415.1). Taxonomy (NCBI): domain Eukaryota; kingdom Metazoa; phylum Arthropoda; class Insecta; order Hymenoptera; family Crabronidae; genus Cerceris; species Cerceris ruficornis. Next base: position 885,759 of record CAXDIW010000469.1, on the reverse strand, counting down.
TTAGATGCTTTTCATATAGGTTTCTTAGACTATATAGAAGCAACATATACAAAGATTTCAACCGTCTACCTGTTCTATTCATTGTTCTAATTGTAGAAAGTTACAAATAATTTCCGTTTCATGATTATCAATGGGGCTCGTTGTTCACTTAAACTTGAAGAACAAAAAATTGGCGAATGGTACTGTTTGGATGCTTTGCATATATTTTTCTTATACTATATAGAAGCAATATATACAAAGATTTCAACCTTCTACCTGTTCAATTCACTGTTCTACTTGTCGAAAGTTACAAATAATTTCCGATAAAGGATTAACAATGGGGCTCATTGTTCACTTAAAATTGAAGAACAAAAAATTGGCGAATGGTACTGTTTGGATGCTTTGCATATATGTTTCTTAGACTATATGGAAGCAATATATACAAAGATTTCAACCGTCTGCGTGTTCCAATCATTGTCCTACTTGTAGAAAGTTACAATTAATTTCCGTTAAAGGATTAACAATGGTGCTCGTAGTTCACTTAAACTTGAAGAACAAAAAATTGGCGAATTGTACTGTCTACCTGTACTATTTATTGTTCTACTTGTAGAAAGTTACAAATAATTTCCATTTCATGATTATCAATGGGGCTCGCTGTTCACTTAAACTTGAAGATCAAAAAATTGGCGAATTGTACTGTTTGGATGCTTTGCAGATATGTTTCATAGACTATATAGAAGCAATATATACAAAGATTTCAACCGTCTACCTGTTCCATTCATTGTTCTACTTGTCGAAAATTACAAATAATTTCCGATAAAGGATTAACCATTGGGGCTCATTGTTCACTAAAGTTGAAGAACAAAAAATTGTTGAATTGTACTGTTTGGATGCTTTGCATATATGTTTCTTAGACTATATAGAAGCAATATATACAACGATTTCAACCGTCTACATGATACATTCATTGTTCTACTTGTCGAAATTTACAAATAATTTCCTTTAAAGGATTAACAATGGGGCTCGTAGTTCACTTAAACTTGAAGAACAAAAAATTGGCGATTGTTACTGTTTAGATGCTTTTCATATAGGTTTCTTAGACTATATAGAAGCAACATATACAAAGATTTCAACCGTCTACCTGTTCTATTCATTGTTCTACTTGTAGAAAGTTACAAATAATTTCCGTTTCATGATTATCTATGGGGCTCGTTGTTCACTTAAACTTGAAGAACAAAAAATTGGCGAATGGTACTGTTTGGATGCTTTGCATATATGTTTCTTAGACTATTTAGAAGCAATATATAGAAAGATTTCACCCGTCTTCCGGAACTATTCATTGTTCTACTTGTAGAAAGTTACAAATAATTTCCATTTCATGATTATCAATGGGGCTCGCTGTTCACTTAAACTTGAAGATCAAAAAATTGGCGATTGTTACTGTTTAGATGCTTTTCATATAGGTTTCTTAGACTATATAGAAGCAACATATACAAAGATTTCAACCGTCTACCTGTTCTATTCATTGTTCTAATTGTAGAAAGTTACAAATAATTTCCGTTTCATGATTATCTATGGGGCTCGTTGTTCACTTAATCTTGAAGAACAAAAAATTGGCGAATGGTACTGTTTGGATGCTTTGTATATATGTTTCTTAGACTATATAGAAGCAATATATACAAAGATTTCAACCGTCTACCTGTTCCATTCATTGTTCTACTTGTCGAAAGTTACAAATAATTTCCGATAACGGATTAACCATTGGGGCTCATTGTTCACTTAAACTTGAAGAACAAAAAATTGGCGAACTGTACTGTTTGGATGCTTTGCATATATGTTTCTTATACTATATAGAAGCAATATATACAAATATTTCAACCGTCTACCTGTTCCATTCATTGTTCTACTTGTCGAAATTTACAAATAATTTCCGATAAAGGATTAACAATCGGGCTCATTGTTCACTTAACCTTGAAGAACAAAAAATTGGCGAATGGTACTGTTTGGATGCTTTGCATATATGTTTCTTAGACTATACGGAAGCAATATATACAAATATTTCAACCGTCTACCTGTTCCATTCATTGTTCTACATGTCGAAATTTACAAATAATTTCCTTTGAAGGATTAACAATGGGGCTCGTAGTTCACTTAAACTTGAAGAACAAAAAATTGGCGAATGGTACTGTTTGGATGCTTTGTATATATGTTTCTTAGACTATATAGAAGCAACATATACAAAGATTTCAACCGTCTACCTGTTCTATTCATTGTTCTAATTGTAGAAAGTTACAAATAATTTCCGTTTCATGATTATCAATGGGGCTCGTTGTTCACTTAAACTTGAAGAACAAAAAATTGGCGAATGGCACTGTTTGGATGCTTTGCATATATGTTTCTTATACTATATAGAAGCAATATATACAAAGATTTCAACCTTCTACCTGTTCAATTCACTGTTCTACTTGTCGAAAGTTACAAATAATTTCCGATAAAGGATTAACAATGGGGCTCATTGTTCACTTAAAATTGAAGAACAAAAAATTGGCGAATGGTACTGTTTGGATGCTTTGCATATATGTTTCTTAGACTATATGGAAGCAATATATACAAAGATTTCAACCGTCTGCGTGTTCCAATCATTGTCCTACTTGTAGAAAGTTACAATTAATTTCCGTTAAAGGATTAACAATGGTGCTCGTAGTTCACTTAAACTTGAAGAACAAAAAATTGGCGAATTGTACTGTCTACCTGTACTATTTATTGTTCTACTTGTAGAAAGTTACAAATAATTTCCATTTCATGATTATCAATGGGGCTCGCTGTTCACTTAAACTTGAAGATCAAAAAATTGGCGAATTGTACTGTTTCGATGCTTTGCAGATATGTTTCATAGACTATATAGAAGCAATATATACAAAGATTTCAACCGTCTACCTGTTCCATTCATTGTTCTACTTGTCGAAAATTACAAATAATTTCCGGTAAGGATTAACCATTGGGGCTCATTGTTCACTAAACTTGAAGAACAAAAAATTGTTGAATTGTACTGTTTGGATGCTTTGCATATATGTTTCTTAGACTATATAGAAGCAATATATACAACGATTTCAACCGTCTACATGATACATTCATTGTTCTACTTGTCGAAATTTACAAATAATTTCCTTTAAAGGATTAACAATGGGGCTCGTAGTTCACTTAAACTTGAAGAACAAAAAATTGGCGATTGTTACTGTTTAGATGCTTTTCATATAGGTTTCTTAGACTATATAGAAGCAACATATACAAAGATTTCAACCGTCTACCTGTTCTATTCATTGTTCTACTTGTAGAAAGTTACAAATAATTTCCGTTTCATGATTATCTATGGGGCTCGTTGTTCACTTAAACTTGAAGAACAAAAAATTGGCGAATGGTACTGTTTGGATGCTTTGCATATATGTTTCTTAGACTATTTAGAAGCAATATATAGAAAGATTTCACCCGTCTACCGGTACTATTCATTGTTCTACTTGTAGAAAGTTACAAATAATTTCCATTTCATGATTATCAATGGGGCTCGCTGTTCACTTAAACTTGAAGATCAAAAAATTGGCGATTGTTACTGTTTAGATGCTTTTCATATAGGTTTCTTAGACTATATAGAAGCAACATATACAAAGATTTCAACCGTCTACCTGTTCTATTCATTGTTCTAATTGTAGAAAGTTACAAATAATTTCCGTTTCATGATTATCAATGGGGCTCGTTGTTCACTTAAACTTGAAGAACAAAAAATTGGCGAATGGTACTGTTTGGATGCTTTGCATATATTTTTCTTATACTATATAGAAGCAATATATACAAAGATTTCAACCTTCTACCTGTTCAATTCACTGTTCTACTTGTCGAAAGTTACAAATAATTTCCGATAAAGGATTAACAATGGGGCTCATTGTTCACTTAAAATTGAAGAACAAAAAATTGGCGAATGGTACTGTTTGGATGCTTTGCATATATGTTTCTTAGACTATATGGAAGCAATATATACAAAGATTTCAACCGTCTGCGTGTTCCAATCATTGTCCTACTTGTAGAAAGTTACAATTAATTTCCGTTAAAGGATTAACAATGGTGCTCGTAGTTCACTTAAACTTGAAGAACAAAAAATTGGCGAATTGTACTGTCTACCTGTACTATTTATTGTTCTACTTGTAGAAAGTTACAAATAATTTCCATTTCATGATTATCAATGGGGCTCGCTGTTCACTTAAACTTGAAGATCAAAAAATTGGCGAATTGTACTGTTTGGATGCTTTGCAGATATGTTTCATAGACTATATAGAAGCAATATATACAAAGATTTCAACCGTCTACCTGTTCCATTCATTGTTCTACTTGTCGAAAATTACAAATAATTTCCGATAAAGGATTAACCATTGGGGCTCATTGTTCACTAAAGTTGAAGAACAAAAAATTGTTGAATTGTACTGTTTGGATGCTTTGCATATATGTTTCTTAGACTATATAGAAGCAATATATACAACGATTTCAACCGTCTACATGATACATTCATTGTTCTACTTGTCGAAATTTACAAATAATTTCCTTTAAAGGATTAACAATGGGGCTCGTAGTTCACTTAAACTTGAAGAACAAAAAATTGGCGATTGTTACTGTTTAGATGCTTTTCATATAGGTTTCTTAGACTATATAGAAGCAACATATACAAAGATTTCAACCGTCTACCTGTTCTATTCATTGTTCTACTTGTAGAAAGTTACAAATAATTTCCGTTTCATGATTATCTATGGGGCTCGTTGTTCACTTAAACTTGAAGAACAAAAAATTGGCGAATGGTACTGTTTGGATGCTTTGCATATATGTTTCTTAGACTATTTAGAAGCAATATATAGAAAGATTTCACCCGTCTTCCGGAACTATTCATTGTTCTACTTGTAGAAAGTTACAAATAATTTCCATTTCATGATTATCAATGGGGCTCGCTGTTCACTTAAACTTGAAGATCAAAAAATTGGCGATTGTTACTGTTTAGATGCTTTTCATATAGGTTTCTTAGACTATATAGAAGCAACATATACAAAGATTTCAACCGTCTACCTGTTCTATTCATTGTTCTAATTGTAGAAAGTTACAAATAATTTCCGTTTCATGATTATCTATGGGGCTCGTTGTTCACTTAATCTTGAAGAACAAAAAATTGGCGAATGGTACTGTTTGGATGCTTTGTATATATGTTTCTTAGACTATATAGAAGCAATATATACAAAGATTTCAACCGTCTACCTGTTCCATTCATTGTTCTACTTGTCGAAAGTTACAAATAATTTCCGATAACGGATTAACCATTGGGGCTCATTGTTCACTTAAACTTGAAGAACAAAAAATTGGCGAACTGTACTGTTTGGATGCTTTGCATATATGTTTCTTATACTATATAGAAGCAATATATACAAATATTTCAACCGTCTACCTGTTCCATTCATTGTTCTACTTGTCGAAATTTACAAATAATTTCCGATAAAGGATTAACAATCGGGCTCATTGTTCACTTAACCTTGAAGAACAAAAAATTGGCGAATGGTACTGTTTGGATGCTTTGCATATATGTTTCTTAGACTATACGGAAGCAATATATACAAATATTTCAACCGTCTACCTGTTCCATTCATTGTTCTACATGTCGAAATTTACAAATAATTTCCTTTGAAGGATTAACAATGGGGCTCGTAGTTCACTTAAACTTGAAGAACAAAAAATTGGCGAATGGTACTGTTTGGATGCTTTGTATATATGTTTCTTAGACTATATAGAAGCAACATATACAAAGATTTCAACCGTCTACCTGTTCTATTCATTGTTCTAATTGTAGAAAGTTACAAATAATTTCCGTTTCATGATTATCAATGGGGCTCGTTGTTCACTTAAACTTGAAGAACAAAAAATTGGCGAATGGCACTGTTTGGATGCTTTGCATATATGTTTCTTATACTATATAGAAGCAATATATACAAAGATTTCAACCTTCTACCTGTTCAATTCACTGTTCTACTTGTCGAAAGTTACAAATAATTTCCGATAAAGGATTAACAATGGGGCTCATTGTTCACTTAAAATTGAAGAACAAAAAATTGGCGAATGGTACTGTTTGGATGCTTTGCATATATGTTTCTTAGACTATATGGAAGCAATATATACAAAGATTTCAACCGTCTGCGTGTTCCAATCATTGTCCTACTTGTAGAAAGTTACAATTAATTTCCGTTAAAGGATTAACAATGGTGCTCGTAGTTCACTTAAACTTGAAGAACAAAAAATTGGCGAATTGTACTGTCTACCTGTACTATTTATTGTTCTACTTGTAGAAAGTTACAAATAATTTCCATTTCATGATTATCAATGGGGCTCGCTGTTCACTTAAACTTGAAGATCAAAAAATTGGCGAATTGTACTGTTTCGATGCTTTGCAGATATGTTTCATAGACTATATAGAAGCAATATATACAAAGATTTCAACCGTCTACCTGTTCCATTCATTGTTCTACTTGTCGAAAATTACAAATAATTTCCGGTAAGGATTAACCATTGGGGCTCATTGTTCACTAAACTTGAAGAACAAAAAATTGTTGAATTGTACTGTTTGGATGCTTTGCATATATGTTTCTTAGACTATATAGAAGCAATATATACAACGATTTCAACCGTCTACATGATACATTCATTGTTCTACTTGTCGAAATTTACAAATAATTTCCTTTAAAGGATTAACAATGGGGCTCGTAGTTCACTTAAACTTGAAGAACAAAAAATTGGCGATTGTTACTGTTTAGATGCTTTTCATATAGGTTTCTTAGACTATATAGAAGCAACATATACAAAGATTTCAACCGTCTACCTGTTCTATTCATTGTTCTACTTGTAGAAAGTTACAAATAATTTCCGTTTCATGATTATCTATGGGGCTCGTTGTTCACTTAAACTTGAAGAACAAAAAATTGGCGAATGGTACTGTTTGGATGCTTTGCATATATGTTTCTTAGACTATTTAGAAGCAATATATAGAAAGATTTCACCCGTCTACCGGTACTATTCATGTTTCTACTTGTAGAATGTTACAAATAATTTCCATTTCATGAATATCAATGGGGCTCGCTGTTCACTTAAACTTGAAGATCAAAAAATTGGCGATTGTTACTGTTTAGATGCTTTTCATATAGGTTTCTTAGACTATATAGAAGCAACATATACAAAGATTTCAACCGTCTACCTGTTCTATTCATTGTTCTACTTGTAGAAAGTTACAAATAATTTCCGTTTCATGATTATTTATGGGGCTCGTTGTTCACTTAAACTTGAAGAACAAAAAATTGGCGAATGGTACTGTTTGGATGCTTTGTAGATATGTTTCTTAGACTATATAGAAGCAATATATACAAAGATTTCAACCGTCTACCTGTTCCATTCATTGTTCTACTTGTCGAAAGTTACAAATAATTTCCGATAACGGATTAACCATTGGGGCTCATTGTTCACTTAAACTTGAAGAACAAAAAATTGGCGAATTGTACTGTTTGGATGCTTTGCATATATGTTTCTTATACTATATAGAAGCAATATATACAAATATTTCAACCGTCTACCTGTTCCAATCATTGTTCTACTTGTCGAAATTTACAAATAATTTCCTTTAAAGGATTAACAATGGGGCTCGTTGTTCACTTAAACTTGAAGAACAATAAATTGGCGAATTGTACTGTTTGGATGCTTTGTATATATGTTTCTTAGACTATATAGAAGCAACATATACAAAGATTTCAACCGTCTACCTGTTCCAATCATTGTTCTACTTGTCGAAATTTACAAATAATTTCCTTTAAAGGATTAACAATGGGGCTCGTTGTTCACTTAAACTTGAAGAACAATAAATTGGCGAATTGTACTGTTTGGATGCTTTGCATATATGTTTCTTAGACTATATCGAAGCAATATATACAAAGATTTCAACCGTCTACCTGTTCCATTCATTGTTCTACTTGTCGAAAGTTACAATTAATTTCCGATAACGGATTAAACTTTGGGGCTCATTGTTCACTTAAACTTGAAGAACAAAAAATTGGCGAATTGTATTGTTTGGATGCGTTGCATATATGTTTCTTATACTATATAGAAGCAATATATACAAAGATTTCAACCGTCTACCTGTTCCACTTTATCTGTTCTACTTGTCGAAAGTTACAAATAATTTCCGATAAAGGATTAACAATGGGGCTCATTGTTCACTTAAAATTGAAGAACAAAAAATTGACGAATGGTACTGTTTGGATGCCTTGCATATATGTTTCTTAGACTATATGGAAGCAATATATACAAAGATTTCTACCATCCACGTGTTCCAATCATTGTTCTACTTGTCGAAATTTACAAATAATTTCCGATAAAGGATTAACAATCGGGCTCATTGTTCACTTAACCTTGAAGAACAAAAAATTGGCGAATGGTACTGTTTGGATGCATTGCATATATGTTTCTTAGACTATACGGAAGCAATATATACAAATATTTCAACCGTCTACCTGTTCCATTCATTGTTCTACATGTCGAAAGTTACAAATAATTTCCGTTTCATGATTATCTATGGGGCTCGTTGTTCACTTAATCTTGAAGAACAAAAAATTGGCGAATGGTACTGTTTGGATGCTTTGCACATATGTTTCTTAGACTATATAGAAGCAATATATAAATTGATTTCAACCGTCTACCTGTTCCAATCATTGTTCTACTTGTAGAAAGTTACAAATAATTTCCGTTTCATGATTATCAATGGGGCTCGCTGTTCACTTAAACTTGAAGATCAAAAAATTGGCGATTGTTACTGTTTAGATGCTTTTCATATAGGTTTCTTAGACTATATAGAAGCAACATATACAAAGATTTCAACCGTCTACATGATACATTCATTGTTCTACTTGTCGAAATTTACAAATAATTTCCTTTAAAGGATTAACAATGGGGCTCGTAGTTCACTTAAACTTGAAGAACAAAAAATTGGCGAATTGTACTGTTTGGATGCTTTGCATATATGTTTCTCAGACTATTTAGAAGCAATATATAGAAAGATTTCACCCGTCTTCCGGTACTATTCATTGTTCTACTTGTAGAAAGTTACAAATAATTTCCATTTCATGATTATCAATGGGGCTCGCTGTTCACTTAAACTTGAAGATCAAAAAATTGGCGATTGTTACTGTTTAGATGCTTTTCATATAGGTTTCTTAGACTATATAGAAGCAACATATACAAAGATTTCAACCGTCTACCTGTTCCATTCATTGTTCTAATTGTAGAAAGTTAGAAATAATTTCCGTTTCATGATTATCAATGGGGCTCGTTGTTCACTTAAACTTGAAGAACAAAAAATTGGCGAATGGTACTGTTTGGATGCTTTGCATATATGTTTCTTATACTATATAGAAGCAATATATACAAAGATTTCAACCTTCTACCTGTTCAATTCACTGTTCTACTTGTCGAAAGTTACAAATAATTTCCGATAAAGGATTAACAATGGGGCTCATTGTTCACTTAAAATTGAAGAACAAAAAATTGGCGAATGGTACTGTTTGGATGCTTTGCATATATGTTTCTTAGACTATATGGAAGCAATATATACAAAGATTTCAACCGTCTGCGTGTTCCAATCATTGTCCTACTTGTAGAAAGTTACAATTAATTTCCGTTAAAGGATTAACAATGGGGCTCGTAGTTCACTTAAACTTGAAGAACAAAAAATTGGCGAATTGTACTGTCTACCTGTACTATTTATTGTTCTACTTGTAGAAAGTTACAAATAATTTCCATTTCATGATTATCAATGGGGCTCGCTGTTCACTTAAACTTGAAGATCAAAAAATTGGCGAATTGTACTGTTTGGATGCTTTGCAGATATGTTTCATAGACTATATAGAAGCAATATATACAATGATATCAACCGTCTACCTGTTCCATTCATTGTTCTACTTGTCGAAATTTACAAATAATTACCTTGGAAGGATTAACAATGGGGCTCGTAGTTCACTTGAACTTGAAGAACAAAAAATTGGCGAATGGTACTGTTTGGATGCTTTGCATATATGTTTCTTAGACTATATGGAAGCAATATATACAAATATTTCAACCGTCTACCTGTTCCATTCATTGTTCTACTTGTCGAAATTTACAAATAATTTCCTTTAAAGGATTAACAATGGGGCTCATTGTTCACTTAAACTTGAAGAACAAAAAATTGGCGAATTGTACTGTTTGGATGCTTTGCAGATATGTTTCATAGACTATATAGAAGCAATATATACAATGATATCAACCGTCTACCTGTTCCATTCATAGTTCTACTTGTCGAAATTTACAAATAATTACCTTGGAAGGATTAACAATGGGGCTCATTGTTCACTTAAACTTGAAGAACAAAAAATTGGCGAATTGTACTGTTTGGATGCTTTGCATATATGTTTCTTAGACTATATAGAAGCAATATATACAATGATTTCAACCGTCTACATGATACATTCATTGTTCTACTTGTCGAAATTTACAAATAATTTCCTTTAAAGGATTAACAATGGGGCTCGTAGTTCACTTAAACTTGAAGAACAAAAAATTGGCGATTGTTACTGTTTAGATGCTTTTCATATAGGTTTCTTAGACTATATAGAAGCAACATATACAATGATTTCAACCGTCTACCTGTTCTATTCATTGTTCTACTTGTAGAAAGTTACAAATAATTTCCGTTTCATGATTATCTATGGGGCTCGTTGTTCACTTAAACTTGAAGAACAAAAAATTGGCGAATGGTACTGTTTGGATGCTTTGCATATATGTTTCTTAGACTATTTAGAAGCAATATATAGAAAGATTTCACCCGTCTACCGGTACTATTCATGTTTCTACTTGTAGAAAGTTACAAATAATTTCCATTTCATGAATATCAATGGGGCTCGCTGTTCACTTAAACTTGAAGATCAAAAAATTGGCGATTGTTACTGTTTAGATGCTTTTCATATAGGTTTCTTAGACTATATAGAAGCAACATATACAAAGATTTCAACCGTCTACCTGTTCTATTCATTGTTCTACTTGTAGAAAGTTACAAATAATTTCCGTTTCATGATTATCTATGGGGCTCGTTGTTCACTTAATCTTGAAGAACAAAAAATTGGCGAATGGTACTGTTTGGATGCTTTGTATATATGTTTCTTAGACTATATAGAAGCAATATATACAAAGATTTCAACCGTCTACCTGTTCCATTCATTGTTCTACTTGTCGAAAGTTACAAATAATTTCCGATAACGGATTAACCATTGGGGCTCATTGTTCACTTAAACTTGAAGAACAAAAAATTGGCGAATTGTACTGTTTGGATGCTTTGCATATATGTTTCTCAGACTATTTAGAAGCAATATATAGAAAGATTTCACCCGTCTTCCGGTACTATTCATTGTTCTACTTGTAGAAAGTTACAAATAATTTCCATTTCATGATTATCAATGGGGCTCGCTGTTCACTTAAACTTGAAGATCAAAAAATTGGCGATTGTTACTGTTTAGATGCTTTTCATATAGGTTTCTTAGACTATATAGAAGCAACATATACAAAGATTTCAACCGTCTACCTGTTCTATTCATTGTTCTACTTGTAGAAAGTTACAAATAATTTCCGTTTCATGATTATCTATGGGGCTCGTTGTTCACTTAATCTTGAAGAACAAAAAATTGGCGAATGGTACTGTTTGGATGCTTTGTATATATGTTTCTTAGACTATATAGAAGCAATATATACAAAGATTTCAACCGTCTACCTGTTCCATTCATTGTTCTACTTGTCGAAAGTTACAAATAATTTCCGATAACGGATTAACCATTGGGGCTCATTGTTCACTTAAACTTGAAGAACAAAAAATTGGCGAATTGTACTGTTTGGATGCTTTGCATATATGTTTCTTATACTATATAGAAGCAATATATACAAATATTTCAACCGTCTACCTGTTCCATTCATTGTTCTACTTGTCGAAATTTACAAATAATTTCCGATAAAGGATTAACAATCGGGCTCATTGTTCACTTAACCTTGAAGAACAAAAAATTGGCGAATGGTACTGTTTGGATGCTTTGCATATATGTTTCTTAGACTATACGGAAGCAATATATACAAATATTTCAACCGTCTACCTGTTCCATTCATTGTTCTACATGTCGAAATTTACAAATAATTTCCTTTGAAGGATTAACAATGGGGCTCGTAGTTCACTTAAACTTGAAGAACAAAAAATTGGCGAATGGTACTGTTTGGATGCTTTGTATATATGTTTCTTAGACTATATAGAAGCAACATATACAAAGATTTCAACCGTCTACCTGTTCTATTCATTGTTCTAATTGTAGAAAGTTACAAATAATTTCCGTTTCATGATTATCAATGGGGCTCGTTGTTCACTTAAACTTGAAGAACAAAAAATTGGCGAATGGCACTGTTTGGATGCTTTGCATATATGTTTCTTATACTATATAGAAGCAATATATACAAAGATTTCAACCTTCTACCTGTTCAATTCACTGTTCTACTTGTCGAAAGTTACAAATAATTTCCGATAAAGGATTAACAATGGGGCTCATTGTTCACTTAAAATTGAAGAACAAAAAATTGGCGAATGGTACTGTTTGGATGCTTTGCATATATGTTTCTTAGACTATATGGAAGCAATATATACAAAGATTTCAACCGTCTGCGTGTTCCAATCATTGTCCTACTTGTAGAAAGTTACAATTAATTTCCGTTAAAGGATTAACAATGGTGCTCGTAGTTCACTTAAACTTGAAGAACAAAAAATTGGCGAATTGTACTGTCTACCTGTACTATTTATTGTTCTACTTGTAGAAAGTTACAAATAATTTCCATTTCATGATTATCAATGGGGCTCGCTGTTCACTTAAACTTGAAGATCAAAAAATTGGCGAATTGTACTGTTTGGATGCTTTGCAGATATGTTTCATAGACTATATAGAAGCAATATATACAAAGATTTCAACCGTCTACCTGTTCCATTCATTGTTCTACTTGTCGAAAATTACAAATAATTTCCGGTAAGGATTAACCATTGGGGCTCATTGTTCACTAAACTTGAAGAACAAAAAATTGTTGAATTGTACTGTTTGGATGCTTTGCATATATGTTTCTTAGACTATATAGAAGCAATATATACAACGATTTCAACCGTCTACATGATACATTCATTGTTCTACTTGTCGAAATTTACAAATAATTTCCTTTAAAGGATTAACAATGGGGCTCGTAGTTCACTTAAACTTGAAGAACAAAAAATTGGCGATTGTTACTGTTTAGATGCTTTTCATATAGGTTTCTTAGACTATATAGAAGCAACATATACAAAGATTTCAACCGTCTACCTGTTCTATTCATTGTTCTACTTGTAGAAAGTTACAAATAATTTCCGTTTCATGATTATCTACGGGGCTCGTTGTTCACTTAAACTTGAAGAACAAAAAATTGGCGAATGGTACTGTTTGGATGCTTTGCATATATGTTTCTTAGACTATTTAGAAGCAATATATAGAAAGATTTCACCCGTCTACCGGTACCATTCATGTTTCTACTTGTAGAATGTTACAAATAATTTCCATTTCATGAATATCAATGGGGCTCGCTGTTCACTTAAACTTGAAGATCAAAAAATTGGCGATTGTTACTGTTTAGATGCTTTTCATATAGGTTTCTTAGACTATATAGAAGCAACATATACAAAGATTTCAACCGTCTACCTGTTCTATTCATTGTTCTACTTGTAGAAAGTTACAAATAATTTCCGTTTCATGATTATCTATGGGGCTCGTTGTTCACTTAATCTTGAAGAACAAAAAATTGGCGAATGGTACTGTTTGGATGCTTTGTAGATATGTTTCTTAGACTATATAGAAGCAATATATACAAAGATTTCAACCGTCTACCTGTTCCATTCATTGTTCTACTTGTCGAAAGTTACAAATAATTTCCGATAACGGATTAACCATTGGGGCTCATTGTTCACTTAAACTTGAAGAACAAAAAATTGGCGAATTGTACTGTTTGGATGCTTTGCATATATGTTTCTTATACTATATAGAAGCAATATATACAAATATTTCAACCGTCTACCTGTTCCAATCATTGTTCTACTTGTCGAAATTTACAAATAATTTCCTTTAAAGGATTAACAATGGGGCTCGTTGTTCACTTAAACTTGAAGAACAATAAATTGGCGAATTGTACTGTTTGGATGCTTTGCATATATGTTTCTTAGACTATATCGAAGCAATATATACAAAGATTTCAACCGTCTACCTGTTCCATTCATTGTTCTACTTGTCGAAAGTTACAATTAATTTCCGATAACGGATTAAACTTTGGGGCTCATTGTTCACTTAAACTTGAAGAACAAAAAATTGGCGAATTGTATTGTTTGGATGCGTTGCATATATGTTTCTTATACTATATAGAAGCAATATATACAAAGATTTCAACCGTCTACCTGTTCCACTTTATCTGTTCTACTTGTCGAAAGTTACAAATAATTTCCGATAAAGGATTAACAATGGGGCTCATTGTTCACTTAAAATTGAAGAACAAAAAATTGACGAATGGTACTGTTTGGATGCCTTGCATATATGTTTCTTAGACTATATGGAAGCAATATATACAAAGATTTCTACCATCCACGTGTTCCAATCATTGTTCTACTTGTCGAAATTTACAAATAATTTCCGATAAAGGATTAACAATCGGGCTCATTGTTCACTTAACCTTGAAGAACAAAAAATTGGCGAATGGTACTGTTTGGATGCATTGCATATATGTTTCTTAGACTATACGGAAGCAATATATACAAATATTTCAACCGTCTACCTGTTCCATTCATTGTTCTACATGTCGAAAGTTACAAATAATTTCCGTTTCATGATTATCTATGGGGCTCGTTGTTCACTTAATCTTGAAGAACAAAAAATTGGCGAATGGTACTGTTTGGATGCTTTGCACATATGTTTCTTAGACTATATAGAAGCAATATATAAATTGATTTCAACCGTCTACCTGTTCCAATCATTGTTCTACTTGTAGAAAGTTACAAATAATTTCCGTTTCATGATTATCAATGGGGCTCGCTGTTCACTTAAACTTGAAGAACAAAAAATTGGCGAATTGTACTGTCTACCTGTACTATTTATTGTTCTACTTGTAGAAAGTTACAAATAATTTCCATTTCATGATTATCAATGGGGCTCGCTGTTCACTTAAACTTGAAGATCAAAAAATTGGCGAATTGTACTGTTTCGATGCTTTGCAGATATGTTTCATAGACTATATAGAAGCAATATATACAATGATATCAACCGTCTACCTGTTCCATTCATTGTTCTACTTGTCGAAATTTACAAATAATTACCTTGGAAGGATTAACAATGGGGCTCGTAGTTCACTTGAACTTGAAGAACAAAAAATTGGCGAATGGTACTGTTTGGATGCTTTGCATATATGTTTCTTAGACTATACGGAAGCAATATATACAAATATTTCAACCGTCTACCTGTTCCATTCATTGTTCTACATGTCGAAATTTACAAATAATTTCCTTTGAAGGATTAACAATGGGGCTCGTAGTTCACTTAAACTTGAAGAACAAAAAATTGGCGAATGGTACTGTTTGGATGCTTTGTATATATGTTTCTTAGACTATATAGAAGCAACATATACAAAGATTTCAACCGTCTACCTGTTCTATTCATTGTTCTAATTGTAGAAAGTTACAAATAATTTCCGTTTCATGATTATCAATGGGGCTCGTTGTTCACTTAAACTTGAAGAACAAAAAATTGGCGAATGGCACTGTTTGGATGCTTTGCATATATGTTTCTTATACTATATAGAAGCAATATATACAAAGATTTCAACCTTCTACCTGTTCAATTCACTGTTCTACTTGTCGAAAGTTACAAATAATTTCCGATAAAGGATTAACAATGGGGCTCATTGTTCACTTAAAATTGAAGAACAAAAAATTGGCGAATGGTACTGTTTGGATGCTTTGCATATATGTTTCTTAGACTATATGGAAGCAATATATACAAAGATTTCAACCGTCTGCGTGTTCCAATCATTGTCCTACTTGTAGAAAGTTACAATTAATTTCCGTTAAAGGATTAACAATGGTGCTCGTAGTTCACTTAAACTTGAAGAACAAAAAATTGGCGAATTGTACTGTCTACCTGTACTATTTATTGTTCTACTTGTAGAAAGTTACAAATAATTTCCATTTCATGATTATCAATGGGGCTCGCTGTTCACTTAAACTTGAAGATCAAAAAATTGGCGAATTGTACTGTTTGGATGCTTTGCAGATATGTTTCATAGACTATATAGAAGCAATATATACAAAGATTTCAACCGTCTACCTGTTCCATTCATTGTTCTACTTGTCGAAAATTACAAATAATTTCCGGTAAGGATTAACCATTGGGGCTCATTGTTCACTAAACTTGAAGAACAAAAAATTGTTGAATTGTACTGTTTGGATGCTTTGCATATATGTTTCTTAGACTATATAGAAGCAATATATACAACGATTTCAACCGTCTACATGATACATTCATTGTTCTACTTGTCGAAATTTACAAATAATTTCCTTTAAAGGATTAACAATGGGGCTCGTAGTTCACTTAAACTTGAAGAACAAAAAATTGGCGATTGTTACTGTTTAGATGCTTTTCATATAGGTTTCTTAGACTATATAGAAGCAACATATACAAAGATTTCAACCGTCTACCTGTTCTATTCATTGTTCTACTTGTAGAAAGTTACAAATAATTTCCGTTTCATGATTATCTACGGGGCTCGTTGTTCACTTAAACTTGAAGAACAAAAAATTGGCGAATGGTACTGTTTGGATGCTTTGCATATATGTTTCTTAGACTATTTAGAAGCAATATATAGAAAGATTTCACCCGTCTACCGGTACCATTCATGTTTCTACTTGTAGAATGTTACAAATAATTTCCATTTCATGAATATCAATGGGGCTCGCTGTTCACTTAAACTTGAAGATCAAAAAATTGGCGATTGTTACTGTTTAGATGCTTTTCATATAGGTTTCTTAGACTATATAGAAGCAACATATACAAAGATTTCAACCGTCTACCTGTTCTATTCATTGTTCTACTTGTAGAAAGTTACAAATAATTTCCGTTTCATGATTATCTATGGGGCTCGTTGTTCACTTAATCTTGAAGAACAAAAAATTGGCGAATGGTACTGTTTGGATGCTTTGTAGATATGTTTCTTAGACTATATAGAAGCAATATATACAAAGATTTCAACCGTCTACCTGTTCCATTCATTGTTCTACTTGTCGAAAGTTACAAATAATTTCCGATAACGGATTAACCATTGGGGCTCATTGTTCACTTAAACTTGAAGAACAAAAAATTGGCGAATTGTACTGTTTGGATGCTTTGCATATATGTTTCTTATACTATATAGAAGCAATATATACAAATATTTCAACCGTCTACCTGTTCCAATCATTGTTCTACTTGTCGAAATTTACAAATAATTTCCTTTAAAGGATTAACAATGGGGCTCGTTGTTCACTTAAACTTGAAGAACAATAAATTGGCGAATTGTACTGTTTGGATGCTTTGCATATATGTTTCTTAGACTATATCGAAGCAATATATACAAAGATTTCAACCGTCTACCTGTTCCATTCATTGTTCTACTTGTCGAAAGTTACAATTAATTTCCGATAACGGATTAAACTTTGGGGCTCATTGTTCACTTAAACTTGAAGAACAAAAAATTGGCGAATTGTATTGTTTGGATGCGTTGCATATATGTTTCTTATACTATATAGAAGCAATATATACAAAGATTTCAACCGTCTACCTGTTCCACTTTATCTGTTCTACTTGTCGAAAGTTACAAATAATTTCCGATAAAGGATTAACAATGGGGCTCATTGTTCACTTAAAATTGAAGAACAAAAAATTGACGAATGGTACTGTTTGGATGCCTTGCATATATGTTTCTTAGACTATATGGAAGCAATATATACAAAGATTTCTACCATCCACGTGTTCCAATCATTGTTCTACTTGTCGAAATTTACAAATAATTTCCGATAAAGGATTAACAATCGGGCTCATTGTTCACTTAACCTTGAAGAACAAAAAATTGGCGAATGGTACTGTTTGGATGCATTGCATATATGTTTCTTAGACTATACGGAAGCAATATATACAAATATTTCAACCGTCTACCTGTTCCATTCATTGTTCTACATGTCGAAAGTTACAAATAATTTCCGTTTCATGATTATCTATGGGGCTCGTTGTTCACTTAATCTTGAAGAACAAAAAATTGGCGAATGGTACTGTTTGGATGCTTTGCACATATGTTTCTTAGACTATATAGAAGCAATATATAAATTGATTTCAACCGTCTACCTGTTCCAATCATTGTTCTACTTGTAGAAAGTTACAAATAATTTCCGTTTCATGATTATCAATGGGGCTCGCTGTTCACTTAAACTTGAAGATCAAAAAATTGGCGATTGTTACTGTTTAGATGCTTTTCATATAGGTTTCTTAGACTATATAGAAGCAACATATACAAAGATTTCAACCGTCTACATGATACATTCATTGTTCTACTTGTCGAAATTTACAAATAATTTCCTTTAAAGGATTAACAATGGGGCTCGTAGTTCACTTAAACTTGAAGAACAAAAAATTGGCGAATTGTACTGTTTGGATGCTTTGCATATATGTTTCTCAGACTATTTAGAAGCAATATATAGAAAGATTTCACCCGTCTTCCGGTACTATTCATTGTTCTACTTGTAGAAAGTTACAAATAATTTCCATTTCATGATTATCAATGGGGCTCGCTGTTCACTTAAACTTGAAGATCAAAAAATTGGCGATTGTTACTGTTTAGATGCTTTTCATATAGGTTTCTTAGACTATATAGAAGCAACATATACAAAGATTTCAACCGTCTACCTGTTCCATTCATTGTTCTAATTGTAGAAAGTTAGAAATAATTTCCGTTTCATGATTATCAATGGGGCTCGTTGTTCACTTAAACTTGAAGAACAAAAAATTGGCGAATGGTACTGTTTGGATGCTTTGCATATATGTTTCTTATACTATATAGAAGCAATATATACAAAGATTTCAACCTTCTACCTGTTCAATTCACTGTTCTACTTGTCGAAAGTTACAAATAATTTCCGATAAAGGATTAACAATGGGGCTCATTGTTCACTTAAAATTGAAGAACAAAAAATTGGCGAATGGTACTGTTTGGATGCTTTGCATATATGTTTCTTAGACTATATGGAAGCAATATATACAAAGATTTCAACCGTCTGCGTGTTCCAATCATTGTCCTACTTGTAGAAAGTTACAATTAATTTCCGTTAAAGGATTAACAATGGTGCTCGTAGTTCACTTAAACTTGAAGAACAAAAAATTGGCGAATTGTACTGTCTACCTGTACTATTTATTGTTCTACTTGTAGAAAGTTACAAATAATTTCCATTTCATGATTATCAATGGGGCTCGCTGTTCACTTAAACTTGAAGATCAAAAAATTGGCGAATTGTACTGTTTCGATGCTTTGCAGATATGTTTCATAGACTATATAGAAGCAATATATACAATGATATCAACCGTCTACCTGTTCCATTCATTGTTCTACTTGTCGAAATTTACAAATAATTACCTTGGAAGGATTAACAATGGGGCTCGTAGTTCACTTGAACTTGAAGAACAAAAAATTGGCGAATGGTACTGTTTGGATGCTTTGCATATATGTTTCTTAGACTATACGGAAGCAATATATACAAATATTTCAACCGTCTACCTGTTCCATTCATTGTTCTACATGTCGAAAGTTACAAATAATTTCCGTTTCATGATTATCAATGGGGCTCGTTGTTCACTTAAACTTGAAGAACAAAAAATTGGCGAATGGTACTGTTTGGATGCTTTGCACATATGTTTCTTAGACTATATAGAAGCAATATATAAATTGATTTCAACCGTCTACCTGTTCCAATCATTGTTCTACTTGTAGAAAGTTACAAATAATTTCCGTTTCATGATTATCAATGGGGCTCGTTGTTCACTTAAACTTGAAGAACAAAAAATTGGCGAATGGTACTGTTTGGATGCTTTGCATATATGTTTCGTAGACTATATAGAAACAATATATACAATGATTTCAACCGTCTACCTGTTGCATTCATTGTTCTACTTGTCGAAATTTACTAATAATTTCCTTTGCAGGATTAACAATGGGGCTCGTAGTTCACTTAATCTTGAAGAACAAAAAATTGGCGAGTGGTACTGTTTGGATGATTTGTATATATGTTTCTTAGACTATATAGAAGCAATATATACAAAGATTTCAACCGTCTACCTGTTCCATTCATTGTTCTACTTGTCGAAAGTTACAAATAATTTCCGATAACGGATTAACCATTGGGGCTCATTGTTCACTTAAACTTGAAGAACAAAAAATTGGCGAATTGTACTGTTTGGATGCTTTGCATATATGTTTCTTAGACTATACGGAAGCAATATATACAAATATTTCAACCGTCTACCTGTTCCATTCATTGTTCTACATGTCGAAAGTTACAAATAATTTCCGTTTCATGATTATCAATGGGGCTCGTTGTTCACTTAAACTTGAAGAACAAAAAATTGGCGAATGGTACTGTTTGGATGCTTTGCACATATGTTTCTTAGACTATATAGAAGCAATATATAAATTGATTTCAACCGTCTACCTGTTCCAATCATTGTTCTACTTGTAGAAAGTTACAAATAATTTCCGTTTCATGATTATCAATGGGGCTCGCTGTTCACTTAAACTTGAAGATCAAAAAATTGGCGATTGTTACTGTTTAGATGCTTTTCATATAGGTTTCTTAGACTATATAGAAGCAACATATACAAAGATTTCAACCGTCTACCTGTTCTATTCATTGTTCTAATTGTAGAAAGTTAGAAATAATTTCCGTTTCATGATTATCAATGGGGCTCGTTGTTCACTTAAACTTGAAGAACAAAAAATTGGCGAATGGTACTGTTTGGATGCTTTGCATATATGTTTCTTATACTATATAGAAGCAATATATACAAAGATTTCAACCTTCTACCTGTTCAATTCACTGTTCTACTTGTCGAAAGTTACAAATAATTTCCGATAAAGGATTAACAATGGGGCTCATTGTTCACTTAAAATTGAAGAACAAAAAATTGGCGAATGGTACTGTTTGGATGCTTTGCATATATGTTTCTTAGACTATATGGAAGCAATATATACAAAGATTTCAACCGTCTGCGTGTTCCAATCATTGTCCTACTTGTAGAAAGTTACAATTAATTTCCGTTAAAGGATTAACAATGGGGCTCGTAGTTCACTTAAACTTGAAGAACAAAAAATTGGCGAATTGTACTGTCTACCTGTACTATTTATTGTTCTACTTGTAGAAAGTTACAAATAATTTCCATTTCATGATTATCAATGGGGCTCGCTGTTCACTTAAACTTGAAGATCAAAAAATTGGCGAATTGTACTGTTTGGATGCTTTGCAGATATGTTTCATAGACTATATAGAAGCAATATATACAATGATATCAACCGTCTACCTGTTCCATTCATTGTTCTACTTGTCGAAATTTACAAATAATTACCTTGGAAGGATTAACAATGGGGCTCGTAGTTCACTTGAACTTGAAGAACAAAAAATTGGCGAATGGTACTGTTTGGATGCTTTGCATATATGTTTCTTAGACTATATGGAAGCAATATATACAAATATTTCAACCGTCTACCTGTTCCATTCATTGTTCTACTTGTCGAAATTTACAAATAATTTCCTTTAAAGGATTAACAATGGGGCTCATTGTTCACTTAAACTTGAAGAACAAAAAATTGGCGAATTGTACTGTTTGGATGCTTTGCAGATATGTTTCATAGACTATATAGAAGCAATATATACAAAGATTTCAACCGTCTACCTGTTCCATTCATTGTTCTACTTGTCGAAAGTTACAAATAATTTCCGATAACGGATTAACCATTGGGGCTCATTGTTCACTTAAACTTGAAGAACAAAAAATTGGCGAATTGTATTGTTTGGATGCGTTGCATATATGTTTCTTATACTATATAGAAGCAATATATACAAAGATTTCAACCGTCTACCTGTTCCACTTTATCTGTTCTACTTGTCGAAAGTTACAAATAATTTCCGATAAAGGATTAACAATGGGGCTCATTGTTCACTTAAAATTGAAGAACAAAAAATTGACGAATGGTACTGTTTGGATGCCTTGCATATATGTTTCTTAGACTATATGGAAGCAATATATACAAAGATTTCTACCATCCACGTGTTCCAATCATTGTTCTACTTGTCGAAATTTACAAATAATTTCCGATAAAGGATTAACAATCGGGCTCATTGTTCACTTAACCTTGAAGAACAAAAAATTGGCGAATGGTACTGTTTGGATGCATTGCATATATGTTTCTTAGACTATACGGAAGCAATATATACAAATATTTCAACCGTCTACCTGTTCCATTCATTGTTCTACATGTCGAAAGTTACAAATAATTTCCGTTTCATGATTATCTATGGGGCTCGTTGTTCACTTAATCTTGAAGAACAAAAAATTGGCGAATGGTACTGTTTGGATGCTTTGCACATATGTTTCTTAGACTATATAGAAGCAATATATAAATTGATTTCAACCGTCTACCTGTTCCAATCATTGTTCTACTTGTAGAAAGTTACAAATAATTTCCGTTTCATGATTATCAATGGGGCTCGCTGTTCACTTAAACTTGAAGATCAAAAAATTGGCGATTGTTACTGTTTAGATGCTTTTCATATAGGTTTCTTAGACTATATAGAAGCAACATATACAAAGATTTCAACCGTCTACATGATACATTCATTGTTCTACTTGTCGAAATTTACAAATAATTTCCTTTAAAGGATTAACAATGGGGCTCGTAGTTCACTTAAACTTGAAGAACAAAAAATTGGCGAATTGTACTGTTTGGATGCTTTGCATATATGTTTCTCAGACTATTTAGAAGCAATATATAGAAAGATTTCACCCGTCTTCCGGTACTATTCATTGTTCTACTTGTAGAAAGTTACAAATAATTTCCATTTCATGATTATCAATGGGGCTCGCTGTTCACTTAAACTTGAAGATCAAAAAATTGGCGATTGTTACTGTTTAGATGCTTTTCATATAGGTTTCTTAGACTATATAGAAGCAACATATACAAAGATTTCAACCGTCTACCTGTTCTATTCATTGTTCTAATTGTAGAAAGTTAGAAATAATTTCCGTTTCATGATTATCAATGGGGCTCGTTGTTCACTTAAACTTGAAGAACAAAAAATTGGCGAATGGTACTGTTTGGATGCTTTGCATATATGTTTCTTATACTATATAGAAGCAATATATACAAAGATTTCAACCTTCTACCTGTTCAATTCACTGTTCTACTTGTCGAAAGTTACAAATAATTTCCGATAAAGGATTAACAATGGGGCTCATTGTTCACTTAAAATTGAAGAACAAAAAATTGGCGAATGGTACTGTTTGGATGCTTTGCATATATGTTTCTTAGACTATATGGAAGCAATATATACAAAGATTTCAACCGTCTGCGTGTTCCAATCATTGTCCTACTTGTAGAAAGTTACAATTAATTTCCGTTAAAGGATTAACAATGGGGCTCGTAGTTCACTTAAACTTGAAGAACAAAAAATTGGCGAATTGTACTGTCTACCTGTACTATTTATTGTTCTACTTGTAGAAAGTTACAAATAATTTCCATTTCATGATTATCAATGGGGCTCGCTGTTCACTTAAACTTGAAGATCAAAAAATTGGCGAATTGTACTGTTTGGATGCTTTGCAGATATGTTTCATAGACTATATAGAAGCAATATATACAATGATATCAACCGTCTACCTGTTCCATTCATTGTTCTACTTGTCGAAATTTACAAATAATTACCTTGGAAGGATTAACAATGGGGCTCGTAGTTCACTTGAACTTGAAGAACAAAAAATTGGCGAATGGTACTGTTTGGATGCTTTGCATATATGTTTCTTAGACTATATGGAAGCAATATATACAAATATTTCAACCGTCTACCTGTTCCATTCATTGTTCTACTTGTCGAAATTTACAAATAATTTCCTTTAAAGGATTAACAATGGGGCTCATTGTTCACTTAAACTTGAAGAACAAAAAATTGGCGAATCGTACTGTTTGGATGCTTTGCAGATATGTTTCATAGACTATATAGAAGCAATATATACAATGATATCAACCGTCTACCTGTTCCATTCATAGTTCTACTTGTCGAAATTTACAAATAATTACCTTGGAAGGATTAACAATGGGGCTCATTGTTCACTTAAACTTGAAGAACAAAAAATTGGCGAATTGTACTGTTTGGATGCTTTGCATATATGTTTCTTAGACTATATAGAAGCAATATATACAATGATTTCAACCGTCTACATGATACATTCATTGTTCTACTTGTCGAAATTAACAAATAATTTCCTTTAAAGGATTAACAATGGGGCTCGTAGTTCACTTAAACTTGAAGAACAAAAAATTGGCGATTGTTACTGTTTAGATGCTTTTCATATAGGTTTCTTAGACTATATAGAAGCAACATATACAAAGATTTCAACCGTCTACCTGTTCTATTCATTGTTCTACTTGTAGAAAGTTACAAATAATTTCCGTTTCATGATTATCTATGGGGCTCGTTGTTCACTTAAACTTGAAGAACAAAAAATTGGCGAATGGTACTGTTTGGATGCTTTGCATATATGTTTCTTAGACTATTTAGAAGCAATATATAGAAAGATTTCACCCGTCTACCGGTACTATTCATGTTTCTACTTGTAGAAAGTTACAAATAATTTCCATTTCATGAATATCAATGGGGCTCGCTGTTCACTTAAACTTGAAGATCAAAAAATTGGCGATTGTTACTGTTTAGATGCTTTTCATATAGGTTTCTTAGACTATATAGAAGCAACATATACAAAGATTTCAACCGTCTACCTGTTCTATTCATTGTTCTACTTGTAGAAAGTTACAAATAATTTCCGTTTCATGATTATCTATGGGGCTCGTTGTTCACTTAATCTTGAAGAACAAAAAATTGGCGAATGGTACTGTTTGGATGCTTTGTATATATGTTTCTTAGACTATATAGAAGCAATATATACAAAGATTTCAACCGTCTACCTGTTCCATTCATTGTTCTACTTGTCGAAAGTTACAAATAATTTCCGATAACGGATTAACCATTGGGGCTCATTGTTCACTTAAACTTGAAGAACAAAAAATTGGCGAATTGTACTGTTTGGATGCTTTGCATATATGTTTCTC
Organism: Cerceris ruficornis; assembly: GCA_963989415.1. Taxonomy (NCBI): domain Eukaryota; kingdom Metazoa; phylum Arthropoda; class Insecta; order Hymenoptera; family Crabronidae; genus Cerceris; species Cerceris ruficornis. Next base: position 860,205 of record CAXDIW010000469.1, on the reverse strand, counting down.
AGACTATTTAGAAGCAATATATAGAAAGATTTCACCCGTCTTCCGGTACTATTCATTGTTCTACTTGTAGAAAGTTACAAATAATTTCCATTTCATGATTATCAATGGGGCTCGCTGTTCACTTAAACTTGAAGATCAAAAAATTGGCGATTGTTACTGTTTAGATGCTTTTCATATAGGTTTCTTAGACTATATAGAAGCAACATATACAAAGATTTCAACCGTCTACCTGTTCTATTCATTGTTCTAATTGTAGAAAGTTAGAAATAATTTCCGTTTCATGATTATCAATGGGGCTCGTTGTTCACTTAAACTTGAAGAACAAAAAATTGGCGAATGGTACTGTTTGGATGCTTTGCATATATGTTTCTTATACTATATAGAAACAATATATACAAAGATTTCAACCTTCTACCTGTTCAATTCACTGTTCTACTTGTCGAAAGTTACAAATAATTTCCGATAAAGGATTAACAATGGGGCTCATTGTTCACTTAAAATTGAAGAACAAAAAATTGGCGAATGGTACTGTTTGGATGCTTTGCATATATGTTTCTTAGACTATATGGAAGCAATATATACAAAGATTTCAACCGTCTGCGTGTTCCAATCATTGTCCAACTTGTAGAAAGTTACAATTAATTTCCGTTAAAGGATTAACAATGGGGCTCGTAGTTCACTTAAACTTGAAGAACAAAAAATTGGCGAATTGTACTGTTTGGATGCTTTGCAGATATGTTTCATAGACTATATAGAAGCAATATATACAATGATATCAACCGTCTACCTGTTCCATTCATTGTTCTACTTGTCGAAATTTACAAATAATTACCTTGGAAGGATTAACAATGGGGCTCGTAGTTCACTTAAACTTGAAGAACAAAAAATTGGCGAATGGTACTGTTTGGATTCTTTGCATATATGTTTCATAGACTATATAGAAGCAATATATACAATGATATCAACCGTCTACCTGTTCCATTCATTGTTCTACTTGTCGAAATTTACAAATAATTACCTTGGAAGGATTAACAATGGGGCTCGTAGTTCACTTAAACTTGAAGAACAAAAAATTGGCGAATGGTACTGTTTGGATGCTTTGCATATATGTTTCTTAGACTATTTAGAAGCAATATATAGAAAGATTTCACCCGTCTACCGGTACTATTCATGTTTCTACTTGTAGAATGTTACAAATAATTGCCATTTCATGAATATCAATGGGGCTCGCTGTTCACTTAAACTTGAAGATCAAAAAATTGGCGATTGTTACTGTTTAGATGCTTTTCATATAGGTTTCTTAGACTATATAGAAGCAACATATACAAAGATTTCAACCGTCTACCTGTTCTATTCATTGTTCTACTTGTAGAAAGTTATAAATAATTTCCGTTTCATGATTATCTATGGGGCTCGTTGTTCACTTAATCTTGAAGAACAAAAAATTGGCGAATGGTACTGTTTGGATGCTTTGTAGATATGTTTCTTAGACTATATAGAAGCAATATATACAAAGATTTCAACCGTCTACCTGTTCCATTTATTGTTCTACTTGTCGAAAGTTACAAATAATTTCCGATAACGGATTAACCATTGGGGCTCATTGTTCACTTAAACTTGAAGAACAAAAAATTGGCGAATTGTACTGTTTGGATGCTTTGCATATATGTTTCTTATACTATATAGAAGCAATATATACAAATATTTCAACCGTCTACCTGTTCCAATCATTGTTCTACTTGTCGAAATTTACAAATAATTTCCTTTAAAGGATTAACAATGGGGCTCGTTGTTCACTTAAACTTGAAGAACAATAAATTGGCGAATTGTACTGTTTGGATGCTTTGCATATATGTTTCTTAGACTATATCGAAGCAATATATACAAAGATTTCAACCGTCTACCTGTTCCATTCATTGTTCTACTTGTCGAAAGTTACAATTAATTTCCGATAACGGATTAAACTTTGGGGCTCATTGTTCACTTAAACTTGAAGAACAAAAAATTGGCGAATTGTATTGTTTGGATGCGTTGCATATATGTTTCTTATACTATATAGAAGCAATATATACAAAGATTTCAACCGTCTACCTGTTCCACTTTATCTGTTCTACTTGTCGAAAGTTACAAATAATTTCCGATAAAGGATTAACAATGGGGCTCATTGTTCACTTAAAATTGAAGAACAAAAAATTGACGAATGGTACTGTTTGTATGCCTTGCATATATGTTTCTTAGACTATATGGAAGCAATATATACAAAGATTTCTACCATCCACGTGTTCCAATCATTGTTCTACTTGTCGAAATTTACAATTAATTTCCGATAAAGGATTAACAATCGGGCTCATTGTTCACTTAACCTTGAAGAACAAAAAATTGGCGAATGGTACTGTTTGGATGCATTGCATATATGTATCTTAGACTATACGGAAGCAATATATACAAATATTTCAACCGTCTACCTGTTCCATTCATTGTTCTACATGTCGAAAGTTACAAATAATTTCCGTTTCATGATTATCAATGGGGCTCGTTGTTCACTTAAACTTGAAGAACAAAAAATTGGCGAATGGTACTGTTTGGATGCTTTGCACATATGTTTCGTAGACTATATAGAAGCAATATATACAATGATTTCAACCGTCTACATGATCCATTCATTGTTCTACTTGTCGAAATTTACAAATAATTTCCTTTAAAGGATTAACAATGGGCTCGTAGTTCACTTAAACTTGAAGAACAAAAAATTGGCGAATGGTACTGTTTGGATGCTTTGCATATATGTTTCTTAGACTATATAGAAGCAATATATACAATTATTTCAACCGTCTACCTGTTGCATTCATTGTTCTACTTGTCGAAATTTACAAATAATTTCCTTTGAAGGATTAACAATGTGGCTCGTAGTTCACTTAAACTTGAAGAACAAAAAATTGGCGAATGGTACTGTTTGGATGCTTTGTATATATGTTTCTTAGACTATACGGAAGCAATATATACAAATATTTCAACCGTCTACCTGTTCCATTCATTGTTCTACATGTCGAAAGTTACAAATAATTTCCGTTTCATGATTATCAATGTGGCTCGTTGTTCACTTAAACTTGAAGAACAAAAAATTGGCGAATGGTACTGTTTGGATGCTTTGCACATATGTTTCTTAGACTATATAGAAGCAATATATAAATTGATTTCAACCGTCTACCTGTTCCAATCATTGTTCTACTTGTAGAAAGTTAGAAATAATTTCCGTTTCATGATTATCAATGGGGCTCGCTGTTCACTTAAACTTGAAGATCAAAAAATTGGCGATTGTTACTGTTTAGATGCTTTTCATATAGGTTTCTTAGACTATATAGAAGCAACATATACAAAGATTTCAACCGTCTACATGATACATTCATTGTTCTACTTGTCGAAATTTACAAATAATTTCCTTTAAAGGATTAACAATGGGGCTCGTAGTTCACTTAAACTTGAAGAACAAAAAATTGGCGAATTGTACTGTTTGGATGCTTTGCATATATGTTTCTCAGACTATTTAGAAGCAATATATAGAAAGATTTCACCCGTCTTCCGGTACTATTCATTGTTCTACTTGTAGAAAGTTACAAATAATTTCCATTTCATGATTATCAATGGGGATCGCTGTTCACTTAAACTTGAAGATCAAAAAATTGGCGATTGTTACTGTTTAGATGCTTTTCATATAGGTTTCTTAGACTAAATAGAAGCAACATATACAAAGATTTCAACCGTCTACCTGTTCTATTCATTGTTCTAATTGTAGAAAGTTACAAATAATTTCCGTTTCATGATTATCAATGGGGCTCGTTGTTCACTTAAACTTGAAGAACAAAAAATTGGCGAATGGTACTGTTTGGATGCTATGCATATATGTTTCTTAGACTATATGGAAGCAATATATACAAATATTTCAACCGTCTACCTGTTCCATTCATTGTTCTACTTGTCGAAATTTACAAATAATTTCCTTTAAAGGATTAACAATGGGGCTCATTGTTCACTTAAACTTGAAGAACAAAAAATTGGCGAATTGTACTGTTTGGATGCTTTGCAGATATGTTTCATAGACTATATAGAAGCAATATATACAATGATATCAACCGTCTACCTGTTCCATTCATTGTTCTACTTGTCGAAATTTACAAATAATTACCTTGGAAGGATTAACAATGGGGCTCATTGTTCACTTAAACTTGAAGAACAAAAAATTGGCGAATTGTACTGTCTACCTGTACTATTTATTGTTCTACTTGTAGAAAGTTACAAATAATTTCCATTTCATGATTATCAATGGGGCTCGCTGTTCACTTAAACTTGAAGATCAAAAAATTGGCGAATTGTACTGTTTGGATGCTTTGCAGATATGTTTCATAGACTATATAGAAGCAATATATACAATGATATCAACCGTCTACCTGTTCCATTCATTGTTCTACTTGTCGAAATTTACAAATAATTACCTTGGAAGGATTAACAATGGGGCTCGTAGTTCACTTAAACTTGAAGAACAAAAAATTGGCGAATGGTACTGTTTGGATGCTTTGCATATATGTTTCTTAGACTATATGGAAGCAATATATACAAATATTTCAACCGTCTACCTGTTCCATTCATTGTTCTACTTGTCGAAATTTACAAATAATTTCCTTTAAAGGATTAACAATGGGGCTCATTGTTCACTTAAACTTGAAGAACAAAAAATTGGCGAATTGTACTGTTTGGATGCTTTGCAGATATGTTTCATAGACTATATAGAAGCAATATATACAATGATATCAACCGTCTACCTGTTCCATTCATTGTTCTACTTGTCGAAATTTACAAATAATTACCTTGGAAGGATTAACAATGGGGCTCATTGTTCACTTAAACTTGAAGAACAAAAAATTGGCGAATTGTACTGTTTGGATGCTTTGCATATATGTTTCTTAGACTATATAGAAGCAATATATACAATGATTTCAACCGTCTACATGATACATTCATTGTTCTACTTGTCGAAATTTACAAATAATTTCCTTTAAAGGATTAACAATGGGGCTCGTAGTTCACTTAAACTTGAAGAACAAAAAATTGGCGATTGTTACTGTTTAGATGCTTTTCATATAGGTTTCTTAGACTATATAGAAGCAACATATACAAAGATTTCAACCGTCTACCTGTTCTATTCATTGTTCTACTTGTAGAAAGTTACAAATAATTTCCGTTTCATGATTATCTATGGGGCTCGTTGTTCACTTAAACTTGAAGAACAAAAAATTGGCGAATGGTACTGTTTGGATGCTTTGCATATATGTTTCTTAGACTATTTAGAAGCAATATATAGAAAGATTTCACCCGTCTACCGGTACTATTCATGATTCTACTTGTAGAAAGTTACAAATAATTTCCATTTCATGAATATCAATGGGGCTCGCTGTTCACTTAAACTTGAAGATCAAAAAATTGGCGATTGTTACTGTTTAGATGCTTTTCATATAGGTTTCTTAGACTATATAGAAGCAACATATACAAAGATTTCAACCGTCTACCTGTTCTATTCATTGTTCTACTTGTAGAAAGTTACAAATAATTTCCGTTTCATGATTATCTATGGGGCTCGTTGTTCACTTAATCTTGAAGAACAAAAAATTGGCGAATGGTACTGTTTGGATGCTTTGCACATAGGTTTCTTAGACTATATAGAAGCAACATATACAAAGATTTCAACCGTCTACCTGTTCTATTCATTGTTCTACTTGTCGAAATTTACAAATAATTACCTTGGAAGGATTAACAATGGGGCTCGTAGTTCACTTAAACTTGAAGAACAAAAAATTGGCGAATGGTACTGTTTGGATGCTTTGCATATATGTTTCTTAGACTATATGGAAGCAATATATACAAATATTTCAACCGTCTACCTGTTCCATTCATTGTTCTACTTGTCGAAATTTACAAATAATTTCCTTTAAAGGATTAACAATGGGGCTCATTGTTCACTTAAACTTGAAGAACAAAAAATTGGCGAATTGTACTGTTTGGATGCTTTGCAGATATGTTTCATAGACTATATAGAAGCAATATATACAATGATATCAACCGTCTACCTGTTCCATTCATTGTTCTACTTGTCGAAATTTACAAATAATTACCTTGGAAGGATTAACAATGGGGCTCATTGTTCACTTAAACTTGAAGAACAAAAAATTGGCGAATTGTACTGTTTGGATGCTTTGCATATATGTTTCTTAGACTATATAGAAGCAATATATACAATGATTTCAACCGTCTACATGATACATTCATTGTTCTACTTGTCGAAATTTACAAATAATTTCCTTTAAAGGATTAACAATGGGGCTCGTAGTTCACTTAAACTTGAAGAACAAAAAATTGGCGATTGTTACTGTTTAGATGCTTTTCATATAGGTTTCTTAGACTATATAGAAGCAACATATACAAAGATTTCAACCGTCTACCTGTTCTATTCATTGTTCTACTTGTAGAAAGTTACAAATAATTTCCGTTTCATGATTATCTATGGGGCTCGTTGTTCACTTAAACTTGAAGAACAAAAAATTGGCGAATGGTACTGTTTGGATGCTTTGCATATATGTTTCTTAGACTATTTAGAAGCAATATATAGAAAGATTTCACCCGTCTACCGGTACTATTCATGTTTCTACTTGTAGAAAGTTACAAATAATTTCCATTTCATGAATATCAATGGGGCTCGCTGTTCACTTAAACTTGAAGATCAAAAAATTGGCGATTGTTACTGTTTAGATGCTTTTCATATAGGTTTCTTAGACTATATAGAAGCAACATATACAAAGATTTCAACCGTCTACCTGTTCTATTCATTGTTCTACTTGTAGAAAGTTACAAATAATTTCCGTTTCATGATTATCTATGGGGCTCGTTGTTCACTTAATCTTGAAGAACAAAAAATTGGCGAATGGTACTGTTTGGATGCTTTGTATATATGTTTCTTAGACTATATAGAAGCAATATATACAAAGATTTCAACCGTCTACCTGTTCCATTCATTGTTCTACTTGTCGAAAGTTACAAATAATTTCCGATAACGGATTAACCATTGGGGCTCATTGTTCACTTAAACTTGAAGAACAAAAAATTGGCGAATTGTACTGTTTGGATGCTTTGCATATATGTTTCTTATACTATATAGAAGCAATATATACAAATATTTCAACCGTCTACCTGTTCCATTCATTGTTCTACTTGTCGAAATTTACAAATAATTTCCGATAAAGGATTAACAATCGGGCTCATTGTTCACTTAACCTTGAAGAACAAAAAATTGGCGAATGGTACTGTTTGGATGCTTTGCATATATGTTTCTTAGACTATACGGAAGCAATATATACAAATATTTCAACCGTCTACCTGTTCCATTCATTGTTCTACATGTCGAAATTTACAAATAATTTCCTTTGAAGGATTAACAATGGGGCTCGTAGTTCACTTAAACTTGAAGAACAAAAAATTGGCGAATGGTACTGTTTGGATGCTTTGTATATATGTTTCTTAGACTATATAGAAGCAATATATACAAAGATTTCAACCGTCTACCTGTTCCATTCATTGTTCTACTTGTCGAAATTTACAAATAATTTCCGATAAAGGATTAACCATTGGGGCTCATTGTTCACTAAACTTGAAGAACAAAAAATTGTTGAATTGTACTGTTTGGATGCTTTGCATATATGTTTCTTAGACTATATAGAAGCAATATATACAACGATTTCAACCGTCTACATGATACATTCATTGTTCTACTTGTCGAAATTTACAAATAATTTCCTTTAAAGGATTAACAATGGGGCTCGTAGTTCACTTAAACTTGAAGAACAAAAAATTGGCGAATTGTACTGTTTGGATGCTTTGCATATATGCTTCTTAGACTATTTAGAAGCAATATATAGAAAGATTTCACCCGTCTTCCGGTACTATTCATTGTTCTACTTGTAGAAAGTTACAAATAATTTCCATTTCATGATTATCAATGGGGCTCGCTGTTCACTTAAACTTGAAGATCAAAAAATTGGCGATTGTTACTGTTTAGATGCTTTTCATATAGGTTTCTTAGACTATATAGAAGCAACATATACAAAGATTTCAACCGTCTACCTGTTCTATTCATTGTTCTAATTGTAGAAAGTTACAAATAATTTCCGTTTCATGATTATCAATGGGGCTCGTTGTTCACTTAAACTTGAAGAACAAAAAATTGGCGAATGGTACTGTTTGGATGCTTTGCATATATGTTTCTTATACTATATAGAAGCAATATATACAAAGATTTCAACCTTCTACCTGTTCAATTCACTGTTCTACTTGTCGAAAGTTACAAATAATTTCCGATAAAGGATTAACAATGGGGCTCATTGTTCACTTAAAATTGAAGAACAAAAAATTGGCGAATGGTACTGTTTGGATGCTTTGCATATATGTTTCTTAGACTATATGGAAGCAATATATACAAAGATTTCAACCGTCTGCGTGTTCCAATCATTGTCCTACTTGTAGAAAGTTACAATTAATTTCCGTTAAAGGATTAACAATGGGGCTCGTAGTTCACTTAAACTTGAAGAACAAAAAATTGGCGAATTGTACTGTCTACCTGTACTATTTATTGTTCTACTTGTAGAAAGTTACAAATAATTTCCATTTCATGATTATCAATGGGGCTCGCTGTTCACTTAAACTTGAAGATCAAAAAATTGGCGAATTGTACTGTTTGGATGCTTTGCAGATATGTTTCATAGACTATATAGAAGCAATATATACAATGATATCAACCGTCTACCTGTTCCATTCATTGTTCTACTTGTCGAAATTTACAAATAATTACCTTGGAAGGATTAACAATGGGGCTCGTAGTTCACTTGAACTTGAAGAACAAAAAATTGGCGAATGGTACTGTTTGGATGCTTTGCATATATGTTTCTTAGACTATATGGAAGCAATATATACAAATATTTCAACCGTCTACCTGTTCCATTCATTGTTCTGCTTGTCGAAATTTACAAATAATTTCCTTTAAAGGATTAACAATGGGGCTCATTGTTCACTTAAACTTGAAGAACAAAAAATTGGCGAATTGTACTGTTTGGATGCTTTGCAGATATGTTTCATAGACTATATAGAAGCAATATATACAATGATATCAACCGTCTACATGATACATTCATTGTTCTACTTGTCGAAATTTACAAATAATTTCCTTTAAAGGATTAACAATGGGGCTCGTAGTTCACTTAAACTTGAAGAACAAAAAATTGGCGATTGTTACTGTTTAGATGCTTTTCATATAGGTTTCTTAGACTATATAGAAGCAACATATACAAAGATTTCAACCGTCTACCTGTTCTATTCATTGTTCTACTTGTAGAAAGTTACAAATAATTTCCGTTTCATGATTATCTATGGCGCTCGTTGTTCACTTAAACTTGAAGAACAAAAAATTGGCGAATGGTACTGTTTGGATGCTTTGCATATATGTTTCTTAGACTATTTAGAAGCAATATATAGAAAGATTTCACCCGTTTACCGGTACTATTCATGTTTCTACTTGTAGAAAGTTACAAATAATTTCCATTTCATGAATATCAATGGGGCTCGCTGTTCACTTAAACTTGAAGATCAAAAAATTGGCGATTGTTACTGTTTAGATGCTTTTCATATAGGTTTCTTAGACTATATAGAAGCAACATATACAAAGATTTCAACCGTCTACCTGTTCTATTCATTGTTCTACTTGTAGAAAGTTACAAATAATTTCCGTTTCATGATTATCTATGGGGCTCGTTGTTCACTTAATCTTGAAGAACAAAAAATTGGCGAATGGTACTGTTTGGATGCTTTGTATATATGTTTCTTAGACTATATAGAAGCAATATATACAAAGATTTCAACCGTCTACCTGTTCCATTCATTGTTCTACTTGTCGAAAGTTACAAATAATTTCCGATAACGGATTAACCATTGGGGCTCATTGTTCACTTAAACTTGAAGAACAAAAAATTGGCGAATTGTACTGTTTGGATGCTTTGCATATATGTTTCTTATACTATATAGAAGCAATATATACAAATATTTCAACCGTCTACCTGTTCCATTCATTGTTCTACTTGTCGAAATTTACAAATAATTTCCGATAAAGGATTAACAATCGGGCTCATTGTTCACTTAACCTTGAAGAACAAAAAATTGGCGAATTGTACTGTCTACCTGTACTATTTATTGTTCTACTTGTAGAAAGTTACAAATAATTTCCATTTCATGATTATCAATGGGGCTCGCTGTTCACTTAAACTTGAAGATCAAAAAATTGGCGAATTGTACTGTTTGGATGCTTTGCAGATATGTTTCATAGACTATATAGAAGCAACATATACAAAGATTTCAACCGTCTACCTGTTCTATTCATTGTTCTAATTGTAGAAAGTTACAAATAATTTCCGTTTCATGATTATCAATGGGGCTCGTTGTTCACTTAAACTTGAAGAACAAAAAATTGGCGAATGGTACTGTTTGGATGCTTTGCATATATGTTTCTTATACTATATAGAAGCAATATATACAAAGATTTCAACCTTCTACCTGTTCAATTCACTGTTCTACTTGTCGAAAGTTACAAATAATTTCCGATAAAGGATTAACAATGGGGCTCATTGTTCACTTAAAATTGAAGAACAAAAAATTGGCGAATGGTACTGTTTGGATGCTTTGCATATATGTTTCTTAGACTATATGGAAGCAATATATACAAAGATTTCAACCGTCTGCGTGTTCCAATCATTGTCCTACTTGTAGAAAGTTACAATTAATTTCCGTTAAAGGATTAACAATGGGGCTCGTAGTTCACTTAAACTTGAAGAACAAAAAATTGGCGAATTGTACTGTCTACCTGTACTATTTATTGTTCTACTTGTAGAAAGTTACAAATAATTTCCATTTCATGATTATCAATGGGGCTCGCTGTTCACTTAAACTTGAAGATCAAAAAATTGGCGAATTGTACTGTTTGGATGCTTTGCAGATATGTTTCATAGACTATATAGAAGCAATATATACAATGATATCAACCGTCTACCTGTTCCATTCATTGTTCTACTTGTCGAAATTTACAAATAATTACCTTGGAAGGATTAACAATGGGGCTCGTAGTTCACTTGAACTTGAAGAACAAAAAATTGGCGAATGGTACTGTTTGGATGCTTTGCATATATGTTTCTTAGACTATATGGAAGCAATATATACAAATATTTCAACCGTCTACCTGTTCCATTCATTGTTCTGCTTGTCGAAATTTACAAATAATTTCCTTTAAAGGATTAACAATGGGGCTCATTGTTCACTTAAACTTGAAGAACAAAAAATTGGCGAATTGTACTGTTTGGATGCTTTGCAGATATGTTTCATAGACTATATAGAAGCAATATATACAATGATATCAACCGTCTACCTGTTCCATTCATAGTTCTACTTGTCGAAATTTACAAATAATTACCTTGGAAGGATTAACAATGGGGCTCATTGTTCACTTAAACTTGAAGAACAAAAAATTGGCGAATTGTACTGTTTGGATGCTTTGCATATATGTTTCTTAGACTATATAGAAGCAATATATACAATGATTTCAACCGTCTACATGATACATTCATTGTTCTACTTGTCGAAATTTACAAATAATTTCCTTTAAAGGATTAACAATGGGGCTCGTAGTTCACTTAAACTTGAAGAACAAAAAATTGGCGATTGTTACTGTTTAGATGCTTTTCATATAGGTTTCTTAGACTATATAGAAGCAACATATACAAAGATTTCAACCGTCTACCTGTTCTATTCATTGTTCTACTTGTAGAAAGTTACAAATAATTTCCGTTTCATGATTATCTATGGGGCTCGTTGTTCACTTAAACTTGAAGAACAAAAAATTGGCGAATGGTACTGTTTGGATGCTTTGCATATATGTTTCTTAGACTATTTAGAAGCAATATATAGAAAGATTTCACCCGTCTACCGGTACTATTCATGTTTCTACTTGTAGAAAGTTACAAATAATTTCCATTTCATGAATATCAATGGGGCTCGCTGTTCACTTAAACTTGAAGATCAAAAAATTGGCGATTGTTACTGTTTAGATGCTTTTCATATAGGTTTCTTAGACTATATAGAAGCAACATATACAAAGATTTCAACCGTCTACCTGTTCTATTCATTGTTCTACTTGTAGAAAGTTACAAATAATTTCCGTTTCATGATTATCTATGGGGCTCGTTGTTCACTTAATCTTGAAGATCAAAAAATTGGCGAATTGTACTGTTTGGATGCTTTGCAGATATGTTTCATAGACTATATAGAAGCAATATATACAATGATATCAACCGTCTACCTGTTCCATTCATTGTTCTACTTGTCGAAATTTACAAATAATTACCTTGGAAGGATTAACAATGGGGCTCGTAGTTCACTTGAACTTGAAGAACAAAAAATTGGCGAATGGTACTGTTTGGATGCTTTGCATATATGTTTCTTAGACTATATGGAAGCAATATATACAAATATTTCAACCGTCTACCTGTTCCATTCATTGTTCTGCTTGTCGAAATTTACAAATAATTTCCTTTAAAGGATTAACAATGGGGCTCATTGTTCACTTAAACTTGAAGAACAAAAAATTGGCGAATTGTACTGTTTGGATGCTTTGCAGATATGTTTCATAGACTATATAGAAGCAATATATACAATGATATCAACCGTCTACCTGTTCCATTCATTGTTCTACTTGTCGAAATTTACAAATAATTACCTTGGAAGGATTAACAATGGGGCTCGTAGTTCACTTGAACTTGAAGAACAAAAAATTGGCGAATGGTACTGTTTGGATGCTTTGCATATATGTTTCTTAGACTATATGGAAGCAATATATACAAAGATTTCAACCGTCTGCGTGTTCCAATCATTGTCCTACTTGTAGAAAGTTACAATTAATTTCCGTTAAAGGATTAACAATGGGGCTCGTAGTTCACTTAAACTTGAAGAACAAAAAATTGGCGAATTGTACTGTCTACCTGTACTATTTATTGTTCTACTTGTAGAAAGTTACAAATAATTTCCATTTCATGATTATCAATGGGGCTCGCTGTTCACTTAAACTTGAAGATCAAAAAATTGGCGAATTGTACTGTTTGGATGCTTTGCAGATATGTTTCATAGACTATATAGAAGCAATATATACAATGATATCAACCGTCTACCTGTTCCATTCATTGTTCTACTTGTCGAAATTTACAAATAATTACCTTGGAAGGATTAACAATGGGGCTCGTAGTTCACTTGAACTTGAAGAACAAAAAATTGGCGAATGGTACTGTTTGGATGCTTTGCATATATGTTTCTTAGACTATATGGAAGCAATATATACAAATATTTCAACCGTCTACCTGTTTCATTCATTGTTCTGCTTGTCGAAATTTACAAATAATTTCCTTTAAAGGATTAACAATGGGGCTCATTGTTCACTTAAACTTGAAGAACAAAAAATTGGCGAATTGTACTGTTTGGATGCTTTGCAGATATGTTTCATAGACTATATAGAAGCAATATATACAATGATATCAACCGTCTACCTGTTCCATTCATAGTTCTACTTGTCGAAATTTACAAATAATTACCTTGGAAGGATTAACAATGGGGCTCATTGTTCACTTAAACTTGAAGAACAAAAAATTGGCGAATTGTACTGTTTGGATGCTTTGCATATATGTTTCTTAGACTATATAGAAGCAATATATACAATGATTTCAACCGTCTACATGATACATTCATTGTTCTACTTGTCGAAATTTACAAATAATTTCCTTTAAAGGATTAACAATGGGGCTCGTAGTTCACTTAAACTTGAAGAACAAAAAATTGGCGATTGTTACTGTTTAGATGCTTTTCATATAGGTTTCTTAGACTATATAGAAGCAACATATACAAAGATTTCAACCGTCTACCTGTTCTATTCATTGTTCTACTTGTAGAAAGTTACAAATAATTTCCGTTTCATGATTATCTATGGGGCTCGTTGTTCACTTAAACTTGAAGAACAAAAAATTGGCGAATGGTACTGTTTGGATGCTTTGCATATATGTTTCTTAGACTATTTAGAAGCAATATATAGAAAGATTTCACCCGTCTACCGGTACTATTCATGTTTCTACTTGTAGAAAGTTACAAATAATTTCCATTTCATGAATATCAATGGGGCTCGCTGTTCACTTAAACTTGAAGATCAAAAAATTGGCGATTGTTACTGTTTAGATGCTTTTCATATAGGTTTCTTAGACTATATAGAAGCAACATATACAAAGATTTCAACCGTCTACCTGTTCTATTCATTGTTCTACTTGTAGAAAGTTACAAATAATTTCCGTTTCATGATTATCTATGGGGCTCGTTGTTCACTTAATCTTGAAGATCAAAAAATTGGCGAATTGTACTGTTTGGATGCTTTGCAGATATGTTTCATAGACTATATAGAAGCAATATATACAATGATATCAACCGTCTACCTGTTCCATTCATTGTTCTACTTGTCGAAATTTACAAATAATTACCTTGGAAGGATTAACAATGGGGCTCGTAGTTCACTTGAACTTGAAGAACAAAAAATTGGCGAATGGTACTGTTTGGATGCTTTGCATATATGTTTCTTAGACTATATGGAAGCAATATATACAAATATTTCAACCGTCTACCTGTTCCATTCATTGTTCTGCTTGTCGAAATTTACAAATAATTTCCTTTAAAGGATTAACAATGGGGCTCATTGTTCACTTAAACTTGAAGAACAAAAAATTGGCGAATTGTACTGTTTGGATGCTTTGCAGATATGTTTCATAGACTATATAGAAGCAATATATACAATGATATCAACCGTCTACCTGTTCCATTCATAGTTCTACTTGTCGAAATTTACAAATAATTACCTTGGAAGGATTAACAATGGGGCTCATTGTTCACTTAAACTTGAAGAACAAAAAATTGGCGAATTGTACTGTTTGGATGCTTTGCATATATGTTTCTTAGACTATATAGAAGCAATATATACAATGATTTCAACCGTCTACATGATACATTCATTGTTCTACTTGTCGAAATTTACAAATAATTTCCTTTAAAGGATTAACAATGGGGCTCGTAGTTCACTTAAACTTGAAGAACAAAAAATTGGCGATTGTTACTGTTTAGATGCTTTTCATATAGGTTTCTTAGACTATATAGAAGCAACATATACAAAGATTTCAACCGTCTACCTGTTCTATTCATTGTTCTACTTGTAGAAAGTTACAAATAATTTCCGTTTCATGATTATCTATGGGGCTCGTTGTTCACTTAAACTTGAAGAACAAAAAATTGGCGAATGGTACTGTTTGGATGCTTTGCATATATGTTTCTTAGACTATTTAGAAGCAATATATAGAAAGATTTCACCCGTCTACCGGTACTATTCATGTTTCTACTTGTAGAAAGTTACAAATAATTTCCATTTCATGAATATCAATGGGGCTCGCTGTTCACTTAAACTTGAAGATCAAAAAATTGGCGATTGTTACTGTTTAGATGCTTTTCATATAGGTTTCTTAGACTATATAGAAGCAACATATACAAAGATTTCAACCGTCTACCTGTTCTATTCATTGTTCTACTTGTAGAAAGTTACAAATAATTTCCGTTTCATGATTATCTATGGGGCTCGTTGTTCACTTAATCTTGAAGAACAAAAAATTGGCGAATGGTACTGTTTGGATGCTTTGTATATATGTTTCTTAGACTATATAGAAGCAATATATACAAAGATTTCAACCGTCTACCTGTTCCATTCATTGTTCTACTTGTCGAAAGTTACAAATAATTTCCGATAACGGATTAACCATTGGGGCTCATTGTTCACTTAAACTTGAAGAACAAAAAATTGGCGAATTGTACTGTTTGGATGCTTTGCATATATGTTTCTCAGACTATTTAGAAGCAATATATAGAAAGATTTCACCCGTCTTCCGGTACTATTCATTGTTCTACTTGTAGAAAGTTACAAATAATTTCCATTTCATGATTATCAATGGGGCTCGCTGTTCACTTAAACTTGAAGATCAAAAAATTGGCGATTGTTACTGTTTAGATGCTTTTCATATAGGTTTCTTAGACTATATAGAAGCAACATATACAAAGATTTCAACCGTCTACCTGTTCTATTCATTGTTCTAATTGTAGAAAGTTAGAAATAATTTCCGTTTCATGATTATCAATGGGGCTCGTTGTTCATTTAAACTTGAAGAACAAAAAATTGGCGAATGGTACTGTTTGGATGCTTTGCATATATGTTTCTTATACTATATAGAAGCAATATATACAAAGATTTCAACCTTCTACCTGTTCAATTCACTGTTCTACTTGTCGAAAGTTACAAATAATTTCCGATAAAGGATTAACAATGGGGCTCATTGTTCACTTAAAATTGAAGAACAAAAAATTGGCGAATGGTACTGTTTGGATGCTTTGCATATATGTTTCTTAGACTATATGGAAGCAATATATACAAAGATTTCAACCGTCTGCGTGTTCCAATCATTGTCCTACTTGTAGAAAGTTACAATTAATTTCCGTTAAAGGATTAACAATGGGGCTCGTAGTTCACTTAAACTTGAAGAACAAAAAATTGGCGAATTGTACTGTCTACCTGTACTATTTATTGTTCTACTTGTAGAAAGTTACAAATAATTTCCATTTCATGATTATCAATGGGGCTCGCTGTTCACTTAAACTTGAAGATCAAAAAATTGGCGAATTGTACTGTTTGGATGCTTTGCAGATATGTTTCATAGACTATATAGAAGCAATATATACAATGATATCAACCGTCTACCTGTTCCATTCATTGTTCTACTTGTCGAAATTTACAAATAATTACCTTGGAAGGATTAACAATGGGGCTCGTAGTTCACTTAAACTTGAAGAACAAAAAATTGGCGAATGGTACTGTTTGGATGCTTTGCATATATGTTTCTTAGACTATATGGAAGCAATATATACAAATATTTCAACCGTCTACCTGTTCCATTCATTGTTCTACTTGTCGAAATTTACAAATAATTTCCTTTAAAGGATTAACAATGGGGCTCATTGTTCACTTAAACTTGAAGAACAAAAAATTGGCGAATTGTACTGTTTGGATGCTTTGCATATATGTTTCTTAGACTATATAGAAGCAATATATACAATGATTTCAACCGTCTACATGATACATTCATTGTTCTACTTGTCGAAATTTACAAATAATTTCCTTTAAAGGATTAACAATGGGGCTCGTAGTTCACTTAAACTTGAAGAACAAAAAATTGGCGATTGTTACTGTTTAGATGCTTTTCATATAGGTTTCTTAGACTATATAGAAGCAACATATACAAAGATTTCAACCGTCTACCTGTTCTATTCATTGTTCTACTTGTAGAAAGTTACAAATAATTTCCGTTTCATGATTATCTATGGGGCTCGTTGTTCACTTAAACTTGAAGAACAAAAAATTGGCGAATGGTACTGTTTGGATGCTTTGCATATATGTTTCTTAGACTATTTAGAAGCAATATATAGAAAGATTTCACCCGTCTACCGGTACTATTCATGTTTCTACTTGTAGAAAGTTACAAATAATTTCCATTTCATGAATATCAATGGGGCTCGCTGTTCACTTAAACTTGAAGATCAAAAAATTGGCGATTGTTACTGTTTAGATGCTTTTCATATAGGTTTCTTAGACTATATAGAAGCAACATATACAAAGATTTCAACCGTCTACCTGTTCTATTCATTGTTCTACTTGTAGAAAGTTACAAATAATTTCCGTTTCATGATTATCTATGGGGCTCGTTGTTCACTTAATCTTGAAGAACAAAAAATTGGCGAATGGTACTGTTTGGATGCTTTGTATATATGTTTCTTAGACTATATAGAAGCAATATATACAAAGATTTCAACCGTCTACCTGTTCCATTCATTGTTCTACTTGTCGAAAGTTACAAATAATTTCCGATAACGGATTAACCATTGGGGCTCATTGTTCACTTAAACTTGAAGAACAAAAAATTGGCGATTGTTACTGTTTAGATGCTTTTCATATAGGTTTCTTAGACTATATAGAAGCAACATATACAAAGATTTCAACCGTCTACCTGTTCTATTCATTGTTCTACTTGTAGAAAGTTACAAATAATTTCCGTTTCATGATTATCTATGGGGCTCGTTGTTCACTTAAACTTGAAGAACAAAAAATTGGCGAATGGTACTGTTTGGATGCTTTGCATATATGTTTCTTAGACTATTTAGAAGCAATATATAGAAAGATTTCACCCGTCTACCGGTACTATTCATGTTTCTACTTGTAGAAAGTTACAAATAATTTCCATTTCATGAATATCAATGGGGCTCGCTGTTCACTTAAACTTGAAGATCAAAAAATTGGCGATTGTTACTGTTTAGATGCTTTTCATATAGGTTTCTTAGACTATATAGAAGCAACATATACAAAGATTTCAACCGTCTACCTGTTCTATTCATTGTTCTACTTGTAGAAAGTTACAAATAATTTCCGTTTCATGATTATCTATGGGGCTCGTTGTTCACTTAATCTTGAAGAACAAAAAATTGGCGAATGGTACTGTTTGGATGCTTTGTATATATGTTTCTTAGACTATATAGAAGCAATATATACAAAGATTTCAACCGTCTACCTGTTCCATTCATTGTTCTACTTGTCGAAAGTTACAAATAATTTCCGATAACGGATTAACCATTGGGGCTCATTGTTCACTTAAACTTGAAGAACAAAAAATTGGCGAATTGTACTGTTTGGATGCTTTGCATATTTGTTTCTTATACTATATAGAAGCAATATATACAAATATTTCAACCGTCTACCTGTTCCATTCATTGTTCTACTTGTCGAAATTTACAAATAATTTCCGATAAAGGATTAACAATCGGGCTCATTGTTCACTTAACCTTGAAGAACAAAAAATTAGCGAATGGTACTGTTTGGATGCTTTGCATATATGTTTCTTAGACTATACGGAAGCAATATATACAAATATTTCAACCGTCTACCTGTTCCATTCATTGTTCTACATGTCGAAATTTACAAATAATTTCCTTTGAAGGATTAACAATGGGGCTCGTAGTTCACTTAAACTTGAAGAACAAAAAATTGGCGAATGGTACTGTTTGGATGCTTTGTATATATGTTTCTTAGACTATATAGAAGCAATATATACAAAGATTTCAACCGTCTACCTGTTCCATTCATTGTTCTACTTGTCGAAAATTACAAATAATTTCCGATAAAGGATTAACCATTGGGGCTCATTGTTCACTAAACTTGAAGAACAAAAAATTGTTGAATTGTACTGTTTGGATGCTTTGCATATATGTTTCTTAGACTATATTGAAGCAATATATACAACGATTTCAACCGTCTACATGATACATTCATTGTTCTACTTGTCGAAATTTACAAATAATTTCCTTTAAAGGATTAACAATGGGGCTCGTAGTTCACTTAAACTTGAAGAACAAAAAATTGGCGAATTGTACTGTTTGGATGATTTGCATATATGTTTCTTAGACTATTTAGAAGCAATATATAGAAAGATTTCACCCGTCTTCCGGTACTATTCATTGTTCTACTTGTAGAAAGTTACAAATAATTTCCATTTCATGATTATCAATGGGGCTCGCTGTTCACTTAAACTTGAAGATCAAAAAATTGGCGATTGTTACTGTTTAGATGCTTTTCATATAGGTTTCTTAGACTATATAGAAGCAACATATACAAAGATTTCAACCGTCTACCTGTTCTATTCATTGTTCTAATTGTAGAAAGTTACAAATAATTTCCGTTTCATGATTATCAATGGGGCTCGTTGTTCACTTAAACTTGAAGAACAAAAAATTGGCGAATGGTACTGTTTGGATGCTTTGCATATATGTTTCTTATACTATATAGAAGCAATATATACAAAGATTTCAACCTTCTACCTGTTCAATTCACTGTTCTACTTGTCGAAAGTTACAAATAATTTCCGATAAAGGATTAACAATGGGGCTCATTGTTCACTTAAAATTGAAGAACAAAAAATTGGCGAATGGTACTGTTTGGATGCTTTGCATATATGTTTCTTAGACTATATGGAAGCAATATATACAAAGATTTCAACCGTCTGCGTGTTCCAATCATTGTCCTACTTGTAGAAAGTTACAATTAATTTCCGTTAAAGGATTAACAATGGTGCTCGTAGTTCACTTAAACTTGAAGAACAAAAAATTGGCGATTGTTACTGTTTAGATGCTTTTCATATAGGTTTCTTAGACTATATAGAAGCAACATATACAAAGATTTCAACCGTCTACCTGTTCTATTCATTGTTCTACTTGTAGAAAGTTACAAATAATTTCCGTTTCATGATTATCTATGGGGCTCGTTGTTCACTTAAACTTGAAGAACAAAAAATTGGCGAATGGTACTGTTTGGATGCTTTGCATATATGTTTCTTAGACTATTTAGAAGCAATATATAGAAAGATTTCACCCGTCTACCGGTACTATTCATGTTTCTACTTGTAGAAAGTTACAAATAATTTCCATTTCATGAATATCAATGGGGCTCGCTGTTCACTTAAACTTGAAGATCAAAAAATTGGCGATTGTTACTGTTTAGATGCTTTTCATATAGGTTTCTTAGACTATATAGAAGCAACATATACAAAGATTTCAACCGTCTACCTGTTCTATTCATTGTTCTACTTGTAGAAAGTTACAAATAATTTCCGTTTCATGATTATCTATGGGGCTCGTTGTTCACTTAATCTTGAAGAACAAAAAATTGGCGAATGGTACTGTTTGGATGCTTTGTATATATGTTTCTTAGACTATATAGAAGCAATATATACAAAGATTTCAACCGTCTACCTGTTCCATTCATTGTTCTACTTGTCGAAAGTTACAAATAATTTCCGATAACGGATTAACCATTGGGGCTCATTGTTCACTTAAACTTGAAGAACAAAAAATTGGCGATTGTTACTGTTTAGATGCTTTTCATATAGGTTTCTTAGACTATATAGAAGCAACATATACAAAGATTTCAACCGTCTACCTGTTCTATTCATTGTTCTACTTGTAGAAAGTTACAAATAATTTCCGTTTCATGATTATCTATGGGGCTCGTTGTTCACTTAAACTTGAAGAACAAAAAATTGGCGAATGGTACTGTTTGGATGCTTTGCATATATGTTTCTTAGACTATTTAGAAGCAATATATAGAAAGATTTCACCCGTCTACCGGTACTATTCATGTTTCTACTTGTAGAAAGTTACAAATAATTTCCATTTCATGAATATCAATGGGGCTCGCTGTTCACTTAAACTTGAAGATCAAAAAATTGGCGATTGTTACTGTTTAGATGCTTTTCATATAGGTTTCTTAGACTATATAGAAGCAACATATACAAAGATTTCAACCGTCTACCTGTTCTATTCATTGTTCTACTTGTAGAAAGTTACAAATAATTTCCGTTTCATGATTATCTATGGGGCTCGTTGTTCACTTAATCTTGAAGAACAAAAAATTGGCGAATGGTACTGTTTGGATGCTTTGTATATATGTTTCTTAGACTATATAGAAGCAATATATACAAAGATTTCAACCGTCTACCTGTTCCATTCATTGTTCTACTTGTCGAAAGTTACAAATAATTTCCGATAACGGATTAACCATTGGGGCTCATTGTTCACTTAAACTTGAAGAACAAAAAATTGGCGAATTGTACTGTTTGGATGCTTTGCATATTTGTTTCTTATACTATATAGAAGCAATATATACAAATATTTCAACCGTCTACCTGTTCCATTCATTGTTCTACTTGTCGAAATTTACAAATAATTTCCGATAAAGGATTAACAATCGGGCTCATTGTTCACTTAACCTTGAAGAACAAAAAATTAGCGAATGGTACTGTTTGGATGCTTTGCATATATGTTTCTTAGACTATACGGAAGCAATATATACAAATATTTCAACCGTCTACCTGTTCCATTCATTGTTCTACATGTCGAAATTTACAAATAATTTCCTTTGAAGGATTAACAATGGGGCTCGTAGTTCACTTAAACTTGAAGAACAAAAAATTGGCGAATGGTACTGTTTGGATGCTTTGTATATATGTTTCTTAGACTATATAGAAGCAATATATACAAAGATTTCAACCGTCTACCTGTTCCATTCATTGTTCTACTTGTCGAAAATTACAAATAATTTCCGATAAAGGATTAACCATTGGGGCTCATTGTTCACTAAACTTGAAGAACAAAAAATTGTTGAATTGTACTGTTTGGATGCTTTGCATATATGTTTCTTAGACTATATAGAAGCAATATATACAACGATTTCATCCGTCTACATGATACATTCATTGTTCTACTTGTCGAAATTTACAAATAATTTCCTTTAAAGGATTAACAATGGGGCTCGTAGTTCACTTAAACTTGAAGAACAAAAAATTGGCGATTGTTACTGTTTAGATGCTTTTCATATAGGTTTCTTAGACTATATAGAAGCAACATATACAAAGATTTCAACCGTCTACCTGTTCTATTCATTGTTCTACTTGTAGAAAGTTACAAATAATTTCCGTTTCATGATTATCTATGGGGCTCGTTGTTCACTTAAACTTGAAGAACAAAAAATTGGCGAATGGTACTGTTTGGATGCTTTTCATATAGGTTTCTTAGACTATTTAGAAGCAATATATAGAAAGATTTCACCCGTCTACCGGTACTATTCATGTTTCTACTTGTCGAAAGTTACAAATAATTTCCGATAACGGATTAACCATTGGGGCTCATTGTTCACTTAAACTTGAAGAACAAAAAATTGGCGAATTGTACTGTTTGGATGCTTTGCATATATGTTTCTCAGACTATTTAGAAGCAATATATAGAAAGATTTCACCCGTCTTCCGGTACTATTCATTGTTCTACTTGTAGAAAGTTACAAATAATTTCCATTTCATGATTATCAATGGGGCTCGCTGTTCACTTAAACTTGAAGATCAAAAAATTGGCGATTGTTACTGTTTAGATGCTTTTCATATAGGTTTCTTAGACTATATAGAAGCAACATATACAAAGATTTCAACCGTCTACCTGTTCTATTCATTGTTCTAATTGTAGAAAGTTAGAAATAATTTCCGTTTCATGATTATCAATGGGGCTCGTTGTTCATTTAAACTTGAAGAACAAAAAATTGGCGAATGGTACTGTTTGGATGCTTTGCATATATGTTTCTTATACTATATAGAAGCAATATATACAAAGATTTCAACCTTCTACCTGTTCAATTCACTGTTCTACTTGTCGAAAGTTACAAATAATTTCCGATAAAGGATTAACAATGGGGCTCATTGTTCACTTAAAATTGAAGAACAAAAAATTGGCGAATGGTACTGTTTGGATGCTTTGCATATATGTTTCTTAGACTATATGGAAGCAATATATACAAAGATTTCAACCGTCTGCGTGTTCCAATCATTGTCCTACTTGTAGAAAGTTACAATTAATTTCCGTTAAAGGATTAACAATGGGGCTCGTAGTTCACTTAAACTTGAAGAACAAAAAATTGGCGAATTGTACTGTCTACCTGTACTATTTATTGTTCTACTTGTAGAAAGTTACAAATAATTTCCATTTCATGATTATCAATGGGGCTCGCTGTTCACTTAAACTTGAAGATCAAAAAATTGGCGAATTGTACTGTTTGGATGCTTTGCAGATATGTTTCATAGACTATATAGAAGCAATATATACAATGATATCAACCGTCTACCTGTTCCATTCATTGTTCTACTTGTCGAAATTTACAAATAATTACCTTGGAAGGATTAACAATGGGGCTCGTAGTTCACTTAAACTTGAAGAACAAAAAATTGGCGAATGGTACTGTTTGGATGCTTTGCATATATGTTTCTTAGACTATATGGAAGCAATATATACAAATATTTCAACCGTCTACCTGTTCCATTCATTGTTCTACTTGTCGAAATTTACAAATAATTTCCTTTAAAGGATTAACAATGGGGCTCATTGTTCACTTAAACTTGAAGAACAAAAAATTGGCGAATTGTACTGTTTGGATGCTTTGCATATATGTTTCTTAGACTATATAGAAGCAATATATACAATGATTTCAACCGTCTACATGATACATTCATTGTTCTACTTGTCGAAATTTACAAATAATTTCCTTTAAAGGATTAACAATGGGGCTCGTAGTTCACTTAAACTTGAAGAACAAAAAATTGGCGATTGTTACTGTTTAGATGCTTTTCATATAGGTTTCTTAGACTATATAGAAGCAACATATACAAAGATTTCAACCGTCTACCTGTTCTATTCATTGTTCTACTTGTAGAAAGTTACAAATAATTTCCGTTTCATGATTATCTATGGGGCTCGTTGTTCACTTAAACTTGAAGAACAAAAAATTGGCGAATGGTACTGTTTGGATGCTTTGCATATATGTTTCTTAGACTATTTAGAAGCAATATATAGAAAGATTTCACCCGTCTACCGGTACTATTCATGTTTCTACTTGTAGAAAGTTACAAATAATTTCCATTTCATGAATATCAATGGGGCTCGCTGTTCACTTAAACTTGAAGATCAAAAAATTGGCGATTGTTACTGTTTAGATGCTTTTCATATAGGTTTCTTAGACTATATAGAAGCAACATATACAAAGATTTCAACCGTCTACCTGTTCTATTCATTGTTCTACTTGTAGAAAGTTACAAATAATTTCCGTTTCATGATTATCTATGGGGCTCGTTGTTCACTTAATCTTGAAGAACAAAAAATTGGCGAATGGTACTGTTTGGATGCTTTGTATATATGTTTCTTAGACTATATAGAAGCAATATATACAAAGATTTCAACCGTCTACCTGTTCCATTCATTGTTCTACTTGTCGAAAGTTACAAATAATTTCCGATAACGGATTAACCATTGGGGCTCATTGTTCACTTAAACTTGAAGAACAAAAAATTGGCGATTGTTACTGTTTAGATGCTTTTCATATAGGTTTCTTAGACTATATAGAAGCAACATATACAAAGATTTCAACCGTCTACCTGTTCTATTCATTGTTCTACTTGTAGAAAGTTACAAATAATTTCCGTTTCATGATTATCTATGGGGCTCGTTGTTCACTTAAACTTGAAGAACAAAAAATTGGCGAATGGTACTGTTTGGATGCTTTGCATATATGTTTCTTAGACTATTTAGAAGCAATATATAGAAAGATTTCACCCGTCTACCGGTACTATTCATGTTTCTACTTGTAGAAAGTTACAAATAATTTCCATTTCATGAATATCAATGGGGCTCGCTGTTCACTTAAACTTGAAGATCAAAAAATTGGCGATTGTTACTGTTTAGATGCTTTTCATATAGGTTTCTTAGACTATATAGTAGCAACATATACAAAGATTTCAACCGTCTACCTGTTCTATTCATTGTTCTACTTGTAGAAAGTTACAAATAATTTCCGTTTCATGATTATCTATGGGGCTCGTTGTTCACTTAATCTTGAAGAACAAAAAATTGGCGAATGGTACTGTTTGGATGCTTTGTATATATGTTTCTTAGACTATATAGAAGCAATATATACAAAGATTTCAACCGTCTACCTGTTCCATTCATTGTTCTACTTGTCGAAAGTTACAAATAATTTCCGATAACGGATTAACCATTGGGGCTCATTGTTCACTTAAACTTGAAGAACAAAAAATTGGCGAATTGTACTGTTTGGATGCTTTGCATATTTGTTTCTTATACTATATAGAAGCAATATATACAAATATTTCAACCGTCTACCTGTTCCATTCATTGTTCTACTTGTCGAAATTTACAAATAATTTCCGATAAAGGATTAACAATCGGGCTCATTGTTCACTTAACCTTGAAGAACAAAAAATTAGCGAATGGTACTGTTTGGATGCTTTGCATATATGTTTCTTAGACTATACGGAAGCAATATATACAAATATTTCAACCGTCTACCTGTTCCATTCATTGTTCTACATGTCGAAATTTACAAATAATTTCCTTTGAAGGATTAACAATGGGGCTCGTAGTTCACTTAAACTTGAAGAACAAAAAATTGGCGAATGGTACTGTTTGGATGCTTTGTATATATGTTTCTTAGACTATATAGAAGCAATATATAGAAAGATTTCACCCGTCTACCGGTACTATTCATGTTTCTACTTGTAGAAAGTTACAAATAATTTCCATTTCATGAATATCAATGGGGCTCGCTGTTCACTTAAACTTGAAGATCAACAAATTGGCGATTGTTACTGTTTAGATGCTTTTCATATAGGTTTCTTAGACTATGTAGAAGCAACATATACAAAGATTTCAACCGTCTACCTGTTCTATTCATTGTTCTACTTGTAGAAAGTTACAAATAATTTCCGTTTCATGATTATCTATGGGGCTCGTTGTTCACTTAATCTTGAAGAACAAAAAATTGGCGAATGGTACTGTTTGGATGCTTTGTAGATATGTTTCTTAGACTATATAGAAGCAATATATACAAAGATTTCAACCGTCTACCTGTTCCATTTATTGTTCTACTTGTCGAAATTTACAAATAATTACCTTGGAAGGATTAACAATGGGGCTCGTGGTTCACTTAAACTTGAAGAACAAAAAATTGGCGAATGGTACTGTTTGGATGCTTTGCATATATGTTTCTTAGACTATATGGAAGCAATATATACAAATATTTCAACCGTCTACCTGTTCCATTCATTGTTCTACTTGTCGAAATTTACAAATAATTTCCTTTAAAGGATTAACAATGGGGCTCATTGTTCACTTAAACTTGAAGAACAAAAAATTGGCGAATTGTACTGTTTGGATGCTTTGCATATATGTTTCTTAGACTATATAGAAGCAATATATACAATGATTTCAACCGTCTACATGATACATTCATTGTTCTACTTGTCGAAATTTACAAATAATTTCCTTTAAAGGATTAACAATGGGGCTCGTAGTTCACTTAAACTTGAAGAACAAAAAATTGGCGATTGTTACTGTTTAGATGCTTTTCATATAGGTTTCTTAGACTATATAGAAGCAACATATACAAAGATTTCAACCGTCTACCTGTTCTATTCATTGTTCTACTTGTAGAAAGTTACAAATAATTTCCGTTTCATGATTATCTATGGGGCTCGTTGTTCACTTAAACTTGAAGAACAAAAAATTGGCGAATGGTACTGTTTGGATGCTTTGCATATATGTTTCTTAGACTATTTAGAAGCAATATATAGAAAGATTTCACCCGTCTACCGGTACTATTCATGTTTCTACTTGTAGAAAGTTACAAATAATTTCCATTTCATGAATATCAATGGGGCTCGCTGTTCACTTAAACTTGAAGATCAAAAAATTGGCGATTGTTACTGTTTAGATGCTTTTCATATAGGTTTCTTAGACTATATAGAAGCAACATATACAAAGATTTCAACCGTCTACCTGTTCTATTCATTGTTCTACTTGTAGAAAGTTACAAATAATTTCCGTTTCATGATTATCTATGGGGCTCGTTGTTCACTTAATCTTGAAGAACAAAAAATTGGCGAATGGTACTGTTTGGATGCTTTGCACATAGGTTTCTTAGACTATATAGAAGCAACATATACAAAGATTTCAACCGTCTACCTGTTCTATTCATTGTTCTACTTGTAGAAAGTTACAAATAATTTCCGTTTCATGATTATCTATGGGGCTCGTTGTTCACTTAATCTTGAAGAACAAAAAATTGGCGAATGGTACTGTTTGGATGCTTTGTATATATGTTTCTTAGACTATATAGAAGCAATATATACAAAGATTTCAACCGTCTACCTGTTCCATTCATTGTTCTACTTGTCGAAAGTTACAAATAATTTCCGATAACGGATTAACAATTGGGGCTCATTGTTCACTTAAACTTGAAGAACAAAAAATTGGCGAATTGTACTGTTTGGATGCTTTGCATATATGTTTCTTATACTATATAGAAGCAATATATACAAATATTTCAACCGTCTAACTGTTCCATTCATTGTTCTACTTGTCGAAATTTACAAATAATTTCCGATAAAGGATTAACAATCGGGCTCATTGTTCACTTAACCTTGAAGAACAAAAAATTGGCGAATGGTACTGTTTGGATGCTTTGCATATATGTTTGTTAGACTATACGGAAGCAATATATACAAATATTTCAACCGTCTACCTGTTCCATTCATTGTTCTACATGTCGAAATTTACAAATAATTTCCTTTGAAGGATTAACAATGGGGCTCGTAGTTCACTTAAACTTGAAGAACAAAAAATTGGCGAATGGTACTGTTTGGATGCTTTGTATATATGTTTCTTAGACTATATAGAAGCAATATATACAAAGATTTCAACCGTCTACCTGTTCCATTCATTGTTCTACTTGTCGAAAATTACAAATAATTTCCGATAAAGGATTAACCATTGGGGCTCATTGTTCACTAAACTTGAAGAACAAAAAATTGTTGAATTGTACTGTTTGGATGCTTTGCATATATGTTTCTTAGACTATATAGAAGCAATATATACAACGATTTCAACCGTCTACATGATACATTCATTGTTCTACTTGTCGAAATTTACAAATAATTTCCTTTAAAGGATTAACAATGGGGCTCGTAGTTCACTTAAACTTGAAGAACAAAAAATTGGCGAATTGTACTGTTTGGATGCTTTGCATATATGTTTCTTAGACTATTTAGAAGCAATATATAGAAAGATTTCACCCGTCTTCCGGTACTATTCATTGTTCTACTTGTAGAAAGTTACAAATAATTTCCATTTCATGATTATCAATGGGGCTCGCTGTTCACTTAAACTTGAAGATCAAAAAATTGGCGATTGTTACTGTTTAGATGCTTTTCATATAGGTTTCTTAGACTATATAGAAGCAACATATACAAAGATTTCAACCGTCTACCTGTTCTATTCATTGTTCTAATTGTAGAAAGTTACAAATAATTTCCGTTTCATGATTATCAATGGGGCTCGTTGTTCACTTAAACTTGAAGACCAAAAAATTGGCGAAGGGTACTGTTTGGATGCTTTGCATATATGTTTCTTATACTATATAGAAGCAATATATACAAAGATTTCAACCTTCTACCTGTTCAGTTCACTGTTCTACTTGTCGAAAGTTACAAATAATTTCCGATAAAGGATTAACAATGGGGCTCATTGTTCACTTAAAATTGAAGAACAAAAAATTGGCGAATGGTACTGTTCGGATGCTTTGCATATATGTTTCTTAGACTATATGGAAGCAATATATACAAAGATTTCAACCGTCTGCGTGTTCCAATCATTGTCCTACTTGTAGAAAGTTACAATTAATTTCCGTTAAAGGATTAACAATGGTGCTCGTAGTTCACTTAAACTTGAAGAACAAAAAATTGGCGAATTGTACTGTCTACCTGTACTATTTATTGTTCTACTTGTAGAAAGTTACAAATAATTTCCATTTCATGATTATCAATGGGGCTCGCTGTTCACTTAAACTTGAAGATCAAAAAATTGGCGAATTGTACTGTTTGGATGCTTTGCAGATATGTTTCATAGACTATATAGAAGCAATATATACAAAGATTTCAACCGTCTACCTGTTCCATTCATTGTTCTACTTGTCGAAAATTACAAATAATTTCCGATAAAGGATTAACCATTGGGGCTCATTGTTCACTAAACTTGAAGAACAAAAAATTGTTGAATTGTACTGTTTGGATGCTTTGCATATATGTTTCTTAGACTATATAGAAGCAATATATACAACGATTTCATCCGTCTACATGATACATTCATTGTTCTACTTGTCGAAATTTACAAATAATTTCCTTTAAAGGATTAACAATGGGGCTCGTAGTTCACTTAAACTTGAAGAACAAAAAATTGGCGATTGTTACTGTTTAGATGCTTTTCATATAGGTTTCTTAGACTATATAGAAGCAACATATACAAAGATTTCAACCGTCTACCTGTTCTATTCATTGTTCTACTTGTAGAAAGTTACAAATAATTTCCGTTTCATGATTATCTATGGGGCTCGTTGTTCACTTAATCTTGAAGAACAAAAAATTGGCGAATGGTACTGTTTGGATGCTTTGCACATATGTTTCTTAGACTATATAGAAGCAATATATAAATTGATTTCAACCGTCTACCTGTTCCAATCATTGTTCTACTTGTAGAAAGTTACAAATAATTTCCGTTTCATGATTATCAATGGGGCTCGCTGTTCACTTAAACTTGAAGATCAAAAAATTGGCGATTGTTACTGTTTAGATGCTTTTCATATAGGTTTCTTAGACTATATAGAAGCAACATATACAAAGATTTCAACCGTCTACATGATACATTCATTGTTCTACTTGTCGAAATTTACAAATAATTACCTTGGAAGGATTAACAATGGGGCTCGTAGTTCACTTAAACTTGAAGAACAAAAAATTGGCGAATTGTACTGTTTGGATGCATTGCAGATATGTTTCATAGACTATATAGAAGCAATATATACAATGATATCAACCGTCTACCTGTTCCATTCATTGTTCTACTTGTCGAAATTTACAAATAATTACCTTGGAAGGATTAACAATGGGGCTCGTAGTTCACTTAAACTTGAAGAACAAAAAATTGGCGAATGGTACTGTTTGGATGCTTTGCATATATGTTTCATAGACTATATAGAAGCAATATATACAATGATATCAACCGTCTACCTGTTCCATTCATTGTTCTACTTGTCGAAATTTACAAATAATTACCTTGGAAGGATTAACAATGGGGCTCGTAGTTCACTTAAACTTGAAGAACAAAAAATTGGCGAATGGTACTGTTTGGATGCTTTGCATATATGTTTCTTAGACTATATGGAAGCAATATATACAAATATTTCAACCGTCTACCTGTTCCATTCATTGTTCTACTTGTCGAAATTTACAAATAATTTCCTTTAAAGGATTAACAATGGGGCTCATTGTTCACTTAAACTTGAAGAACAAAAAATTGGCGAATTGTACTGTTTGGATGCTTTGCAGATATGTTTCATAGACTATATAGAAGCAATATATACAATGATATCAACCGTCTACCTGTTCCATTCATAGTTCTACTTGTCGAAATTTACAAATAATTACCTTGGAAGGATTAACAATGGGGCTCATTGTTCACTTAAACTTGAAGAACAAAAAATTGGCGAATTGTACTGTTTGGATGCTTTGCATATATGTTTCTTAGACTATATAGAAGCAATATATACAATGATTTCAACCGTCTACATGATACATTCATTGTTCTACTTGTCGAAATTTACAAATAATTTCCTTTAAAGGATTAACAATGGGGCTCGTAGTTCACTTAAACTTGAAGAACAAAAAATTGGCGATAGTTACTGTTTAGATGGTTTTCATATAGGTTTCTTAGACTATATAGAAGCAACATATACAAAGATTTCAACCGTCTACCTTTTCTATTCATTGTTCTACTTGTAGAAAGTAACAAATAATTTCCGTTTCATGATTATCTATGGGGCTCGTTGTTCACTTAAACTTGAAGAACAAAAAATTGGCGAATGGTACTGTTTGGATGCTTTGCATATATGTTTCTTAGACTATTTAGAAGCAATATATAGAAAGATTTCACCCGTCTACCGGTACTATTCATGTTTCTACTTGTAGAAAGTTACAAATAATTTCCATTTCATGAATATCAATGGGGCTCGCTGTTCACTTAAACTTGAAGATCAACAAATTGGCGATTGTTACTGTTTAGATGCTTTTCATATAGGTTTCTTAGACTATATAGAAGCAACATATACAAAGATTTCAACCGTCTACCTGTTCTATTCATTGTTCTACTTGTAGAAACTTACGAATAATTTCCGTTTCATGATTATCTATGGGGCTCGTTGTTCACTTAATCTTGAAGAACAAAAAATTGGCGAATGGTACTGTTTGGATGCTTTGCATATATGTTTCTTAGACTATTTAGAAGCAATATATAGAAAGATTTCACCCGTCTACCGGTACTATTCATGTTTCTACTTGTAGAATGTTACAAATAATTTCCATTTCATGAATATCAATGGGGCTCGCTGTTCACTTAAACTTGAAGATCAAAAAATTGGCGATTGTTACTGTTTAGATGCTTTTTATATAGGTTTCTTAGACTATGTAGAAGCAACATATACAAAGATTTCAACCGTCTACCTGTTCTATTCATTGTTCTACTTGTAGAAAGTTACAAATAATTTCCGTTTCATGATTATCTATGGGGCTCGTTGTTCACTTAATCTTGAAGAACAAAAAATTGGCGAATGGTACTGTTTGGATGCTTTGTAGATATGTTTCTTAGACTATATAGAAGCAATATATACAAAGATTTCAACCGTCTACCTGTTCCATTTATTGTTCTACTTGTCGAAAGTTACAAATAATTTCCGATAACGGATTAACCATTGGGGCTCATTGTTCACTTAAACTTGAAGAACAAAAAATTGGCGAATTGTACTGTTTGGATGCTTTGCATATATGTTTCTTATACTATATAGAAGCAATATATACAAATATTTCAACCGTCTACCTGTTCCAATCATTGTTCTACTTGTCGAAATTTACAAATAATTTCCTTTAAAGGATTAACAATGGGGCTCGTTGTTCACTTAAACTTGAAGAACAATAAATTGGCGAATTGTACTGTTTGGATGCTTTGCATATATGTTTCTTAGACTATATCGAAGCAATATATACAAAGATTTCAACCGTCTACCTGTTCCATTCATTGTTCTACTTGTCGAAAGTTACAATTAATTTCCGATAACGGATTAAACTTTGGGGCTCATTGTTCACTTAAACTTGAAGAACAAAAAATTGGCGAATTGTATTGTTTGGATGCGTTGCATATATGTTTCTTATACTATATAGAAGCAATATATACAAAGATTTCAACCGTCTACCTGTTCCACTTTATCTGTTCTACTTGTCGAAAGTTACAAATAATTTCCGATAAAGGATTAACAATGGGGCTCATTGTTCACTTAAAATTGAAGAACAAAAAATTGACGAATGGTACTGTTTGTATGCCTTGCATATATGTTTCTTAGACTATATGGAAGCAATATATACAAAGATTTCTACCATCCACGTGTTCCAATCATTGTTCTACTTGTCGAAATTTACAATTAATTTCCGATAAAGGATTAACAATCGGGCTCATTGTTCACTTAACCTTGAAGAACAAATAATTGGCGAATGGTACTGTTTGGATGCATTGCATATATGTATCTTAGACTATACGGAAGCAATATATACAAATATTTCAACCGTCTACCTGTTCCATTCATTGTTCTACATGTCGAAAGTTACAAATAATTTCCGTTTCATGATTATCAATGGGGCTCGTTGTTCACTTAAACTTGAAGAACAAAAAATTGGCGAATGGTACTGTTTGGATGCTTTGCACATATGTTTCGTAGACTATATAGAAGCAATATATACAATGATTTCAACCGTCTACATGATCCATTCATTGTTCTACTTGTCGAAATTTACAAATAATTTCCTTTAAAGGATTAACAATGGGGCTCGTAGTTCACTTAAACTTGAAGAACAAAAAATTGGCGAATGGTACTGTTTGGATGCTTTGCATATATGTTTCTTAGACTATATAGAAGCAATATATACAATTATTTCAACCGTCTACCTGTTGCATTCATTGTTCTACTTGTCGAAATTTACAAATAATTTCCTTTGAAGGATTAACAATGTGGCTCGTAGTTCACTTAAACTTGAAGAACAAAAAATTGGCGAATGGTACTGTTTGGATGCTTTGTATATATGTTTCTTAGACTATACGGAAGCAATATATACAAATATTTCAACCGTCTACCTGTTCCATTCATTGTTCTACATGTCGAAAGTTACAAATAATTTCCGTTTCATGATTATCAATGGGGCTCGTTGTTCACTTAAACTTGAAGAACAAAAAATTGGCGAATGGTACTGTTTGGATGCTTTGCACATATGTTTCTTAGACTATATAGAAGCAATATATAAATTGATTTCAACCGTCTACCTGTTCCAATCATTGTTCTACTTGTAGAAAGTTACAAATAATTTCCGTTTCATGATTATCAATGGGGTTCGCTGTTCACTTAAACTTGAAGATCAAAAAATTGGCGATTGTTACTGTTTAGATGCTTTTCATATAGGTTTCTTAGACTATATAGAAGCAACATATACAAAGATTTCAACCGTCTACATGATACATTCATTGTTCTACTTGTCGAAA
Organism: Cerceris ruficornis; assembly: GCA_963989415.1. NCBI lineage: Eukaryota > Metazoa > Arthropoda > Insecta > Hymenoptera > Crabronidae > Cerceris > Cerceris ruficornis. Next base: position 825,666 of record CAXDIW010000469.1, on the reverse strand, counting down.
TTTACAAATAATTTCCTTTAAAGGATTAACAATGGGGCTCGTAGTTCACTTAAACTTGAAGAACAAAAAATTGGCGAATTGTACTGTTTGGATGCTTTGCATATATGTTTCTCAGACTATTTAGAAGCAATATATAGAAAGATTTCACCCGTCTTCCGGTACTATTCATTGTTCTACTTGTAGAAAGTTACAAATAATTTCCATTTCATGATTATCAATGGGGATCGCTGTTCACTTAAACTTGAAGATCAAAAAATTGGCGATTGATACTGTTTAGATGCTTTTCATATAGGTTTCTTAGACTATATAGAAGCAACATATACAAAGATTTCAACCGTCTACCTGTTCTATTCATTGTTCTAATTGTAGAAAGTTACAAATAATTTCCGTTTCATGATTATCAATGGGGCTCGTTGTTCACTTAAACTTGAAGAACAAAAAATTGGCGAATGGTACTGTTTGGATGCTTTGCATATATGTTTCTTAGACTATATAGAAGCAATATATACAATGATATCAACCGTCTACCTGTTCCATTCATTGTTCTACTTGTCGAAATTTACAAATAATTACCTTGGAAGGATTAACAATGGGGCTCGTAGTTCACTTAAACTTGAAGAACAAAAAATTGGCGAATGGTACTGTTTGGATGCTTTGCATATATGTTTCTTAGACTATATGGAAGCAATATATACAAATATTTCAACCGTCTACCTGTTCCATTCATTGTTCTACTTGTCGAAATTTACAAATAATTACCTTGGAAGGATTAACAATGGCGCTCATTGTTCACTTAAACATGAAGAACAAAAAATTGGCGAATTGTACTGTTTGGATGCTTTGCATATATGTTTCTTAGACTATATAGAAGCAATATATACAATGATTTCAACCGTCTACATGATACATTCATTGTTCTACTTGTCGAAATTTACAAATAATTTCCTTTAAAGGATTAACAATGGGGCTCGTAGTTCACTTAAACTTGAAGAACAAAAAGTTGGCGAATTGTACTGTTTGGATGCTTTGCATATATGTTTCTTAGACTATTTAGAAGCAATATATAGAAAGATTTCACCCGTCTACCGGTACTATTCATTGTTCTACTTGTAGAAAGTTACAAATAATTTCCATTTCATGATTATCAATGGGGCTCGCTGTTCACTTAAACTTGAAGATCCAAAAATTGACGATTGTTACTGTTTAGATGCTTTTCATATAGGTTTCTTAGACTATATAGAAGCAACATATACAAAGATTTCAACCGTCTACCTGTTCTATTCATTGTTCTAATTGTAGAAAGTTACAAATAATTTCCGTTTCATGATTATCAATGGGGCTCGTTGTTCACTTAAACTTGAAGAACAAAAAATTGGCGAATGGTACTGTTTGGATGCTTTGCATAGATGTTTCGTAGACTATATAGAAACAATATATACAATGATTTCAACCGTCTACCTGTTGCATTCATTGTTCTACTTGTCGAAATTTACAAATAATTTCCTTTGCAGGATTAACAATGGGGCTCGTAGTTCACTTAAACTTGAAGAACAAAAAATTGGCGAATGGTACTGTTTGGATGCTTTGTATATATGTTTCTTAGACTATATAGAAGCAATATATACAAAGATTTCAACCGTCTACCTGTTCCATTCATTGTTCTACTTGTCGAAAGTTACAAATAATTTCCGATAACGGATTAACCATTGGGGCTCATTGTTCACTTAAACTTGAAGAACAAAAAATTGGCGGATTGTACTGTTTGGATGCTTTGCATATATGTTTCTTATACTATATAGAAGTAATATATACAAAGATTTCAACCGTCTACCTGTTCCATTCACTGTTCTACTTGTCGAAAGTTAGAAATAATTTCCGATAAAGGATTAACAATGGGGCTCATTGTTCACTTAAAATTGAAGAACAAAAAATTGACGAATGGTACTGTTTGGATGCTTTGCATATATGTTTCTTAGACTATATGGAAGCAATATATACAATGATTTCAACCGTCCACGTGTTCCAATCATTGTTCTACTTGTCGAAATTTACAAATAATTTCCGATAAAGGATTAACAATCGGGCTCATTGTTCACTTAACCTTGAAGAACAAAAAATTGGCGAATGGTACTGTTTGGATGCTTTGCATATATGTTTCTTAGACTATACGGATGCAATATATACAAATATTTCAACCGTCTACCTGTCCCATTCATTGTTCTACATGTCGAAAGTTACAAATAATTTCCGTTTCATGATTATCAATGGGGCTCGTTGTTCACTTAAACTTGAAGAACAAAAAATTGGCGAATGGTACTGTTTGGATGCTTTGCACATATGTTTCTTAGACTATATAGAAGCAATATATACATTGATTTCAACCGTCTACCTGTTCCAATCATTGTTCTACTTGTCGAAATTTACAAATAATTTCCTTTAAAGGATTAACAATGGGGCTCGTTGTTCACTTAAACTTGAAGAACAATAAATTGGCGAATTGTACTGTTTGGATGCTTTGCATATATGTTTCTTAGACTATATGGAAGCAATATATACAAAGATTTCAACCGTCCACGTGTTCCAATCATTGTTCTACTTGTAGAAAGTTACAATTAATTTCCGTTAAAGGATTAACAATGGGGCTCGTAGTTCACTTAAACTTGAAGAACAAAAAATTGGCGAATTGTACTGTTTGGATGCTATGCATATATGTTTCGTAGATTATATAGAAGCAATATATACAAAGATGTCAACCGTCTACCTGATCCATTCATTGTTCTACTTGTCGAAAGTTACAACTAATTTCCGATAAAGGATTAACAATGGGGCTCATTGTTCACTTAAAATTGAAGAACAAAAAATTGGCGAATGGGACTGTTTGGATGCTTTGCATATATGTTTCTTAGACTATATGGAAGCAATATATAGAAAGATTTCACCCGTCTTCCGGTACTATTCATTGTTCTACTTGTAGAAAGTTACAAAAAATTTCCATTTCATGATTATCAATGGGGCTCGCTGTTCACTTAAACTTGAAGATCAAAAAATTGGCGATTGTTACTGTTTAGATGCTTTTCATATAGGTTTCTTAGACTATATAGAAGCAACATATACAAAGATTTCAACCGTCTACCTGTTCTATTCATTGTTCTACTTGTAGAAAGTTACAAATAATTTCCGTTTCATGATTATCTATGGGGCTCGTTGTTCACTTAATCTTGAAGAACAAAAAATTGGCGAATGGTAATGTTTGGATGCTTTGTATATATGTTTCTTAGACTATATAGAAGCAATATATACAAAGATTTCAACCGTCTACCTGTTCCATTCATTGTTCTACTTGTCGAAAGTTACAAATAATTTCCGATAACGGATTAACCATTGGGGCTCATTGTTCACTTAAACTTGAAGAACAAAAAATTGGCGAATTGTACTGTTTGGATGCTTTGCATATTTGTTTCTTATACTATATAGAAGCAATATATACAAATATTTCAACCGTCTACCTGTTCCATTCATTGTTCTACTTGTCGAAATTTACAAATAATTTCCGATAAAGGATTAACAATCGGGCTCATTGTTCACTTAACCTTGAAGAACAAAAAATTAGCGAATGGTACTGTTTGGATGCTTTGCATATATGTTTCTTAGACTATACGGAAGCAATATATACAAATATTTCAACCGTCTACCTGTTCCATTCATTGTTCTACATGTCGAAATTTACAAATAATTTCCTTTGAAGGATTAACAATGGGGCTCGTAGTTCACTTAAACTTGAAGAACAAAAAATTGGCGAATGGTACTGTTTGGATGCTTTGTATATATGTTTCTTAGACTATATAGAAGCAATATATACAAAGATTTCAACCGTCTACCTGTTCCATTCATTGTTCTACTTGTCGAAAATTACAAATAATTTCCGATAAAGGATTAACCATTGGGGCTCATTGTTCACTAAACTTGAAGAACAAAAAATTGTTGAATTGTACTGTTTGGATGCTTTGCATATATGTTTCTTAGACTATATAGAAGCAATATATAAATTGATTTCAACCGTCTACCTGTTCCAATCATTGTTCTACTTGTAGAAAGTTACAAATAATTTCCATTTCATGATTATCAATGGGGATCGCTGTTCAATTAAACTTGAAGATCAAAAAATTGGCGATTGTTACTGTTTAGATGCTTTTCATATAGGTTTCTTAGACTATATAGAAGCAACATATACAAAGTTTTCAACCGTCTACCTGTTCTATTCATTGTTCTAATTGTAGAAAGTTACAAATAATTTCCGTTTCATGATTATCAATGGGGCTCGTTGTTCACTTAAACTTGAAGAACAAAAAATTGGCGAATGGTACTGTTTGGATGCTTTGCATATATGTTTCTTAGACTATATGGAAGCAATATATACAAATATTTCAACCGTCTACCTGTTCCATTCATTGTTCTACTTGTCGAAATTTACAAATAATTTCCTTTAAAGGATTAACAATGGGGCTCATTGTTCACTTAAACTTGAAGAACAAAAAATTGGCGAATTGTACTGTTTGGATGCTTTGCAGATATGTTTCATAGACTATATAGAAGCAATATATACAATGATATCAACCGTCTACCTGTTCCATTCATTGTTCTACTTGTCGAAATTTACAAATAATTACCTTGGAAGGATTAACAATGGGGCTCATTGTTCACTTAAACTTGAAGAACAAAAAATTGGCGAATTGTACTGTCTACCTGTACTATTTATTGTTCTACTTGTAGAAAGTTACAAATAATTTCCATTTCATGATTATCAATGGGGCTCGCTGTTCACTTAAACTTGAAGATCAAAAAATTGGCGAATTGTACTGTTTGGATGCTTTGCAGATATGTTTCATAGACTATATAGAAGCAATATATACAATGATATCAACCGTCTACCTATTCCATTCATTGTTCTACTTGTCGAAATTTACAAATAATTACCTTGGAAGGATTAACAATGGGGCTCGTAGTTCACTTAAACTTGAAGAACAAAAAATTGGCGAATGGTACTGTTTGGATGCTTTATATATATGTTTCTTAGACTATATGGAAGCAATATATACAAATATTTCAACCGTCTACCTGTTCCATTCATTGTTCTACTTGTCGAAATTTACAAATAATTTCCTTTAAAGGATTAACAATGGGGCTCATTGTTCACTTAAACTTGAAGAACAAAAAATTGGCGAATTGTACTGTTTGGATGCTTTGCAGATATGTTTCATAGACTATATAGAAGCAATATATACAATGATATCAACCGTCTACCTGTTCCATTCATTGTTCTACTTGTCGAAATTTACAAATAATTACCTTGGAAGGATTAACAATGGGGCTCATTGTTCACTTAAACTTGAAGAACAAAAAATTGGCGAATTGTACTGTTTGGATGCTTTGCATATATGTTTCTTAGACTATATAGAAGCAATATATACAATGATTTCAACCGTCTACATGATACATTCATTGTTCTACTTGTCGAAATTTACAAATAATTTCCTTTAAAGGATTAACAATGGGGCTCGTAGTTCACTTAAACTTGAAGAACAAAAAATTGGCGATTGTTACTGTTTAGATGCTTTTCATATAGGTTTCTTAGACTATATAGAAGCAACATATACAAAGATTTCAACCGTCTACCTGTTCTATTCATTGTTCTACTTGTAGAAAGTTACAAATAATTTCCGTTTCATGATTATCTATGGGGCTCGTTGTTCACTTAAACTTGAAGAACAAAAAATTGGCGAATGGTACTGTTTGGATGCTTTGCATATATGTTTCTTAGACTATTTAGAAGCAATATATAGAAAGATTTCACCCGTCTACCGGTACTATTCATGTTTCTACTTGTAGAAAGTTACAAATAATTTCCATTTCATTAATATCAATGGGGCTCGCTGTTCACTTAAACTTGAAGATCAAAAAATTGGCGATTGTTACTGTTTAGATGCTTTTCATATAGGTTTCTTAGACTATATAGAAGCAACATATACAAAGATTTCAACCGTCTACCTGTTCTATTCATTGTTCTACTTGTAGAAAGTTACAAATAATTTCCGTTTCATGATTATCTATGGGGCTCGTTGTTCACTTAATCTTGAAGAACAAAAAATTGGCGAATGGTACTGTTTGGATGCTTTGTATATATGTTTCTTAGACTATATAGAAGCAATATATACAAAGATTTCAACCGTCTACCTGTTCCGTTCATTGTTCTACTTGTCGAAAGTTACAAATAATTTCCGATAACGGATTAACAATTGGGGCTCATTGTTCACTTAAACTTGAAGAACAAAAAATTGGCGAATTGTACTGTTTGGATGCTTTGCATATATGTTTCTTATACTATATAGAAGCAATATATACAAATATTTCAACCGTCTAACTGTTCCATTCATTGTTCTACTTGTCGAAATTTACAAATAATTTCCGATAAAGGATTAACAATCGGGCTCATTGTTCACTTAACCTTGAAGAACAAAAAATTGGCGAATGGTACTGTTTGGATGCTTTGCATATATGTTTGTTAGACTATACGGAAGCAATATATACAAATATTTCAACCGTCTACCTGTTCCATTCATTGTTCTACATGTCGAAATTTACAAATAATTTCCTTTGAAGGATTAACAATGGGGCTCGTAGTTCACTTAAACTTGAAGAACAAAAAATTGGCGAATGGTACTGTTTGGATGCTTTGTATATATGTTTCTTAGACTATATAGAAGCAATATATACAAAGATTTCAACCGTCTACCTGTTCCATTCATTGTTCTACTTGTCGAAAATTACAAATAATTTCCGATAAAGGATTAACCATTGGGGCTCATTGTTCACTAAACTTGAAGAACAAAAAATTGTTGAATTGTACTGTTTGGATGCTTTGCATATATGTTTCTTAGACTATATAGAAGCAATATATACAACGATTTCAACCGTCTACATGATACATTCATTGTTCTACTTGTCGAAATTTACAAATAATTTCCTTTAAAGGATTAACAATGGGGCTCGTAGTTCACTTAAACTTGAAGAACAAAAAATTGGCGAATTGTACTGTTTGGATGCTTTGCATATATGTTTCTTAGACTATTTAGAAGCAATATATAGAAAGATTTCACCCGTCTTCCGGTACTATTCATTGTTCTACTTGTAGAAAGTTACAAATAATTTCCATTTCATGATTATCAATGGGGCTCGCTGTTCACTTAAACTTGAAGATCAAAAAATTGGCGATTGTTACTGTTTAGATGCTTTTCATATAGGTTTCTTAGACTATATAGAAGCAACATATACAAAGATTTCAACCGTCTACCTGTTCTATTCATTGTTCTAATTGTAGAAAGTTACAAATAATTTCCGTTTCATGATTATCAATGGGGCTCGTTGTTCACTTAAACTTGAAGACCAAAAAATTGGCGAATGGTACTGTTTGGATGCTTTGCATATATGTTTCTTATACTATATAGAAGCAATATATACAAAGATTTCAACCTTCTACCTGTTCAGTTCACTGTTCTACTTGTCGAAAGTTACAAATAATTTCCGATAAAGGATTAACAATGGGGCTCATTGTTCACTTAAAATTGAAGAACAAAAAATTGGCGAATGGTACTGTTCGGATGCTTTGCATATATGTTTCTTAGACTATATGGAAGCAATATATACAAAGATTTCAACCGTCTGCGTGTTCCAATCATTGTCCTACTTGTAGAAAGTTACAATTAATTTCCGTTAAAGGATTAACAATGGTGCTCGTAGTTCACTTAAACTTGAAGAACAAAGAATTGGCGAATTGTACTGTCTACCTGTACTATTTATTGTTCTACTTGTAGAAAGTTACAAATAATTTCCATTTCATGATTATCAATGGGGCTCGCTGTTCACTTAAACTTGAAGATCAAAAAATTGGCGAATTGTACTGTTTGGATGCTTTGCAGATATGTTTCATAGACTATATAGAAGCAATATATACAAAGATTTCAACCGTCTACCTGTTCCATTCATTGTTCTACTTGTCGAAAATTACAAATAATTTCCGATAAAGGATTAACCATTGGGGCTCATTGTTCACTAAACTTGAAGAACAAAAAATTGTTGAATTGTACTGTTTGGATGCTTTGCATATATGTTTCTTAGACTATATAGAAGCAATATATACAACGATTTCATCCGTCTACATGATACATTCATTGTTCTACTTGTCGAAATTTACAAATAATTTCCTTTAAAGGATTAACAATGGGGCTCGTAGTTCACTTAAACTTGAAGAACAAAAAATTGGCGATTGTTACTGTTTAGATGCTTTTCATATAGGTTTCTTAGACTATATAGAAGCAACATATACAAAGATTTCAACCGTCTACCTGTTCTATTCATTGTTCTACTTGTAGAAAGTTACAAATAATTTCCGTTTCATGATTATCTATGGGGCTCGTTGTTCACTTAATCTTGAAGAACAAAAAATTGGCGAATGGTACTGTTTGGATGCTTTGCACATATGTTTCTTAGACTATATAGAAGCAATATATAAATTGATTTCAACCGTCTACCTGTTCCAATCATTGTTCTACTTGTAGAAAGTTACAAATAATTTCCGTTTCATGATTATCAATGGGGCTCGCTGTTCACTTAAACTTGAAGATCAAAAAATTGGCGATTGTTACTGTTTAGATGCTTTTCATATAGGTTTCTTAGACTATATAGAAGCAACATATACAAAGATTTCAACCGTCTACATGATACATTCATTGTTCTACTTGTCGAAATTTACAAATAATTACCTTGGAAGGATTAACAATGGGGCTCGTAGTTCACTTAAACTTGAAGAACAAAAAATTGGCGAATTGTACTGTTTGGATGCATTGCAGATATGTTTCATAGACTATATAGAAGCAATATATACAATGATATCAACCGTCTACCTGTTCCATTCATTGTTCTACTTGTCGAAATTTACAAATAATTACCTTGTAAGGATTAACAATGGGGCTCGTAGTTCACTTAAACTTGAAGAACAAAAAATTGGCGAATGGTACTGTTTGGATGCTTTGCATATATGTTTCATAGACTATATAGAAGCAATATATACAATGATATCAACCGTCTACCTGTTCCATTCATTGTTCTACTTGTCGAAATTTACAAATAATTACCTTGGAAGGATTAACAATGGGGCTCGTAGTTCACTTAAACTTGAAGAACAAAAAATTGGCGAATGGTACTGTTTGGATGCTTTGCATATATGTTTCTTAGACTATATGGAAGCAATATATACAAATATTTCAACCGTCTACCTGTTCCATTCATTGTTCTACTTGTCGAAATTTACAAATAATTTCCTTTAAAGGATTAACAATGGGGCTCATTGTTCACTTAAACTTGAAGAACAAAAAATTGGCGAATTGTACTGTTTGGATGCTTTGCAGATATGTTTCATAGACTATATAGAAGCAATATATACAATGATATCAACCGTCTACCTGTTCCATTCATAGTTCTACTTGTCGAAATTTACAAATAATTACCTTGGAAGGATTAACAATGGGGCTCATTGTTCACTTAAACTTGAAGAACAAAAAATTGGCGAATTGTACTGTTTGGATGCTTTGCATATATGTTTCTTAGACTATATAGAAGCAATATATACAATGATTTCAACCGTCTACATGATACATTCATTGTTCTACTTGTCGAAATTTACAAATAATTTCCTTTAAAGGATTAACAATGGGGCTCGTAGTTCACTTAAACTTGAAGAACAAAAAATTGGCGATAGTTACTGTTTAGATGGTTTTCATATAGGTTTCTTAGACTATATAGAAGCAACATATACAAAGATTTCAACCGTCTACCTTTTCTATTCATTGTTCTACTTGTAGAAAGTAACAAATAATTTCCGTTTCATGATTATCTATGGGGCTCGTTGTTCACTTAAACTTGAAGAACAAAAAATTGGCGAATGGTACTGTTTGGATGCTTTGCATATATGTTTCTTAGACTATTTAGAAGCAATATATAGAAAGATTTCACCCGTCTACCGGTACTATTCATGTTTCTACTTGTAGAAAGTTACAAATAATTTCCATTTCATGAATATCAATGGGGCTCGCTGTTCACTTAAACTTGAAGATCAACAAATTGGCGATTGTTACTGTTTAGATGCTTTTCATATAGGTTTCTTAGACTATATAGAAGCAACATATACAAAGATTTCAACCGTCTACCTGTTCTATTCATTGTTCTACTTGTAGAAAGTTACGAATAATTTCCGTTTCATGATTATCTATGGGGCTCGTTGTTCACTTAATCTTGAAGAACAAAAAATTGGCGAATGGTACTGTTTGGATGCTTTGCATATATGTTTCTTAGACTATTTAGAAGCAATATATAGAAAGATTTCACCCGTCTACCGGTACTATTCATGTTTCTACTTGTAGAATGTTACAAATAATTTCCATTTCATGAATATCAATGGGGCTCGCTGTTCACTTAAACTTGAAGATCAAAAAATTGGCGATCGTTACTGTTTAGATGCTTTTTATATAGGTTTCTTAGACTATGTAGAAGCAACATATACAAAGATTTCAACCGTCTACCTGTTCTATTCATTGTTCTACTTGTAGAAAGTTACAAATAATTTCCGTTTCATGATTATCTATGGGGCTCGTTGTTCACTTAATCTTGAAGAACAAAAAATTGGCGAATGGTACTGTTTGGATGCTTTGTAGATATGTTTCTTAGACTATATAGAAGCAATATATACAAAGATTTCAACCGTCTACCTGTTCCATTTATTGTTCTACTTGTCGAAAGTTACAAATAATTTCCGATAACGGATTAACCATTGGGGCTCATTGTTCACTTAAACTTGAAGAACAAAAAATTGGCGAATTGTACTGTTTGGATGCTTTGCATATATGTTTCTTATACTATATAGAAGCAATATATACAAATATTTCAACCGTCTACCTGTTCCAATCATTGTTCTACTTGTCGAAATTTACAAATAATTTCCTTTAAAGGATTAACAATGGGGCTCGTTGTTCACTTAAACTTGAAGAACAATAAATTGGCGAATTGTACTGTTTGGATGCTTTGCATATATGTTTCTTAGACTATATCGAAGCAATATATACAAAGATTTCAACCGTCTACCTGTTCCATTCATTGTTCTACTTGTCGAAAGTTACAATTAATTTCCGATAACGGATTAAACTTTGGGGCTCATTGTTCACTTAAACTTGAAGAACAAAAAATTGGCGAATTGTATTGTTTGGATGCGTTGCATATATGTTTCTTATACTATATAGAAGCAATATATACAAAGATTTCAACCGTCTACCTGTTCCACTTTATCTGTTCTACTTGTCGAAAGTTACAAATAATTTCCGATAAAGGATTAACTATGGGGCTCATTGTTCACTTAAAATTGATGAACAAAAAATTGACGAATGGTACTGTTTGTATGCCTTGCATATATGTTTCTTAGACTATATGGAAGCAATATATACAAAGATTTCTACCATCCACGTGTTCCAATCATTGTTCTACTTGTCGAAATTTACAATTAATTTCCGATAAAGGATTAACAATCGGGCTCATTGTTCACTTAACCTTGAAGAACAAATAATTGGCGAATGGTACTGTTTGGATGCATTGCATATATGTATCTTAGACTATACGGAAGCAATATATACAAATATTTCAACCGTCTACCTGTTCCATTCATTGTTCTACATGTCGAAAGTTACAAATAATTTCCGTTTCATGATTATCAATGGGGCTCGTTGTTCACTTAAACTTGAAGAACAAAAAATTGGCGAATGGTACTGTTTGGATGCTTTGCACATATGTTTCGTAGACTATATAGAAGCAATATATACAATGATTTCAACCGTCTACATGATCCATTCATTGTTCTACTTGTCGAAATTTACAAATAATTTCCTTTAAAGGATTAACAATGGGGCTCGTAGTTCACTTAAACTTGAAGAACAAAAAATTGGCGAATGGTACTGTTTGGATGCTTTGCATATATGTTTCTTAGACTATATAGAAGCAATATATACAATTATTTCAACCGTCTACCTGTTGCATTCATTGTTCTACTTGTCGAAATTTACAAATAATTTCCTTTGAAGGATTAACAATGTGGCTCGTAGTTCACTTAAACTTGAAGAACAAAAAATTGGCGAATGGTACTGTTTGGATGCTTTGTATATATGTTTCTTAGACTATACGGAAGCAATATATACAAATATTTCAACCGTCTACCTGTTCCATTCATTGTTCTACATGTCGAAAGTTACAAATAATTTCCGTTTCATGATTATCAATGGGGCTCGTTGTTCACTTAAACTTGAAGAACAAAAAATTGGCGAATGGTACTGTTTGGATGCTTTGCACATATGTTTCTTAGACTATATAGAAGCAATATATAAATTGATTTCAACCGTCTACCTGTTCCAATCATTGTTCTACTTGTAGAAAGTTACAAATAATTTCCGTTTCATGATTATCAATGGGGTTCGCTGTTCACTTAAACTTGAAGATCAAAAAATTGGCGATTGTTACTGTTTAGATGCTTTTCATATAGGTTTCTTAGACTATATAGAAGCAACATATACAAAGATTTCAACCGTCTACATGATACATTCATTGTTCTACTTGTCGAAATTTACAAATAATTTCCTTTAAAGGATTAACAATGGGGCTCGTAGTTCACTTAAACTTGAAGAACAAAAAATTGGCGAATTGTACTGTTTGGATGCTTTGCATATATGTTTCTCAGACTATTTAGAAGCAATATATAGAAAGATTTCACCCGTCTTCCGGTACTATTCATTGTTCTACTTGTAGAAAGTTACAAATAATTTCCATTTCATGATTATCAATGGGGATCGCTGTTCACTTAAACTTGAAGATCAAAAAATTGGCGATTGATACTGTTTAGATGCTTTTCATATAGGTTTCTTAGACTATATAGAAGCAACATATACAAAGATTTCAACCGTCTACCTGTTCTATTCATTGTTCTAATTGTAGAAAGTTACAAATAATTTCCGTTTCATGATTATCAATGGGGCTCGTTGTTCACTTAAACTTGAAGAACAAAAAATTGGCGAATGGTACTGTTTGGATGCTTTGCATATATGTTTCTTAGACTATATAGAAGCAATATATACAATGATATCAACCGTCTACCTGTTCCATTCATTGTTCTACTTGTCGAAATTTACAAATAATTACCTTGGAAGGATTAACAATGGGGCTCGTAGTTCACTTAAACTTGAAGAACAAAAAATTGGCGAATGGTACTGTTTGGATGCTTTGCATATATGTTTCTTAGACTATATGGAAGCAATATATACAAATATTTCAACCGTCTACCTGTTCCATTCATTGTTCTACTTGTCGAAATTTACAAATAATTTCCTTTAAAGGATTAACAATGGGGCTCATTGTTCACTTAAACTTGAAGAACAAAAAATTGGCGAATTGTACTGTTTGGATGCTTTGCAGATATGTTTCATAGACTATATAGAAGCAATATATACAATGATATCAACCGTCTACCTGTTCCATTCATTGTTCTACTTGTCGAAATTTACAAATAATTACCTTGGAAGGATTAACAATGGCGCTCATTGTTCACTTAAACTTGAAGAACAAAAAATTGGCGAATTGTACTGTTTGGATGCTTTGCATATATGTTTCTTAGACTATATAGAAGCAATATATACAATGATTTCAACCGTCTACATGATACATTCATTGTTCTACTTGTCGAAATTTACAAATAATTTCCTTTAAAGGATTAACAATGGGGCTCGTAGTTCACTTAAACTTGAAGAACAAAAAGTTGGCGAATTGTACTGTTTGGATGCTTTGCATATATGTTTCTTAGACTATTTAGAAGCAATATATAGAAAGATTTCACCCGTCTACCGGTACTATTCATTGTTCTACTTGTAGAAAGTTACAAATAATTTCCATTTCATGATTATCAATGGGGCTCGCTGTTCACTTAAACTTGAAGATCCAAAAATTGACGATTGTTACTGTTTAGATGCTTTTCATATAGGTTTCTTAGACTATATAGAAGCAACATATACAAAGATTTCAACCGTCTACCTGTTCTATTCATTGTTCTAATTGTAGAAAGTTACAAATAATTTCCGTTTCATGATTATCAATGGGGCTCGTTGTTCACTTAAACTTGAAGAACAAAAAATTGGCGAATGGTACTGTTTGGATGCTTTGCATAGATGTTTCGTAGACTATATAGAAACAATATATACAATGATTTCAACCGTCTACCTGTTGCATTCATTGTTCTACTTGTCGAAATTTACAAATAATTTCCTTTGCAGGATTAACAATGGGGCTCGTAGTTCACTTAAACTTGAAGAACAAAAAATTGGCGAATGGTACTGTTTGGATGCTTTGTATATATGTTTCTTAGACTATATAGAAGCAATATATACAAAGATTTCAACCGTCTACCTGTTCCATTCATTGTTCTACTTGTCGAAAGTTACAAATAATTTCCGATAACGGATTAACCATTGGGGCTCATTGTTCACTTAAACTTGAAGAACAAAAAATTGGCGGATTGTACTGTTTGGATGCTTTGCATATATGTTTCTTATACTATATAGAAGTAATATATACAAAGATTTCAACCGTCTACCTGTTCCATTCACTGTTCTACTTGTCGAAAGTTACAAATAATTTCCGATAAAGGATTAACAATGGGGCTCATTGTTCACTTAAAATTGAAGAACAAAAAATTGACGAATGGTACTGTTTGGATGCTTTGCATATATGTTTCTTAGACTATATGGAAGCAATATATACAATGATTTCAACCGTCCACGTGTTCCAATCATTGTTCTACTTGTCGAAATTTACAAATAATTTCCGATAAAGGATTAACAATCGGGCTCATTGTTCACTTAACCTTGAAGAACAAAAAATTGGCGAATGGTACTGTTTGGATGCTTTGCATATATGTTTCTTAGACTATACGGATGCAATATATACAAATATTTCAACCGTCTACCTGTCCCATTCATTGTTCTACATGTCGAAAGTTACAAATAATTTCCGTTTCATGATTATCAATGGGGCTCGTTGTTCACTTAAACTTGAAGAACAAAAAATTGGCGAATGGTACTGTTTGGATGCTTTGCACATATGTTTCTTAGACTATATAGAAGCAATATATACATTGATTTCAACCGTCTACCTGTTCCAATCATTGTTCTACTTGTCGAAATTTACAAATAATTTCCTTTAAAGGATTAACAATGGGGCTCGTTGTTCACTTAAACTTGAAGAACAATAAATTGGCGAATTGTACTGTTTGGATGCTTTGCATATATGTTTCTTAGACTATATGGAAGCAATATATACAAAGATTTCAACCGTCCACGTGTTCCAATCATTGTTCTACTTGTAGAAAGTTACAATTAATTTCCGTTAAAGGATTAACAATGGGGCTCGTAGTTCACTTAAACTTGAAGAACAAAAAATTGGCGAATTGTACTGTTTGGATGCTTTGCATATATGTTTCTTAGACTATATAGAAGCAATATATACAATGATTTCAACCGTCTACAGGATACATTTATTGTTCTACTTGTCGAAATTTACAAATAATTTCCTTTAAAGGATTAACAATGGGGCTCGTAGTTCACTTAAACTTGAAGAACAAAAAATTGGCGATTGATACTGTTTAGATGCTTTTCATATAGGTTTCTTAGACTATATAGAAGCAACATATACAAAGATTTCAACCGTCTACCTGTTCTATTCATTGTTCTACTTGTAGAAAGTTACAAATAATTTCCGTTTCATGATTATCTATGGGGCTCGTTGTTCACTTAAACTTGAAGAACAAAAAATTGGCGAATGGTACTGTTTGGATGCTTTGCATATATGTTTCTTAGACTATTTAGAAGCAATATATAGAAAGATTTCACCCGTCTACCGGTACTATTCATGATTCTACTTGTAGAATGTTACAAATAATTTCCATTTCATGAATATCAATGGGGCTCGCTGTTCACTTAAACTTGAAGATCAAAAAATTGGCGATTGTTACTGTTTAGATGCTTTTCATATAGGTTTCTTAGACTATATAGAAGCAACATATACAAAGATTTCAACCGTCTACCTGTTCTATTCATTGTTCTACTTGTAGAAAGTTACAAATAATTTCCGTTTCATGATTATCTATGGGGCTCGTTGTTCACTTAATCTTGAAGAACAAAAAATTGGCGAATGGTACTGTTTGGATGCTTTGTAGATATGTTTCTTAGACTATATAGAAGCAATATATACGAAGATTTCAACCGTCTACCTGTTCCATTCATTGTTCTACTTGTCGAAAGTTACAAATAATTTCCGATAACGGATTAACCATTGGGGCTCATTGTTCACTTAAACTTGAAGAACAAAAAATTGGCGAATTGTACTGTTTGGATGCTTTGCATATATGTTTCTTATACTATATAGAAGCAATATATACAAATATTTCAACCGTCTACCTGTTCCATTCATTGTTCTACTTGTCGAAATTTACAAATAATTTCCGATAAAGGATTAACAATCGGGCTCATTGTTCACTTAACCTTGAAGAACAAAAAATTGGGGAATGGTACTGTTTGGATGCTTTGCATATATGTTTCTTAGACTATACGGAAGCAATATATACAAATATTTCAACCGTCTACCTGTTCCATTCATTGTTCTACATGTCGAAATTTACAAATAATTTCCTTTGAAGGATTAACAATGGGGCTCGTAGTTCACTTAAACTTGAAGAACAAAAAATTGGCGAATGGTACTGTTTGGATGCTTTGTATATATGTTTCTTAGACTATATAGAAGCAATATATACAAAGATTTCAACCGTCTACCTGTTCCATTCATTGTTCTACTTGTCGAAAATTACAAATAATTTCCGATAAAGGATTAACCATTGGGGCTCATTGTTCACTAAACTTGAAGAACAAAAAATTGTTGAATTGTACTGTTTGGATGCTTTGCATATATGTTTCTTAGACTATATAGAAGCAATATATACAACGATTTCAACCGTCTACATGATACATTCATTGTTCTACTTGTCGAAATTTACAAATAATTTCCTTTAAAGGATTAACAATGGGGCTCGTAGTTCACTTAAACTTGAAGAACAAAAAATTGGCGATTGTTACTGTTTAGATGCTTTTCATATAGGTTTCTTAGACTATATAGAAGCAACATATACAAAGATTTCAACCGTCTACCTGTTCTATTCATTGTTCTACTTGTAGAAAGTTACAAATAATTTCCGTTTCATGATTATCTATGGGGCTCGTTGTTCACTTAAACTTGAAGAACAAAAAATTGGCGAATGGTACTGTTTGGATGCTTTGCATATATGTTTCTTAGACTATTTAGAAGCAATATATAGAAAGATTTCACCCGTCTACCGGTACTATACATGTTTCTACTTGTAGAAAGTTACAAATAATTTCCATTTCATGAATATCAATGGGGCTCGCTGTTCACTTAAACTTGAAGATCAAAAAATTGGCGATTGTTACTGTTTAGATGCTTTTCATATAGGTTTCTTAGACTATATAGAAGCAACATATACAAAGATTTCAACCGTCTACCTGTTCTATTCATTGTTCTACTTGTAGAAAGTTACAAATAATTTCCGTTTCATGATTATCTATGGGGCTCGTTGTTCACTTAATCTTGAAGAACAAAAAATTGGCGAATGGTACTGTTTGGATGCTTTGTATATATGTTTCTTAGACTATATAGAAGCAATATATACAAAGATTTCAACCGTCTACCTGTTCCATTCATTGTTCTACTTGTCGAAAGTTACAAATAATATCCGTTAAGGGATTAACAATGGGGCTCGTAGTTCACTTAAACTTGAAGAACAAAAAATTGGCGAATGGTACTCTTTGGATGCTTTGTATATATGTTTCTTAGACTATATAGAAGCAATATATACAAAGATTTCAACCGTCTACCTGTTCCATTCATTGTTCTACTTGTCGAAAGTTACAAATAATTTCCGATAACGGATTAACCATTGGGGCTCATCGTTCACTTAAACTTGAAGAACAAAAAATTTACGAATGGTACTGTTTGGATGCTTTGCATATATGTTTCTTAGACTATATGGAAGCAATATATACAAAGATTTCAACCGTCTGCGTGTTCCAATCATTGTCCTACTTGTAGAAAGTTACAATTAATTTCCGTTAAAGGATTAACAATGGGGCTCGTAGTTCACTTAAACTTGAAGAACAAAAAATTGGCGAATTGTACTGTTTGGATGCTTTGCACATATGTTTCTTAGACTATTTAGAAGCAACATATAGAAAGATTTCACCCGTCTACCTGTACTATTTATTGTTCTACTTGTAGAAAGTTACAAATAATTTCCATTTCATGATTATCAATGGGGCTCGCTGTTCACTTAAACTTGAAGATCAAAAAATTGGCGAATTGTACTGTTTGGATGCTTTGCAGATATGTTTCATAGACTATATAGAAGCAATATATACAATGATATCAACCGTCTACCTGTTCCATTCATTGTTCTACTTGTCGAAATTTACAAATAATTACCTTGGAAGGATTAACAATGGGGCTCGTAGTTCACTTAAACTTGAAGAAAAAAAAATTGGCGAATGGTACTGTTTGGATGCTTTGCATATATGTTTCTTAGACTATTTAGAAGCAATATATAGAAAGATTTCACCCGTCTACCTGTACTATTCATTGTTCTACTTGTAGAAAGTTACAAATAATTTCCATTTCATGAATATCAATGGGGCTCGCTGTTCACTTAAACTTGAAGATCAAAAAATTGGCGATTGTTACTGTTAAGATGCTTTTCATATAGGTTTCTTAGACTATATAGAAGCAACATTTACAAAGATTTCAACCGTCTACCTTTTCCATTCATTGTTCTACTTGTCAAAAGTTACAAATAATTTCCGATAACGGATTAACCATTGGGGCTCATTGTTCACTTAAACTTGAAGAACAAAAAATTGGCGAATTGTACTGTTTGGATGCTTTGTATATATGTTTCTTAGACTATATAGAAGCAATATATACAAAGATTTCAACCGTCTACCTGTTGCATTCATTGTTCTACTTGTCGAAATCTACTAATAATTTCCTTTGCAGG
Organism: Cerceris ruficornis; assembly: GCA_963989415.1. Taxonomy (NCBI): domain Eukaryota; kingdom Metazoa; phylum Arthropoda; class Insecta; order Hymenoptera; family Crabronidae; genus Cerceris; species Cerceris ruficornis. The sequence goes on along the minus strand of CAXDIW010000469.1, from coordinate 806,417 downwards.
ATTAACAATGGGGCTCGTAGTTCACTTAATCTTGAAGAACAAAAAATTGGCGAATGGTACTGTTTGGATGCTTTGTATATATGTTTCTTAGACTATATAGAAGCAATATATACAAAGATTTCAACCGTCTACCTGTTCCATTCATTGTTCTACTTGTCGAAAGTTACAAATAATTTCCGATAACGGATTAACCATTGGGGCTCATTGTTCACTTAAACTTGAAGAACAAAAAATTGGCGAATTGTACTGTTTGGATGCTTTGCATATATGTTTCTTAGACTATATAGAAGCAATATATACAATGATTTCAACCCTCTACCTGTTCTATTCATTGTTCTACTTGTCGAAAGTTACAAATAATTTCCGATAAAGGATTTAGAATGGGGCTCATTGTTCACTTAAACTTGAAGAACAAAAAATTGGCGAATGGTACTGTTTGGATGCTTTGCATATTTGTTTCTTAGACTATATGGAAGCAATATATACAAAGATTTCAACCGTCTACGTGTTCCAATCATTGTTCTACTTGTCGAAATTTACAAATAATTTCCTGTAAAGGATTAACAATGGGGCTCGTTGTTCACTTAAACTTGAAGAACAAGAAATTGGCGAATTGTACTGTTTGGATGCTTTGCATATATGTTTCTTAGACTATATAGAAGCAATATATATAAAGACTTCACCCGTCTACCTGTACTATTCATTGTTCTACTTGTAGAAAGTTACAAATAATTTCCATTTCATGATTATCAATGGAGCTCGCTGTTCACTTAAACTTGAATATCAAAAAATTGGCGAATTGTACTGTTTGGATGCTTTGCATATATGTTTCTTAGACTATATAGAAGCAATATATACAATGATTTCAACAGTCTATCTATTCCATTCATTGTTCTACTTGCCGAAAGTTACAAATAATTTCCTTTAAAGGATTAACAATGGGGCTCGTAGTTCACTTAAACTTGAAGAACAAAAAATTGGCGAATTGTACTGTTTGGATGCTTTGCATATATGTTTCTTAGGTTATATAGAAGCAATATATACAAAGATTTCAACCGTCTACCTGTTCCATTCATTGTTCTACTTGTCGAAAGTTACAAATAATTTCCGTTAAAGGATTAACAATGGGGATCGTAGTTCACTTAAACTTGAAGAACAAAAAATTGGCGAATTGTACTGTTTGGATGCTTTGCATATATGTTTCTTAGAATATATAGAAGCAATATATAGAAAGACTTCACCCGTCTACCTGTACAATTCATTGTTCTACTTGTAGAGAGTTACAAATAATTTCCATTTCATGATTATCAATGGGGCTCGCTGTTCACTTAAACTTGAAGAACAAAAAATTGGCGAATGGTAATGTTTGGATGCTTTGCATATATGTTTCTTAGACTATATAGAAGCAATATATACATTGATTTCAACCGTCTACCTGTTCCATTCATTGTTCTACTTGTCGAAAGTTACAAATAATATCCGTTAAGGGATTAACAATGGGGCTCGTAGTTCACTTAAACTTGAAGAACAAAAAATTGGCGAATGGTACTCTTTGGATGCTTTGTATATATGTTTCTTAGACTATATAGAAGCAATATATACAAAGATTTCAAGTCTACCTGTTCCATTCATTGTTCTACTTGTCGAAACTTACAAATAATTTCCGATAACGGATTAACCATTGGGGCTCATTGTTCACTTAAACTTGAAGAACAAAAAATTGGCGAATTGTACTGTTTGGATGCTTTGCATATATGTTTCTTATACTATATAGAAGCAATATATACAAAGATTTCAACCGTCTACCTGTTCCATTCACTGTTCTACTTGTCGAAAGTTACAAATAATTTCCGATAAAGGATTAACAATGGGGCTCATTGTTCACTTAAAATTGAAGAACAAAAAATTTACGAATGGTACTGTTTGGATGCTTTGCATATATGTTTCTTAGTCTATATGGAAGCAATATATACAAAGATTTCAACCGTCTGCGTGTTCCAATCATTGTCCTACTTGTAGAAAGTTACAATTAATTTCCGTTAAAGGATTAACAATGGGGCTCGTAGTTCACTTAAACTTGAAGAACAAAAAATTGGCGAATTGTACTGTTTGGATGCTTTGCATACATGTTTCTTAGACTATTTAGAAGCAACATATAGAAAGATTTCACCCGTCTACCTGTACTATTTATTGTTCTACTTGTAGAAAGTTACAAATAATTTCCATTTCATGATTATCAATGGGGCTCGCTGTTCACTTAAACTTGAAGATCAAAAAATTGGCGATTTGTACTGTTTGGATGCTTTGCAGATATGTTTCTTAGACTATATAGAAGCAATATATACAAAGATTTCAATCGTCTACCTGTTCTATTCATTGTTCTACTTGTCGAAAGTTACAAATAATTTCCGACAAAGGATTTAGAATGGGGCTCATTGTTCACTTAAACTTGAAGAACAAAAAATTGGCGAATTGTACTGTTTGGATGCTTTGCGTACATGTTTCTTAGACTATTTAGAAGCAATATATAGAAAGATTTCACCCGTCTACCGGTACTATTCATGTTTCTACTTGTAGAAAGTTACAAATAATTTCCATTTCATGAATATCAATGGGGCTCGCTGTTCACTTAAACTTGAAGATCAAAAAATTGGCGATTGTTACTGTTTAGATGCTTTTCATATAGGTTTCTTAGACTATATAGAAGCAATATATACAAATATTTCAACCGTCTACCTGTTCCAATCATTGTTCTACTTGTCGAAATTTACAAATAATTTCCTTTAAAAGATTAACAATGGGGCTCGTAGTTCACTTAAACTTGAAGAACAAAAAATTGGCGAATTGTACTGTTTGGATGCTTTGCATATATGTTTCTTAGGTTATATAGAAGCAATATATACAAAGATTTCAACCGTTTACATGTTCCATTCATTGTTCTACTTGTCGAAAATTACAAATATTTCCGATAAAGGATTAACCATTGGGGCTCGTTGTTCACTTAAACTTGAAGAACAATAAATTGGCGAATTGTACTGTTTGAATGCTTTGCGTACATGTTTCTTAGACTATATGGAAGCAATATATACAAAGATTTCAACCGTCTACCTGTTCCATTCATTGTTCTACTTGTCGCAAGTTACAAATAATTTCCGTTAAAGTTTTAACAATGGGGCTCGCTGATCACTTAAACTTGAAGATCAAAAAAAAGGCGATTGTTACTGTTTAGATGCTTTGCATATATGTTTCTTAGACTATTTAGAAGCAATATATAGAAAGATTTCACCCGTCTACGTGTTCCATTCATTGTTCTACTTGTCGAAAGTTACAAATAATTTCCGATAAAGGATTAACAATGGGGCTCGTAGTTCACTTAAACTTGAAGAACAAAAAATTGGCGAATGGTACTGTTTCGATGCTTTGTACATATGTTTCTTAGACTATATAGAAGCAATATATACAATGATTTCAACAGTCTACCTGTTCCATTCATTGTTCTACTTGCCGAAATTTGCAAATAATTTCCTTTAAAGGATTAACAATGGGGCTCGTAGTTCACTTAAACTTGAAGAACAAAAAATTGGCGAATGGTACTGTTTGGATGCTTTGAATATATGTTTCTTATATTATATAGAAGCAATATATACAAATATTTCAACCGTCTACCTGTTCCATTCATTGTTCTACTTGCCGAAATTTACAAATAATTTCCTTTAAAGGATTAACAATGGGGCTCGTAGTTCACTTAAACTTGAAGAGCAAAAAATTGGCGAATTGTACTGTTTAGACGCTTTGCATATATGTTTCTTGGACTATATAGAAGCAATATATACAATGATTTCAACCGTCTACGTGTTCCAATCATTGTTCTACTTGTCGAAATTTACAAATAATTTCCTTTAAAGGATTAACAATGGGGCTCGTAGTTCACTTAAACTTGAAGAACAAAAAATTGGCGAATTGTACTCTTTGGATGCTTTGCATATATGTTTCTTAGACTATTTAGAAGCAATATATAGAAAGATTTCACCCGTCTACCTGTTCCATTCATTGTTCTACTTGTCGAAAGTTACAAATAATTTCCGATAAAGGATTAACAATGGGGCTCATTGTTCACTTAAACTTGAAGAACAAAAAATTGGCGAATGGTACTGTTTGGATGCTTTGCGTACATGTTTCTTAGACTATATGGAAGCAATATATACAAAGATTTCAACCGTCTACCTGTCCCATACATTGTTCTACTTGTCGAAAATTACAAATAATTTCCGATAAAGGATTAACCATTGGGGCTCATTGTTCACTTAAACTTGAAGACCAAGAAATTGGCGAATGGTACTGTTTGGATGCTTTGCGTACATGTTTCTTAGACTATATGGAAGCAATATATACAAAGATTTCAACCGTCTACCTGTTCCATTCATTGTTCTACTTGTCGCAAGTTACAAATAATTTCCGTTAAAGTTTTAACAATGGGGCTCGCTGATCACTTAAACTTGAAGATCAAAAAAAAGGCGATTGTTACTGTTTAGATGCTTTGCATATATGTTTCTTAGACTATTTAGAAGCAATATATAGAAAGATTTCACCCGTCTACGTGTTCCATTCATTGTTCTACTTGTCGAAAGTTACAAATAATTTCCGATAAAGGATTAACAATGGGGCTCGTAGTTCACTTAAACTTGAAGAACAAAAAATTGGCGAATTGTACTATTTGGATGCTTTGCATATATGTTTCTTAGACTATGTAGAAGCAATATATATAATGATTTCAACCGTCTACCTGTTCCATTCATTGTTCTACTTGTCGCAAGTGACAAATAATTTCCGTTAAAGTTTTAACAATGGGGCTCGCTAATCACTTAAACTTGAAGATCAAAAAATTGGCGATTGTTACTGTTTAGATGCTTTGCATATATGTTTCTTAGACTATATGGAAGCAATATATACAAAGATTTCAACCGTCTACGTGTTCCATTCATTGTTCTACTTGTCGAAAGTTACAAATAATTTCCGATAACGGATTAACCATTGGGGCTCATTGTTCACTTAAACTTGAAGAACAAAAAGGTGGCGAATTGTACTGTTTGGATGCTTTGCATATATGTTTCTTATACTATATAGAAGCAATATATACAAAGATTTCAACCGTCTACCTGTTCCATTCACTGTTCTACTTGTCGAAAGTTACAAATAATTTCCGATAAAGGATTAACAATGGGGCTCATTGTTCACTTAAACTTGAAGAACAAAAAATTGGCGAATGGTACTGTTTGGATGCTTTGCATATATGTTTCTTAGACTATATGGAAGCAATATATACAAAGATTTCAACCGTCTGCGTGTTCCAATCATTGTTCTACTTGTCGAAAGTTACAAATAATTTCCGTTAAGGTATTAACAATGGAGCTCGTAGTTCACTTGAACTTGAAGAACAAAAAATTGGCGAATTGTACTGTTTGGATGCTTTGAATCTATGTTTCTTAGATTTTATAGAAGCAATATATACAATGATTTCAACCGTCTACATGATCCATTCATTGTTCTACGTGTCGAAATTTACAAATAATTTCCTTTAAAGGATTAACAATAGGGCTCATTGTTCACTTAAACTTGAAGGACAAAAAATTGGCGAATGTTACTGTTTGGATGCTTTGCATATATGTTTCTTAGACTATATGGAAGCAATATATACAAAGATTTCAACCATCTACGTGTTCTAATCATTGCTCTACTTGTAGAAAGTTACAATTAATTTCCGTTAAAGGATTAACAATGGGGCTCGTAGTTTACTTAAACTTGAAGAACAAAAAATTGGCGAATTGTACTGTTTGGACGCTTTGCATATATGTTTCGTAGACTATATAGAAGCAATATATACAATGATTTCAACCGTCTACATGATCCATTCATTGTTCTACTTGTCGAAATTTACAAATAATTTCCTTTAAAGGATTAACAATGGGGCTCGTAATTCACTTAAACTTGAAGAACAAAAAATTGGCGAATTGTACTGTTAGGATGCTTTGCATATATTTTTCTTAGACTATTTAGAAGCAATATATAGAAAGATTTCACCCGACTACCTGTACTATTCATTGTTCTACTTGTAGAAAGTTACAAATAATTTCCGATAACGGATTAACCATTGGGGCTCATTGTTCACTTAAACTTGAAGAACAAAAAGGTGGCGAATTGTACTGTTTGGATGCTTTGCATATATGTTTCTTAGATTATACAGAAGCAATATATACAAAGATTTCAACCGTCTACCTGTTCCATTCATTGTTCTACTTGTCGAAAGTTACAAATAATTTCCGATAACGGATTAACCATTGGGGCTCATTGTTCACTTAAACTTGAAGAACAAAAAGGTGGCGAATTGTACTGTTTGGATGCTTCGTATTTATGTTTCTTAGACTATATGGAAGCAACATTTACAAAGATTTCAACCGTCTACCTGTTCCATTCATTGTTCTACTTGTCGAAAGTTACAAATAATTTCCGATAACGGATTAACCATTGGGGCTCATTGTTCACTTAAACTTGAAGAACAAAAAGGTGGCGAATTGTACTGTTTGGATGCTTCGCATATATGTTCCTTAGACTATACGGAAGCAATATATACAAATATTTCAACCGTCTACCTGTTCCATTCATTGTTCTACTTGTCGAAAGTTACAAATAATTTCCGATAAAGGATTAACCATTGGGGCTCATTGTTCACTTAAACTTGAAGAACAAAAAATTGGCGAATTGTACTGTTTGGATGCTTTGCATATATGTTTCTTAGACTATATTAAAGCAATATATACAAAGATTTCAACCGTCTACCTGTTCCATTCATTGTGCTACTTGTCGAAAGTTACAAATAATTTCCGATAAAGGATTAACCTTTGGGGCTCATTGTTCACTTAAACTTGAAGAACAAAAAATTGGCGAATTCTACTGTTTGGATGATTTGCAGATATGTTTCTTAGTCTATTTAGAAGCAATATATAGAAAGATTTCAACCGTCTACCTGTTCCATTCATTGTTCTACTTGTCGAAAGTTACAAATAATTTCCTTTAAAGGATTAACAATGGGGCTCGTAGTTCACTTAAACTTGAAGAGCAAAAAATTGGCGAATTGTACTGTTTGGACGCTATGCATATATGTTTCTTAGACTATATAGAAGCAATATATACAATGAATTCAACAGTCTACCTGTTCCATTCATTGTTCTACTTGTCGAAATTTACAAATAATTTCCTTTAAAGGATTAACAATGGGGCTCGTAGTTCACTTAAACTAGAAGAACAAAAAATTGGCGAATTGCACTGTTTGGATGCTTTGCATATATGTTTCTTAGACTATATAGAAGCAATATATACAAAGATTTTAACCGTCTACCTGTTCCATTCATTGTTCTTCTTGTCGAAATTTACAAATAATTTCCTTTAAAGGATTAACAATGGGTCTCGTTGTTCACTTAAACTTGAAGAACAAAAAATTGGCGAACTGTACTGTTTGGGTGCTTTGCATATATGTTTCATAGACTATATAGAAGCAATATATACAAAGATTGCAACCGTCTACCTTTTCCATTCATTGTTCTACTTGTGGAAAGTTACAAATAATTTCCGTTAAAGGATTAACAATGGGGCTCGTAGTTCACTTAAACTTGAAGAACAAAAAATTGGCGAATGGTACTGTTTGGATGATTTGCAGATATGTTTCTTAGACTATATAGAAGCAATATATAGAAAGATTTCACCCGTCTACCTGTTCTATTCATTGTTCTACTTGTAGAAAGTTACAAATAATTTCCGTTTCATGATTATCAATGGGGCTCGTTGTTCACTTAAACTTGAAGAACAAAAAATTGGCGAATTTTACTATTTTGATGGTTTGCATATATGTTTCTTAGATTATATAGAAGCAATATATACATTGATTTCAACCGTCTACCTGTTCCATTCATTGTTCTACTTGTCGCAATTTACAAATAATTTCCGTTAAAGTATTAACAATGGGGCTCGTAGTTCACTTAAACTTGAAGATCAAATAATTGGCGAATTGTACTGTTTGGATGATTTGCAGATATGTTTCTTAGACTATATAGAAGCAATATATACAATGATTTCAACCGTCTGCCTATTCCATTCATTGTTCTACTTGTCGAAATTTACAAATAATTTCCTTTAAAGGATTAACAATGGGGCTCGTAGTTCACTTAAACTTGAAGAACAAAAAATTGGCGACTGGTACTGTTTGGATGCTTTGAATCTATGTTTCTTAGATTATATAGAAGCAATATATACAAAGATTTCAACCGTCTACCTGTTCCATTCATTGTTCTACTTGTCGAAAGTTACAAGTAATTTCCAATAAAGGATTAACAATTGGGGCTCATTGTTCATTTAAACTTGAAGAACAAAAAATTGGCGAATGGTACTGTTTGGATGCTTTGCGTACATGTTTCTTAGACTATATGGAAGCCATATATACAATGATTTCAACCGTCTACCTGATCCATTCATTGTTCTACTTGTCGAAAGTTACAAATAATTTCCGTTAAAGGATTATCAATGGGGCTCGTAGTTCACTTAAACTTGAAGAACAAATAATTGGCGAATTGTACTGTTTGGATGATTTGCAGATATGTTTCTTAGACTATATAGAAGCAATATATACAAAGATTTCAACCGTCTACGTGTTCCAATCGTTGTTCTACTTGTAGAAAGTTACAATTAATTTCCGTTAAAGGATTAACAATGGGGCTCGTAGTTCACTTAAACTTGAAGAACAAAAAATTAGCGAATTGTACTGTTTGGATGCTTTGCATATATGTTTCGTAGATTATATAGAAGCCATATATACAATGATTTCAACCGTCTACCTGATCCATTCATTGTTCTACTTGTCGAAAGTTACAAATAATTTCCGTTAAAGGATTATCAATGGGGCTCGTAGTTCACTTAAACTTGAAGAACAAATAATTGGCGAATTGTACTGTTTGGATGATTTGCAGATATGTTTCTTAGACTATATAGAAGCAATATATACAAAGATTTCAACCGTCTACTTGTTCCAATCATTGTTCTACTTGTTGAAATTTACAATTAATTTCCGTTAAAGGATTAACAATGGGGCTCGTAGTTCACTTAAACTTGAAGAACAAAAAATTCGCGAATTGTACTGTTTGGATGCTTTGCATATATGTTTCGTAGACTATATAGAAGCAATATATACAATGATTTCAACCGTCTACATGATCCATTCATTGTTCTACTTGTCGAAATTTACAAATAATTTCCGATAAAGGATTAACAATCGGGCTCATTGTTCACTTAAACTTGAAGAATAAAAAATTGGCGAATGTCACAGTTTTGATGCTTTGCATATAGGTTTATTAGACTATACAGAAGCAACATATACAAAGATTTCAACCGTCTACCTGTTCCATTCATTGTTCTACTTGTCGAAAATTACAAATAATTTCCGATAAAGGATTAACCATTGGGGCTCGTAGTTCACTTAAACTTGAAGAATAAAAAATTGGAGAATTGTACTGTTTGGATGATTTGCGTACATGTTTCTTAGATTATATAGAAGCAATATATACAATTATTTCAACCGTCTACATGTTCCATTCATTGTTCTACTTGTCGAAAGTAACAAATAATTTCCGTTAAAGTATTAACAATGGGGCTCGTAGTTCACTTAAACTTGAAGAACAATAAATTGGCGAATTGTACTGTTTGGATGCTTTGCATATATGTTTCTGAGACTATATAGAAGCAATATATACAAAGATTTCAACCGTCTACCTGTTCCATTCATTGTTCTACTTGTCGAAAATTACAAATAATTTCCGATAAAGGATTAACCATTGGGGCTCATTGTTCACTTAAACTTGAAGAACAAAAAATTGGCGAATGGTACTGTTTGGATGCTTTGCGTACATGTTTCTTAGACTATATAGAAGCAATATATACAATGATTTCAACCGTCTACTTGTTCCAATCATTGTTCTACTTGTTGAAATTTACAATTAATTTCCGTTAAAGGATTAACAATGGGGCTCGTAGTTCACTTAAACTTGAAGAACAAAAAATTCGCGAATTGTACTGTTTGGATGCTTTGCATATATGTTTCGTAGACTATATAGAAGCAATATATACAATGATTTCAACAGTCTACCTGTTGCATTCATTGTTCTCCTTGTCGAAATTTACAAATAATTTCCTTTAAAGGATTAACAATGGGGCTCGTAGTTCAGTTAAACTTGAAGAACAAAAAATTGGCAAATTGTACTGTTTGGATGCTTTGCATATATGTTTCTTTGACTATATAGAAGCAATATATACAATGATTTCAACAGTCTACCTGTTCCATTCATTGTTCTACTTGTCGAAATTTTCAAATAATTTCCTTTAAAGGATTATCAATGGGGCTCATTGTTCACTTAAACTTGAAGAACAAAAAATTGGCGAATGGGACTGTTTGGATGCCTTGGATATATGTTTTTTAGACAATATGGAAGCAATATTTACAAAGATTTCAACCGTCTACGTGTTCCAATCATTGTTCTACTTGTCTAAATTTACAAATAATTTCCTTTAAAGGATTAACAATGGGGCTCGTTGTTCATTTAAACTTGAAGAACAATAAATTGGCAAATTGTACTGTTCGGATGCTTTGCATATATGTTTCTTAGACTATATAGAAGCAATATATACAATGATTTCAACAGTCTACATGTTCCATTCATTGTTCTACTTGTCGAAAGTAACAAATAATTTCCGTTAAAGTATTAACAATGGGGCTCGTAGTTCACTTAAACTTGAAGAACAATAAATTGGCGAATTGTACTGTTTGGATGCTTTGCATATATTTTTCTGAGACTATATAGAAGCAATATATACAAAGATTTCAACCGTCTACCTGTTCCATTCATTGTTCTACTTGTCGAAAATTACAAATAATTTCCGATAAAGGATTAACCATTGGGGCTCATTGTTCACTTAAACTTGAAGAACAAAAAATTGGCGAATGGGACTGTTTGGATGCTTTGGATATATGTTTTTTAGACTATATGGAAGCAATATATTCAAAGATTTCAACCGTCTACGTGTTCCAATCATTGTTCTACTTGTCGAAATTTACAAATAAATTCCTTTAAAGGATTAACAATGGGGCTCGTTGTTCATTTAAACTTGAAGAACAATAAATTGGCAAATTGTACTGTTCGGATGCTTTGCATATATGTTTCTTAGACTATATAGAAGCAATAAATACAATGATTTCAACCGTCTACCTGTTCCATTCATTGTTCTACATGTCGAAAATTACAAATAATTTCCGATAAAGGATTAACCATTGGGGCTCATTGTTCACTTAAACTTGAAGAACAAAAAATTGGCGAATGGGACTGTTTGGATGCTTTGGATATATGTTTTTTAGACTATATGGAAGCAATATATTCAAAGATTTCAACCGTCTACGTGTTCCAATCATTGTTCTACTTGTCGAAATTTACAAATAAATTCCTTTAAAGGATTAACAATGGGGCTCGTTGTTCATTTAAACTTGAAGAACAATAAATTGGCAAATTGTACTGTTCGGATGCTTTGCATATATGTTTCTTAGACTATATAGAAGCAATAAATACAATGATTTCAACCGTCTACCTGTTCCATTCATTGTTCTACATGTCGAAATATACAAATAATTTCCTTTAAAGGATTAACAATGGGGCTCGTTGTTCAGTTAAACTTGAAGAACAATAAATTGGCAAATTGTACTGTTCGGATGCTTTGCATATATGTTTCTTAGACTATATAGAAGCAATAAATACAATGATTTCAACCGTCTACCTGTTCCATTCATTGTTCTACATGTCGAAATTTACACATAATTTCCTTTAAAGGATTAACAATGGGGCTCATTGTTCACTTAAACTTGAAGAACAAAAAATTGGCGAATGGGACTGTTTGGATGCTTTGGATATATGTTTTTTAGATTATATGGAAGCAATGTATTCAAAGATTTCAACCGTCTACGTGTTCCAATCATTGTTCTACTTGTCGAAATTTACAAATAAATTCCTTTAAAGGATTAACAATGGAGCTCGTTGTTCATTTAAACTTGAAGAACAATAAATTGGCAAATTGTACTGTTCGGATGGTTTGCATATATGTTTCTTAGACTATATAGAAGCAATAACTACAATGATTTCAACCGTCTACCTGATCCATTCATTGTTCTACTTGTCGAAATTTACAAATAATTTCCTTTAAAGGATTAACAATGGGGCTCATTGTTCACTTAAACTTGAAGAACAAAAAATTGGCAAATTGTACTGTTTGGATGCTTTGCATATATGTTTCTTTGACTATATAGTAGCAATATATACAATGATTTCAACAGTCTACCTGTTCCATTCATTGTTCTACTTGTCGAAATTTACAAATAATTTCCTTTAAAGGATTAACAATGGAGCTCGTTGTTCATTTAAACTTGAAGAACAGTAAATTGGCAAATTGTACTGTTCGGATGGTTTGCATATATGTTTCTTAGACTATATAGAAGCAATATATACAATGATTTCAACCGTCTACATGATCCATTCATTGTTCTACTTGTCGAAATTTACAAATAATTTCCGATAAAGGATTAACAATCGGGCTCATTGTTCACTTAAACTTGAAGAATAAAAAATTGGCGAATGTCACAGTTTTGATGCTTTGCATATAGGTTTATTAGACTATACAGAAGCAACATATACAAAGATTTCAACCGTCTACCTGTTCCATTCATTGTTCTACTTGTCGAAAATTACAAATAATTTCCGATAAAGGATTAACAATGGGGATCGTAGTTCACTTAAACTAGAAGAACAAAAAATTGGCAAATTGTACTGTTTGGATGATATGCAGATATGTTTCTTAGACTATATAGAAGCAATATATACAATGATTTCAACCGTCTACCTGTTCCATTCATTGTTCTACATGTCGAAAGTCACAAATAATTTCCGATAAAGGATTAACCATTGGGGCTCATTGTTCACTTAAACTTGAAGAACAAAAAATTGGCGAATGGTACTGTTTGGATGCTTTGCATATATGTTTCTTAGACTATATGGAAGCAATATATACAAAGATTTCAACCATCTACCTGTTCCATTCATTGTTCTACTTGTCGAAATTTACAAATAATTTCCTTTAAAGGATTAACGATGGGGCTCGTAGTTCACTTAAACTTGAAGAACAATAAATTGGCGAATTGTACTGCTTGGATGCTTTGCATATATCTTTCGTAGACTATATAGAAGCAATATATACAATGATTTCAACCGTCTACATGATCCATTCATTGTTCTACTTGACGAAATTTACAAATAATTTCCTTTCAAGGATTAACAATGGGGCTCGTAGTTCACTTAATCTTGAAGAACAAAAAATTGGCGAATTGTACTGTTTGGATGCTTTGCATATATGTTTCTTAGACTATTTAGAAGCTATATATAGAAAGATTTCACCCGTCTACCTGTACTATTCATTGTACTACTTGTAGAAAGTTACAAATAATTTCCATTACATGATTATCAATGGGGCTCGCTGTTCACTTAAACTTGAAGATCAAAAAATTGGCGATTGTTACTGTTTAGATGCTTTGCATATAGGTTTCTTAGACTATATGGAAGCAATATATACAAAGATTTCAACCATCTACCTGTTCCATTCATTGTTCTACTTGTCGAAATTTACAAATAATTTCCTTTAAAGGATTAACGATGGGGCTCATTGTTCACTTAAATTTGAAGAACAAAAAATTGGCGAATGGGACTGTTTGGATGCTTTGGATATATGTTTTTTAGACTATATGGAAGCAATATATTCAAAGATTTCAACCGTCTACGTGTTCCAATCATTGTTCTACTTGTCGAAATTTACAAATAAATTCCTTTAAAGGATTAACAATGGGGCTCGTTGTTCATTTAAACTTGAAGAACAATAAATTGGCAAATTGTACTGTTCGGATGCTTTGCATATATGTTTCTTAGACTATATAGAAGCAATAAATACAATGATTTCAACCGTCTACCTGTTCCATTCATTGTTCTACATGTCGAAATATACAAATAATTTCCTTTAAAGGATTAACAATGGGGCTCGTTGTTCATTTAAACTTGAAGAACAATAAATTGGCGAATTGTACTGTTTGGATGCTTTGCATATATGTTTCTTAGACTATTTAGAAGCAATATATAGAAAGATTTCACCCGTCTACCGGTACTATTCATTGTTCTACTTGTAGAAAGTTACAAATAATTTCCGTTTCATGATTATCAATGGGGCTCGCTGTTCACTTAAACTTGAAGATCAGAAAATTGGCGATTGTTACTGTTTAGATGCTTTGCATATATGTTTCTTAAATTATATAGAAGCAATATATACAAAGATTTCAACCGTCTACCTGTTCCATTCATTGTTCTACTTGTCGAAAATTACAAATAATTTCCGATAAAGGATTAACCATTGGGGCTCATTGTTCACTTAAACTTGAAGAACAAAAAATTGGTGAATGTTACTGTTTGGATGCTTTGCGTACATGTTTCTTAGACTGTATGGAAGCAATATATACAAAGATTTCAACCGTCTATGTGTTCCAATCATTGTTCTACTTGTCGAAATTTACAAATAATTTCCTTTGAAGGATTAACAATGGGGCTCGTAGTTCACTTAAACTTGTAGAACAAAAAATTGGCGAATTGTACTGTTTGGATGATTTGCAGATATGTTTCTTAGACTATATAGAAGCAATATATACAAAGATTTCAACCGTCTACGTGTTCCATTCATTGTTCTACTTGTCGAAAGTAACAAATAATTTCCGTTAAAGTATTAACAATGGGGCTCGTAGTTCACTTAAACTTGTAGAACAAAAAATTGGCGAATTGTACTGTTTGGATGATTTGCAGATATGTTTCTTAGACTATATAGAAGCAATATATACAAAGATTTCAACCGTCTACGTGTTCCATTCATTGTTCTACTTGTCGAAAGTAACAAATAATTTCCGTTAAAGTATTAAGAATGGGGCTCGTAGTTCACTTAAACTTGAAGAACAAAAAATTGGAGAATTGTACTGTTTGGATGCTTTGCATATATGTTTCTTAGACCATATAGAAGCAATATATACAAAGATTTCAACAGTCTACCTGTTCTATTCATTGTTCTACTTGTAGAAACTTACAAATAATTTCCCTTTCATGATTATCAATGGGGCTCGTTGTTCACTTAAACTTGAAGAACAATATATTCGCGAATTGTACTGTTTGGATGCTTTGCATATATGTTTCTTAGACTATATAGAAGCAATATATACAAAGATTTCAACCGTCTACGTGATCCAATCATTGTTCTACTTGTAGAAAGTTACAATTAATTTCCGTTTCATGATTATCAATGGGGCTCGTTGTTCACTTAAACTTGAAGATCAAAAAATTGGCGAATGGTACTGTTTGGATGCTTTGCGTACATGTTTCTTAGACTATATGGAAGCAATATATACAAAGATTTCAACCGTCTACGTGTTCCAATCATTGTGCTACTTGTCGAAATTTACAAATAATTTCCTTTAAAGGATTAACAATGTGGCTCGTAGTTCACTTAAACTTGACGCACAAAAAATTGGCGAATGGTACTGTTTGGATGCTTTGCATATATGTTTTTTAGACTATATAGAAGCAATATATAAAATGATTTCAACAGTCTACCTGTCCCATTCATTGTTCTACTTGTCTAAATTTACAAATAATTTCCTTTAAAGGATTAACAATGGGGCTCGTAGTTCACTTAAACTTGAAGAACAAAAAATTGGCAAATTGTACTGTTTGGATGCTTTGCATATATATTTCTTAGACTATATGGAAGCAATATATACAAAGATTTCAACCGTCTGCGTGTTCCAATCATTGTTCTACTTGTAGAAAGTTACAATTAATTTCCGTTAAAGGATTAACAATGGGGATCGTAGTTTACTTAAACTTGAAGTACAAAAAATTGGCGAATTGTACTGTTTGGATGCTTTGCATATATGTTTCGTAGATTATATAGAAGCAATATATACAATGATTTCAACCGTCTACCTGATCCAATCATTGTTCTACTTGTCGAAATTTACAAATAATTTCCTTTAAAGCATTAACAATGGGGCTCATTGTTCACTTAAACTTGAAGATCAAATAATTGGCGAATTGTACTGTTTGGATGATATGCATATATGTTTCTTATACTATATAGAAGCAATATATACAAAGATTTCAACCGTCTACCTGTTTCATTCATTGTTCTACTTGTCGAAATTTACAAATAATTTCCTATAAACGATTAACAATGGGGCTCGTTGTTCACTTAAACTTGGAGAACAATAAATTGGCGAATTGTACTCTTTGGATGCTTTGCATATATGTTTCTTAGACTATACAGAAGCAATATATAGAAAGATTTCAACCGTCTACCTGTTCTATTCATTGTTCTACTTGTAGAAATTTACAAATAAATTCCTTTAAAGTATTAACAATGGGGCTCGTTGTTCATTTAAACTTGAACAACAATAAATTGGCGAATGGTATTGTTTGGATGCTTTGCGTACATGTTTCTTAGACTATATAGAAGCAATATATACAATTATTTGAACCGTCTACATGTTCCATTCATTGTTCTACTTGTCGAAAGTAACAAATAATTTCCGTTAAAGTATTAACAATGGGGCTCGTAGTTCACTTAAACTTGAAGAACAATAAATTGGCGAATTGTACTGTTTGGATGCTTTGCATATATGATTCTGAGACTATATAGAAGCAATATATACAAAGATTTCAACAGTCTACCTGTTCCATTCATTGTTCTACTTGTCGAAAATTACAAATAATTTCCGATAAAGGATTAACCATTGGGGCTCATTGTTCACTTAAACTTGAAGAACAAAAAATTGGCGAATGGTACTGTTTGGATGCTTTGCGTACATGTTTCTTAGACTATATAGAAGCAATATATACAAAGATTTCAACCGTCTACCTGTTCCATTCATTGTTCTACTTGTCGAAATTTACAAATAATTTCCGTTAAAGTATTAACAATGGGGCTCGTTGTGCATTTAAACTTGAAGAACAATAAATTGGCAAATTGTACTGTTCGGATGCTTTGCATATATGTTTCTTAGACTATATAGAAGCAATAAATACAATGATTTCAACCGTCTACCTGTTCCATTCATTGTTCTACTTGTCGAAATATACAAATAATTTCCTTTAAAGGATTAACAATGGGGCCCGTAGTTCACTTAAACTGGAAGAACAAAAAATTGGCGAATTGTACTGTTTGGATGCTTTGCATATATGTTTCTTAGACTATATAGAAGCAATATATACAATGATTTCAACCGTCTACCTGTTCCATTCATTGTTCTACTTGTCGAAAGTAACAAATAATTTCCGTTAAAGTATTAACAATGGGGCTCGTAGTTCACTTAAACTTGAAGAACAAAAAATTGGCAAATTGTACTGTTTGGATGCTTTGCATATATGTTTCTTTGACTATATAGAAGCAATATATACAATGATTTCAACAGTCTACCTGTTCCATTCATTGTTCTACTTATCGAAATTTACAAATAATTTCCTTTAAATGATTAACAATGGGGCTCATTGTTCACTTAAACTTGAAGAACAAAAAATTGGCGAATGGGACTGTTTGGATGCTTTGGATATATGTTTTTCAGACTATATGGAAGCAATATATTCAAAGATTTCAACCGTCTACGTGTTCCAATCATTGTTCTACTTGTCGAAATTTACAAATAAATTCCTTTAAAGGATTAACAATGGGGCTCGTTGTTCACTTAAACTTGAAGAACAAAAAATTGGCGAATGGGACTGTTTGGATGCTTTGGATATATGTTTTTTAGACTATATGGAAGCAATATATTCAAAGATTTCAACCGTCTACGTGTTCCAATCATTGTTCTACTTGTCGAAATTTACAAATAAATTCCTTTAAAGGATTAACAATGGGGCTCGTTGTTCATTTAAACTTGAAGAACAATAAATTGGCAAATTGTACTGTTGGGATGCTTTGCATATATGTTTCTTAGACTATATAGAAGCAATAAATACAATGATTTCAACCGTCTACCTGTTCCATTCATTGTTCTACATGTCGAAATATACAAATAATTTCCTTTAAAGGATTAACAATGGGGCCCGTAGTTCACTTAAACTTGAAGAACAATAAATTGGCGAATGTTACTGTTTAGATGCTTTGCATATAGGTTTCTTAGACTATATAGAAGTAATAAATACAATGATTTCAACCGTCTACCTGTTCCATTCATTGTTCTACATGTCGAAATATACAAATAAATTCCTTTAAAGGATTAACAATTGGGCTCGTTGTTCACTTAAACTTGAAGAACAATATATTCGCGAATTGTACTGTTTGGATGCTTTGCATATATGTTTCTTAGACTATATAGAAGCAATATATACAAAGATTTCAACAGTCTACCTGTTCTATTCATTGTTCTACTTGTAGAAATTTACAAATAAATTCCTTTAAAGTATTAACAATGGGGCTCGTTGTTGATTTAAACTTGAAGAACAATAAATTGGCAAATTGTACTGTTTGGATGCTTTGCATATATGTTTCTTTGACTATATAGAAGCAATATATACAATGATTTCAACAGTCTACCTGTTCCATTCATTGTTCTACTTATCGAAATTTACAAATAATTTCCTTTAAATGATTAACAATGGGGCTCATTGTTCACTTAAACTTGAAGAACAAAAAATTGGCGAATGGGACTGTTTGGATGCTTTGGATATATGTTTTTCAGACTATATGGAAGCAATATATTCAAAGATTTCAACCGTCTACGTGTTCCAATCATTGTTCTACTTGTCGAAATTTACAAATAAATTCCTTTAAAGGATTAACAATGGGGCTCGTTGTTCACTTAAACTTGAAGAACAAAAAATTGGCGAATGGGACTGTTTGGATGCTTTGGATATATGTTTTTTAGACTATATGGAAGCAATATATTCAAAGATTTCAACCGTCTACGTGTTCCAATCATTGTTCTACTTGTCGAAATTTACAAATAAATTCCTTTAAAGGATTAACAATGGGGCTCGTTGTTCATTTAAACTTGAAGAACAATAAATTGGCAAATTGTACTGTTCGGATGCTTTGCATATATATTTCTTAGACTATATAGAAGCAATAAATACAATGATTTCAACCGTCTACCTGTTCCATTCATTGTTCTACATGTCGAAATATACAAATAATTTCCTTTAAAGGATTAACAATGGGGCCCGTAGTTCACTTAAACTTGAAGAACAATAAATTGGCGAATGTTACTGTTTAGATGCTTTGCATATAGGTTTCTTAGACTATATAGAAGCAATATATACAAAGATTTCAACAGTCTACCTGTTCCATTCATTGTTCTACTTGTCGAAATTTACAAATATTTTCCTTTAAAGGATTAACAATGGGGCTCATTGTTCACTTAAACTTGAAGAACAAAAAATTGGCGAATGGGACTGTTTGGATGCTTTGGATATATGTTTTTTAGACTATATGGAAGCAATATATTCAAAGATTTCAACCGTCTACGTGTTCCAATCATTGTTCTACTTGTCGAAATTTACAAATAAATTCCTTTAAAGGATTAACAATGGGGCTCGTTGTTCATTTAAACTTGAAGAACAATAAATTGGCAAATTGTACTGTTCGGATGCTTTGCATATATGTTTCTTAGACTATATAGAAGCAATAAATACAATGATTTCAACCGTCTACCTGTTCCATTCATTGTTCTACATGTCGAAATATACAAATAATTTCCTTTAAAGGATTAACAATGGGGCCCGTAGTTCACTTAAACTTGAAGAACAAAAAATTGGCGAATGGTACTGTTTGGATGCTTTGCATATATGTTTCTTAGACTATATAGAAGCAATATATACAAAGATTTCAACCGTCTACGTGTTCCAATCATTGTTCTACTTGTCGAAATTTACTAATAATTTCCTTTAAAGGATTAACAATGGGGCTCGTTGTTCACTTAAACTTGAAGAACAATAAATTGGCGAATTGTACTGTTTTGATGCTTTGCATATATGTTTCTTAGACTATATAGAAGCAATATATACAAAGATTTCAACCGCCTACCTGTTCCATTCATTGTTCTACTTGTCGAAAATTACAAATAATTTCCGTTAAAGTATTAACAATGGGGCTCGTTGTTCACTTAAACTTGAAGAACAATAAATTGGCGAATTGTACTGTTTAGATGCTTTGCATATATGTTTCTTAGACTATATAGAAGCAATATATACAAAGATTTCAACCGTCTACCTGTTCCATTCATTGTTCTACTTGTCGAAAATTACAAATAATTTCCGTTAAAGTATTAACAATGGGGCTCGTTGTTCATTTAAACTTAAAGAACAATAAATTGGCAAATTGTACTGTTCGGATGCTTTGCATATATGTTTCTTAGACTATATAGAAGCAATAAATACAATGATTTCAACCGTCTACCTGTTCCATTCATTGTTCTACATGTCGAAATATACAAATAATTTCCTTTAAAGGATTAACAATGGGGCCCGTAGTTGACTTAAACTTGAAGAACAAAAAATTGGCGAATGGTACTGTTTGGATGCTTTGCATATATGTTTCTTAGACTATATAGAAGCAATATATACAAAGATTTCAACCGTCTACCTGTTCCATTCATTGTTCTACTTGTCGAAAATTACAAATAATTTCCGATAAAGGATTAACCATTGGGGCTCATTGTTCACTTAAACTTGAAGAACAAAAAATTGGCGAATGGTACTGTTTGGATGCTTTGCGTACATGTTTCTTAGACTATATAGAAGCAATATATACAATGATTTCAACCGTCTACCTGTTCCATTCAATGTTCTACTTGTCGAAAGTAACAAATAATTTCCGTTAAAGTATTAACAATGGGGCTCATTGTTCACTTAAACTTGAAGAACAAAAAATTGGCGAATGGGACTGTTTGGATGCTTTGGATATATGTTTTTTAGACTATATGGAAGCAATATATTCAAAGATTTCAACCGTCTACGTGTTCCAATCATTGTTCTACTTGTCGAAATTTACAAATAATTTCCGTTTCATGATTATCAATGGGGCTCGTTGATCACTTAAACTTGAAGAACAAAAAATTGGCGAATGGTACTGTTTGGATGCTTTGCATATATGTTTCTTAGACTATATAGAAGCAATATATAAAATGATTTCAACAGTCTACCTGTCCCATTCATTGTTCTACTTGTCTAAATTTACAAATAATTTCCTGTAAAGGATTAACAATGGGGCTCGTAGTTCACTTAAACTTGAAGAACAAAAAATTGGCAAATTGTACTGTTTGGATGCTTTGCGTATATGTTTCTTAGACTATACAGGGTGGGGCAATAACTATTAGCACCTCAGATATCTTCGAAACTATAAGTTTCACAGAAATATTTGCTGAAATAAAATTGCAGAGTACGAAGGGGCCCATCCAGTGGCGATAATAGTTTTTTTTCAGGTGGAGGTACTTCGGACATTTGAAGGTCACCTCCATTTTTTTAAATGGATCGGTATATTTTTACTTCCGTATCATGATAGAGGATATTAAAACGAGTTCAACGACATATTACACAAGGTCATTGCCGTAACTGATTTCATTTGCTGTTTTCCCGAGATCGGTCGGGCTGCAAAGGTCCCATCGTAACGGCGATGGGCCGACGTGTCGCCAAGCTCAAGCGCCTCTTGTCGAAAATGTAAGTTACGTGGCGACGCGTTATCGCGTTTTCGATGCGACGTGCTCGTTGTACGTCGCTGGCACATCCTGCAAACTTATTAAAGAGTCCTTCAAGCAGTGTTTAGTCTCAGTGAAGTAAACGGTAAGTATTACGCCTTCTTCTACTGCTTACAATACGTATGTTTCATTTACTACCAAAACCTAAGTATTATCGCCTTTCTCTACTTTCTATGACCGTGAATGACCTTGTATAATAGGTCGTTGAACTCGTTTTAATATCATCTATCATGATACGGAAGCAAAAATATACCGGTATATTTAAAAAAAGGGAGGTGACCTTCAAATGTCCGAAGTACCTCCACCTGAAAACAAACTATTATCGCCACCGGATGGGCCCCTTCGTACTCTGCAATTTTATTTCAGCAAATATTTCTGTGAAACTTATAGTTTCGAAGATATCTGAGGTGCTAATAGTTATTACCCCACCCTGTATATTGCTTCTGTATAGTCTAAGAAACATATATGCAAAGCATCCAAACAGTACCATTCGCCAATTTTTTCTTCTTCAAGTTTAAGTGAACTCAGGGCCCCATTGTTAATCCTTTAAAGGAATTTATTTGTAAATTTCTACAAGTAGAACAATGATTGGAACACGTAGACGGTTGAAATATTTGTATATATTGCTTCCATATAGTCTAAGAAACATATATGCAAAGCATCCAAACAGTACCATTCGCCAATTTTTTGTTCTTCAAGTTTAAGTGAACAATGAGCCCCATTGTTAATCCTTTATCGGAAATTATTTGTAACTTTCGACAAGTAGAACAATGAATGGAACAGGTAGACGGTTGAAATCATTGTATACATTGCTTCTATATAGTCTAAGAAACATATCTGCATATCATCCAAACAGTACAATTCGCCAATTATTTGATCTTCAAGTTTAAGTGATCTACGAGGCCCATTGTTAATACTTTAACGGAAATTATTTGTAACTTGCGACAAGTAGAACAATGAATGGAACAGGTAGACGGTTGAAATCAATGTATATATTGCTTCTATATAGTCTAAGAAACATATATGCAAAGCATCCACACAGTACCATTCGCCAATTTTTTGTTCTTCAAGTTTAAGTGAACAATGAGCCCCATTGTTAATCCTTTAACGGAAATTAATTGTAATTTTCTAAAAGTAGAACAATGATTGGAACACGTAGACGGTTGAAATCTTTGTATTTATTGCTTCTATATAGTCTAAGAAACATATATGCAAAGCATCCAAACAGTACAATTCGCCAATTTTTTGTTCTTCACGTTTAAGTGAACAATGAGCCCCATTGTTAATCCTTTAACGGAAATTAATTGTAATTTTCTACAAGTAAAACAATGATTGGAACACGTAGACGGTTGAAATCTTTGTATATATTGCTTCTATATAGTCTAAGAAACATATATGCAAAGCATCCAAACAGTACCATTCGCCAATTTTTTGTTCTTCAAGTTTAAGTGAACAATGAGCCCCATTGTTAATCCTTTAACGGAAATTAATTGTAATTTTCTACAAGTAGAACAATGATTGGAACACGTAGACGGTTGAAATCTTTGTATATATTGCTTCTATATAGTCTAAGAAACATATATGCAAAGCATCCAAACAGTACCATTCGCCAATTTTTTGTTCTTCAAGTTTAAGTGAACAATGAGCGCCAATGGTTAATCCTTTATCGGAAATTATTTGTAACTTTCGACAAGTAGAACAATGAATGGAACAGGTAGACGGTTGAAATCTTTGTATATGTTGCTTCTATATAGTCTAAGAAACCTATATGCAAAGCATCTAAACAGTAACAATCGCCAATTTCTTGATCTTCAAGTTTAATTGAACAGCGAGCCCCATTGATAATCATGAAATGGAAATTATTTGTAAATTTCGACAAGTAGAACAATGAATGGATCATGTAGACGGTTGAAATCATTGTATATATTGCTTCTATATAGTCTACGAAACATATATGCAAAGCATCCAAACAGTACAATTCGCCAATTTTTTGTTCTTCAAGTTTAAGTGAACAATGAGCCCCATTGTTAATCCTTTATCGGAAATTATTTGTAAGTTTCGACAAGTAGAATAATGAATGGAACTGGTAGACGGTTGAAATGTTTTTATATATTGCTTCTATATAGTCTAAGAAACATATATGCAAAGCATCCAAAGACTACCATTCGCCAATTTTTTGTTCTTCAAGTGTAAGTGAACAATGAGCCCCATTGTTAATCCTTTATCGGAAATTATTTGTAACTTTCTACAAGTAGAACAATGAATAGAACAGGTAGACGGTTGAAATCTTTCTATAAATTGCTTCTATATAGTTTACGAAACTTATATGCAAAGCATCCAAACAGTACAATTCGCCAATTTTTTGTTCTTCAAGTTTAAGTGAACAATGAGCCCTAATGGTTAAACCTTTATCGGAAATTATTTGTAACTTTCGACAAGTAGAACAATGAATGGAACAGGTAGACGGTAGAAATCATTGTATATATTGCTTCTATATAGTCTAAGAAACATATCTGCATATCAACCAAACAGTACAATTCGCCAATTAATTGATCTTCAAGTTTAAGTGAACTACGAGCCCCATTGTTAATACTTTAGCGGAAATTATTTGTAACTTGCGACAAGTAGAACAACGAATGGAACAGGTAGACGGTTGAAATCAATGTATATATTGCTTCTATATAGTCTAAGAAACATATATGCAAAGCATCCAAACAGTACCATTCGCCAATTTTTTGTTCTTCAAGTTTAAGTGAACAATGAGCCCCAATGGTTAATCCTTTATCGGAAATTATTTGTAACTTTCGACAAGTAGAACAATGAATGGAACAGGTAGACGGTTGAAATCTTTGTATATATTGCTTCTATATAGTCTAAGAAACATATATGCAAAGCATCCAAACAGTACAATTCGACAATTTTTTGTTCTTCAATTTTAGTGAGCAATGAGCCCCAATGGTTAATCCTTTATCGGAAATTATTTGTAACTTACGACTTGTAGAACAATGAATGGATCAGGTAGACGGTTGAAATCATTGTATATATTGCTTCTATATAGTCTAAGAAACCTATATGCAAAGCATCCAAACAGTACCATTCACCAATTTTTTGTTCTTCAAGTTTAAGTGAACTACGAGCCCCATTGTTACTCCTTTAAAGGAAATTATTTGTAAATTTCGACAAGTAGAACAATGAATGGAACAGGTAGTCGGGTGAAATCTTTCTATATGTTGCTTCTATATAGTCTAAGAAACATATATGCAAAGCATCCAAACAGTACAATTCGACAATTTTTTGTTCTTCAATTTTAGTGAACAATGAGCCCCAATGGTTAATCCTTTATCGGAAATTATTTGTAATTTACGACTTGTAGAAAAATGAATGGATCAGGTAGACGGTTGAAATCATTGTATATATTGCTTCTATATAGTCTAAGAAACATATATGCAAAGCATCCAAACAGTACCATTCACCAATTTTTTGTTCTTCAAGTTTAAGTGAACTACGAGCCCCATTGTTACTCCTTTAAAGGAAATTATTTGTAAATTTCGACAAGTAGAACAATGAATGGAAAAGGTAGACGGTTGAAATCAATGTATATAGTGCTTCTATATAGTCTAAGAAACATATATGCAAAGCATCCAAACAGTACCATTCGCCAATTTCTTGTTCTTCAAGTTTAAGTGAACAATGAGCCCCATTGTTAATCCTTTATCGGAAATTATTTGTAACTTTCGACAAGTAGAACAATGAATGGAACTGGTAGACGGTTGAAATCTTTGTATATGTTGCTTCTACATAGTCTAAGAAACATATGCAAAGCATCCAAACAGTACAATTCGCCAATTTTTTGTTCTTCAAGTTTAAGTGAACAATGAGCCCCAATGGTTAATCCGTTCTCGGAAATTATTTGTAATTTTCGACAAGTAGAACAATGAATGGATCAGGTAGACGGTTGAAATCATTGTATATATTGCTTCTATATAGCCTACGAAACATATATGCAAAGCATCCAAACAGGACCATTCGCCAATTTTTTGTTCTTCAAGTTTAAGTGAACAACGAGCCCCATTGATAATCATGAAACGGAAATTATTTGTAACTTTCTACAAGTAGAACTATGAATAGAACAGGTAGGCGGTTGAAATCTTTCGATATATTGCTTCTGTATAGTCCAAGAAACATATATGCAAAGCATCCAAACAGTACCATTCGCCAATTTTTTGTTTTTCAAGTTTAAGTGAACTACGAGCCCCATTGTTAATCCTCTAACGGAAATTAATTATAACTTTCTACAAGTAGAACACTGATTGGAACACGTAGACGGTTGAAATCTTTGTATATATTGCTTCCATATAGTCTAAGAAACATATATGCAAAGCATCCAAACAGTACCATTCGCCAATTTTTTGTTCTTCAAGTTTAAGTGAACAATGAGCCCCATTGTTAATCCTTTATCGGAAATTATTTGTAACTTTCGACAAGTAGAACAATGAATGGAACTGGTAGACGGTTGAAATCTTTCTATATGTTGCTTCTATATAGTCTAAGAAACATATATGCAAAGCATCCAAACAGTACAATTCGACAATTTTTTGTTCTTCAATTTTAGTGAACAATGAGCCCCAATGGTTAATCCTTTATCGGAAATTATTTGTAATTTACGACTTGTAGAAAAATGAATGGATCAGGTAGACGGTTGAAATCATTGTATATATTGCTTCTATATAGTCTAAGAAACATATATGCAAAGCATCCAAACAGTACCATTCACCAATTTTTTGTTCTTCAAGTTTAAGTGAACTACGAGCCCCATTGTTACTCCTTTAAAGGAAATTATTTGTAAATTTCGACAAGTAGAACAATGAATGGAAAAGGTAGACGGTTGAAATCAATGTATATAGTGCTTCTATATAGTCTAAGAAACATATATGCAAAGCATCCAAACAGTACCATTCGCCAATTTCTTGTTCTTCAAGTTTAAGTGAACAATGAGCCCCATTGTTAATCCTTTATCGGAAATTATTTGTAACTTTCGACAAGTAGAACAATGAATGGAACTGGTAGACGGTTGAAATCTTTGTATATGTTGCTTCTACATAGTCTAAGAAACATATGCAAAGCATCCAAACAGTACAATTCGCCAATTTTTTGTTCTTCAAGTTTAAGTGAACAATGAGCCCCAATGGTTAATCCGTTCTCGGAAATTATTTGTAATTTTCGACAAGTAGAACAATGAATGGATCAGGTAGACGGTTGAAATCATTGTATATATTGCTTCTATATAGCCTACGAAACATATATGCAAAGCATCCAAACAGGACCATTCGCCAATTTTTTGTTCTTCAAGTTTAAGTGAACAACGAGCCCCATTGATAATCATGAAACGGAAATTATTTGTAACTTTCTACAAGTAGAACTATGAATAGAACAGGTAGGCGGTTGAAATCTTTCGATATATTGCTTCTGTATAGTCCAAGAAACATATATGCAAAGCATCCAAACAGTACCATTCGCCAATTTTTTGTTTTTCAAGTTTAAGTGAACTACGAGCCCCATTGTTAATCCTCTAACGGAAATTAATTATAACTTTCTACAAGTAGAACACTGATTGGAACACGTAGACGGTTGAAATCTTTGTATATATTGCTTCCATATAGTCTAAGAAACATATATGCAAAGCATCCAAACAGTACCATTCGCCAATTTTTTGTTCTTCAAGTTTAAGTGAACAATGAGCCCCATTGTTAATCCTTTATCGGAAATTATTTGTAACTTTCGACAAGTAGAACAATGAATGGAACTGGTAGACGGTTGAAATCTTTCTATATGTTGCTTCTATATAGTCTAAGAAACATATATGCAAAGCATCCAAACAGTACAATTCGACAATTTTTTGTTCTTCAATTTTAGTGAACAATGAGCCCCAATGGTTAATCCTTTATCGGAAATTATTTGTAAATTACGACTTGTAGAACAATGAATGGATCAGGTAGACGGTTGAAATCATTGTATATATTGCTTCTATATAGTCTAAGAAACATATATGCAAAGCATCCAAACAGTACCATTCACCAATTTTTTGTTCTTCAAGTTTAAGTGAACTACGAGCCCCATTGTTACTCCTTTAAAGGAAATTATTTGTAAATTGCGACAAGTAGAACAATGAATGGAACAGGTAGACGGTTGAAATCAATGTATATAGTGCTTCTATATAGTCTAAGAAACATATATGCAAAGCATCCAAACAGTACCATTCGCCAATTTTTTGTTCTTCAAGTTTAAGTGAACAATGAGCCCCATTGTTAATCCTTTATCGGAAATTATTTGTAACTTTCGACAAGTAGAACAATGAATGGAACTGGTAGACGGTTGAAATCTTTGTATATGTTGCTTCTATATAGTCTAAGAAACCTATATGCAAAGCATCCAAACAGTACAATTTGCCAATTTTTTGTACTTCAAGTTTAAGTGAACTACGTGCCCCATTGATAATCATGAAACGGAAATTATTTGTAACTTTCTACAAGTAGAACAATGAATGGAACAGGTAGGCGGTTGAAATCTTTATATAAATTCTTCTGTATAGTCTAAGAAACATATCTGCAAAGCATCCAAACAGTACCATTCGCCAATTTTTTGTTCTTCAAGTTTAAGTGAACAATGAGCCCCAATGGTTAATCCGTTATCGGAAATTATTTGTAACTTTCGACAAGTAGAACAATGAATGGAACAGGTAGACGCTTGAAATCATTGGATATATTGCTTCTATATAGTCTAAGAAACATATATGCAAAGCATCCAAACAGTACAATTCGACAATTTTTTGGTCTTCAATTTTAGTGAACAATGAGCCCCAATGGTTAATCCTTTATCGGAAATTATTTGTAATTTACGACTTGTAGAACAATGAATGGATCAGGTAGACGGTTGAAATCATTGTATATATTGTTTCTATATAGTCTAAGAAACATATCTGCAAAGCATCCAAACAGTACAATTTGCCAATTTTTTGTACTTCAAGTTTAAGTGAACTACGTGCCCCATTGATAATCATGAAACGGAAATTATTTGTAACTTTCTACAAGTAGAACAATGAATGGAACAGGTAGACGGTTGAAATCATTGTATATATTGCTTCTACATAGTATAAGAAACATATATGCAAAGCATCCAAACAGTACAATTCGCCAATTTTTTGTTCTTCAAGTTTAAGTAAACTACGATCCCCATTGTTACTCCTTTAAAGGAAATTATTTGTAAATTTCGACAAGTAGAACAATGAATGGAACAGGTAGACGATTGAAATCTTTGTATATATTGCTTCTATATAGTATAAGAAACATATATGCAAAGCATCCAAACAGTACAATTCGCCAATTTTTTGTTCTTCAAGTTTAAGTGAACAATGAGCCCCAATGGTTAATCCGTTATCGAAAATTATTTGTAACTTTCGACAAGTAGAACAATGGATGAAACAGGTAGACGGTTGAAATCTTTGTATATATTGCTTCTATATAGTATAAGAAACATATATGCATATCATCCAAACAGTACAATTCGCCAATTTATTGTTCTTCAAGTTTAAGTGAACAACGAGCCTCATTGTTAATGCTTTAAAGGAAATTATTTGTAAATTTCGAAAAGTAGAACAATGAATGGAACAGGTAGGCGGTTGAAATCTTTCTATATAATGCTTCTATATAGTCTAAGAAACATATATGCAAAGCATGCAAACAGTACCATTCGCGAATTTTTTGTTCTTCAAGTTTAAGTGAACTACGAGCCCCATTGTTACTCCTTTAAAGGAAATTATTTGTAAATTTCGACAAGTAGAACAATGAATGGAACAGGTAGACGGTTGAAATCTTTGTATATATTGCTTCTATATAGTATAAGAAACATATATGCAAAGCATCCAAACAGTACAATTCGCCAATTTTTTGTTCTTCAAGTTTAAGTGAACAATGAGCCCCAATGGTTAATCCGTTATCGGAAATTATTTGTAACTTTCGACAAGTAGAACAATGGATGAAACAGGTAGACGGTTGAAATCTTTGTATATATTGCTTCTATATAGTATAAGAAACATATATGCATATCATCCAAACAGTACAATTCGCCAATTATTTGATCTTCAAGTTTAAGTGAACAATGAGCCCCATTGTTAATGCTTTAAAGGAAATTATTTGTAAATTTCGACAAGTAGAACAATGATTGGATCAGGTAGACGGTTGAAATCATTGTATATATTGCTTCTATATAATCTACGAAACATATATGCAAAGCATCCAAACAGTACAATTCGCCAATTTTTTGTTCTTCAAGTTTAAGTGAACAATGAGCCCCAATGGTTAATCCGTTATCGGAAATTATTTGTAACTTTCGACAAGTAGAACAATGGATGAAACAGGTAGACGGTTGAAATCTTTGTATATATTGCTTCTATATAGTATAAGAAACATATATGCATATCATCCAAACAGTACAATTCGCCAATTATTTGATCTTCAAGTTTAAGTGAACAATGAGCCCCATTGTTAATGCTTTAAAGGAAATTATTTGTAAATTTCGACAAGTAGAACAATTATTGGATCAGGTAGACGGTTGAAATCATTGTATATATTGCTTCCATATAGTCTAAGAAACATATATGCAATGCATCCAAACAGTACAATTCGCCAATTTTTTGTTCTTCAAGTTTAAGTGAACTACGAGCCCCATTGTTAATCCTTTAACGGAAATTAATTGTAACTTTCTACAAGTAGAACAATGATTGGAACACGTAGACGGTTGAAATCATTGTATATATTGCTTCTACATAGTCTAAGAAACATATATGCAAAGCATCTAAACAGTAACAATCGCCAATTTTTTGATCTTCAAGTTTATGTGAACAGCGAGCCCCATTGATAATCATGAAATGGAAATTATTTGTAACTTTCTACAAGTAGAACAATGAATAGTACAGGTAGACGGGTGAAATCTTTCTATATATTGCTTCTAAATAGTCTAAGAAACATATATGCAAAGCATCCAAACAGTACAATTCGCCACTTTATTGTTCTACAAGTTTAAGTGAACAACGGGCACCATTGTTAATCCTTTAAAGGAAATTATTTCTAAATTTCTACAAGTAGAACAATGATTGGAACACGTAGACGGTTGAAATCTTTGTATATATTGCTTCCATATAGTCTAAGAAACATGTACGCAGAGCATCCAAACAGTACCATTTGCCAAATTTTTGTTCTTCATGTTTAAGTGAACAATGAGCCCCAATGGTTAATCCTTTATCGGAAATTATTTGTAATTTTCGACAAGTAGAACAATGAATGGAACAGGTAGACGGTTGAAATCTTTGTATATATTGCTTCTATATAATCTAAGAAACATATATGCAAAGCATCCAAACAGTACCATTCGCCAATTTTTTGTTCTTCAAGTTTAAGTGAACTACGATTCCCATTGTTAATCCTTTAACGGAAATTATTGGTAACTTTCGACAAGTAGAACAATGAATGGAACAGGTAGACGGTTGAAATCATTGTATATATTGCTTCCATATAGTCTAAGAAACATATATGCAATGCATCCAAACAGTACAATTCGCCAATTTTTTGTTCTTCAAGTTTAAGTGAACTACGAGCCCCATTGTTAATCCTTTAACGGAAATTAATTGTAACTTTCTACAAGTAGAACAATGATTGGAACACGTAGACGGTTGAAATCATTGTATATATTGCTTCTACATAGTCTAAGAAACATATATGCAAAGCATCCAAACAGTACAATTCGCCAATTTATTGTTCTTCAAGTTTAAGTAAACTACGATCCCCATTGTTAATCCCTTAACGGATATTATTTGTAACTTTCTACAAGTAGAACAGTGAATGGAACGGGTAGACGGGTGAAATCTTTCTATATATTGCTTCTATATAGTCTAAGAAACATATATGCAAAACATCCAAACAGTACAATTTGCCAATTTTTTGTACTTCAAGTTTAAGTGAACTACGTGCCCCATTGATAATCATGAAACGGAAATAATTTGTAACTTTCTACAAGTAGAACAATGAATGGAACAGGTAGACGGTTGAAATCATTGTATATATTGCTTCTACATAGTCTAAGAAACATATATGCAAAGCATCCAAACAGTACAATTCGCCAATTTTTTGTTCTTCAAGTTTAAGTAAACTACGATCCCCATTGTTAATCCCTTAACGGAAATTATTTGTAACTGTCGACAAGTAGAACAATGAATGGAACAGGTAGACGGTTGAAATCATTGTATATATTGCTTCTATATAGTCTAAGAAACATATATGCAAAGCATCCAAACAGTACAATTCGACAATTTTTTGTTCTTCAAGTTTAAGTAAACTACGATCCCCATTGTTAATCCCTTAACGGAAATTATTTGTAACTGTCGACAAGTAGAACAATGAATGGAACAGGTAGACGGTTGAAATCATTGTATATATTGCTTCTATATAGTCTAAGAAACATATATGCAAAGCATCCAAACAGTACAATTCGACAATTTTTTGTTCTTCAAGTTTAGTGAACAATGAACCCCAATGGTTAATCCTTTATCGGAAATTATTTGTAACTTTCGACAAGTAGAACAATGAATGGAACAGGTAGACGGTTGAAATCTTTGTATATATTGCTTCTATATAGTATAAGAAACATATATGCAAAGCATCCAAACAGTACAATTCGCCAATTTTTTGTTCTTCAAGTTTAAGTGAACAATGAGCCCCAATCGTTAATCCGTTATCGGAAATTATTTGTAACTTTCGACAAGTAGAACAATGAATGGAACAGGTAGACGGTTGAAATCTTTGTATATGTTGCTTCAATATAGTCTAAGAAACCTATATGCAAAGCATCTAAACAGTAACATTCGCCAATTTTTTGATCTTCAAGTTTAAGTGAACAATGAGCCCCATTGTTAATCCTTTTTCGGAAATTATTTGTAACTTTCGACAAGTAGAACAATGAATGGAACAGGTAGACGGTTGAAATCTTTGTATATATTGCTTCTATATAGTCTAAGAAACATATATGCAAAGCATCCAAACAGTACAATTCGCCAATTTTTTGTTCTTCAATATTAAGTGACCTACGAGCCCCATTGTTAATACTTTAAAGGAAATTATTTGTAAATTTCGACAAGTAGAACAATGAATGGAACAGGTAGACGGTTGAAATCATTATATATATTGCTTCTATATAGTCTAAGAAACATCCATGCAAAGCATCCAAACAGTACAATTCGCCAATTTATTGTTCTTCAAGTTTA
The DNA here is from genome assembly GCA_963989415.1 of Cerceris ruficornis. Taxonomy (NCBI): domain Eukaryota; kingdom Metazoa; phylum Arthropoda; class Insecta; order Hymenoptera; family Crabronidae; genus Cerceris; species Cerceris ruficornis. The sequence goes on along the minus strand of CAXDIW010000469.1, from coordinate 773,202 downwards.
AGTGAACAACGAGCCCCATTGTTAATCCTTTAAAGGATATTATTTGTAAATTACGACAAGTAGAACAATGATTGGAACACGTAGACGGTTGAAATCTTTGTATATATTGCTTCCATATGGTCTAAGTAACATGTACGCAAAGCATCCAAACAGTACCATTCGCCAATTTTTTGTTCTTCAAGTTTAAGTGAACAATGAGCTCCATTGTTAATCCTCTAACGGAAATTAATTGTAACTTTCTACAAGTAGAACACTGATTGGAACACGTAGACGGTTGAAATCTTTATATATATTGCTTCCATATAGTCTAAGAAACATATATGCAAAGCATCCAAACAGTACCATTCGCCAATTTTTTGTTCTTCAAGTTTAAGTGAACTACGAGTCCCATTGTTAATCCTTTAACGGAAATTATTTGTAACTTTCGACAAGTAGAACAATGAATGGAACAGGTAGACGGGTGAAATCTTTCTATATGTTGCTTCTATATAGTCTAAGAAACATATATGCAAAGCATCCGAACAGTACAATTCGACAATTTTTTGTTCTTCAATTTTAGTGAGCAATGAGCCCCAATGGTTAATCCTTTATCGGAAATTATTTGTAGCTTACGACTTGTAGAACAATGAATGGATCAGGTAGACGGTTGAAATCATTGTATATATTGCTTCTATATAGTCTAAGAAACATATATACAAAGCATCCAAACAGTACCATTCGCCAATTTTTTGTTCTTCAAGTTTAAGTGAACAATGAGCCCCATTGTTAATCCTTTATCGGAAATTATTTGTAACTTTCGACAAGTAGAACAATGAATGGAACTGGTAGACGGTTGAAATCTTTCTATATGTTGCTTCTATATAGTCTAAGAAACATATATGCAAAGCATCCAAACAGTACAATTCGACAATTTTTTGTTCTTCAATTTTAGTGAACAATGAGCCCCAATGGTTAATCCTTTATCGGAAATTATTTGTAAATTACGACTTGTAGAACAATGAATGGAACTGGTAGACGGTTGAAATCTTTGTATATGTTGCTTCTACATAGTCTAAGAAACATATGCAAAGCATCCAAACAGTACAATTCGCCAATTTTTTGTTCTTCAAGTTTAAGTGAACAATGAGCCCCAATGGTTAATCCGTTCTCGGAAATTATTTGTAATTTTCGACAAGTAGAACAATGAATGGATCAGGTAGACGGTTGAAATCATTGTATATATTGCTTCTATATAGCCTACGAAACATATATGCAAAGCATCCATACAGTACCATTCGCCAATTTTTTGTTCTTCAAGTTTAAGTGAACAACGAGCCCCATTGATAATCATGAAACGGAAATTATTTGTAACTTTCTACAAGTAGAACTATGAATAGAACAGGTAGGCGGTTGAAATCTTTCGATATATTGCTTCTGTATAGTCTAAGAAACATAAATGCAAAGCATCCAAACAGTACCATTCGCCAATTTTTTGTTTTTCAAGTTTAAGTGAACTACGAGCCCCATTGTTAATCCTCTAACGGAAATTAATTGTAACTTTCTACAAGTAGAACACTGATTGGAACACGTAGACGGTTGAAATCTTTGTATATATTGCTTCCATATAGTCTAAGAAACATATATGCAAAGCATCCAAACAGTACCATTCGCCAATTTTTTGTTCTTCAAGTTTAAGTGAACAATGGGCCCCATTGTTAATCCTTTATCGGAAATTATTTGTAACTTTCGACAAGTAGAACAATGAATGGAACTGGTAGACGGTTGAAATCTTTCTATATGTTGCTTCTATGTAGTCTAAGAAACATATATGCAAAGCATCCAAACAGTACAATTCGACAATTTTTTGTTCTTCAATTTTAGTGAACAATGAGCCCCAATGGTTAATCCTTTATCGGAAATTATTTGTAAATTACGACTTGTAGAACAATGAATGGATGAGGTAGACGGTTGAAATCATTGTATATATTGCTTCTATATAGTCTAAGAAACATATATGCAAAGCATCCAATCAGTACCATTCACCAATTTTTTGTTCTTCAAGTTTAAGTGAACTACGAGCCCCATTGTTACTCCTTTAAAGGAAATTATTTGTAAATTGCGAAAAGTAGAACAATGAATGGAACAGGTAGACGGTTGAAATCAATGTATATAGTGCTTCTATATAGTCTAAGAAACATATATGCAAAGCATCCAAACAGTACCATTCGCCAATTTTTTGTTCTTCAAGTTTAAGTGAACAATGAGCCCCATTGTTAATCCTTTATCGGAAATTATTTGTAACTTTCGACAAGTAGAACAATGAATGGAACTGGTAGACGGTTGAAATCTTTGTATATGTTGCTTCTATATAGTCTAAGAAACATATATGCAAAGCAGCCAAACAGTACAATTCGCCAATTTATTGTTCTTCAAGTTTAAGTGAACATCGAGCCCCATTGTTAATCCTTTAAAGGAAATTATTTGTAAATTTCGACAAGTAGAACAATGATTGGAACACGTAGACGGTTGAAATCTTTATATATACTGCTTCCATATAGTCTAAGAAACATGTACGCATAGCATCCAAACAGTACCATTCGCCAATTTTTTGTTCTTCAAGTTTAAGTGAACAATGAGCCCCAATGGTTAATCCTTTATCGGAAATTATTTGTAACTTTCGACAAGTAGAACAATGAATGGAACTGGTAGACGGTTGAAATCTTTTTATATGTTGCTTCTATATAGTCTAAGAAACCTATATGCAAAGCATCTAAACAGTAACAATCGCCAATTTTTTGATCTTCAAGTTTAAGTGAAAAGCGAGCCCCATTGTTAATCCTTTAACGGAAATTAATTGTAACTTTCTACAAGTAGAACAATGATTGGAACACGTAGACGGTTGAAATCTTTGTATATATTGCTTCCATATAGTCTAAGAAACATATATGCAAAGCATCCAAACAGTACCATTCGCCAATTTTATGTTCTTCAAGTTTAAGTGAACAACGAGCCCCATTGTTAATCCTTTATCGGAAATTATTTGTAATTTTCGACAAGTAGAACAATGAATGGATCAGGTAGACGGTTGTAATCTTTGTATATATTGCTTCTATATAGTCTAAGGAACATATATGCAATGCAGCCAAACAGTACAATTCGCCAATTTATTGTTCTTCAAGTTTAAGTGAACAACGATCCCCATTGTTAATCCTTTAAAGGAAATTATTTGTAAATTTCGACAAGTAGAACAACGATTGGAACACGTAGACGGTTGAAATCTTTATATATACTGCTTCCATATAGTCTAAGAAACATGTACGCAAAGCATCCAAACAGTACCATTCGCCAATTTTTTGTTCTTCAAGTTTAAGTGAACAATGAGTCCCAATGGTTAATCCTTTATCGGAAATTATTTGTAACTTTCGACAAGTAGAACAATGAATGGAACAGGTAGACGCTTGAAATCATTGTATATATTGCATCTATATAGTCTAAGAAACACATCTGCAAATTATCCAAACAGTACAATTCGCCAATTATTTGATCTTCAAGTTATGTGAACTACGATCTCCATTGTTAATCCCTTAACGGAAATTATTTGTAACTTTCGACAAGTAGATCAATGAATGGAACAGGTAGACGCTTGAAATCATTGGATATATTGCTTCTATATAGTCTAAGAAACATATATGCAAAGCATCCAAACAGTACAATTCGACAATTTTTTGGTCTTCAATTTTAGTGAACAATGAGCCCCAATGGTTAATCCTTTATCGGAAATTATTTGTAACTTTCGACAAGTAGAACAATGAATGGAACAGGTAGACGCTTGAAATCATTGGATATATTGCTTCTATATAGTCTAAGAAACATATATGCAAAGCATCCAAACAGTACAATTCGACAATTTTTTGGTCTTCAATTTTAGTGAACAATGAGCCCCAATGGTTAATCCTTTATCGGAAATTATTTGTAATTTACGACTTGTAGAACAATGAATGGATCAGGTAGACGCTTGAAATCATTGGATATATTGCTTCTATATAGTCTAAGAAACATATCTGCAAAGCATCCAAACAGTACAATTTGCCAATTTTTTGTACATCAAGTTTAAGTGAACTACGTGCCCCATTGATAATCATGAAACGGAAATTATTTGTAACTTTCTACAAGTAGAACAATGAATGGAACAGGTAGACGGTTGAAATCATTGTATATATTGCTTCTACATAGTATAAGAAACATATATGCAAAGCATCCAAACAGTACAATTCGCCAATTTTTTGTTCTTCAAGTTTAAGTAAACTACGATCCCCATTGTTACTCCTTTAAAGGAAATTATTTGTAAATTTCGACAAGTAGAACAATGAATGGAACAGGTAGACGGTTGAAATCTTTGTATATATTGCTTCTATATAGTATAAGAAACACATATGCAAAGCATCCAAACAGTACAATTCGCCAATTTTTTGTTCTTCAAGTTTAAGTGAACAATGAGCCCCAATGGTTAATCCGTTATCGGAAATTATTTGTAACTTTCGACAAGTAGAACAATGGATGAAACAGGTAGACGGTTGAAATCTTTGTATATATTGCTTCTATATAGTATAAGAAACATATATGCATATCATCCAAACAGTACAATTCGCCAATTTATTGTTCTTCAAGTTTAAGTGAACAACGAGCCTCATTGTTAATGCTTTAAAGGAAATTATTTGTAAATTTCCTAAAGTAGAACAATGAATGGAACAGGTAGGCGGTTGAAATCTTTCTATATAATGCTTCTATATAGTCTAAGGAACATATATGCAATGCAGCCAAACAGTACAATTCGCCAATTTATTGTTCTTCAAGTTTAAGTGAACAACGATCCCCATTGTTAATCCTTTAAAGGAAATTATTTGTAAATTTCGACAAGTAGAACAACGATTGGAACACGTAGACGGTTGAAATCTTTATATATACTGCTTCCATATAGTCTAAGAAACATGTACGCATAGCATCCAAACAGTACCATTCGCCAATTTTTTGTTCTTCAAGTTTAAGTGAACAATGAGCCCCAATGGTTAATCCTTTATCGGAAATTATTTGTAACTTTCGACAAGTAGAACAATGAATGGAACTGGTAGACGGTTGAAATCTTTTTATATGTTGCTTCTATATAGTCTAAGAAACCTATATGCAAAGCATCTAAACAGTAACAATCGCCAATTTTTTGATCTTCAAGTTTAAGTGAAAAGCGAGCCCCATTGTTAATCCTTTAACGGAAATTAATTGTAGCTTTCTACAAGTAGAACAATGATTGGAACACGTAGACGGTTGAAATCTTTGTATATATTGCTTCCATATAGTCTAAGAAACATATATGCAAAGCATCCAAACAGTACCATTCGCCAATTTTTTGTTCTTCAAGTTTAAGTGAACAACGAGCCCCATTGTTAATCCTTTATCGGAAATTATTTGTAATTTTCGACAAGTAGAACAATGAATGGATCAGGTAGACGGTTGTAATCTTTGTATATATTGCTTCTATATAGTCTAAGGAACATATATGCAATGCAGCCAAACAGTACAATTCGCCAATTTATTGTTCTTCAAGTTTAAGTGAACAACGATCCCCATTGTTAATCCTTTAAAGGAAATTATTTGTAAATTTCGACAAGTAGAACAACGATTGGAACACGTAGACGGTTGAAATCTTTATATATACTGCTTCCATATAGTCTAAGAAACATGTACGCAAAGCATCCAAACAGTACCATTCGCCAATTTTTTGTTCTTCAAGTTTAAGTGAACAATGAGTCCCAATGGTTAATCCTTTATCGGAAATTATTTGTAACTTTCGACAAGTAGAACAATGAATGGAACAGGTAGACGGTTGAAATCTTTGTATATGTTGCTTCTATATAGTCTAAGAAACCTATATGCAAAGCATCTAAACAGTAACAATCGCCAATTTCTTGATCTTCAAGTTTAATTGAACAGCGAGCCCCATTGATAATCATGAAATGGAAATTATTTGTAAATTTCGACAAGTAGAACAATGAATGGATCATGTAGACGGTTGAAATCATTGTATATATTGCTTCTATATAGTCTACGAAACATATATGCAAAGCATCCAAACAGTACAATTCGCCAATTTTTTGTTCTTCAAGTTTAAGTGAACAATGAGCCCCATTGTTAATCCTTTATCGGAAATTATTTGTAAGTTTCGACAAGTAGAATAATGAATGGAACTGGTAGACGGTTGAAATGTTTTTATATATTGCTTCTATATAGTCTAAGAAACATATATGCAAAGCATCCAAAGACTACCATTCGCCAATTTTTTGTTCTTCAAGTGTAAGTGAACAATGAGCCCCATTGTTAATCCTTTATCGGAAATTATTTGTAACTTTCTACAAGTAGAACAATGAATAGAACAGGTAGACGGTTGAAATCTTTCTATAAATTGCTTCTATATAGTTTACGAAACTTATATGCAAAGCATCCAAACAGTACAATTCGCCAATTTTTTGTTCTTCAAGTTTAAGTGAACAATGAGCCCTAATGGTTAAACCTTTATCGGAAATTATTTGTAACTTTCGACAAGTAGAACAATGAATGGAACAGGTAGACGGTAGAAATCATTGTATATATTGCTTCTATATAGTCTAAGAAACATATCTGCATATCAACCAAACAGTACAATTCGCCAATTAATTGATCTTCAAGTTTAAGTGAACTACGAGCCCCATTGTTAATACTTTAGCGGAAATTATTTGTAACTTGCGACAAGTAGAACAACGAATGGAACAGGTAGACGGTTGAAATCAATGTATATATTGCTTCTATATAGTCTAAGAAACATATATGCAAAGCATCCAAACAGTACCATTCGCCAATTTTTTGTTCTTCAAGTTTAAGTGAACAATGAGCCCCAATGGTTAATCCTTTATCGGAAATTATTTGTAACTTTCGACAAGTAGAACAATGAATGGAACAGGTAGACGGTTGAAATCTTTGTATATATTGCTTCTATATAGTCTAAGAAACATATATGCAAAGCATCCAAACAGTACAATTCGACAATTTTTTGTTCTTCAATTTTAGTGAGCAATGAGCCCCAATGGTTAATCCTTTATCGGAAATTATTTGTAACTTACGACTTGTAGAACAATGAATGGATCAGGTAGACGGTTGAAATCATTGTATATATTGCTTCTATATAGTCTAAGAAACCTATATGCAAAGCATCCAAACAGTACCATTCACCAATTTTTTGTTCTTCAAGTTTAAGTGAACTACGAGCCCCATTGTTACTCCTTTAAAGGAAATTATTTGTAAATTTCGACAAGTAGAACAATGAATGGAACAGGTAGTCGGGTGAAATCTTTCTATATGTTGCTTCTATATAGTCTAAGAAACATATATGCAAAGCATCCAAACAGTACAATTCGACAATTTTTTGTTCTTCAATTTTAGTGAACAATGAGCCCCAATGGTTAATCCTTTATCGGAAATTATTTGTAATTTACGACTTGTAGAACAATGAATGGATCAGGTAGACGGTTGAAATCATTGTATATATTGCTTCTATATAGTCTAAGAAACATATATGCAAAGCATCCAAACAGTACCATTCACCAATTTTTTGTTCTTCAAGTTTAAGTGAACTACGAGCCCCATTGTTACTCCTTTAAAGGAAATTATTTGTAAATTTCGACAAGTAGAACAATGAATGGAAAAGGTAGACGGTTGAAATCAATGTATATAGTGCTTCTATATAGTCTAAGAAACATATATGCAAAGCATCCAAACAGTACCATTCGCCAATTTCTTGTTCTTCAAGTTTAAGTGAACAATGAGCCCCATTGTTAATCCTTTATCGGAAATTATTTGTAACTTTCGACAAGTAGAACAATGAATGGAACTGGTAGACGGTTGAAATCTTTGTATATGTTGCTTCTACATAGTCTAAGAAACATATGCAAAGCATCCAAACAGTACAATTCGCCAATTTTTTGTTCTTCAAGTTTAAGTGAACAATGAGCCCCAATGGTTAATCCGTTCTCGGAAATTATTTGTAATTTTCGACAAGTAGAACAATGAATGGATCAGGTAGACGGTTGAAATCATTGTATATATTGCTTCTATATAGCCTACGAAACATATATGCAAAGCATCCAAACAGTACCATTCGCCAATTTTTTGTTCTTCAAGTTTAAGTGAACAACGAGCCCCATTGATAATCATGAAACGGAAATTATTTGTAACTTTCTACAAGTAGAACTATGAATAGAACAGGTAGGCGGTTGAAATCTTTCGATATATTGCTTCTGTATAGTCCAAGAAACATATATGCAAAGCATCCAAACAGTACCATTCGCCAATTTTTTGTTTTTCAAGTTTAAGTGAACTACGAGCCCCATTGTTAATCCTCTAACGGAAATTAATTATAACTTTCTACAAGTAGAACACTGATTGGAACACGTAGACGGTTGAAATCTTTGTATATATTGCTTCCATATAGTCTAAGAAACATATATGCAAAGCATCCAAACAGTACCATTCGCCAATTTTTTGTTCTTCAAGTTTAAGTGAACAATGAGCCCCATTGTTAATCCTTTATCGGAAATTATTTGTAACTTTCGACAAGTAGAACAATGAATGGAACTGGTAGACGGTTGAAATCTTTCTATATGTTGCTTCTATATAGTCTAAGAAACATATATGCAAAGCATCCAAACAGTACAATTCGACAATTTTTTGTTCTTCAATTTTAGTGAACAATGAGCCCCAATGGTTAATCCTTTATCGGAAATTATTTGTAAATTACGACTTGTAGAACAATGAATGGATCAGGTAGACGGTTGAAATCATTGTATATATTGCTTCTATATAGTCTAAGAAACATATATGCAAAGCATCCAAACAGTACCATTCACCAATTTTTTGTTCTTCAAGTTTAAGTGAACTACGAGCCCCATTGTTACTCCTTTAAAGGAAATTATTTGTAAATTGCGACAAGTAGAACAATGAATGGAACAGGTAGACGGTTGAAATCAATGTATATAGTGCTTCTATATAGTCTAAGAAACATATATGCAAAGCATCCAAACAGTACCATTCGCCAATTTTTTGTTCTTCAAGTTTAAGTGAACAATGAGCCCCATTGTTAATCCTTTATCGGAAATTATTTGTAACTTTCGACAAGTAGAACAATGAATGGAACTGGTAGACGGTTGAAATCTTTGTATATGTTGCTTCTATATAGTCTAAGAAACCTATATGCAAAGCATCCAAACAGTACAATTTGCCAATTTTTTGTACTTCAAGTTTAAGTGAACTACGTGCCCCATTGATAATCATGAAACGGAAATTATTTGTAACTTTCTACAAGTAGAACAATGAATGGAACAGGTAGGCGGTTGAAATCTTTATATAAATTCTTCTGTATAGTCTAAGAAACATATCTGCAAAGCATCCAAACAGTACCATTCGCCAATTTTTTGTTCTTCAAGTTTAAGTGAACAATGAGCCCCAATGGTTAATCCGTTATCGGAAATTATTTGTAACTTTCGACAAGTAGAACAATGAATGGAACAGGTAGACGCTTGAAATCATTGGATATATTGCTTCTATATAGTCTAAGAAACATATATGCAAAGCATCCAAACAGTACAATTCGACAATTTTTTGGTCTTCAATTTTAGTGAACAATGAGCCCCAATGGTTAATCCGTTATCGAAAATTATTTGTAACTTTCGACAAGTAGAACAATGGATGAAACAGGTAGACGGTTGAAATCTTTGTATATATTGCTTCTATATAGTATAAGAAACATATATGCATATCATCCAAACAGTACAATTCGCCAATTTATTGTTCTTCAAGTTTAAGTGAACAACGAGCCTCATTGTTAATGCTTTAAAGGAAATTATTTGTAAATTTCGAAAAGTAGAACAATGAATGGAACAGGTAGGCGGTTGAAATCTTTCTATATAATGCTTCTATATAGTCTAAGAAACATATATGCAAAGCATGCAAACAGTACCATTCGCGAATTTTTTGTTCTTCAAGTTTAAGTGAACTACGAGCCCCATTGTTACTCCTTTAAAGGAAATTATTTGTAAATTTCGACAAGTAGAACAATGAATGGAACAGGTAGACGGTTGAAATCTTTGTATATATTGCTTCTATATAGTATAAGAAACATATATGCAAAGCATCCAAACAGTACAATTCGCCAATTTTTTGTTCTTCAAGTTTAAGTGAACAATGAGCCCCAATGGTTAATCCGTTATCGGAAATTATTTGTAACTTTCGACAAGTAGAACAATGGATGAAACAGGTAGACGGTTGAAATCTTTGTATATATTGCTTCTATATAGTATAAGAAACATATATGCATATCATCCAAACAGTACAATTCGCCAATTATTTGATCTTCAAGTTTAAGTGAACAATGAGCCCCATTGTTAATGCTTTAAAGGAAATTATTTGTAAATTTCGACAAGTAGAACAATGATTGGATCAGGTAGACGGTTGAAATCATTGTATATATTGCTTCTATATAATCTACGAAACATATATGCAAAGCATCCAAACAGTACAATTCGCCAATTTTTTGTTCTTCAAGTTTAAGTGAACAATGAGCCCCAATGGTTAATCCGTTATCGGAAATTATTTGTAACTTTCGACAAGTAGAACAATGGATGAAACAGGTAGACGGTTGAAATCTTTGTATATATTGCTTCTATATAGTATAAGAAACATATATGCATATCATCCAAACAGTACAATTCGCCAATTATTTGATCTTCAAGTTTAAGTGAACAATGAGCCCCATTGTTAATGCTTTAAAGGAAATTATTTGTAAATTTCGACAAGTAGAACAATTATTGGATCAGGTAGACGGTTGAAATCATTGTATATATTGCTTCCATATAGTCTAAGAAACATATATGCAATGCATCCAAACAGTACAATTCGCCAATTTTTTGTTCTTCAAGTTTAAGTGAACTACGAGCCCCATTGTTAATCCTTTAACGGAAATTAATTGTAACTTTCTACAAGTAGAACAATGATTGGAACACGTAGACGGTTGAAATCATTGTATATATTGCTTCTACATAGTCTAAGAAACATATATGCAAAGCATCTAAACAGTAACAATCGCCAATTTTTTGATCTTCAAGTTTATGTGAACAGCGAGCCCCATTGATAATCATGAAATGGAAATTATTTGTAACTTTCTACAAGTAGAACAATGAATAGTACAGGTAGACGGGTGAAATCTTTCTATATATTGCTTCTAAATAGTCTAAGAAACATATATGCAAAGCATCCAAACAGTACAATTCGCCACTTTATTGTTCTACAAGTTTAAGTGAACAACGGGCACCATTGTTAATCCTTTAAAGGAAATTATTTCTAAATTTCTACAAGTAGAACAATGATTGGAACACGTAGACGGTTGAAATCTTTGTATATATTGCTTCCATATAGTCTAAGAAACATGTACGCAGAGCATCCAAACAGTACCATTTGCCAAATTTTTGTTCTTCATGTTTAAGTGAACAATGAGCCCCAATGGTTAATCCTTTATCGGAAATTATTTGTAATTTTCGACAAGTAGAACAATGAATGGAACAGGTAGACGGTTGAAATCTTTGTATATATTGCTTCTATATAATCTAAGAAACATATATGCAAAGCATCCAAACAGTACCATTCGCCAATTTTTTGTTCTTCAAGTTTAAGTGAACTACGATTCCCATTGTTAATCCTTTAACGGAAATTATTGGTAACTTTCGACAAGTAGAACAATGAATGGAACAGGTAGACGGTTGAAATCATTGTATATATTGCTTCCATATAGTCTAAGAAACATATATGCAATGCATCCAAACAGTACAATTCGCCAATTTTTTGTTCTTCAAGTTTAAGTGAACTACGAGCCCCATTGTTAATCCTTTAACGGAAATTAATTGTAACTTTCTACAAGTAGAACAATGATTGGAACACGTAGACGGTTGAAATCATTGTATATATTGCTTCTACATAGTCTAAGAAACATATATGCAAAGCATCCAAACAGTACAATTCGCCAATTTATTGTTCTTCAAGTTTAAGTAAACTACGATCCCCATTGTTAATCCCTTAACGGATATTATTTGTAACTTTCTACAAGTAGAACAGTGAATGGAACGGGTAGACGGGTGAAATCTTTCTATATATTGCTTCTATATAGTCTAAGAAACATATATGCAAAACATCCAAACAGTACAATTTGCCAATTTTTTGTACTTCAAGTTTAAGTGAACTACGTGCCCCATTGATAATCATGAAACGGAAATAATTTGTAACTTTCTACAAGTAGAACAATGAATGGAACAGGTAGACGGTTGAAATCATTGTATATATTGCTTCTACATAGTCTAAGAAACATATATGCAAAGCATCCAAACAGTACAATTCGCCAATTTTTTGTTCTTCAAGTTTAAGTAAACTACGATCCCCATTGTTAATCCCTTAACGGAAATTATTTGTAACTGTCGACAAGTAGAACAATGAATGGAACAGGTAGACGGTTGAAATCATTGTATATATTGCTTCTATATAGTCTAAGAAACATATATGCAAAGCATCCAAACAGTACAATTCGACAATTTTTTGTTCTTCAAGTTTAAGTAAACTACGATCCCCATTGTTAATCCCTTAACGGAAATTATTTGTAACTGTCGACAAGTAGAACAATGAATGGAACAGGTAGACGGTTGAAATCATTGTATATATTGCTTCTATATAGTCTAAGAAACATATATGCAAAGCATCCAAACAGTACAATTCGACAATTTTTTGTTCTTCAAGTTTAGTGAACAATGAACCCCAATGGTTAATCCTTTATCGGAAATTATTTGTAACTTTCGACAAGTAGAACAATGAATGGAACAGGTAGACGGTTGAAATCTTTGTATATATTGCTTCTATATAGTATAAGAAACATATATGCAAAGCATCCAAACAGTACAATTCGCCAATTTTTTGTTCTTCAAGTTTAAGTGAACAATGAGCCCCAATGGTTAATCCGTTATCGGAAATTATTTGTAACTTTCGACAAGTAGAACAATGAATGGAACAGGTAGACGGTTGAAATCTTTGTATATGTTGCTTCAATATAGTCTAAGAAACCTATATGCAAAGCATCTAAACAGTAACATTCGCCAATTTTTTGATCTTCAAGTTTAAGTGAACAATGAGCCCCATTGTTAATCCTTTATCGGAAATTATTTGTAACTTTCGACAAGTAGAACAATGAATGGAACAGGTAGACGGTTGAAATCTTTGTATATATTGCTTCTATATAGTCTAAGAAACAAATATGCAAAGCATCCAAACAGTACAATTTGCCAATTTTTTGTTCTTCAATATTAAGTGACCTACGAGCCCCATTGTTAATACTTTAAAGGAAATTATTTGTAAATTTCGACAAGTAGAACAATGAATGGAACAGGTAGACGGTTGAAATCATTATATATATTGCTTCTATATAGTCTAAGAAACATCCATGCAAAGCATCCAAACAGTACAATTCGCCAATTTATTGTTCTTCAAGTTTAAGTGAACAACGAGCCCCATTGTTAATCCTTTAAAGGATATTATTTGTAAATTACGACAAGTAGAACAATGATTGGAACACGTAGACGGTTGAAATCTTTGTATATATTGCTTCCATATGGTCTAAGTAACATGTACGCAAAGCATCCAAACAGTACCATTCGCCAATTTTTTGTTCTTCAAGTTTAAGTGAACAATGAGCTCCATTGTTAATCCTCTAACGGAAATTAATTGTAACTTTCTACAAGTAGAACACTGATTGGAACACGTAGACGGTTGAAATCTTTATATATATTGCTTCCATATAGTCTAAGAAACATATATGCAAAGCATCCAAACAGTACCATTCGCCAATTTTTTGTTCTTCAAGTTTAAGTGAACTACGAGTCCCATTGTTAATCCTTTAACGGAAATTATTTGTAACTTTCGACAAGTAGAACAATGAATGGAACAGGTAGACGGGTGAAATCTTTCTATATGTTGCTTCTATATAGTCTAAGAAACATATATGCAAAGCATCCGAACAGTACAATTCGACAATTTTTTGTTCTTCAATTTTAGTGAGCAATGAGCCCCAATGGTTAATCCTTTATCGGAAATTATTTGTAGCTTACGACTTGTAGAACAATGAATGGATCAGGTAGACGGTTGAAATCATTGTATATATTGCTTCTATATAGTCTAAGAAACATATATACAAAGCATCCAAACAGTACCATTCGCCAATTTTTTGTTCTTCAAGTTTAAGTGAACAATGAGCCCCATTGTTAATCCTTTATCGGAAATTATTTGTAACTTTCGACAAGTAGAACAATGAATGGAACTGGTAGACGGTTGAAATCTTTCTATATGTTGCTTCTATATAGTCTAAGAAACATATATGCAAAGCATCCAAACAGTACAATTCGACAATTTTTTGTTCTTCAATTTTAGTGAACAATGAGCCCCAATGGTTAATCCTTTATCGGAAATTATTTGTAAATTACGACTTGTAGAACAATGAATGGATCAGGTAGACGGTTGAAATCATTGTATATATTGCTTCTATATAGTCTAAGAAACATATATGCAAAGCATCCAAACAGTACCATTCACCAATTTTTTGTTCTTCAAGTTTAAGTGAACTACGAGCCCCATTGTTACTCCTTTAAAGGAAATTATTTGTAAATTTCGACAAGTAGAACAATGAATGGAAAAGGTAGACGGTTGAAATCAATGTATATAGTGCTTCTATATAGTCTAAGAAACATATATGCAAAGCATCCAAACAGTACCATTCGCCAATTTTTTGTTCTTCAAGTTTAAGTGAACAATGAGCCCCATTGTTAATCCTTTATCGGAAATTATTTGTAACTTTCGACAAGTAGAACAATGAATGGAACTGGTAGACGGTTGAAATCTTTGTATATGTTGCTTCTACATAGTCTAAGAAACATATGCAAAGCATCCAAACAGTACAATTCGCCAATTTTTTGTTCTTCAAGTTTAAGTGAACAATGAGCCCCAATGGTTAATCCGTTCTCGGAAATTATTTGTAATTTTCGACAAGTAGAACAATGAATGGATCAGGTAGACGGTTGAAATCATTGTATATATTGCTTCTATATAGCCTACGAAACATATATGCAAAGCATCCATACAGTACCATTCGCCAATTTTTTGTTCTTCAAGTTTAAGTGAACAACGAGCCCCATTGATAATCATGAAACGGAAATTATTTGTAACTTTCTACAAGTAGAACTATGAATAGAACAGGTAGGCGGTTGAAATCTTTCGATATATTGCTTCTGTATAGTCTAAGAAACATAAATGCAAAGCATCCAAACAGTACCATTCGCCAATTTTTTGTTTTTCAAGTTTAAGTGAACTACGAGCCCCATTGTTAATCCTCTAACGGAAATTAATTGTAACTTTCTACAAGTAGAACACTGATTGGAACACGTAGACGGTTGAAATCTTTGTATATATTGCTTCCATATAGTCTAAGAAACATATATGCAAAGCATCCAAACAGTACCATTCGCCAATTTTTTGTTCTTCAAGTTTAAGTGAACAATGGGCCCCATTGTTAATCCTTTATCGGAAATTATTTGTAACTTTCGACAAGTAGAACAATGAATGGAACTGGTAGACGGTTGAAATCTTTCTATATGTTGCTTCTATGTAGTCTAAGAAACATATATGCAAAGCATCCAAACAGTACAATTTGCCAATTTTTTGTACTTCAAGTTTAAGTGAACTACGTGCCCCATTGATAATCATGAAACGGAAATTATTTGTAACTTTCTACAAGTAGAACAATGAATGGAACATGTAGACGGTTGAAATCATTGTATATATTGCTTCTACATAGTATAAGAAACATATATGCAAAGCATCCAAACAGTACAATTCGCCAATTTTTTGTTCTTCAAGTTTAAGTAAACTACGATCCCCATTGTTACTCCTTTAAAGGAAATTATTTGTAAATTTCGACAAGTAGAACAATGAATGGAACAGGTAGACGGTTGAAATCTTTGTATATATTGCTTCTATATAGTATAAGAAACACATATGCAAAGCATCCAAACAGTACAATTCGCCAATTTTTTGTTCTTCAAGTTTAAGTGAACAATGAGCCCCAATGGTTAATCCGTTATCGGAAATTATTTGTAACTTTCGACAAGTAGAACAATGGATGAAACAGGTAGACGGTTGAAATCTTTGTATATATTGCTTCTATATAGTATAAGAAACATATATGCATATCATCCAAACAGTACAATTCGCCAATTTATTGTTCTTCAAGTTTAAGTGAACAACGAGCCTCATTGTTAATGCTTTAAAGGAAATTATTTGTAAATTTCCTAAAGTAGAACAATGAATGGAACAGGTAGGCGGTTGAAATCTTTCTATATAATGCTTCTATATAGTCTAAGGAACATATATGCAATGCAGCCAAACAGTACAATTCGCCAATTTATTGTTCTTCAAGTTTAAGTGAACAACGATCCCCATTGTTAATCCTTTAAAGGAAATTATTTGTAAATTTCGACAAGTAGAACAACGATTGGAACACGTAGACGGTTGAAATCTTTATATATACTGCTTCCATATAGTCTAAGAAACATGTACGCATAGCATCCAAACAGTACCATTCGCCAATTTTTTGTTCTTCAAGTTTAAGTGAACAATGAGCCCCAATGGTTAATCCTTTATCGGAAATTATTTGTAACTTTCGACAAGTAGAACAATGAATGGAACTGGTAGACGGTTGAAATCTTTTTATATGTTGCTTCTATATAGTCTAAGAAACCTATATGCAAAGCATCTAAACAGTAACAATCGCCAATTTTTTGATCTTCAAGTTTAAGTGAAAAGCGAGCCCCATTGTTAATCCTTTAACGGAAATTAATTGTAGCTTTCTACAAGTAGAACAATGATTGGAACACGTAGACGGTTGAAATCTTTGTATATATTGCTTCCATATAGTCTAAGAAACATATATGCAAAGCATCCAAACAGTACCATTCGCCAATTTTTTGTTCTTCAAGTTTAAGTGAACAACGAGCCCCATTGTTAATCCTTTATCGGAAATTATTTGTAATTTTCGACAAGTAGAACAATGAATGGATCAGGTAGACGGTTGTAATCTTTGTATATATTGCTTCTATATAGTCTAAGGAACATATATGCAATGCAGCCAAACAGTACAATTCGCCAATTTATTGTTCTTCAAGTTTAAGTGAACAACGATCCCCATTGTTAATCCTTTAAAGGAAATTATTTGTAAATTTCGACAAGTAGAACAACGATTGGAACACGTAGACGGTTGAAATCTTTATATATACTGCTTCCATATAGTCTAAGAAACATGTACGCAAAGCATCCAAACAGTACCATTCGCCAATTTTTTGTTCTTCAAGTTTAAGTGAACAATGAGCCCCAATGGTTAATCCGTTATCGGAAATTATTTGTAACTTTCGACAAGTAGAACAATGGATGAAACAGGTAGACGGTTGAAATCTTTGTATATATTGCTTCTATATAGTATAAGAAACATATATGCATATCATCCAAACAGTACAATTCGCCAATTATTTGATCTTCAAGTTTAAGTGAACAATGAGCCCCATTGTTAATGCTTTAAAGGAAATTATTTGTAAATTTCGACAAGTAGAACAATTATTGGATCAGGTAGACGGTTGAAATCATTGTATATATTGCTTCCATATAGTCTAAGAAACATATATGCAATGCATCCAAACAGTACAATTCGCCAATTTTTTGTTCTTCAAGTTTAAGTGAACTACGAGCCCCATTGTTAATCCTTTAACGGAAATTAATTGTAACTTTCTACAAGTAGAACAATGATTGGAACACGTAGACGGTTGAAATCATTGTATATATTGCTTCTACATAGTCTAAGAAACATATATGCAAAGCATCTAAACAGTAACAATCGCCAATTTTTTGATCTTCAAGTTTATGTGAACAGCGAGCCCCATTGATAATCATGAAATGGAAATTATTTGTAACTTTCTACAAGTAGAACAATGAATAGTACAGGTAGACGGGTGAAATCTTTCTATATATTGCTTCTAAATAGTCTAAGAAACATATATGCAAAGCATCCAAACAGTACAATTCGCCACTTTATTGTTCTACAAGTTTAAGTGAACAACGGGCACCATTGTTAATCCTTTAAAGGAAATTATTTCTAAATTTCTACAAGTAGAACAATGATTGGAACACGTAGACGGTTGAAATCTTTGTATATATTGCTTCCATATAGTCTAAGAAACATGTACGCAGAGCATCCAAACAGTACCATTTGCCAAATTTTTGTTCTTCATGTTTAAGTGAACAATGAGCCCCAATGGTTAATCCTTTATCGGAAATTATTTGTAATTTTCGACAAGTAGAACAATGAATGGAACAGGTAGACGGTTGAAATCTTTGTATATATTGCTTCTATATAATCTAAGAAACATATATGCAAAGCATCCAAACAGTACCATTCGCCAATTTTTTGTTCTTCAAGTTTAAGTGAACTACGATTCCCATTGTTAATCCTTTAACGGAAATTATTGGTAACTTTCGACAAGTAGAACAATGAATGGAACAGGTAGACGGTTGAAATCATTGTATATATTGCTTCCATATAGTCTAAGAAACATGTATGCAATGCATCCAAACAGTACAATTCGCCAATTTTTTGTTCTTCAAGTTTAAGTGAACTACGAGCCCCATTGTTAATCCTTTAACGGAAATTAATTGTAACTTTCTACAAGTAGAACAATGATTGGAACACGTAGACGGTTGAAATCATTGTATATATTGCTTCTACATAGTCTAAGAAACATATATGCAAAGCATCCAAACAGTACAATTCGCCAATTTATTGTTCTTCAAGTTTAAGTAAACTACGATCCCCATTGTTAATCCTTTAAAGGAAATTATTTGTAAATTTCGACAAGTAGAACAACGATTGGAACACGTAGACGGTTGAAATCTTTATATATACTGCTTCCATATAGTCTAAGAAACATGTACGCATAGCATCCAAACAGTACCATTCGCCAATTTTTTGTTCTTCAAGTTTAAGTGAACAATGAGCCCCAATGGTTAATCCTTTATCGGAAATTATTTGTAACTTTCGACAAGTAGAACAATGAATGGAACTGGTAGACGGTTGAAATCTTTTTATATGTTGCTTCTATATAGTCTAAGAAACCTATATGCAAAGCATCTAAACAGTACAATTCGCCAATTATTTGATCTTCAAGTGTAAGTGAACAATGAGCCCCATTGTTAATGCTTTAAAGGAAATTATTTGTAAATTTCGACAAGTAGAACAATGATTGGATCAGGTAGACGGTTGAAATCATTGTATATATTGCTTCTATATAATCTACGAAACATATATGCAAAGCATCCAAACAGTACCATTCGCCAATTTTTTGTACTTCAAGTTTAAGTAAACTACGATCCCCATTGTTAATCCTTTAACGGAAATTAATTGTAACTTTCTACAAGTAGAACAATGATTGGAACACGCAGACGGTTGAAATCTTTGTATATATTGCTTCCATATAGTCTAAGAAATATATATGCAAAGCATCCAAACAGTACAATTTGCCAATTTTTTGTACTTCAAGTTTAAGTGAACTACGTGCCCCATTGATAATCATGAAACGGAAATTATTTGTAACTTTCTACAAGTAGAACAATGAATGGAACAGGTAGACGGTTGAAATCATTGTATATATTGCTTCTACATAGTATAAGAAACATATATGCAAAGCATCCAAACAGTACAATTCGCCAATTTTTTGTACTTCAAGTTTAAGTAAACTACGATCCCCATTGTTAATCCCTTAACGGAAATTATTTGTAACTTTCTACAAGTTGAACTATGAATAGAACAGGTAGGCGGTTGAAATCTTTATATAAATTCTTCTGCATAGTCTAAGAAACATATCTGCAAAGCATCCAAACAGTACCATTCGCCAATTTTTTGTTCTTCAAGTTTAAGTGAACAATGAGCCCCAATGGTTAATCCGTTATCGGAAATTATTTGTAACTTTCGACAAGTAGAACAATGAATGGAACAGGTAGACGCTTGAAATCATTGGATATATTGCTTCTATATAGTCTAAGAAACATATATGCAAAGCATCCAAACAGTACAATTCGACAATTTTTTGGTCTTCAATTTTAGTGAACAATGAGCCCCAATGGTTAATCCTTTATCGGAAATTATTTGTAATTTACGACTTGTAGAACAATGAATGGATCAGGTAGACGCTTGAAATCATTGGATATATTGCTTCTATATAGTCTAAGAAACATATCTGCAAAGCATCCAAACAGTACAATTTGCCAATTTTTTGTACTTCAAGTTTAAGTGAACTACGTGCCCCATTGATAATCATGAAACGGAAATTATTTGTAACTTTCTACAAGTAGAACAATGAATGGAACAGGTAGACGGTTGAAATCATTGTATATATTGCTTCTACATAGTATAAGAAACATATATGCAAAGCATCCAAACAGTACAATTCGCCAATTTTTTGTTCTTCAAGTTTAAGTAAACTACGATCCCCATTGTTACTCCTTTAAAGGAAATTATTTGTAAATTTCGACAAGTAGAACAATGAATGGAACAGGTAGACGGTTGAAATCTTTGTATATATTGCTTCTATATAGTATAAGAAACACATATGCAAAGCATCCAAACAGTACAATTCGCCAATTTTTTGTTCTTCAAGTTTAAGTGAACAATGAGCCCCAATGGTTAATCCGTTATCGGAAATTATTTGTAACTTTCGACAAGTAGAACAATGGATGAAACAGGTAGACGGTTGAAATCTTTGTATATATTGCTTCTATATAGTATAAGAAACATATATGCATATCATCCAAACAGTACAATTCGCCAATTTATTGTTCTTCAAGTTTAAGTGAACAACGAGCCTCATTGTTAATGCTTTAAAGGAAATTATTTGTAAATTTCCTAAAGTAGAACAATGAATGGAACAGGTAGGCGGTTGAAATCTTTCTATATAATGCTTCTATATAGTCTAAGGAACATATATGCAATGCAGCCAAACAGTACAATTCGCCAATTTATTGTTCTTCAAGTTTAAGTGAACAACGATCCCCATTGTTAATCCTTTAAAGGAAATTATTTGTAAATTTCGACAAGTAGAACAACGATTGGAACACGTAGACGGTTGAAATCTTTATATATACTGCTTCCATATAGTCTAAGAAACATGTACGCATAGCATCCAAACAGTACCATTCGCCAATTTTTTGTTCTTCAAGTTTAAGTGAACAATGAGCCCCAATGGTTAATCCTTTATCGGAAATTATTTGTAACTTTCGACAAGTAGAACAATGAATGGAACTGGTAGACGGTTGAAATCTTTTTATATGTTGCTTCTATATAGTCTAAGAAACCTATATGCAAAGCATCTAAACAGTAACAATCGCCAATTTTTTGATCTTCAAGTTTAAGTGAAAAGCGAGCCCCATTGTTAATCCTTTAACGGAAATTAATTGTAGCTTTCTACAAGTAGAACAATGATTGGAACACGTAGACGGTTGAAATCTTTGTATATATTGCTTCCATATAGTCTAAGAAACATATATGCAAAGCATCCAAACAGTACCATTCGCCAATTTTTTGTTCTTCAAGTTTAAGTGAACAACGAGCCCCATTGTTAATCCTTTATCGGAAATTATTTGTAATTTTCGACAAGTAGAACAATGAATGGATCAGGTAGACGGTTGTAATCTTTGTATATATTGCTTCTATATAGTCTAAGGAACATATATGCAATGCAGCCAAACAGTACAATTCGCCAATTTATTGTTCTTCAAGTTTAAGTGAACAACGATCCCCATTGTTAATCCTTTAAAGGAAATTATTTGTAAATTTCGACAAGTAGAACAACGATTGGAACACGTAGACGGTTGAAATCTTTATATATACTGCTTCCATATAGTCTAAGAAACATGTACGCAAAGCATCCAAACAGTACCATTCGCCAATTTTTTGTTCTTCAAGTTTAAGTGAACAATGAGCCCCAATGGTTAATCCGTTATCGGAAATTATTTGTAACTTTCGACAAGTAGAACAATGGATGAAACAGGTAGACGGTTGAAATCTTTGTATATATTGCTTCTATATAGTATAAGAAACATATATGCATATCATCCAAACAGTACAATTCGCCAATTATTTGATCTTCAAGTTTAAGTGAACAATGAGCCCCATTGTTAATGCTTTAAAGGAAATTATTTGTAAATTTCGACAAGTAGAACAATTATTGGATCAGGTAGACGGTTGAAATCATTGTATATATTGCTTCCATATAGTCTAAGAAACATATATGCAATGCATCCAAACAGTACAATTCGCCAATTTTTTGTTCTTCAAGTTTAAGTGAACTACGAGCCCCATTGTTAATCCTTTAACGGAAATTAATTGTAACTTTCTACAAGTAGAACAATGATTGGAACACGTAGACGGTTGAAATCATTGTATATATTGCTTCTACATAGTCTAAGAAACATATATGCAAAGCATCTAAACAGTAACAATCGCCAATTTTTTGATCTTCAAGTTTATGTGAACAGCGAGCCCCATTGATAATCATGAAATGGAAATTATTTGTAACTTTCTACAAGTAGAACAATGAATAGTACAGGTAGACGGGTGAAATCTTTCTATATATTGCTTCTAAATAGTCTAAGAAACATATATGCAAAGCATCCAAACAGTACAATTCGCCACTTTATTGTTCTACAAGTTTAAGTGAACAACGGGCACCATTGTTAATCCTTTAAAGGAAATTATTTCTAAATTTCTACAAGTAGAACAATGATTGGAACACGTAGACGGTTGAAATCTTTGTATATATTGCTTCCATATAGTCTAAGAAACATGTACGCAGAGCATCCAAACAGTACCATTTGCCAAATTTTTGTTCTTCATGTTTAAGTGAACAATGAGCCCCAATGGTTAATCCTTTATCGGAAATTATTTGTAATTTTCGACAAGTAGAACAATGAATGGAACAGGTAGACGGTTGAAATCTTTGTATATATTGCTTCTATATAATCTAAGAAACATATATGCAAAGCATCCAAACAGTACCATTCGCCAATTTTTTGTTCTTCAAGTTTAAGTGAACTACGATTCCCATTGTTAATCCTTTAACGGAAATTATTGGTAACTTTCGACAAGTAGAACAATGAATGGAACAGGTAGACGGTTGAAATCATTGTATATATTGCTTCCATATAGTCTAAGAAACATGTATGCAATGCATCCAAACAGTACAATTCGCCAATTTTTTGTTCTTCAAGTTTAAGTGAACTACGAGCCCCATTGTTAATCCTTTAACGGAAATTAATTGTAACTTTCTACAAGTAGAACAATGATTGGAACACGTAGACGGTTGAAATCATTGTATATATTGCTTCTACATAGTCTAAGAAACATATATGCAAAGCATCCAAACAGTACAATTCGCCAATTTATTGTTCTTCAAGTTTAAGTAAACTACGATCCCCATTGTTAATCCTTTAAAGGAAATTATTTGTAAATTTCGACAAGTAGAACAACGATTGGAACACGTAGACGGTTGAAATCTTTATATATACTGCTTCCATATAGTCTAAGAAACATGTACGCATAGCATCCAAACAGTACCATTCGCCAATTTTTTGTTCTTCAAGTTTAAGTGAACAATGAGCCCCAATGGTTAATCCTTTATCGGAAATTATTTGTAACTTTCGACAAGTAGAACAATGAATGGAACTGGTAGACGGTTGAAATCTTTTTATATGTTGCTTCTATATAGTCTAAGAAACCTATATGCAAAGCATCTAAACAGTACAATTCGCCAATTATTTGATCTTCAAGTGTAAGTGAACAATGAGCCCCATTGTTAATGCTTTAAAGGAAATTATTTGTAAATTTCGACAAGTAGAACAATGATTGGATCAGGTAGACGGTTGAAATCATTGTATATATTGCTTCTATATAATCTACGAAACATATATGCAAAGCATCCAAACAGTACCATTCGCCAATTTTTTGTACTTCAAGTTTAAGTAAACTACGATCCCCATTGTTAATCCTTTAACGGAAATTAATTGTAACTTTCTACAAGTAGAACAATGATTGGAACACGCAGACGGTTGAAATCTTTGTATATATTGCTTCCATATAGTCTAAGAAATATATATGCAAAGCATCCAAACAGTACAATTTGCCAATTTTTTGTACTTCAAGTTTAAGTGAACTACGTGCCCCATTGATAATCATGAAACGGAAATTATTTGTAACTTTCTACAAGTAGAACAATGAATGGAACAGGTAGACGGTTGAAATCATTGTATATATTGCTTCTACATAGTATAAGAAACATATATGCAAAGCATCCAAACAGTACAATTCGCCAATTTTTTGTACTTCAAGTTTAAGTAAACTACGATCCCCATTGTTAATCCCTTAACGGAAATTATTTGTAACTTTCTACAAGTTGAACTATGAATAGAACAGGTAGGCGGTTGAAATCTTTATATAAATTCTTCTGCATAGTCTAAGAAACATATCTGCAAAGCATCCAAACAGTACCATTCGCCAATTTTTTGTTCTTCAAGTTTAAGTGAACAATGAGCCCCAATGGTTAATCCGTTATCGGAAATTATTTGTAACTTTCGACAAGTAGAACAATGAATGGAACAGGTAGACGCTTGAAATCATTGGATATATTGCTTCTATATAGTCTAAGAAACATATATGCAAAGCATCCAAACAGTACAATTCGACAATTTTTTGGTCTTCAATTTTAGTGAACAATGAGCCCCAATGGTTAATCCTTTATCGGAAATTATTTGTAATTTACGACTTGTAGAACAATGAATGGATCAGGTAGACGCTTGAAATCATTGGATATATTGCTTCTATATAGTCTAAGAAACATATCTGCAAAGCATCCAAACAGTACAATTTGCCAATTTTTTGTACTTCAAGTTTAAGTGAACTACGTGCCCCATTGATAATCATGAAACGGAAATTATTTGTAACTTTCTACAAGTAGAACAATGAATGGAACAGGTAGACGGTTGAAATCATTGTATATATTGCTTCTACATAGTATAAGAAACATATATGCAAAGCATCCAAACAGTACAATTCGCCAATTTTTTGTTCTTCAAGTTTAAGTAAACTACGATCCCCATTGTTACTCCTTTAAAGGAAATTATTTGTAAATTTCGACAAGTAGAACAATGAATGGAACAGGTAGACGGTTGAAATCTTTGTATATATTGCTTCTATATAGTATAAGAAACACATATGCAAAGCATCCAAACAGTACAATTCGCCAATTTTTTGTTCTTCAAGTTTAAGTGAACAATGAGCCCCAATGGTTAATCCGTTATCGGAAATTATTTGTAACTTTCGACAAGTAGAACAATGGATGAAACAGGTAGACGGTTGAAATCTTTGTATATATTGCTTCTATATAGTATAAGAAACATATATGCATATCATCCAAACAGTACAATTCGCCAATTTATTGTTCTTCAAGTTTAAGTGAACAACGAGCCTCATTGTTAATGCTTTAAAGGAAATTATTTGTAAATTTCCTAAAGTAGAACAATGAATGGAACAGGTAGGCGGTTGAAATCTTTCTATATAATGCTTCTATATAGTCTAAGGAACATATATGCAATGCAGCCAAACAGTACAATTCGCCAATTTATTGTTCTTCAAGTTTAAGTGAACAACGATCCCCATTGTTAATCCTTTAAAGGAAATTATTTGTAAATTTCGACAAGTAGAACAACGATTGGAACACGTAGACGGTTGAAATCTTTATATATACTGCTTCCATATAGTCTAAGAAACATGTACGCATAGCATCCAAACAGTACCATTCGCCAATTTTTTGTTCTTCAAGTTTAAGTGAACAATGAGCCCCAATGGTTAATCCTTTATCGGAAATTATTTGTAACTTTCGACAAGTAGAGCAATGAATGGAACTGGTAGACGGTTGAAATCTTTTTATATGTTGCTTCTATATAGTCTAAGAAACCTATATGCAAAGCATCTAAACAGTAACAATCGCCAATTTTTTGATCTTCAAGTTTAAGTGAAAAGCGAGCCCCATTGTTAATCCTTTAACGGAAATTAATTGTAGCTTTCTACAAGTAGAACAATGATTGGAACACGTAGACGGTTGAAATCTTTGTATATATTGCTTCCATATAGTCTAAGAAACATATATGCAAAGCATCCAAACAGTACCATTCGCCAATTTTTTGTTCTTCAAGTTTAAGTGAACAACGAGCCCCATTGTTAATCCTTTATCGGAAATTATTTGTAATTTTCGACAAGTAGAACAATGAATGGATCAGGTAGACGGTTGTAATCTTTGTATATATTGCTTCTATATAGTCTAAGGAACATATATGCAATGCAGCCAAACAGTACAATTCGCCAATTTATTGTTCTTCAAGTTTAAGTGAACAACGATCCCCATTGTTAATCCTTTAAAGGAAATTATTTGTAAATTTCGACAAGTAGAACAACGATTGGAACACGTAGACGGTTGAAATCTTTATATATACTGCTTCCATATAGTCTAAGAAACATGTACGCAAAGCATCCAAACAGTACCATTCGCCAATTTTTTGTTCTTCAAGTTTAAGTGAACAATGAGCCCCAATGGTTAATCCGTTATCGGAAATTATTTGTAACTTTCGACAAGTAGAACAATGGATGAAACAGGTAGACGGTTGAAATCTTTGTATATATTGCTTCTATATAGTATAAGAAACATATATGCATATCATCCAAACAGTACAATTCGCCAATTATTTGATCTTCAAGTTTAAGTGAACAATGAGCCCCATTGTTAATGCTTTAAAGGAAATTATTTGTAAATTTCGACAAGTAGAACAATTATTGGATCAGGTAGACGGTTGAAATCATTGTATATATTGCTTCCATATAGTCTAAGAAACATATATGCAATGCATCCAAACAGTACAATTCGCCAATTTTTTGTTCTTCAAGTTTAAGTGAACTACGAGCCCCATTGTTAATCCTTTAACGGAAATTAATTGTAACTTTCTACAAGTAGAACAATGATTGGAACACGTAGACGGTTGAAATCATTGTATATATTGCTTCTACATAGTCTAAGAAACATATATGCAAAGCATCTAAACAGTAACAATCGCCAATTTTTTGATCTTCAAGTTTATGTGAACAGCGAGCCCCATTGATAATCATGAAATGGAAATTATTTGTAACTTTCTACAAGTAGAACAATGAATAGTACAGGTAGACGGGTGAAATCTTTCTATATATTGCTTCTAAATAGTCTAAGAAACATATATGCAAAGCATCCAAACAGTACAATTCGCCACTTTATTGTTCTACAAGTTTAAGTGAACAACGGGCACCATTGTTAATCCTTTAAAGGAAATTATTTCTAAATTTCTACAAGTAGAACAATGATTGGAACACGTAGACGGTTGAAATCTTTGTATATATTGCTTCCATATAGTCTAAGAAACATGTACGCAGAGCATCCAAACAGTACCATTTGCCAAATTTTTGTTCTTCATGTTTAAGTGAACAATGAGCCCCAATGGTTAATCCTTTATCGGAAATTATTTGTAATTTTCGACAAGTAGAACAATGAATGGAACAGGTAGACGGTTGAAATCTTTGTATATATTGCTTCTATATAATCTAAGAAACATATATGCAAAGCATCCAAACAGTACCATTCGCCAATTTTTTGTTCTTCAAGTTTAAGTGAACTACGATTCCCATTGTTAATCCTTTAACGGAAATTATTGGTAACTTTCGACAAGTAGAACAATGAATGGAACAGGTAGACGGTTGAAATCATTGTATATATTGCTTCCATATAGTCTAAGAAACATATATGCAATGCATCCAAACAGTACAATTCGCCAATTTTTTGTTCTTCAAGTTTAAGTGAACTACGAGCCCCATTGTTAATCCTTTAACGGAAATTAATTGTAACTTTCTACAAGTAGAACAATGATTGGAACACGTAGACGGTTGAAATCATTGTATATATTGCTTCTACATAGTCTAAGAAACTTATATGCAAAGCATCCAAACAGTACAATTCGCCAATTTATTGTTCTTCAAGTTTAAGTAAACTACGATCCCCATTGTTAATCCCTTAACGGATATTATTTGTAACTTTCTACAAGTAGAACAGTGAATGGAACGGGTAGACGGGTGAAATCTTTCTATATATTGCTTCTATATAGTCTAAGAAACATATATGCAAAACATCCAAACAGTACAATTTGCCAATTTTTTGTACTTCAAGTTTAAGTGAACTACGTGCCCCATTGATAATCATGAAACGGAAATAATTTGTAACTTTCTACAAGTAGAACAATGAATGGAACAGGTAGACGGTTGAAATCATTGTATATATTGCTTCTACATAGTCTAAGAAACATATATGCAAAGCATCCAAACAGTACAATTCGCCAATTTTTTGTTCTTCAAGTTTAAGTAAACTACGATCCCCATTGTTAATCCCTTAACGGAAATTATTTGTAACTGTCGACAAGTAGAACAATGAATGGAACAGGTAGACGGTTGAAATCATTGTATATATTGCTTCTATATAGTCTAAGAAACATATATGCAAAGCATCCAAACAGTACAATTCGACAATTTTTTGTTCTTCAAGTTTAAGTAAACTACGATCCCCATTGTTAATCCCTTAACGGAAATTATTTGTAACTGTCGACAAGTAGAACAATGAATGGAACAGGTAGACGGTTGAAATCATTGTATATATTGCTTCTATATAGTCTAAGAAACATATATGCAAAGCATCCAAACAGTACAATTCGACAATTTTTTGTTCTTCAAGTTTAGTGAACAATGAACCCCAATGGTTAATCCTTTATCGGAAATTATTTGTAACTTTCGACAAGTAGAACAATGAATGGAACAGGTAGACGGTTGAAATCTTTGTATATATTGCTTCTATATAGTATAAGAAACATATATGCAAAGCATCCAAAAAGTACAATTCGCCAATTTTTTGTTCTTCAAGTTTAAGTGAACAATGAGCCCCAATGGTTAATCCGTTATCGGAAATTATTTGTAACTTTCGACAAGTAGAACAATGAATGGAACAGGTAGACGGTTGAAATCTTTGTATATGTTGCTTCAATATAGTCTAAGAAACCTATATGCAAAGCATCTAAACAGTAACATTCGCCAATTTTTTGATCTTCAAGTTTAAGTGAACAATGAGCCCCATTGTTAATCCTTTATCGGAAATTATTTGTAACTTTCGACAAGTAGAACAATGAATGGAACAGGTAGACGGTTGAAATCTTTGTATATATTGCTTCTATATAGTCTAAGAAACATATATGCAAAGCATCCAAACAGTACAATTCGCCAATTTTTTGTTCTTCAATATTAAGTGACCTACGAGCCCCATTGTTAATACTTTAAAGGAAATTATTTGTAAATTTCGACAAGTAGAACAATGAATGGAACAGGTAGACGGTTGAAATCATTATATATATTGCTTCTATATAGTCTAAGAAACATCCATGCAAAGCATCCAAACAGTACAATTCGCCAATTTATTGTTCTTCAAGTTTAAGTGAACAACGAGCCCCATTGTTAATCCTTTAAAGGATATTATTTGTAAATTACGACAAGTAGAACAATGATTGGAACACGTAGACGGTTGAAATCTTTGTATATATTGCTTCCATATGGTCTAAGTAACATGTACGCAAAGCATCCAAACAGTACCATTCGCCAATTTTTTGTTCTTCAAGTTTAAGTGAACAATGAGCTCCATTGTTAATCCTCTAACGGAAATTAATTGTAACTTTCTACAAGTAGAACACTGATTGGAACACGTAGACGGTTGAAATCTTTATATATATTGCTTCCATATAGTCTAAGAAACATATATGCAAAGCATCCAAACAGTACCATTCGCCAATTTTTTGTTCTTCAAGTTTAAGTGAACTACGAGTCCCATTGTTAATCCTTTAACGGAAATTATTTGTAACTTTCGACAAGTAGAACAATGAATGGAACAGGTAGACGGGTGAAATCTTTCTATATGTTGCTTCTATATAGTCTAAGAAACATATATGCAAAGCATCCGAACAGTACAATTCGACAATTTTTTGTTCTTCAATTTTAGTGAGCAATGAGCCCCAATGGTTAATCCTTTATCGGAAATTATTTGTAGCTTACGACTTGTAGAACAATGAATGGATCAGGTAGACGGTTGAAATCATTGTATATATTGCTTCTATATAGTCTAAGAAACATATATACAAAGCATCCAAACAGTACCATTCGCCAATTTTTTGTTCTTCAAGTTTAAGTGAACAATGAGCCCCATTGTTAATCCTTTATCGGAAATTATTTGTAACTTTCGACAAGTAGAACAATGAATGGAACTGGTAGACGGTTGAAATCTTTCTATATGTTGCTTCTATATAGTCTAAGAAACATATATGCAAAGCATCCAAACAGTACAATTCGACAATTTTTTGTTCTTCAATTTTAGTGAACAATGAGCCCCAATGGTTAATCCTTTATCGGAAATTATTTGTAAATTACGACTTGTAGAACAATGAATGGATCAGGTAGACGGTTGAAATCATTGTATATATTGCTTCTATATAGTCTAAGAAACATATATGCAAAGCATCCAAACAGTACCATTCACCAATTTTTTGTTCTTCAAGTTTAAGTGAACTACGAGCCCCATTGTTACTCCTTTAAAGGAAATTATTTGTAAATTTCGACAAGTAGAACAATGAATGGAAAAGGTAGACGGTTGAAATCAATGTATATAGTGCTTCTATATAGTCTAAGAAACATATATGCAAAGCATCCAAACAGTACCATTCGCCAATTTTTTGTTCTTCAAGTTTAAGTGAACAATGAGCCCCATTGTTAATCCTTTATCGGAAATTATTTGTAACTTTCGACAAGTAGAACAATGAATGGAACTGGTAGACGGTTGAAATCTTTGTATATGTTGCTTCTACATAGTCTAAGAAACATATGCAAAGCATCCAAACAGTACAATTCGCCAATTTTTTGTTCTTCAAGTTTAAGTGAACAATGAGCCCCAATGGTTAATCCGTTCTCGGAAATTATTTGTAATTTTCGACAAGTAGAACAATGAATGGATCAGGTAGACGGTTGAAATCATTGTATATATTGCTTCTATATAGCCTACGAAACATATATGCAAAGCATCCATACAGTACCATTCGCCAATTTTTTGTTCTTCAAGTTTAAGTGAACAACGAGCCCCATTGATAATCATGAAACGGAAATTATTTGTAACTTTCTACAAGTAGAACTATGAATAGAACAGGTAGGCGGTTGAAATCTTTCGATATATTGCTTCTGTATAGTCTAAGAAACATAAATGCAAAGCATCCAAACAGTACCATTCGCCAATTTTTTGTTTTTCAAGTTTAAGTGAACTACGAGCCCCATTGTTAATCCTCTAACGGAAATTAATTGTAACTTTCTACAAGTAGAACACTGATTGGAACACGTAGACGGTTGAAATCTTTGTATATATTGCTTCCATATAGTCTAAGAAACATATATGCAAAGCATCCAAACAGTACCATTCGCCAATTTTTTGTTCTTCAAGTTTAAGTGAACAATGGGCCCCATTGTTAATCCTTTATCGGAAATTATTTGTAACTTTCGACAAGTAGAACAATGAATGGAACTGGTAGACGGTTGAAATCTTTCTATATGTTGCTTCTATGTAGTCTAAGAAACATATATGCAAAGCATCCAAACAGTACAATTCGACAATTTTTTGTTCTTCAATTTTAGTGAACAATGAGCCCCAATGGTTAATCCTTTATCGGAAATTATTTGTAAATTACGACTTGTAGAACAATGAATGGATGAGGTAGACGGTTGAAATCATTGTATATATTGCTTCTATATAGTCTAAGAAACATATATGCAAAGCATCCAATCAGTACCATTCACCAATTTTTTGTTCTTCAAGTTTAAGTGAACTACGAGCCCCATTGTTACTCCTTTAAAGGAAATTATTTGTAAATTGCGAAAAGTAGAACAATGAATGGAACAGGTAGACGGTTGAAATCAATGTATATAGTGCTTCTATATAGTCTAAGAAACATATATGCAAAGCATCCAAACAGTACCATTCGCCAATTTTTTGTTCTTCAAGTTTAAGTGAACAATGAGCCCCATTGTTAATCCTTTATCGGAAATTATTTGTAACTTTCGACAAGTAGAACAATGAATGGAACTGGTAGACGGTTGAAATCTTTGTATATGTTGCTTCTATATAGTCTAAGAAACATATATGCAAAGCAGCCAAACAGTACAATTCGCCAATTTATTGTTCTTCAAGTTTAAGTGAACATCGAGCCCCATTGTTAATCCTTTAAAGGAAATTATTTGTAAATTTCGACAAGTAGAACAATGATTGGAACACGTAGACGGTTGAAATCTTTATATATACTGCTTCCATATAGTCTAAGAAACATGTACGCATAGCATCCAAACAGTACCATTCGCCAATTTTTTGTTCTTCAAGTTTAAGTGAACAATGAGCCCCAATGGTTAATCCTTTATCGGAAATTATTTGTAACTTTCGACAAGTAGAACAATGAATGGAACTGGTAGACGGTTGAAATCTTTTTATATGTTGCTTCTATATAGTCTAAGAAACCTATATGCAAAGCATCTAAACAGTAACAATCGCCAATTTTTTGATCTTCAAGTTTAAGTGAAAAGCGAGCCCCATTGTTAATCCTTTAACGGAAATTAATTGTAACTTTCTACAAGTAGAACAATGATTGGAACACGTAGACGGTTGAAATCTTTGTATATATTGCTTCCATATAGTCTAAGAAACATATATGCAAAGCATCCAAACAGTACCATTCGCCAATTTTATGTTCTTCAAGTTTAAGTGAACAACGAGCCCCATTGTTAATCCTTTATCGGAAATTATTTGTAATTTTCGACAAGTAGAACAATGAATGGATCAGGTAGACGGTTGTAATCTTTGTATATATTGCTTCTATATAGTCTAAGGAACATATATGCAATGCAGCCAAACAGTACAATTCGCCAATTTATTGTTCTTCAAGTTTAAGTGAACAACGATCCCCATTGTTAATCCTTTAAAGGAAATTATTTGTAAATTTCGACAAGTAGAACAACGATTGGAACACGTAGACGGTTGAAATCTTTATATATACTGCTTCCATATAGTCTAAGAAACATGTACGCAAAGCATCCAAACAGTACCATTCGCCAATTTTTTGTTCTTCAAGTTTAAGTGAACAATGAGTCCCAATGGTTAATCCTTTATCGGAAATTATTTGTAACTTTCGACAAGTAGAACAATGAATGGAACAGGTAGACGGTTGAAATCATTGTATATATTGCATCTATATAGTCTAAGAAACACATCTGCAAATTATCCAAACAGTACAATTCGCCAATTATTTGATCTTCAAGTTATGTGAACTACGATCTCCATTGTTAATCCCTTAACGGAAATTATTTGTAACTTTCGACAAGTAGATCAATGAATGGAACAGGTAGACGCTTGAAATCATTGGATATATTGCTTCTATATAGTCTAAGAAACATATATGCAAAGCATCCAAACAGTACAATTCGACAATTTTTTGGTCTTCAATTTTAGTGAACAATGAGCCCCAATGGTTAATCCTTTATCGGAAATTATTTGTAATTTACGACTTGTAGAACAATGAATGGATCAGGTAGACGGTTGAAATCATTGTATATATTGTTTCTATATAGTCTAAGAAACATATATGCAAAGCATCCAAACAGTACCATTCGCCAATTTTTTGTTCTTCAAGTTTAAGTGAACAATGAGCCCCATTGTTAATCCTTTATCGGAA
The DNA here is from genome assembly GCA_963989415.1 of Cerceris ruficornis. Taxonomy (NCBI): domain Eukaryota; kingdom Metazoa; phylum Arthropoda; class Insecta; order Hymenoptera; family Crabronidae; genus Cerceris; species Cerceris ruficornis. The sequence goes on along the minus strand of CAXDIW010000469.1, from coordinate 739,104 downwards.
ATTATTTGTAACTTTCGACAAGTAGAACAATGAATGGAACTGGTAGACGGTTGAAATCTTTGTATATGTTGCTTCTACATAGTCTAAGAAACATATGCAAAGCATCCAAACAGTACAATTCGCCAATTTTTTGTTCTTCAAGTTTAAGTGAACAATGAGCCCCAATGGTTAATCCGTTATCGGAAATTATTTGTAACTTTCGACAAGTAGAACAATGGATGAAACAGGTAGACGGTTGAAATCTTTGTATATATTGCTTCTATATAGTATAAGAAACATATATGCATATCATCCAAACAGTACAATTCGCCAATTATTTGATCTTCAAGTGTAAGTGAACAATGAGCCCCATTGTTAATGCTTTAAAGGAAATTATTTGTAAATTTCGACAAGTAGAACAATGATTGGATCAGGTAGACGGTTGAAATCATTGTATATATTGCTTCTATATAATCTACGAAACATATATGCAAAGCATCCAAACAGTACCATTCGCCAATTTTTTGTACTTCAAGTTTAAGTAAACTACGATCCCCATTGTTAATCCTTTAACGGAAATTAATTGTAACTTTCTACAAGTAGAACAATGATTGGAACACGCAGACGGTTGAAATCTTTGTATATATTGCTTCCATATAGTCTAAGAAATATATATGCAAAGCATCCAAACAGTACAATTTGCCAATTTTTTGTACTTCAAGTTTAAGTGAACTACGTGCCCCATTGATAATCATGAAACGGAAATTATTTGTAACTTTCTACAAGTAGAACAATGAATGGAACAGGTAGACGGTTGAAATCATTGTATATATTGCTTCTACATAGTATAAGAAACATATATGCAAAGCATCCAAACAGTACAATTCGCCAATTTTTTGTACTTCAAGTTTAAGTAAACTACGATCCCCATTGTTAATCCCTTAACGGAAATTATTTGTAACTTTCTACAAGTTGAACTATGAATAGAACAGGTAGGCGGTTGAAATCTTTATATAAATTCTTCTGCATAGTCTAAGAAACATATCTGCAAAGCATCCAAACAGTACCATTCGCCAATTTTTTGTTCTTCAAGTTTAAGTGAACAATGAGCCCCAATGGTTAATCCGTTATCGGAAATTATTTGTAACTTTCGACAAGTAGAACAATGAATGGAACAGGTAGACGCTTGAAATCATTGGATATATTGCTTCTATATAGTCTAAGAAACATATATGCAAAGCATCCAAACAGTACAATTCGACAATTTTTTGGTCTTCAATTTTAGTGAACAATGAGCCCCAATGGTTAATCCTTTATCGGAAATTATTTGTAATTTACGACTTGTAGAACAATGAATGGATCAGGTAGACGCTTGAAATCATTGGATATATTGCTTCTATATAGTCTAAGAAACATATCTGCAAAGCATCCAAACAGTACAATTTGCCAATTTTTTGTACTTCAAGTTTAAGTGAACTACGTGCCCCATTGATAATCATGAAACGGAAATTATTTGTAACTTTCTACAAGTAGAACAATGAATGGAACAGGTAGACGGTTGAAATCATTGTATATATTGCTTCTACATAGTATAAGAAACATATATGCAAAGCATCCAAACAGTACAATTCGCCAATTTTTTGTTCTTCAAGTTTAAGTAAACTACGATCCCCATTGTTACTCCTTTAAAGGAAATTATTTGTAAATTTCGACAAGTAGAACAATGAATGGAACAGGTAGACGGTTGAAATCTTTGTATATATTGCTTCTATATAGTATAAGAAACACATATGCAAAGCATCCAAACAGTACAATTCGCCAATTTTTTGTTCTTCAAGTTTAAGTGAACAATGAGCCCCAATGGTTAATCCGTTATCGGAAATTATTTGTAACTTTCGACAAGTAGAACAATGGATGAAACAGGTAGACGGTTGAAATCTTTGTATATATTGCTTTTATATAGTATAAGAAACATATATGCATATCATCCAAACAGTACAATTCGCCAATTTATTGTTCTTCAAGTTTAAGTGAACAACGAGCCTCATTGTTAATGCTTTAAAGGAAATTATTTGTAAATTTCCTAAAGTAGAACAATGAATGGAACAGGTAGGCGGTTGAAATCTTTCTATATAATGCTTCTATATAGTCTAAGGAACATATATGCAATGCAGCCAAACAGTACAATTCGCCAATTTATTGTTCTTCAAGTTTAAGTGAACAACGATCCCCATTGTTAATCCTTTAAAGGAAATTATTTGTAAATTTCGACAAGTAGAACAACGATTGGAACACGTAGACGGTTGAAATCTTTATATATACTGCTTCCATATAGTCTAAGAAACATGTACGCATAGCATCCAAACAGTACCATTCGCCAATTTTTTGTTCTTCAAGTTTAAGTGAACAATGAGCCCCAATGGTTAATCCTTTATCGGAAATTATTTGTAACTTTCGACAAGTAGAACAATGAATGGAACTGGTAGACGGTTGAAATCTTTTTATATGTTGCTTCTATATAGTCTAAGAAACCTATATGCAAAGCATCTAAACAGTAACAATCGCCAATTTTTTGATCTTCAAGTTTAAGTGAAAAGCGAGCCCCATTGTTAATCCTTTAACGGAAATTAATTGTAGCTTTCTACAAGTAGAACAATGATTGGAACACGTAGACGGTTGAAATCTTTGTATATATTGCTTCCATATAGTCTAAGAAACATATATGCAAAGCATCCAAACAGTACCATTCGCCAATTTTTTGTTCTTCAAGTTTAAGTGAACAACGAGCCCCATTGTTAATCCTTTATCGGAAATTATTTGTAATTTTCGACAAGTAGAACAATGAATGGATCAGGTAGACGGTTGTAATCTTTGTATATATTGCTTCTATATAGTCTAAGGAACATATATGCAATGCAGCCAAACAGTACAATTCGCCAATTTATTGTTCTTCAAGTTTAAGTGAACAACGATCCCCATTGTTAATCCTTTAAAGGAAATTATTTGTAAATTTCGACAAGTAGAACAACGATTGGAACACGTAGACGGTTGAAATCTTTATATATACTGCTTCCATATAGTCTAAGAAACATGTACGCAAAGCATCCAAACAGTACCATTCGCCAATTTTTTGTTCTTCAAGTTTAAGTGAACAATGAGTCCCAATGGTTAATCCTTTATCGGAAATTATTTGTAACTTTCGACAAGTAGAACAATGAATGGAACAGGTAGACGGTTGAAATCATTGTATATATTGCATCTATATAGTCTAAGAAACACATCTGCAAATTATCCAAACAGTACAATTCGCCAATTATTTGATCTTCAAGTTATGTGAACTACGATCTCCATTGTTAATCCCTTAACGGAAATTATTTGTAACTTTCGACAAGTAGATCAATGAATGGAACAGGTAGACGCTTGAAATCATTGGATATATTGCTTCTATATAGTCTAAGAAACATATATGCAAAGCATCCAAACAGTACAATTCGACAATTTTTTGGTCTTCAATTTTAGTGAACAATGAGCCCCAATGGTTAATCCTTTATCGGAAATTATTTGTAATTTACGACTTGTAGAACAATGAATGGATCAGGTAGACGGTTGAAATCATTGTATATATTGTTTCTATATAGTCTAAGAAACATATATGCAAAGCATCCAAACAGTACCATTCGCCAATTTTTTGTTCTTCAAGTTTAAGTGAACAATGAGCCCCATTGTTAATCCTTTATCGGAAATTATTTGTAACTTTCGACAAGTAGAACAATGAATGGAACTGGTAGACGGTTGAAATCTTTGTATATGTTGCTTCTACATAGTCTAAGAAACATATGCAAAGCATCCAAACAGTACAATTCGCCACTTTTTTGTTCTTCAAGTTTAAGTGAACAATGAGCCCCAATGGTTAATCCGTTATCGGAAATTATTTGTAACTTTCGACAAGTAGAACAATGGATGAAACAGGTAGACGGTTGAAGTCTTTGTATATATTGCTTCTATATAGTATAAGAAACATATATGCATATCATCCAAACAGTACAATTCGCCAATTATTTGATCTTCAAGTGTAAGTGAACAATGAGCCCCATTGTTAATGCTTTAAAGGAAATTATTTGTAAATTTCGACTAGTAGAACAATGATTGGATCAGGTAGACGGTTGAAATCATTGTATATATTGCTTCTATATAATCTACGAAACATATATGCAAAGCATCCAAACAGTACCATTCGCCAATTTTTTGTACTTCAAGTTTAAGTAAACTACGATCCCCATTGTTAATCCTTTAACGGAAATTAATTGTAACTTTCTACAAGTAGAACAATGATTGGAACACGCAGACGGTTGAAATCTTTGTATATATTGCTTCCATATAGTCTAAGAAATATATATGCAAAGCATCCAAACAGTACAATTTGCCAATTTTTTGTACTTCAAGTTTAAGTGAACTACGTGCCCCATTGATAATCATGAAACGGAAATTATTTGTAACTTTCTACAAGTAGAACAATGAATGGAACAGGTAGACGGTTGAAATCATTGTATATATTGCTTCTACATAGTATAAGAAACATATATGCAAAGCATCCAAACAGTACAATTCGCCAATTTTTTGTACTTCAAGTTTAAGTAAACTACGATCCCCATTGTTAATCCCTTAACGGAAATTATTTGTAACTTTCTACAAGTTGAACTATGAATAGAACAGGTAGGCGGTTGAAATCTTTATATAAATTCTTCTGCATAGTCTAAGAAACATATCTGCAAAGCATCCAAACAGTACCATTCGCCAATTTTTTGTTCTTCAAGTTTAAGTGAACAATGAGCCCCAATGGTTAATCCGTTATCGGAAATTATTTGTAACTTTCGACAAGTAGAACAATGAATGGAACAGGTAGACGCTTGAAATCATTGGATATATTGCTTCTATATAGTCTAAGAAACATATATGCAAAGCATCCAAACAGTACAATTCGACAATTTTTTGGTCTTCAATTTTAGTGAACAATGAGCCCCAATGGTTAATCCTTTATCGGAAATTATTTGTAATTTACGACTTGTAGAACAATGAATGGATCAGGTAGACGGTTGAAATCATTGTATATATTGTTTCTATATAGTCTAAGAAACATATCTGCAAAGCATCCAAACAGTACAATTTGCCAATTTTTTGTACTTCAAGTTTAAGTGAACTACGTGCCCCATTGATAATCATGAAACGGAAATTATTTGTAACTTTCTACAAGTAGAACAATGAATGGAACAGGTAGACGGTTGAAATCATTGTATATATTGCTTCTACATAGTATAAGAAACATATATGCAAAGCATCCAAACAGTACAATTCGCCAATTTTTTGTTCTTCAAGTTTAAGTAAACTACGATCCCCATTGTTACTCCTTTAAAGGAAATTATTTGTAAATTTCGACAAGTAGAACAATGAATGGAACAGGTAGACGGTTGAAATCTTTGTATATATTGCTTCTATATAGTATAAGAAACATATATGCAAAGCATCCAAACAGTACAATTCGCCAATTTTTTGTTCTTCAAGTTTAAGTGAACAATGAGCCCCAATGGTTAATCCGTTATCGGAAATTATTTGTAACTTTCGACAAGTAGAACAATGGATGAAACAGGTAGACGGTTGAAATCTTTGTATATATTGCTTCTATATAGTATAAGAAACATATATGCATATCATCCAAACAGTACAATTCGCCAATTTATTGTTCTTCAAGTTTAAGTGAACAACGAGCCTCATTGTTAATGCTTTAAAGGAAATTATTTGTAAATTTCCTAAAGTAGAACAATGAATGGAACAGGTAGGCGGTTGAAATCTTTCTATATAATGCTTCTATATAGTCTAAGGAACATATATGCAATGCAGCCAAACAGTACAATTCGCCAATTTATTGTTCTTCAAGTTTAAGTGAACAACGATCCCCATTGTTAATCCTTTAAAGGAAATTATTTGTAAATTTCGACAAGTAGAACAACGATTGGAACACGTAGACGGTTGAAATCTTTATATATACTGCTTCCATATAGTCTAAGAAACATGTACGCAAAGCATCCAAACAGTACCATTCGCCAATTTTTTGTTCTTCAAGTTTAAGTGAACAATGAGTCCCAATGGTTAATCCTTTATCGGAAATTATTTGTAACTTTCGACAAGTAGAACAATGAATGGAACAGGTAGACGGTTGAAATCATTGTATATATTGCATCTATATAGTCTAAGAAACACATCTGCAAATTATCCAAACAGTACAATTCGCCAATTATTTGATCTTCAAGTTATGTGAACTACGATCTCCATTGTTAATCCCTTAACGGAAATTATTTGTAACTTTCGACAAGTAGATCAATGAATGGAACAGGTAGACGCTTGAAATCATTGGATATATTGCTTCTATATAGTCTAAGAAACATATATGCAAAGCATCCAAACAGTACAATTCGACAATTTTTTGGTCTTCAATTTTAGTGAACAATGAGCCCCAATGGTTAATCCTTTATCGGAAATTATTTGTAATTTACGACTTGTAGAACAATGAATGGATCAGGTAGACGGTTGAAATCATTGTATATATTGTTTCTATATAGTCTAAGAAACATATATGCAAAGCATCCAAACAGTACCATTCGCCAATTTTTTGTTCTTCAAGTTTAAGTGAACAATGAGCCCCATTGTTAATCCTTTATCGGAAATTATTTGTAACTTTCGACAAGTAGAACAATGAATGGAACTGGTAGACGGTTGAAATCTTTGTATATGTTGCTTCTACATAGTCTAAGAAACATATGCAAAGCATCCAAACAGTACAATTCGCCAATTTTTTGTTCTTCAAGTTTAAGTGAACAATGAGCCCCAATGGTTAATCCGTTATCGGAAATTATTTGTAACTTTCGACAAGTAGAACAATGGATGAAACAGGTAGACGGTTGAAATCTTTGTATATATTGCTTCTATATAGTATAAGAAACATATATGCATATCATCCAAACAGTACAATTCGCCAATTATTTGATCTTCAAGTGTAAGTGAACAATGAGCCCCATTGTTAATGCTTTAAAGGAAATTATTTGTAAATTTCGACAAGTAGAACAATGATTGGATCAGGTAGACGGTTGAAATCATTGTATATATTGCTTCTATATAATCTACGAAACATATATGCAAAGCATCCAAACAGTACCATTCGCCAATTTTTTGTACTTCAAGTTTAAGTAAACTACAATCCCCATTGTTAATCCTTTAACGGAAATTAATTGTAACTTTCTACAAGTAGAACAATGATTGGAACACGCAGACGGTTGAAATCTTTGTATATATTGCTTCCATATAGTCTAAGAAATATATATGCAAAGCATCCAAACAGTACAATTTGCCAATTTTTTGTACTTCAAGTTTAAGTGAACTACGTGCCCCATTGATAATCATGAAACGGAAATTATTTGTAACTTTCTACAAGTAGAACAATGAATGGAACAGGTAGACGGTTGAAATCATTGTATATATTGCTTCTACATAGTATAAGAAACATATATGCAAAGCATCCAAACAGTACAATTCGCCAATTTTTTGTACTTCAAGTTTAAGTAAACTACGATCCCCATTGTTAATCCCTTAACGGAAATTATTTGTAACTTTCTACAAGTTGAACTATGAATAGAACAGGTAGGCGGTTGAAATCATTGGATATATTGCTTCTATATAGTCTAAGAAACATATATGCAAAGCATCCAAACAGTACAATTCGACAATTTTTTGTTCTTCAAGTTTAAGTGAACAATGAGCCCCAATGGTTAATCCGTTATCGGAAATTATTTGTAACTTTCGACAAGTAGAACAATGAATGGAACAGGTAGACGCTTGAAATCATTGGATATATTGCTTCTATATAGTCTAAGAAACATATATGCAAAGCATCCAAACAGTACAATTCGACAATTTTTTGGTCTTCAATTTTAGTGAACAATGAGCCCCAATGGTTAATCCTTTATCGGAAATTATTTGTAATTTACGACTTGTAGAACAATGAATGGATCAGGTAGACGGTTGAAATCATTGTATATATTGTTTCTATATAGTCTAAGAAACATATCTGCAAAGCATCCAAACAGTACAATTTGCCAATTTTTTGTACTTCAAGTTTAAGTGAACTACGTGCCCCATTGATAATCATGAAACGGAAATTATTTGTAACTTTCTACAAGTAGAACAATGAATGGAACAGGTAGACGGTTGAAATCATTGTATATATTGCTTCTACATAGTATAAGAAACATATATGCAAAGCATCCAAACAGTACAATTCGCCAATTTTTTGTTCTTCAAGTTTAAGTAAACTACGATCCCCATTGTTACTCCTTTAAAGGAAATTATTTGTAAATTTCGACAAGTAGAACAATGAATGGAACAGGTAGACGGTTGAAATCTTTGTATATATTGCTTCTATATAGTATAAGAAACATATATGCAAAGCATCCAAACAGTACAATTCGCCAATTTTTTGTTCTTCAAGTTTAAGTGAACAATGAGCCCCAATGGTTAATCCGTTATCGGAAATTATTTGTAACTTTCGACAAGTAGAACAATGGATGAAACAGGTAGACGGTTGAAATCTTTGTATATATTGCTTCTATATAGTATAAGAAACATATATGCATATCATCCAAACAGTACAATTCGCCAATTATTTGATCTTCAAGTTTAAGTGAACAATGAGCCCCATTGTTAATGCTTTAAAGGAAATTATTTGTAAATTTCGACAAGTAGAACAATGATTGGATCAGGTAGACGGTTGAAATCATTGTATATATTGCTTCTATATAATCTACGAAACATATATGCAAAGCATCCAAATAGTACAATTCGCCAATTTTTTGTACTTCAAGTTTAAGTAAACTACGATCCCCATTGTTAATCCTTTAACGGAAATTAATTGTAACTTTCTACAAGTAGAACAATGATTGGAACACGCAGACGGTTGAAATCTTTGTATATATTGCTTCCATATAGTCTAAGAAATATATATGCAAAGCATCCAAACAGTACAATTTGCCAATTTTTTGTACTTCAAGTTTAAGTGAACTACGTGCCCCATTGATAATCATGAAACGGAAATTATTTGTAACTTTCTACAAGTAGAACAATGAATGGAACAGGTAGACGGTTGAAATCATTGTATATATTGCTTCTACATAGTATAAGAAACATATATGCAAAGCATCCAAACAGTACAATTCGCCAATTTTTTGTACTTCAAGTTTAAGTAAACTACGATCCCCATTGTTAATCCCTTAACGGAAATTATTTGTAACTTTCTACAAGTAGAACAGTGAATGGAACGGGTAGACGGGTGAAATCTTTCTATATATTGCTTCTATATAGTCTAAGAAACATATATGCAAAACATCCAAACAGTACAATTTGCCAATTTTTTGTACTTCAAGTTTAAGTGAACTACGTGCCCCATTGATAATCATGAAACGGAAATTATTTGTAACTTTCTACAAGTAGAACAATGAATGGAACAGGTAGACGGTTGAAATCATTGTATATATTGCTTCTACATAGTCTAAGAAACATATATGCAAAGCATCCAAACAGTACAATTCGCCAATTTTTTGTTCTTCAAGTTTAAGTAAACTACGATCCCCATTGTTAATCCCTTAACGGAAATTATTTGTAACTGTCGACAAGTAGAACAATGAATGGAACAGGTAGACGGTTGAAATCATTGTATATATTGCTTCTATATAGTCTAAGAAACATATATGCAAAGCATCCAAACAGTACAATTCGACAATTTTTTGTTCTTCAAGTTTAGTGAACAATGAACCCCAATGGTTAGTCCTTTATCGGAAATTATTTGTAACTTTCGACAAGTAGAACAATGAATGGAACAGGTAGACGGTTGAAATCAATGTATATATTGCTTCTATATAGTCTAAGAAACATATATGCAAAGCATCTAAACAGTAACAATCGCCAATTTTTTGATCTTCAAGTTTATGTGAACAGCGAGCCCCATTGATAATCATGAAATGGAAATTATTTGTAACTTTCTACAAGTAGAACAATGAATAGTACAGGTAGACGGGTGAAATCTTTCTATATATTGCTTCTAAATAGTCTAAGAAACATATATGCAAAGCATCCAAACAGTACAATTCGCCACTTTATTGTTCTTCAAGTTTAAGTGAACAACGGGCACCATTGTTAATCCTTTAAAGGAAATTATTTCTAAATTTCTACAAGTAGAACAATGATTGGAACACGTAGACGGTTGAAATCTTTGTATATATTGCTTCCATATAGTCTAAGAAACATGTACGCAGAGCATCCAAACAGTACCATTTGCCAAATTTTTGTTCTTCATGTTTAAGTGAACAATGAGCCCCAATGGTTAATCCTTTATCGGAAATTATTTGTAATTTTCGACAAGTAGAACAATGAATGGAACAGGTAGACGGTTGAAATCTTTGTATATATTGCTTCTATATAATCTAAGAAACATAGATGCAAAGCATCCAAACAGTACCATTCGCCAATTTTTTGTTCTTCAAGTTTAAGTGAACTACGATTCCCATTGTTAATCCTTTAACGGAAATTATTGGTAACTTTCGACAAGTAGAACAATGAATGGAACAGGTAGACGGTTGAAATCATTGTATATATTGCTTCCATATAGTCTAAGAAACATATATGCAATGCATCCAAACAGTACAATTCGCCAATTTTTTGTTCTTCAAGTTTAAGTGAACTACGAGCCCCATTGTTAATCCTTTAACGGAAATTAATTGTAACTTTCTACAAGTAGAACAATGATTGGAACACGTAGACGGTTGAAATCATTGTATATATTGCTTCTACATAGTCTAAGAAACATATATGCAAAGCATCCAAACAGTACAATTCGCCAATTTTTTGTTCTTCAAGTTTAAGTAAACTACGATCCCCATTGTTAATCCCTTAACGGATATTATTTGTAACTTTCTACAAGTAGAACAGTGAATGGAACGGGTAGACGGGTGAAATCTTTCTATATATTGCTTCTATATAGTCTAAGAAACATATATGCAAAACATCCAAACAGTACAATTTGCCAATTTTTTGTACTTCAAGTTTAAGTGAACTACGTGCCCCATTGATAATCATGAAACGGAAATAATTTGTAACTTTCTACAAGTAGAACAATGAATGGAACAGGTAGACGGTTGAAATCATTGTATATATTGCTTCTACATAGTCTAAGAAACATATATGCAAAGCATCCAAACAGTACAATTCGCCAATTTTTTGTTCTTCAAGTTTAAGTAAACTACGATCCCCATTGTTAATCCCTTAACGGAAATTATTTGTAACTGTCGACAAGTAGAACAATGAATGGAACAGGTAGACGGTTGAAATCATTGTATATATTGCTTCTATATAGTCTAAGAAACATATATGCAAATCATCCAAACAGTACAATTCGACAATTTTTTGTTCTTCAAGTTTAGTGAACAATGAACCCCAATTGTTAATCCTTTATCGGAAATTATTTGTAACTTTCGACAAGTAGAACAATGAATGGAACAGGTAGACGGTTGAAATCTTTGTATATATTGCTTCTATATAGTATAAGAAACATATATGCAAAGCATCCAAACAGTACAATTCGCCAATTTTTTGTTCTTCAAGTTTAAGTGAACAATGAGCCCCAATGGTTAATCCGTTATCGGAAATTATTTGTAACTTTCGACAAGTAGAACAATGAATGGAACAGGTAGACGGTTGAAATCTTTGTATATGTTGCTTCTATATAGTCTAAGAAACCTATATGCAAAGCATCTAAACAGTAACATTCGCCAATTTTTTGATCTTCAAGTTTAAGTGAACAATGAGCCCCATTGTTAATCCTTTATCGGAAATTATTTGTAACTTTCGACAAGTAGAACAATGAATGGAACAGGTAGACGGTTGAAATCTTTGTATATATTGCTTCTATATAGTCTAAGAAACATATATGCAAAGCATCCAAACAGTACAATTCGCCAATTTTTTGTTCTTCAATATTAAGTGACCTACGAGCCCCATTGTTAATACTTTAAAGGAAATTATTTGTAAATTTCGACAAGTAGAACAATGAATGGAACAGGTAGACGGTTGAAATCATTATATATATTGCTTCTATATAGTCTAAGAAACATCCATGCAAAGCATCCAAACAGTACAATTCGCCAATTTATTGTTCTTCAAGTTTAAGTGAACAACGAGCCCCATTGTTAATCCTTTAAAGGATATTATTTGTAAATTACGACAAGTAGAACAATGATTGGAACACGTAGACGGTTGAAATCTTTGTATATATTGCTTCCATATGGTCTAAGTAACATGTACGCAAAGCATCCAAACAGTACCATTCGCCAATTTTTTGTTCTTCAAGTTTAAGTGAACAATGAGCTCCATTGTTAATCCTCTAACGGAAATTAATTGTAACTTTCTACAAGTAGAACACTGATTGGAACACGTAGACGGTTGAAATCTTTGTATATATTGCTTCCATATAGTCTAAGAAACATATATGCAAAGCATCCAAACAGTACCATTCGCCAATTTTTTGTTCTTCAAGTTTAAGTGAACTACGAGTCCCATTGTTAATCCTTTAACGGAAATTATTTGTAACTTTCGACAAGTAGAACAATGAATGGAACAGGTAGACGGGTGAAATCTTTCTATATGTTGCTTCTATATAGTCTAAGAAACATATATGCAAAGCATCCAAACAGTACAATTCGACAATTTTTTGTTCTTCAATTTTAGTGAGCAATGAGCCCCAATGGTTAATCCTTTATCGGAAATTATTTGTAGCTTACGACTTGTAGAACAATGAATGGATCAGGTAGACGGTTGAAATCATTGTATATATTGCTTCTATATAGTCTAAGAAACATATATGCAAAGCATCCAAACAGTACCATTCGCCAATTTTTTGTTCTTCAAGTTTAAGTGAACAATGAGCCCCATTGTTAATCCTTTATCGGAAATTATTTGTAACTTTCGACAAGTAGAACAATGAATGGAACTGGTAGACGGTTGAAATCTTTCTATATGTTGCTTCTATATAGTCTAAGAAACATATATGCAAAGCATCCAAACAGTACAATTCGACAATTTTTTGTTCTTTAATTTTAGTGAACAATGAGCCCCAATGGTTAATCCTTTATCGGAAATTATTTGTAAATTACGACTTGTAGAACAATGAATGGATCAGGTAGACGGTTGAAATCATTGTATATATTGCTTCTATATAGTCTAAGAAACATATATGCAAAGCATCCAAACAGTACCATTCACCAATTTTTTGTTCTTCAAGTTTAAGTGAACTACGAGCCCCATTGTTACTCCTTTAAAGGAAATTATTTGTAAATTTCGACAAGTAGAACAATGAATGGAAAAGGTAGACGGTTGAAATCAATGTATATAGTGCTTCTATATAGTCTAAGAAACATATATGCAAAGCATCCAAACAGTACCATTCGCCAATTTTTTGTTCTTCAAGTTTAAGTGAACAATGAGCCCCATTGTTAATCCTTTATCGGAAATTATTTGTAACTTTCGACAAGTAGAACAATGAATGGAACTGGTAGACGGTTGAAATCTTTGTATATGTTGCTTCTACATAGTCTAAGAAACATATGCAAAGCATCCAAACAGTACAATTCGCCAATTTTTTGTTCTTCAAGTTTAAGTGAACAATGAGCCCCAATGGTTAATCCGTTCTCGGAAATTATTTGTAATTTTCGACAAGTAGAACAATGAATGGATCAGGTAGACGGTTGAAATCATTGTATATATTGCTTCTATATAGCCTACGAAACATATATGCAAAGCATCCAAACAGTACCATTCGCCAATTTTTTGTTCTTCAAGTTTAAGTGAACAACGAGCCCCATTGATAATCATGAAACGGAAATTATTTGTAACTTTCTACAAGTAGAACTATGAATAGAACAGGTAGGCGGTTGAAATCTTTGGATATATTGCTTCTGTATAGTCTAAGAAACATAAATGCAAAGCATCCAAACAGTACCATTCGCCAATTTTTTGTTTTTCAAGTTTAAGTGAACTACGAGCCCCATTGTTAATCCTCTAACGGAAATTAATTGTAACTTTCTACAAGTAGAACACTGATTGGAACACGTAGACGGTTGAAATCTTTGTATATATTGCTTCCATATAGTCTAAGAAACATATATGCAAAGCATCCAAACAGTACCATTCGCCAATTTTTTGTTCTTCAAGTTTAAGTGAACAATGGGCCCCATTGTTAATCCTTTAACGGAAATTATTTGTAACTTTCGACAAGTAGAACAATGAATGGAACTGGTAGACGGTTGAAATCTTTCTATATGTTGCTTCTATATAGTCTAAGAAACATATATGCAAAGCATCCAAACAGTACAATTCGACAATTTTTTGTTCTTCAATTTTAGTGAACAATGAGCCCCAATGGTTAATCCTTTATCGGAAATTATTTGTAAATTACGACTTGTAGAACAATGAATGGATCAGGTAGACGGTTGAAATCATTGTATATATTGCTTCTATATAGTCTAAGAAACATATATGCAAAGCATCCAATCAGTACCATTCACCAATTTTTTGTTCTTCAAGTTTAAGTGAACTACGAGCCCCATTGTTACTCCTTTAAAGGAAATTATTTGTAAATTGCGAAAAGTAGAACAATGAATGGAACAGGTAGACGGTTGAAATCAATGTATATAGTGCTTCTATATAGTCTAAGAAACATATATGCAAAGCATCCAAACAGTACCATTCGCCAATTTTTTGTTCTTCAAGTTTAAGTGAACAATGAGCCCCATTGTTAATCCTTTATCGGAAATTATTTGTAACTTTCGACAAGTAGAACAATGAATGGAACTGGTAGACGGTTGAAATCTTTGTATATGTTGCTTCTATATAGTCTAAGAAACCTATATGCAAAGCATCTAAACAGTAACATTCGCCAATTTTTTGATCTTCAAGTTTAAGTGAACAATGAGCCCCATTGTTAATCCTTTATCGGAAATTATTTGTAACTTTCGACAAGTAGAACAATGAATGGAACTGGTAGACGGTTGAAATCTTTGTATATGTTGCTTCTATATAGTCTAAGAAACCTATATGCAAAGCATCTAAACAGTAACATTCGCCAATTTTTTGATCTTCAAGTTTAAGTGAACAATGAGCCCCATTGTTAATCCTTTATCGGAAATTATTTGTAACTTTCGACAAGTAGAACAATGAATGGAACAGGTAGACGGTTGAAATCTTTGTATATATTGCTTCTATATAGTCTAAGAAACATATATGCAAAGCAGCCAAACAGTACAATTCGCCAATTTATTGTTCTTCAAGTTTAAGTGAACATCGAGCCCCATTGTTAATCCTTTAAAGGAAATTATTTGTAAATTTCGACAAGTAGAACATTGATTGGAACACGTAGACGGTTGAAATCTTTATATATACTGCTTCCATATAGTCTAAGAAACATGTACGCATAGCATCCAAACAGTACCATTCGCCAATTTTTTGTTCTTCAAGTTTAAGTGAACAATGAGCCCCAATGGTTAATCCTTTATCGGAAATTATTTGTAACTTTCGACAAGTAGAACAATGAATGGAACTGGTAGACGGTTGAAATCTTTTTATATGTTGCTTCTATATAGTCTAAGAAACCTATATGCAAAGCATCTAAACAGTAACAATCGCCAATTTTTTGATCTTCAAGTTTAAGTGAAAAGCGAGCCCCATTGTTAATCCTTTAACGGAAATTAATTGTAACTTTCTACAAGTAGAACAATGATTGGAACACGTAGACGGTTGAAATCTTTGTATATATTGCTTCCATATAGTCTAAGAAACATATATGCAAAGCATCCAAACAGTACCATTCGCCAATTTTTTGTTCTTCAAGTTTAAGTGAACAACGAGCCCCATTGTTAATCCTTTATCGGAAATTATTTGTAATTTTCGACAAGTAGAACAATGAATGGATCAGGTAGACGGTTGTAATCTTTGTATATATTGCTTCTATATAGTCTAAGGAACATATATGCAATGCAGCCAAACAGTACAATTCGCCAATTTATTGTTCTTCAAGTTTAAGTGAACAACGATCCCCATTGTTAATCCTTTAAAGGAAATTATTTGTAAATTTCGACAAGTAGAACAACGATTGGAACACGTAGACGGTTGAAATCTTTATATATACTGCTTCCATATAGTCTAAGAAACATGTACGCAAAGCATCCAAACAGTACCATTCGCCAATTTTTTGTTCTTCAAGTTTAAGTGAACAATGAGTCCCAATGGTTAATCCTTTATCGGAAATTATTTGTAACTTTCGACAAGTAGAACAATGAATGGAACAGGTAGACGGTTGAAATCATTGTATATATTGCATCTATATAGTCTAAGAAACACATCTGCAAATTATCCAAACAGTACAATTCGCCAATTATTTGATCTTCAAGTTATGTGAACTACGATCTCCATTGTTAATCCCTTAACGGAAATTATTTGTAACTTTCGACAAGTAGATCAATGAATGGAACAGGTAGACGCTTGAAATCATTGGATATATTGCTTCTATATAGTCTAAGAAACATATATGCAAAGCATCCAAACAGTACAATTCGACAATTTTTTGGTCTTCAATTTTAGTGAACAATGAGCCCCAATGGTTAATCCTTTATCGGAAATTATTTGTAATTTACGACTTGTAGAACAATGAATGGATCAGGTAGACGGTTGAAATCATTGTATATATTGTTTCTATATAGTCTAAGAAACATATATGCAAAGCATCCAAACAGTACCATTCGCCAATTTTTTGTTCTTCAAGTTTAAGTGAACAATGAGCCCCATTGTTAATCCTTTATCGGAAATTGTTTGTAACTTTCGACAAGTAGAACAATGAATGGAACTGGTAGACGGTTGAAATCTTTGTATATGTTGCTTCTACATAGTCTAAGAAACATATGCAAAGCATCCAAACAGTACAATTCGCCAATTTTTTGTTCTTCAAGTTTAAGTGAACAATGAGCCCCAATGGTTAATCCGTTATCGGAAATTATTTGTAACTTTCGACAAGTAGAACAATGGATGAAACAGGTAGACGGTTGAAATATTTGTATATATTGCTTCTATATAGTATAAGAAACATATATGCATATCATCCAAACAGTACAATTCGCCAATTATTTGATCTTCAAGTGTAAGTGAACAATGAGCCCCATTGTTAATGCTTTAAAGGAAATTATTTGTAAATTTCGACAAGTAGAACAATGATTGGATCAGGTAGACGGTTGAAATCATTGTATATATTGCTTCTATATAATCTACGAAACATATATGCAAAGCATCCAAACAGTACCATTCGCCAATTTTTTGTACTTCAAGTTTAAGTAAACTACGATCCCCATTGTTAATCCTTTAACGGAAATTAATTGTAACTTTCTACAAGTAGAACAATGATTGGAACACGCAGACGGTTGAAATCTTTGTATATATTGCTTCCATATAGTCTAAGAAATATATATGCAAAGCATCCAAACAGTACAATTTGCCAATTTTTTGTACTTCAAGTTTAAGTGAACTACGTGCCCCATTGATAATCATGAAACGGAAATTATTTGTAACTTTCTACAAGTAGAACAATGAATGGAACAGGTAGACGGTTGAAATCATTGTATATATTGCTTCTACATAGTATAAGAAACATATATGCAAAGCATCCAAACAGTACAATTCGCCAATTTTTTGTACTTCAAGTTTAAGTAAACTACGATCCCCATTGTTAATCCCTTAACGGAAATTATTTGTAACTTTCTACAAGTTGAACTATGAATAGAACAGGTAGGCGGTTGAAATCTTTATATAAATTCTTCTGCATAGTCTAAGAAACATATCTGCAAAGCATCCAAACAGTACCATTCGCCAATTTTTTGTTCTTCAAGTTTAAGTGAACAATGAGCCCCAATGGTTAATCCGTTATCGGAAATTATTTGTAACTTTCGACAAGTAGAACAATGAATGGAACAGGTAGACGCTTGAAATCATTGGATATATTGCTTCTATATAGTCTAAGAAACATATATGCAAAGCATCCAAACAGTACAATTCGACAATTTTTTGGTCTTCAATTTTAGTGAACAATGAGCCCCAATGGTTAATCCTTTATCGGAAATTATTTGTAATTTACGACTTGTAGAACAATGAATGGATCAGGTAGACGGTTGAAATCATTGTATATATTGTTTCTATATAGTCTAAGAAACATATCTGCAAAGCATCCAAACAGTACAATTTGCCAATTTTTTGTACTTCAAGTTTAAGTGAACTACGTGCCCCATTGATAATCATGAAACGGAAATTATTTGTAACTTTCTACAAGTAGAACAATGAATGGAACAGGTAGACGGTTGAAATCATTGTATATATTGCTTCTACATAGTATAAGAAACATATATGCAAAGCATCCAAACAGTACAATTCGCCAATTTTTTGTTCTTCAAGTTTAAGTAAACTACGATCCCCATTGTTACTCCTTTAAAGGAAATTATTTGTAAATTTCGACAAGTAGAACAATGAATGGAACAGGTAGACGGTTGAAATCTTTGTATATATTGCTTCTATATAGTATAAGAAACATATATGCAAAGCATCCAAACAGTACAATTCGCCAATTTTTTGTTCTTCAAGTTTAAGTGAACAACGAGCCTCATTGTTAATGCTTTAAAGGAAATTATTTGTAAATTTCCTAAAGTAGAACAATGAATGGAACAGGTAGACGGTTGAAATCTTTGTATATATTGCTTCTATATAGTCTAAGAAACATATATGCAAAGCATCCAAACAGTACCATTCGCCAATTATTTCATCTTCATGTTTAAGTGAACTACGAGCCCCATTGTTAATACTTTAACGGAAATTATTTGTAACTTCCGACAAGTAGAACAATGAATGGAACAGGTAGACGGTTGAAATCTTTGTATATATTGCTTCTATATAGTATAAGAAACATATATGCAAAGCATCCAAACAGTACAATTCGCCAATTTTTTGTTCTTCAAGTTTAAGTGAACAACGAGCCTCATTGTTAATGCTTTAAAGGAAATTATTTGTAACTTTCGACAAGTAGAACAATGAATGGAACAGGTAGACGGTTGAAATCTTTGTATATATTGCTTCTATATAGTCTAAGAAACATATATGCAAAGCATCCAAACAGTACCATTCGCCAATTATTTCATCTTCATGTTTAAGTGAACTACGAGCCCCATTGTTAATACTTTAACGGAAATTATTTGTAACTTCCGACAAGTAGAACAATGAATGGAACAGGTAGACGTTTGAAATCTTTGTATATATTGCTTCTATATAGTATAAGAAACATATATGCAAAGCATCCAAACAGTACAATTCGCCAATTTTTTGTTCTTCAAGTTTAAGTGAACAACGAGCCTCATTGTTAATGCTTTAAAGGAAATTATTTGTAACTTCCGACAAGTAGAACAATGAATAGTACAGGTAGACGGGTGAAATCTTTCTATATATTGCTTCTAAATGGTCTAAGAAACATCTATGCAAAGCATCCAAACAGTACAATTTGCCAATTCTTTGTTCTTCAAGTTTAAGTAAACTACGATCCCCATTGTTAATCCCTTAACGGAAATTATTTGTAACTTTCGACAAGTAGAACAATGATTGGAACACGTAGACGGTTGAAATCTTTGTATATATTGCTTCCATATAGTCTAAGAAACATGTACGCAAAGCATCCAAACAGTACCATTCGCCAATTTTTTGTCCTTCAAGTTTAAGTGAACAATGAGCCCCATTGTTAATCCTTTATCGGAATTTATTTGTAACTTTCGACAAGTAGAACAATGAATGGAACAGGTGGATGGTTGAATTCTTTGTATATATTGCTTCTATATAGTCTAAGAAACATATATGCAAAGCATCCAAATAGTACAATTCGCCAATTTTTTGTTCTTCAAGTTTAAGTGAACAATGAGCCCCAATGGTTAATCATTTATCCGTAATTATTTGTAACTTTCGACAAGTAGAACAATGAATGGAACAGGTAGACGGTTGAAATCTTTGTATATATTGCTTCTATATAGTCTAAGAAACATATATGCAAAGCATCCAAACAGTACCATTCGCCAATTATTTCATCTTCATGTTTAAGTGAACTACGAGCCCCATTGTTAATACTTTAACGGAAATTATTTGTAACTTCCGACAAGTAGAACAATGAATGGAACAGGTAGACGGTTGAAATCAATGTATATATTGCTTCTATATAGTCTAAGAAACATATATGCAAAGCATCCAAACAGCACCATTCGCCAATTTTTTGTTCTTCAAGTTTAAGTGAACTACGAGCCCCATGGTTAATCCTTTAACGGAAATTAATTGTAACTTTCTACAAGTAGAACAATGATTGGAACACGTAGACGGTTGAAATCTTTGTATATATTGCTTCCATATAGTTTAAGAAACATATATGCAAAGAATCCAAACAGTACCATTCTCCAATTTTTTGTCCTTCAAGTTTAAGTGAACAATGAGCCCCATTGTTAATCCTTTATCGGAAATTATTTGTAACTTTCGACAAGTAGAACAATGAATGGAACAGGTGGATGGTTGAATTCTTTGTATATATTGCTTCTATATAGTCTAAGAAACATATATGCAAAGCATCCAAATAGTACAATTCGCCAATTTTTTGTTCTTCAAGTTTAAGTGAACAATGAGCCCCAATGGTTAATCATTTATCCGTAATTATTTGTAACTTTCGACAAGTAGAACAATGAATGGAACAGGTAGACGGTTGAAATCTTCGTATATATTGCTTCTATATAGTCTAAGAAACATATATGCAAAGCATCCAAACAGTACCATTCGCCAATTATTTCATTTTCATGTTTAAGTGAACAACGAGCCCCATTGTTAATCCTTTAAAGGAAATTATTTGTAAATTTCGACAAGTAGAACAATGATTGGAACACGTAGACGGTTGAAATCGTTGTATATATTGCTTCCATATAGTCTAAGAAACATGTACGCAAAGCATCCAAACCGTACCATTCGCCAATTTTTTGTTCTTCAAGATTAAGTGAACAATGAGCCCCAATGGTTAATCCTTTATCGGAAATTATTTGTAATTTTCGACAAGTAGAACAATGAATGGAACAGGTAGACGGTTGACATCTTTGTATATATTGCTTCTATATAATCTAAGAAACATATATGCAAAGCATCTAAACAGTAACAATTGCCAATTTTTTGATCTTCATGTTTAAGTGAACTACGAGCCCCATGGTTAATCCTTTAACGGAAATTAATTGTAACTTTCTACAAGTAGAACAATGATTGGAACACGTAGACGGTTGAAATCTTGGTATATATTGCTTCCATATAGTTTAAAAAACATATATGCAAAGAATCCAAACAGTACAATTAGCCAATTTTTTGCTCTTCACGTTTAAGTGAACAATGAGCCCCAATGGTTAATCCGTTATCGGAAATTATTTGTAACTTTCGACAAGTAGAACAATGAATGGAACAGGTAGACGGTTGAAATCCTTGTATATATTGCGTCTATATAGTCTAAGAAATATATATGCAAAGCATCCAAACAGTACAATTCGCCAATTTATTGTTCTTCAAGTTTAAGTGAACAACGAGCTCCATTGTTAATCCTTTAAAGGAAATTATTTGTAAATTTCGACAAGTAGAACAATGAATGGAACAGGTAGACGGTTGACATCTTTGTATATATTGCTTCTATATAATCTAAGAAACATATATGCAAAGCATCTAAACAGTAACAATTGCCAATTTTTTGATCTTCAAGTTTAAGTGAACTACGAGCCCCATGGTTAATCCTTTTACGGAAATTAATTGTAACTTTCTACAAGTAGAACAATGATTGGAACACGTAGACGGTTGAAATCTTTGTATATATTGCTTCCATATAGTTTAAGAAACATATATGCAAAGAATCCAAACAGTACCATTCTCCAATTTTTTGTCCTTCAAGTTTAAGTGAACAATGAGCCCCATTGTTAATCCTTTATCGGAAATTATTTGTAACTTTCGACAAGTAGAACAATGAATGGAACAGGTGGATGGTTGAATTCTTTGTATATATTGCTTCTATATAGTCTAAGAAACATATATGCAAAGCATCCAAATAGTACAATTCGCCAATTTTTTGTTCTTCAAGTTTAAGTGAACAATGAGCCCAAATGGATAATCATTTATCCGTAATTATTTGTAACTTTCGACAAGTAGAACAATGAATGGAACAGGTAGACGGTTGAAATCTTTGTATATATTGCTTCTATATAGTCTAAGAAACATATATGCAAAGCATCCAAACAGTACCATTCGCGAATTTTTTGTTCTTCAAGTTTAAGTGAACTACGAGCCCCATTGTTACTCCTTTAAAGGAAATTATTTGTAAATTTCGACAAGTAGAACAATGAATGGATCATGTAGACGGTTGAAATCATTGTATATATTGCTTCTATATAGTCTACGAAACATATATGCAAAGCATCCAAACAGTACAATTCGCCAATTTTTTTGTTCTTCAAGTTTAAGTGAACTACGAGCCCCATTGTTAATCCTTTATCGGAAATTATTTGTAATTTTCGACAACTAGAACAGTGAATGGAACAGGTAGACGGTTGAAATCTTTGTATATATTGCTTCTATATAGTCTGAGAAACATACATGCAAAGCATCCAAACAGTACAATTCGCCAATTTTTTGTTCTTCAAGTTTAAGTGAACAATGAGCCCCATTGTTAATCCTTTAAAGGAAATTATTTGTAAATTTCGACAAGTAGAACAATGATTGGCACACGTAGACTGTTGAAATATTTGTATATATTGCTTCCATATAGTCTAAGAAACATATATGCAAAGCATCCAAACAGTACCATTCGCCAATTTTTTGTTCTTCAATGTTAAGTGAACAATGAGCCCCATTGTTAATCCTTTATCGGAAATTATTTGTAACTTTCTACAAGTAGAACAATGATTGGAACACGTAGACGGTTGAAATATTTGTATATATTGCTTCTATATAGACTAAGAAACATATATGCAAAGCATCCAAACAGTACAACTCGCCAATTTTTTGTTCTTCAAGGTTAAGTGAACAATGAGCCACATTGTTAATCCTTTATCGGAAATTATTTGTAATTTTCGACAAGTAGAACAATGAATGGAACATGTAGACGGTTGAAATCTTTGTATATATTGCTTCCATATAGTCTAAGAAACATGTACGCAAAGCATCCAAACAGTACAATTCGCCAATTTTTTTGTTCTTCAAGTTTAAGAGAACTACGAGCCCTATTGTTAATCCTTTAAAGGAAATTATTTGTAACTTTCGACATGTAGAACAATGAATGGAACAGGTAGACGGTTGAAATATTTGTATATATTGCTTCCGTATAGTCTAAGAAACATATATGCAAAGCATCCAAACAGTACCATTCGCCAATTTTTTGTTCTTCAAGTTTAAGTGAACTACGAGCCCTATTGTTAATCCTTTAAAGGAAATTATTTGTAAATTTCGACAAGTAGAACAATGAATGGATCATGTAGACGGTTGAAAAAATTTTATATATTGCTTCTATATAGTCTAAGAAACATATATGCAAAGCATCCAAACAGTACAATTCGCCAATTTTTTGTTCTTCAAGTTTAAGTGAACTACGAGCCCCATTGTTAATCCTTTAAAGGAAATTATTTGTAAATTTCGACAAGTAGAACAATGAATGGAACAGGTAGACTGTTGAAATCTTTGTATATATTGCTTCTAAATAGTCTAAGAAACATATATGCAAAGCGTCCAAACAGTACAATTCGCCAATTATTTGATCTTCAAGTTTAAGTGAACTACGAGCCCCATTGTTAATACTTTAACGGAAATTATTTGTAACTTGCGACAAGTAGAACAATGAATGGAACAGGTAGCCGGTTGAAATCAATGTATATATTGCTTCTATATAGTCTAAGAAACATGTACGCAAAGCATCCAAACAGTACCATTCGACAATTTTTGTTCTTCAAGTTTAAGTGAACAACGAGCCCCATTGTTAATCCTTTAAAGGAAATTATTTGCAAATTTCGACAAGTAGAACAATGATTGTAACACGTAGACGGTTGAAATCTTTGTATATATTGCTTCCATATAGTCTAAGAAACATGTACACAAAGCATCCAAACAGTACCATTCGCCAATTTTTTGTTCTTCAAGTTTAAGTGAAAAATGAGCCCCATTGTTAATCCTTTATAGGAAATTATTTGTAACTTTCGACAAGTAGAACAATGAATGGAACAGGTAGACGGTTGAAATCTTTGTATATATTGCTTCTATATAGTCTAAGAAACATATATGCAAAGCATCCAAACAGTACAATTCGCCAATTTTTTGTTCTTCAAGTTTAAGTGAACAATGAGCCCCAATGGTTAATCCTTTATCGGTAATTATTTGTAAATTTCGACAAGTAAAACAAGGAATGGAACAGGTAGACGGTTGAAATCCTTGTATATATTGCTACCATATAGTCTAAGAAACAAGTACGCAAATCATCCAAACAGTACCATTCGCCAATTTTTTGTCCTCCAAGTTTAAGTGAACAATGAGCCGCATTGTTAATCCTTTATCGGAAATTATTTGTAACTTTCGACAAGTAGAACAATGAATGGAAAAGGTAGACGGTTGAAATCTTTGTATATATTGCTTCTATATAGTCTAAAAACATATATGCAAAGCATCCAAACAGTACAATTCGCCAATTTTTTGTTCTTCAAGTTTAAGTGAACAATGAGCCCCAATGGTTAATCCTTTATCGGTAATTATTTGTAAATTTCGACAAGTAGAACAATGAATGGAACAGGTAGACGGTTGAAATCAATGTATATATTGCTTCTATATAGTCTAAGAAACATGTACGCAAAGCATCCAAACAGTACCATTCGCCAATTTTTGTTCTTCAAGTTTAAGTGAACAACGAGCCCCATTGTTAATCCTTTAAAGGAAATTATTTGCAAATTTCGACAAGTAGAACAATGATTGTATCACGTAGACGGTTGAAATCTTTGTATATATTGCTTCCATATAGTCTAAGAAACATGTACACAAAGCATCCAAACAGTACCATTCGCCAATTTTTTGTTCTTCAAGTTTAAGTGAAAAATGAGCCCCATTGTTAATCCTTTATAGGAAATTATTTGTAACTTTCGACAAGTAGAACAATGAATGGAACAGGTAGACGGTTGAAATCTTTGTATATATTGCTTCTATATAGTCTAAGAAACATATATGCAAAGCATCCAAACAGTACAATTCGCCAATTTTTTGTTCTTCAAGTTTAAGTGAACAATGAGCCCCAATGGTTAATCCTTTATCGGTAATTATTTGTAACTTTCGACAAGTAAAACAAGGAATGGAACAGGTAGACGGTTGAAATCCTTGTATATATTGCTACCATATAGTCTAAGAAACAAGTACGCAAATCATCCAAACAGTACCATTCGCCAATTTTTTGTCCTCCAAGTTTAAGTGAACAATGAGCCGCATTGTTAATCCTTTATCGGAAATTATTTGTAAGTTTCGACAAGTAGAACAATGAATGGAAAAGGTAGACGGTTGAAATCTTTGTATATATTGCTTCTATATAGTCTAAAAACATATATGCAAAGCATCCAAACAGTACAATTCGCCAATTTTTTGTTCTTCAAGTTTAAGTGAACAATGAGCCCCAATGGTTAATCCTTTATCGGTAATTATTTGTAAATTTCGACAAGTAGAACAATGAATGGAACAGGTAGACGGTTGAAATCCTTGTAAATATTGCCTCTGTATAATCTAAGAAACATATATGCAAAGCATCCAAACAGTACCATTCGCCAATTTTTTGTTCTTCAAGTTTAAGTGAACTACGAGCCCCATTGTTAATCCTTTAAAGGAAATTATTTGTAAATTTCGACAAGTAGAACAATGAATGGAACAGGTAGACTGTTGAAATCTTTGTATATATTGCTTCTAAATAGTCTAAGAAACATATATGCAAAGCGTCCAAACAGTACAATTCGCCAATTTTTTGATCTTCAAGTTTAAGTGAACTACGAGCCCCATTGTTAATACTTTAACGGAAATTATTTGTAACTTGCGACAAGTAGAACAATGATTGGAACACGTAGACGGTTGAAATCTTTGTATATATTGCTTCCATATAGTCTAAGAAACATGTACGCAAAGCATCCAAACAGTACCAGTCGCCAATTTTTTGTTCTTCAAGTTTAAGTAAACTACGATACCCATTGTTAATCCCTTAACGGAAATTATTTGAAACTTTCGACCAGTAGAACAGTGAATGGAACAGGTAGACGGTTGAAATCTTTGTATATATTGCTTCTATATAGTATAAGAAACATCTGTGCAAATCATCCAAACATTACATGTCGCCAATTTTTTGTTCTTCAAGTTTAAGTGAACTACGAGCCCCATTGTTAATCCTTTAACGGAAATTATTTGTAAATTTCGACAAGTAGAACAATGAATGGATCAGGTAGACGGTTGAAATCATTGTATATATTGCTTCTATATAA
The DNA here is from genome assembly GCA_963989415.1 of Cerceris ruficornis. Lineage (NCBI taxonomy): Eukaryota > Metazoa > Arthropoda > Insecta > Hymenoptera > Crabronidae > Cerceris > Cerceris ruficornis. The sequence continues at coordinate 712,414 of CAXDIW010000469.1, read as the reverse complement.
TCTACGAAACATATATGCAAAGCATCCAAACAGTACAATTCGCCAATTTTTTGTTCTTCAAGTTTAAGTGAACTACGAGCCCCCTTGTTAATCCTTTAACGGAAATTAATTGTAACTTTCGACAAGTAGAACAGTGAATGGAACAGGTAGACGGTTGAAATCTTTGTATATATTGCTTCTATATAGTCTAAGAAACATATATGCAAAGCATCCAAACAGTACAATTCGCCAATTTTTTGTTCTTCAAGTTTAAGTGAACAATGAGCCCCAAAGATTAATCCTGTATCGGTAATTATTTGTAACTTTCTACAAGTAGAACAATGAATAGTACAGGTAGACGGGTGAAATCTTTCTATATATTGCTTCTAAATGGTCTAAGAAACATCTATGCAAAGCATCCAAACAGTACAATTCGCCAATTTTTTGTTCTTCAAGTTTAAGTAAACTACGATCCCCATTGTTAATCCCTTAACGGAAATTATTTGTAACTTTCGACAAGTAGAACAATGATTGGAACACGTAGACGGTTGAAATCTTTGTATATGTTGCTTCCATATAGTCTAAGAAACATGTACGCAAAGCATCCAAACAGTACCATTCGCCAATTTTTTGTTCTTCAAGTTTAAGTGAACAATGAGCCCCAATGGTTAATCCTTTATCGGTAATTATTTGTAACTTTCGACAAGTAAAACAAGGAATGGAACAGGTAGACGGTTGAAATCCTTGTATATATTGCTACCATATAGTCTAAGAAACAAGTACGCAAATCATCCAAACAGTACCATTCGCCAATTTTTTGTCCTCCAAGTTTAAGTGAACAATGAGCCGCATTGTTAATCCTTTATCGGAAATTATTTGTAACTTTCGACAAGTAGAACAATGAATGGAAAAGGTAGACGGTTGAAATCTTTGTATATATTGCTTCTATATAGTCTAAAAACATATATGCAAAGCATCCAAACAGTACAATTCGCCAATTTTTTGTTCTTCAAGTTTAAGTGAACAATGAGCCCCAATGGTTAATCCTTTATCGGTAATTATTTGTAAATTTCGACAAGTAGAACAATGAATGGAACAGGTAGACGGTTGAAATCCTTGTATATATTGCCTCTGTATAATCTAAGAAACATATATGCAAAGCATCCAAACAGTACCATTCGCCAATTTTTTGTTCTTCAAGTTTAAGTGAACTACGAGCCCCATTGTTAATCCTTTAAAGGAAATTATTTGTAAATTTCGACAAGTAGAACAATGAATGGAACAGGTAGACTGTTGAAATCTTTGTATATATTGCTTCTAAATAGTCTAAGAAACATATATGCAAAGCGTCCAAACAGTACAATTCGCCAATTTTTTGATCTTCAAGTTTAAGTGAACTACGAGCCCCATTGTTAATACTTTAACGGAAATTATTTGTAACTTGCGACAAGTAGAACAATGATTGGAACACGTAGACGGTTGAAATCTTTGTATATATTGCTTCCATATAGTCTAAGAAACATGTACGCAAAGCATCCAAACAGTACCAGTCGCCAATTTTTTGTTCTTCAAGTTTAAGTAAACTACGATACCCATTGTTAATCCCTTAACGGAAATTATTTGAAACTTTCGACCAGTAGAACAGTGAATGGAACAGGTAGACGGTTGAAATCTTTGTATATATTGCTTCTATATAGTATAAGAAACATCTGTGCAAATCATCCAAACAGTACATGTCGCCAATTTTTTGTTCTTCAAGTTTAAGTGAACTACGAGCCCCATTGTTAATCCTTTAACGGAAATTATTTGTAAATTTCGACAAGTAGAACAATGAATGGATCAGGTAGACGGTTGAAATCATTGTATATATTGCTTCTATATAATCTACGAAACATATATGCAAAGCATCCAAACAGTACAATTCGCCAATTTTTTGTTCTTCAAGTTTAAGTGAACTACGAGCCCCCTTGTTAATCCTTTAACGGAAATTAATTGTAACTTTCGACAAGTAGAACAGTGAATGGAACAGGTAGACGGTTGAAATCTATGTATATATTGCTTCTATATAGTCTAAGAAACATATATGCAAAGCATCCAAACAGTACAATTCGCCAATTTTTTGTTCTTCAAGTTTAAGTGAACAATGAGCCCCAATGATTAATCCTTTATCGGTAATTATTTGTAACTTTCTACAAGTAGAACAATGAATAGTACAGGTAGACGGGTGAAATCTTTCTATATATTGCTTCTAAATGGTCTAAGAAACATCTATGCAAAGCATCCAAACAGTACAATTCGCCAATTTTTTGTTCTTCAAGTTTAAGTAAACTACGATCCCCATTGTTAATCCCTTAACGGAAATTATTTGTAACTTTCGACAAGTAGAACAATGATTGGAACACGTAGACGGTTGAAATCTTTGTATATGTTGCTTCCATATAGTCTAAGAAACATGTACGCAAAGCATCCAAACAGTACCATTCGCCAATTTTTTGTTCTTCAAGTTTAAGTGAACAATGAGCCCCAATGGTTAATCCTTTATCGGTAATTATTTGTAACTTTCGACAAGTAAAACAAGGAATGGAACAGGTAGACGGTTGAAATCCTTGTATATATTGCTACCATATAGTCTAAGAAACAAGTACGCAAATCATCCAAACAGTACCATTCGCCAATTTTTTGTCCTCCAAGTTTAAGTGAACAATGAGCCGCATTGTTAATCCTTTATCGGAAATTATTTGTAACTTTCGACAAGTAGAACAATGAATGGAAAAGGTAGACGGTTGAAATCTTTGTATATATTGCTTCTATATAGTCTAAAAACATATATGCAAAGCATCCAAACAGTACAATTCGCCAATTTTTTGTTCTTCAAGTTTAAGTGAACAATGAGCCCCAATGGTTAATCCTTTATCGGTAATTATTTGTAAATTTCTACAAGTAGAACAATGAATAGTACAGGTAGACGGGTGAAATCTTTCTATATATTGCTTCTAAATGGTCTAAGAAACATCTATGCAAAGCATCCAAACAGTACAATTCGCCAATTTTTTGTTCTTCAAGTTTAAGTAAACTACGATCCCCATTGTTAATCCCTTAACGGAAATTATTTGTAACTTTCGACAAGTAGAACAATGATTGGAACACGTAGACGGTTGAAATCTTTGTATATGTTGCTTCCATATAGTCTAAGAAACATGTACGCAAAGCATCCAAACAGTACCATTCGCCAATTTTTTGTTCTTCAAGTTTAAGTGTACAATGAGCCCCGATGGTTAATCCTTTATCGGAAATTATTTGTAACTTTCGGCAAGTAGAACAATGAATGAAACAGGTAGACGGTTGAAATCTTTGTATATATTGCTTCTATATAGTCTAAGAAACACATATGCAAAGCATCCAAACAGTACAATTCGCCAATTTATTGTTCTTCAAGTTTAAGTGAACAACGAGCCCCATTGTTAATCCTTTAAAGGAAATTATTTGTAAATTTCGACAAGTAGAACAATGATTGGAACACGTAGACGGTTGAAATCTTTGTATATATTGCTTCCATATAGTCTAAGAAACATGTACGCAAAGCATCCAAACCGTACCATTCGCCAATTTTTTGTTCTTCAAGTTTAAGTGAACAATGAGCCCCAATGGTTAATCCTTTATCGGAAATTATTTGTAATTTTCGTCAAGTAGAACAATGAATGGAACAGGTAGACGGTTGACATCTTTGTATATATTGCTTCTATATAATCTAAGAAACATATATGCAAAGCATCTAAACAGTAACAATTGCCAATTTTTTGATCTTCAAGTTTAAGTGAACTACGTGCCCCATTGATAATCATGAAACGGAAATTATTTGTAACTTTCTACAAGTAGAACAATGAATGGAACAGGTAGACGGTTGAAATCATTGTATATATTGCTTCTACATAGTCTAAGAAACATATATGCAAAGCATCCAAACAGTACAATTCGCCAATTTTTTGTTCTTCAAGTTTAAGTAAACTACGATCCCCATTGTTAATCCCTTAACGGAAATTATTTGTAACTGTCGACAAGTAGAACAATGAATGGAACAGGTAGACGGTTGAAATCATTGTATATATTGCTTCCATATAGTTTAAGAAACATATATGCAAAGAATCCAAACAGTACCATTCTCCAATTTTTTGTCCTTCAAGTTTAAGTGAACAATGAGCCCCATTGTTAATCCTTTATCGGAAATTATTTGTAACTTTCGACAAGTAGAACAATGAATGGAACAGGTGGATGGTTGAATTCTTTGTATATATTGCTTCTATATAGTCTAAGAAACATATATGCAAAGCATCCAAATAGTACAATTCGCCAATTTTTTGTTCTTCAAGTTTAAGTGAACAATGAGCCCCAATGGTTAATCATTTATCCGTAATTATTTGTAACTTTCGACAAGTAGAACAATCAATGGAACAGGTAGACGGTTGAAATCTTTGTATATATTGCTTCTATATAGTCTAAGAAACATATATGCAAAGCATCCAAACAGTACCATTCGCCAATTATTTCATCTTCATGTTTAAGTGAACTACGAGCCCCATTGTTAATACTTCGACGGAAATTATTTGTAACTTCCGACAAGTAGAACAATGAATGGAACAGGTAGACGGTTGAAATCAATGTATATATTGCTTCTATATAGTCTAAGAAACATATATGCAAAGCATCCAAACAGCACCATTCGCCAATTTTTTGTTCTTCAAGTTTAAGTGAACTACGAGCCCCATGGTTAATCCTTTAACGGAAATTAATTGTAACTTTCTACAAGTAGAACAATGATTGGAACACGTAGACGGTTGAAATCTTTGTATATATTGCTTCCATATAGTTTAAGAAACATATATGCAAAGAATCCAAACAGTACCATTCTCCAATTTTTTGTCCTTCAAGTTTAAGTGAACAATGAGCCCCATTGTTAATCCCTTATCGGAAATTATTTGTAACTTTCGACAAGTAGAACAATGAATGGAACAGGTGGATGGTTGAATTCTTTGTATATATTGCTTCTATATAGTCTAAGAAACATATATGCAAAGCATCCAAATAGTACAATTCGCCAATTTTTTGTTCTTCAAGTTTAAGTGAACAATGAGCCCCAATGGTTAATCATTTATCCGTAATTATTTGTAACTTTCGACAAGTAGAACAATGAATGGAACCGGTAGACGGTTGAAATCTTTGTATATATTGCTTCTATATAGACTAAGAAACATATATGCAAAGCATCCAAACAGTACCATTCGCCAATTATTTCATCTTCATGTTTAAGTGAACAACGAGCCCCATTGTTAATCCTTTAAAGGAAATTATTTGTAAATTTCGACAAGTAGAACAATGATTGGAACACGTAGACGGTTGAAATCTTTGTATATATTGCTTCCATATAGTCTAAGAAACATGTACGCAAAGCATCCAAACTGTACCATTCGCCAATTTTTTGTTCTTCATGTTTAAGTGAACAATGAGCCCCAATGGTTAATCCTTTATCGGAAATTATTTGTAAATTTCGACAAGTAGAACAATGAATGGAACAGGTAGACGGTTGACATCTTTGTATATATTGCTTCTATATAATCTAAGAAACATATATGCAAAGCATCTAAACAGTAACAATTGCCAATTTTTTGATCTTCAAGTTTAAGTGAACTACGAGCCCCATGGTTAATCCTTTAACGGAAAATAATTGTAACTTTCTACAAGTAGAACAATGATTGGAACACGTAGACGGTTGAAATCTTTGTATATATTGCTTCCATATAGTATAAGAAACATATATGCAAAGAATCCAAACAGTACAATTCTCCAATTTTTTGTCCTTCAAGTTTAAGTGAACAATGAGCCCCATTGTTAATCCTTTATCGGAAATTATTTGTAACTTTCGACAAGTAGAACAATGAATGGAACAGGTGGATGGTTGAATTCTTTGTATATATTGCTTCTATATAGTCTAAGAAACATATATGCAAAGCATCCAAAGAGTACCATTCGCCAATTTTTTGTTCTTCAAGTTTAAGTGAACAACGAGCCCCATTGTTAATCCTTTAACGGAAATTATTTGTAACTTTCGACGAGGAGAACAATGAATGGAACAGGTAGACGGTTGAAATCATTGTATATATTGCTTCTATATAGTCTAAGAAACATATATGCAAAGCATCCAAACAGTACAATTCGCCAATTTTTTGTTCTTCAAGTTTAAGTGAACAACGAGGCCCATTGATAATCATGAAATGGAAATTATTTGTATCTTTCTACAAGTAGAACAATGAATCGTACAGTTAGACGGGTGAAATCTTTCTATATATTGCTTCTAAATAGTCTAAGAAACATATATGAAAAGCATCCAAACAGTAGAATTCGCCAATTTTTTGTTCTTCAAGTTTAAGTGAACTACGAGCCCCATTGTTAATCCTTTAAAGGAAATTATTTGTAAATTTCGACAAGTAGAACAATGAATGTATCATGTAGACGGTTGAAATCATTGTATATATTGCTTCTATATAGTCTAAGAAACATATATGCAAAGCATCCAAACAGTACAATTCGACAATTTTTTGTTCTTCAAGTTTAGTGAACAATGAGCCCCAATGGTTAATCCGTTATCGGAAATTAATTGTAACTTTCGACAAGTAGAACAATGAATGGAACAGGTAGACGGTTGAAATCTTTGTATATATTGCTTCTATATAGTCTAAGAAACATATATGCAAAGCATCCAAACAGTACAATTCGCCAATTTATTGTTCTTCAAGTTTAAGTGAACAACGAGCCCCATTGTTAATCCTTTAAAGGAAATTATTTGTAAATTTCGACAAGTAGAACAATGATTGGAACAGGTAGACGGTTGAAATCAATGTATATATTGCTTCTATATAGTCTAAGAAACATATGTGCAAAGCATCCAAGCAGTACGATTCGCCAATTTTTTGTTCTTCAAGTTTAAGTGAACAACGAGCCCCATTGATAATCATGAAACGGAAATTATTTGTAACTTTCGACATGTAGAACAATAAATGGAACAGGTAGACGGTTGAAATCTTTGTATATATTGCGTCTATATAGTCTAAGAAACATATATGCAAAGCATCCAAACAGTACCATTCGCCAATTTTTTGTTCTTCAAGTTTAAGTGAACACGAGCCCCATTGTTAATCCTTTAAAGGAAATTAATTGTAACTTTCTACAGGTAGAACAATGAATGGAACAGGTAGACGGTTGCAATCATTGTATATATTGCTTCTATATAGTCTAAGAAACATATATGCAAAGCATCCAAACAGTACAATTCGCCAATTTCTTGTTCTTCAAGTTTAAGTAAACTACGAGCCCCATTGTTAATCCTTTAAAGGAAGTTATTTGTAAAATTCGACAAGGAGAACAATGAATGGAACAGGTAGACGGTTGAAATCATTGTACATATTGCTTCTATATAGTCTAAGAAACATATCTGCAAAGCATCCAAACAGTGCCATTCGCCAATTTTTTGTTCTTCAAGTTTAAGTGAACTACGAGCCCCATTGTTAATCCTTTAACGGAAATTATTTGTAAATTTCGACAAGTAGAACAGTGAATGGAACAGGTAGACGGTTGAAATCTTTGTATATATTGCTTCCATATAGTCTAAGAAACATGTACGCAAAGCATCCAAACAGTACCATTCGCCAATTTTTTGTTCTTCAAGTTTAAGTGAACAATGAGCCCCAATGGTTAATCCTTTATCGGAAATTAATTGTAACTTTCTACAAGTAGAACAATGAATGGATCATGTAGACGGTTGAAATCATTGTATATATTGCTTCTATATAGTCTAAGAAACATATATGCAAAGCATCCAAACAGTACAATTCGCCAATTTCTTGTTCTTCAAGTTTAAGTAAACTACGATCCCCATTGTTAATACCTTAACGGAAATTATTTGTAACTTGCGACAAGTAGAACAATGAATGGAACAGGTACACGGTTGAAATCAATGTATATATTGCTTCTATATAGTCTAAGAAACATATATGCAAAGCATCCAAACAGTACCATTCGCCAATTTTTTGTTCTTTAGGTTTAAGTGAACAACGAGCCCCATTGTTAATCCTTTAACGGAAATTATTTGTAAATTTCGACAAGTAGAACAATGATTGGAACACGTAGACGGTTGAAATCTTTGTATATATTGCTTCCATATAGTCTAAGAAACATGAACGCAAAGCATCCAAACAGTACCATTCGCCAATTTTTTGTTCTTCAAGTGTAAGTGAACAATGAGCCCCAATGGTTAATTCTTTATCGGAAATTATTTGTAATTTTCGACAAGTAGAACATGAATGGAACAGGTAGACGGTTGAAATCTTTATATATATAGCTTCTATATAATCTAAGAAACATATATGCAAAGCATCCAAACAGTTCCATTCGCCAATTTTTTGTTCTTCAAGTTTAAGTGAACAACGAGCCCCATTGATAATCATGAAACGGAAATTATTTGTAACTTTCTACAAGTAGAACAATGAATAGAACAGGTAGACGGTTGAAATCTTTGTATATGTTGCTTCTATATAGTCTAAGAAACCTATATGCAAAGCATCTAAACAGTAACAGTCGCCAATTTTTTGATCTTCAAGTTTAAGTGAACAGCGAGCCCCATTGATAATCATGAAATGGAAATTATTTGTAACTTTCTACAAGTAGAACAATGAATGGAACAGGTAGACGGTTGAAATCTTTGTATATATTGCTTCTATATAATCTAAGAAACATATATGCAAAGCATCCAAACAGTACCATTCGCCAATTTTTTGTTCTTCAAGTTTAAGTGAACTACGAGCCCCATTGTTAATCCTTTAAAGGAAATTATTTGTAAATTTCGACAAGTAGAACAATGAATGGATCAGGTAGACGGGTGAAATCTGTCTATATATTGCTTCTAAATAGTCTAAGAAACATATATGCAAAGCATCCAAACATTACAATCCGCCAATTTTTTGTTCTTCAAGTTTAAGTGAACAATGAGCCCCATTGTTAATCCTTTATCGGAAATTATTTGTAACTTTCGACAAATAGAACAGTGAATGGAACAGGTAGACGGTTGAAATCTTTGTATATATTAGTTCTATATAGTATAAGAAACAAATATGCAAAGCATCCAAACAGTACAGTTCGCCAATTTTTTGTTCTTCAAGTTTAAGTGAACAATGAGCCCCAATGGTTAATTCGTTATCGGAAATTATTTGTAACTTTCGACAAGTAGAACAATGATTGGAACAGGTAGACGGTTGAAATCTTTGTATATATTGCTTCTATATAGTCTAAGAAACATATATGCAAAGCATCCAAACAGTACCATTCGCCAATTTTTTGTTCTTCAAGTGTAAGTGAACAATGAGCCCCAATGGTTAATTCTTTATCGGAAATTATTTGTAATTTTCGACAAGTAGAACATGAATGGAACAGGTAGACGGTTGAAATCATTGTATATATTGCTTCTATATAATCTACGAAACATATATGCAAAGCATCCAAACAGTACAATTCGCCAATTTTTTGTTCTTCAAGTTTAAGTGAACAATGAGCCCCAATGGTTAATCCTTTATCGGAAATTATTTGTAACTTTCGACAAGTAGAACAATGAATGGAACAGGTAGACGGTTGAAATCTTTGTATATATTGCTTCTATATAGCCTACGAAACATATATGCAAAGCATCCAAACAGTACAATTCGCCAATTTTTTGTTCTTCAAGTTTAAGTGAACTACGAGCCCCATTGTTAATCCTTTAAAAGAAATTATTTGTAAATTTCGACAAGTAGAACAATGATTGGAACACGTAGACAGTTGAAATCTTTGTATATATTGCTTCTATATAGCCTACGTTACATATATGCAAAGCATCCAAACAGTACAATTCGCCAATTTTTTGTTCTTCAAGTTTAAGTGAACTACGAGCCCCATTGTTAATCCTTTATAGGAAATTATTTGTAAATTTCGACAAGTAGAACAATGAATGGATCAGGTAGACGGTTGAAATCATTGTATATATTGCTTCTATATAATCTACGACACATATATGCAAAGCATCCAAACAGTACAATTCGCCAATTTTTTGTTCTCCAAGTTTAAGTGAACAATGAGCCCCAATGGTTAATCCTTTATCGGAAATTATTTGTAATTTTCGACAAGTAGAACAATGAATAGTACAGGTAGACGGGTGAAATCTTGCTATATATTGCTTCTAAATAGTCTAAGAAACATATATGCAAAGCATCCAAACAGTACAATTCGCCAATTTTTTGTTCTTCAAGTTTAAGTGAACGACGAGCCCCATTGTTAATCCTTTATAGGAAATTATTTGTAAATTTCGACAAGTAGAACAATGAATGGATCAGGTAGACGGTTGAGCTCATTGTATATATTGCTTCTATATAATCTACGAAACATATATGCAAAGCATCCAAACAGTACAATTCGCCAATTTTTTGTTCTTCAAGTTTAAGTGATCTACGAGCCCCATTGTTATTCCCTTAACGGAAATTATTTGTAACTTTCGACAAGTAGAACAGTGAATGGAACAGGTAGACGGTTGATATCTTTGTATATATTGCTTCTATATAGTATAAGAAACATATATGCAAAGCATCCAAACAGTACAATTCGCCAATTTTTTGTTCTTCAAGTTTAAGTGAACAATGAGCCCCAATGGTTAATCGTTTATCGGAAATTATTTGTAACTTTCTACAAGTAGAACAATGATTGGAACACGTAGACGGTTGAAATCTTTGTATATATTGCTTCTATATAGCCTACGAAACATATATGCAAAGCATCCAAACAGTACAATTCGCCAATTTTTTGATCTTCAAGTTTAAGTGAACAACTAGCCCCATTGATAATCATGAAACGGAAATTATTTGTAACTTGCGACATGTAGAACAATGAATAGTACAGGTAGACGGGTGAAATCTTTCTATATATTGCTTCTAAATAGTCTAAGAAACATATATGCAAAGCGTCCAAACAGTACAATTCGCCAATTTTTTGCTCTTCAAGTTTAAGTGAACTACGAGCCCCATTGTTAATACTTTAACGGAAATTATTTGTAACTTGCGACAAGTAGAACAATGAATGGAACAGGTAGACGATTGAAATCAATGTATATATTGCTTCTATATAGTCTAAGAAACATATGTGCAAAGCATCCAAAAAGTACCATTCATCAATTTTTTGTTCTTCAAGTTTAAGTAAACTACGATCCCCATTGTTAATCCATTAACGGAAATTATTTGTAACTTTCGACAAGTAGAACAATGTATGGAACAGGTAGACGGTTGAAATCATTGTATATATTGCTTTTATATAGTCTAAGAAACATATATGCAAAGCATCAAACAGTACAATTCGCCAATTTTTTGTTCTTCAAGTTTAAGTAAACTACGATCCCCATTGTTAATCCCTTAACGGAAATTATTTGTAACTTTCGACAAGTAGAACAATGAATGGAACAGGTAGACAGCTAGAAAACATTGTATATATTGCTTCTATATAGTCTAAGAAACATATATGCAAAGCATCCAAATAGTACAATCCGACAATTTATTGTTCTTCAAGTTTAAGTGAACAATGAGCCCCAATGGTTAATCCTTTATCGGAAATTATTTGTCATTTTCGACAAGGAGAACAATGAATGGAACAGGTAGACGGTTGAAATCAATGTATATATTGCTTCTATATAGTCTAAGAAACATATATGCAATGCATCCAAACAGTACCATTCATCAAGTTTTTGTTCTTCAAGTTTAAGTGAACATCGAGCCCCATTGTTAATCCTTTAAAGGAAATTATTTGTAAATTTCGACAAGTAGAACAATGATTGGAACACGTAGGCGGTTGAAATCTTTGTATATATTGCTTCCATATAGTCTAAGAAACATGTACGCAAAGCATCCAAACAGTACCATTCCCCAATTTTTTGTTCTTCAAGTTTAAGTGAACTACGAGCCCCATTGTTAATACTTTAACGGAAATTATTTGTAACTTGCGACAAGTAGAACAATGAATGGAAAAGGTAGACGGTTGAAATCTTTGTATATATTGCTTCCATATAGTCTAAGAAACATGTACGCAAAGCATCCAAACAGTACCATTCGCCAATTTTTTGTTCTTCAAGTTTAAGCGAACAATGAGCCCCAATGGTTAATCCGTTATCGGAAATTATTTGTAAATTGCGACAAGTAGAACAATGAGTGGAACAGGTAGACGGTTGAAATCCTTGTATATATTGCGTCTATATAGTCTAAGAAACATATATGCAAAGCATCCAAACAGTACAATTCGCCAATTTATTTTTCTTCAAGTTTAAGTGAACAACGAGCCCCATTGTTAATCCTTTAAAGGAAATTATTTGTAAATTTCGACAAGCAGAACAATGAATGGTACAGGTAGACGGTTGAAATCTTTGTATATATTGCTTCTATATAATCTAAGAAACATATATGCAAAGCATCCAAACAGTACCATTCGCCAATTTTTTGGTCTTCAAGTTTAAGTGAACTACGAGCCCCATTGTTAATCCTTTAAAGGAAATTATTTGTAATTTTCGACAAGCAGAACAATGAATGGTACAGGTAGACGGTTGAAATCTTTGTATATATTGCTTCTATATAATCTAAGAAACATATATGCAGAGCATCCAAACAGTACCATTCGCCAATTTTTTTTTCTTCAAGTTTAAGTGAACAACGATCCCCATTGATAATCATGAAACAGAAATTATTTGTAACTTTCTACAAGCAGAACAATGAATAGAACAGGTAGACGGTTGAAATCTTTGTATATCTTGCTTCTATATAGTCTAAGAAACCTATATGCAAAGCATCTAAACATTAACAATCGCCAATTTTTTGATCTTCAAGTTTAAGTGAACAGCGAGCCCCATTGTTAATCCTTTAACGGAAATTAATTGTAACTTTCTACAAGTAGAACAATGATTGGAACACGTAGACTGTTGAAATCATTGTATATGTTGCTTCTATATAGTATAAGAAACATATATGCAAAGCATCCAAACTGTACCATTCGCCAATTTTTTGTTCTTCAAGTTTAAGTGAACAATGAGCCCCAATGGTTAATACTTTAACGGAAATTATTTGTAACTTGCGACAAGTAGAACAATGAATGGAAAAGGTAGACGGTTGAAATGTTTGTATATATTGCTTCCATATAGTCTAAGAAACATGTACGCAAAGCATCCAAACAGTACCATTCGCCAATTTTTTGTTCTTCAAGTTTAAGTGAACAATGAGCCCCAATGGTTAATCCTTTAACGGAAATTATTTGTAACTTGCGACAAGTAGAACAATGAATGGAACAGGTAGACGCTTGAAATCTTTGTATATATTGCTTCTATATAGTCTAAGAAACATATATGCAAAGCATCCAAACAGTACAATTCGACAATTTTTTGTTCTTCAAGTTTAGTGAACAATGAGCCACAATGGTTAATCCTTTATCGGAAATTATTTGTAATTTTCGACAAGTAGAACAATGAATGGAACAGGTAGACGGTTGAAATCTTTGTATATATTACTTCTATATAGTCTAAGAAACATATATGCAAAGCATCCAAACAGTACCATTCGCCAATTTATTGTTCTTCAAGATTAAGTGAACTACGAGCCCCATTGATAATCATGAAAGGGAAATTATTTGTAACTTTCTACACGTAGAACAATGGATAGAACAGGTAGACTGTTGAAATCTTTGTATATATTGCTTCTATATAGACTATGAAACATATATACAAATCATCCAAGCAGTACCATTCGCCAATTTTTTGTTCTTCAAGTTTAAGTGAACAATGAGCCCCAATGGTTAATCCTTTATAGGAAATTATTTGTAATTTTCGACAAGTCGAACAATGAATGGAACAGGTAGACGGTTGAAATCTTTGTATATATTACTTCTATATAGTCTAAGAAACATATATGCAAAGCATCCAAACAGTACCATTCGCCAATTTATTGTTCTTCAAGATTAAGTGAACTACGAGCCCCATTGATAATCATGAAAGGGAAATTATTTGTAACTTTCTACACGTAGAACAATGGATAGAACAGGTAGACTGTTGAAATCTTTGTATATATTGCTTCTATATAGACTATGAAACATATATACAAATCATCCAAGCAGTACCATTCGCCAATTTTTTGTTCTTCAAGTTTAAGTGAACAATGAGCCCCAATGGTTAATCCTTTATAGGAAATTATTTGTAATTTTCGACAAGTCGAACAATGAATGGAACAGGTAGACGGTTGAAATCTTTGTATATATTGCTTCTATATAATCTGAGAAACATATATGCAAAGCATGCAAACAGTACCATTCGCCAATTTTTTGTTCTTCAAGTTTAAGTGAACAATGAGCCCCAATGTTTAATCCTTTATCGGAAATTATTTGTAACTTTCGACAAGTAGAACAATGAATGGAACAGGTAGACGGTTGCAATCATTGTATATATTGCTTCTATATAGTCTAAGAAACATATCTGCAAATTATCCAAACAGTACAATTCGCCAATTATTTGATCTTCAAGTTTAAGTGAACTACGAGCCCCATTGTTAATCCTTTAACGGAAATTAATTGTAACTTTCTACAAGTAGGACAATGATTGGAACACGTAGACGGTTGAAATCTTTGTATATATTGCTTCTATATAGTCTAAGAAACATATACGCAAAGCATCCAAACAGTACCATTCGCCAATTTTTTGTTCTTCAAGTTTAAGTGAACAATGAGCCCCAATGGTTAATCCTTTATCGGAAATTATTTGTAACTTTCGACAAGTAGAACAATGAATGGAACAGGTAGACGGTTGAAATCTTTGTATATATTGCTTCTATATAGTCTAAGAAACATGTACGCAAAGCATCCAAACAGTACCATTCGCCAATTTTTTGGTCTTCAAGTTTAAGTGAACAATGAGCCCCAATGGTTAATCCTTTATCGGAAATTATTTGTCATTTTCGACAAGGAGAACAATGAATGGAACAGGTAGACGGTTGAAATCAATGTATATATTGCTTCTATATAGTCTAAGAAACATATATGCAATGCATCCAAACAGTACCATTCATCAAGTTTTTGTTCTTCAAGTTTAAGTGAACATCGAGCCCCATTGTTAATCCTTTAACGGAAATTAATTGTAACTTTCTACAAGTAGGACAATGATTGGAACACGTAGACGGTTGAAATCTTTGTATATATTGCTTCTATATAGTCTAAGAAACATGTACGCAAAGCATCCAAACAGTACCATTCCCCAATTTTTTGTTCTTCAAGTTTAAGTGAACTACGAGCCCCATTGTTAATACTTTAACGGAAATTATTTGTAACTTGCGACAAGTAGAACAATGAATGGAAAAGGTAGACGGTTGAAATCTTTGTATATATTGCTTCCATATAGTCTAAGAAACATGTACGCAAAGCATCCAAACAGTACCATTCGCCAATTTTTTGTTCTTCAAGTTTAAGCGAACAATGAGCCCCAATGGTTAATCCGTTATCGGAAATTATTTGTAAATTGCGACAAGTAGAACAATGAGTGGAACAGGTAGACGGTTGAAATCCTTGTATATATTGCGTCTATATAGTCTAAGAAACATATATGCAAAGCATCCAAACAGTACAATTCGCCAATTTATTTTTCTTCAAGTTTAAGTGAACAACGAGCCCCATTGTTAATCCTTTATGGAAATTATTTGTAAATTTCGACAAGCAGAACAATGAATGGTACAGGTAGACGGTTGAAATCTTTGTATATATTGCTTCTATATAATCTAAGAAACATATATGCAAAGCATCCAAACAGTACCATTCGCCAATTTTTTGGTCTTCAAGTTTAAGTGAACTACGAGCCCCATTGTTAATCCTTTAAAGGAAATTATTTGTAATTTTCGACAAGCAGAACAATGAATGGTACAGGTAGACGGTTGAAATCTTTGTATATATTGCTTCTATATAATCTAAGAAACATATATGCAGAGCATCCAAACAGTACCATTCGCCAATTTTTTTTTCTTCAAGTTTAAGTGAACAACGATCCCCATTGATAATCATGAAACGGAAATTATTTGTAACTTTCTACAAGCAGAACAATGAATAGAACAGGTAGACGGTTGAAATCTTTGTATATCTTGCTTCTATATAGTCTAAGAAACCTATATGCAAAGCATCTAAACATTAACAATCGCCAATTTTTTGATCTTCAAGTTTAAGTGAACAGCGAGCCCCATTGTTAATCCTTTAACGGAAATTAATTGTAACTTTCTACAAGTAGAACAATGATTGGAACACGTAGACTGTTGAAATCATTGTATATGTTGCTTCTATATAGTATAAGAAACATATATGCAAAGCATCCAGACAGTACCATTCGCCAATTTTTTGTTCTTCAAGTTTAAGTGAACAATGAGCCCCAATGGTTAATACTTTAACGGAAATTATTTGTAACTTGCGACAAGTAGAACAATGAATGGAAAAGGTAGACGGTTGAAATGTTTGTATATATTGCTTCCATATAGTCTAAGAAACATGTACGCAAAGCATCCAAACAGTACCATTCGCCAATTTTTTGTTCTTCAAGTTTAAGTGAACAATGAGCCCCAATGGTTAATCCTTTAACGGAAATTATTTGTAACTTGCGACAAGTAGAACAATGAATGGAACAGGTAGACGCTTGAAATCTTTGTATATATTGCTTCTATATAGTCTAAGAAACATATATGCAAAGCATCCAAACAGTACAATTCGACAATTTTTTGTTCTTCAAGTTTAGTGAACAATGAGTCACAATGGTTAATCCTTTATCGGAAATTATTTGTAACTTTCGACAAGTAGAACAATGAATGGAACAGGTAGGCGGGTGAAATCTTTGTATATATTACTTCTATATAGTCTAAGAAACATATATGCAAAGCATCCAAACAGTACAATTCGCCAATTTTTTGTTCTTGAAGTTTAATTGAACAATGAGCCCCAATGCTTAATCCGTTATCGGATATTATTTGTAACTTTCGACAAGTAGAACAATGAATGGAACAGGTAGACGGTTGAAATCTTTGTATATATTGCTTCTATATAGTCTAAGAAACCTATATGCAAAGCATCTAAACAGTGACATTCGCCAATTTTTTGATCTTCAAGTTTAAGTGAACAGCGAGCCCCAATGATAATCATGAAATGGAAATTATTTGTAACTTTCTACAAGTAGAACAATGAATAGTACATGTAGAGGGGTGAAATCTTTCTACATATTGCTTCTATATAATCTAAGAAAAATATATGCAAAGCATCCAAACAGTACAATTCGCCAATTATTTCATCTTCATGTTTAAGTCAACAACGAGCCCCATTGTTAATACTTTAACGGAAATTATTTGTAACTTCCGACAAGTAGCACAATGAATGGAACAGGTAGACGGTTGAAATCAATGTATATATTGCTTCTATATAGTCTAAGAAACATATATGCAAAGCATCCAAACAGTACCATTCGCCAATTCTTTGTTCTTCAAGTTTAAGTGAACAATGAGCTCCATTGTTAATCCTTTATCGGAAATTATTTGTAACTTTCGACAAGTAGAACAATGAATGGAACTGGTAGACGGTTGAAATCTTTGTATATATTGCTTCTATATAGTCAAAGAAACATATATGCAAAGCATCGAAACAGTACAATCCGCCAATTTTTTGTTCTTCAAGTTTAAGAGAACAATGAGCCCCAATGGTTAATCCTTTATCGGAAATTATTTGTAACTTTCGACAAGTAGAACAATGAATGGAACAGGTAGGCGGGTGAAATCTTTGTATATATTACTTCTATATAGTCTAAGAAACATATATGCAAAGCATCCAAACAGTACAATTCGCCAATTTTTTGTTCTTGAAGTTTAATTGAACAATGAGCCCCAATGCTTAATCCGTTATCGGATATTATTTGTAACTTTCGACAAGTAGAACAATGAATGGAACAGGTAGACGCTTGAAATCTTTGTATATATTGCTTCTATATAGTCTAAGAAACATATATGCAAAGCATCCAAACAGTACAATTCGACAATTTTTTGTTCTTCAAGTTTAGTGAACAATGAGCCACAATGGTTAATCCTTTATCGGAAATTATTTGTAATTTTCGACAAGTAGAACAATGAATGGAACAGGTAGACGGTTGAAATCTTTGTATATATTACTTCTATATAGTATAAGAAACATATATGCAAAGCATCCAAACAGTACCATTCGCCAATTTATTGTTCTTCAAGTTTAAGTGAACTACGAGCCCCATTGATAATCATGAAAGGGAAATTATTTGTAACTTTCTACACGTAGAACAATGGATAGAACAGGTAGACTGTTGAAATCTTTGTATATATTGCTTCTATATAGACTATGAAACATATATACAAATCATCCAAGCAGTACCATTCGCCAATTTTTTGTTCTTCAAGTTTAAGTGAACAATGAGCCCCAATGGTTAATCCTTTATAGGAAATTATTTGTAATTTTCGACAAGTCGAACAATGAATGGAACAGGTAGACGGTTGAAATCTTTGTATATATTGCTTCTATATAATCTGAGAAACATATATGCAAAGCATGCAAACAGTACCATTCGCCAATTTTTTGTTCTTCAAGTTTAAGTGAACAATGAGCCCCAATGTTTAATCCTTTATCGGAAATTATTTGTAACTTTCGACAAGAAGAACAATGAATGGAACAGGTAGACGGTTGAAATCTTTGTATATATTGCTTCTATATAGTCTAAGATACATATATGCAAAGCATCCAAACGGTACAAGTCGCCAATTTTTTAATCTTCAAGTTTAAGTGAACAACGAGCCCCATTGATAATCATGAAAGGGAAATTATTTATAAGTTTCTACAAGTAGAACAATGAATAGAACAGGTTGTCTGATGAAATCTTTGTATATATTGCTTCCATATAGTCTATGAAACATATATGCAAAGCATCCAAACAGTACAATTCGCGAATTAATTGTTCTTCAAGTTTAAGTGAACAACGATCCCCATTGTTAATCCTTTAACGGAAATTATTTGTAACTTTCGACAAGTAGAACAATGAATGGAACAGGTAGACGGTTGAAATCTTTGTATACATTGCTTCTATATGGTCTAAGAAACAAATATGCAAAGCATCCAAACAGTACCATTCGCCAATTTTTTGTTCTTCAAGTTTAAGTGAACAATGAGCCCCAATGTTTAATCCTTTATCGGAAATTATTTGTAACTTTCGACAAGTAGAACAATGAATGGAACAGGTAGACTTTTGAAATCTTTGTATATATTACTTCCATATAGTCTATGAAACATATATGCAAAGCATCCAAACGGTACAAGTCGCCAATTTTTTATTCTTCAAGTTTAAGTGAACAACGAGCCCCATTGATAATCATGAAAGGGAAATTATTTGTAAGTTTCTACAAGTAGAACAATGAATAGAACAGGTTGTCTGTTGAAATCTTTGTATATATTGCTTCCATATAGTCTATGAAACATATATGCAAAGCATCCAAACAGTACAATTCGCGAATTTATTGTTCTTCTAGTTTAAGTGAACAATGAGCCCCAATGTTTAATCCTTTATCGGAAATTATTTGTAACTTTCGACAAGTAGAACAATGAATGGAACAGGTAGACGGTTGAAATCTTTGTATATATTGCTTCTATATAGTCTAAGAAACATATATGCAAAGCATCGAAACAGTACAATTCGCCAATTTTTTGTTCTTCAAGTTTAAGAGAACAATGAGCCCCAATGTTTAATCCTTTATCGGAAATTATTTGTAACTCTCGACAAGTAGAACAATGAATGGAACAGGTAGACGGTTGAAATCTTTGTATATATTACTTCTATATAGTCTAAGAAACATATATGCAAAGCATCCAAACAGTACAATTCGCCAATTTTTTGTTCTTGAAGTTTAATTGAACAATGAGCCCCAATGCTTAATCCGTTATCGGATATTATTTGTAACTTTCGACAAGTAGAACAATGAATGGAACAGGTAGACGCTTGAAATCTTTGTATATATTGCTTCTATATAGTCTAAGAAACATATATGCAAAGCATCCAAACAGTACAATTCGACAATTTTTTGTTCTTCAAGTTTAGTGAACAATGAGCCACAATGGTTAATCCTTTATCGGAAATTATTTGTAATTTTCGACAAGTAGAACAATGAATGGAACAGGTAGACGGTTGAAATCTTTGTATATATTACTTCTATATAGTATAAGAAACATATATGCAAAGCATCCAAACAGTACCATTCGCCAATTTATTGTTCTTCAAGTTTAAGTGAACTACGAGCCCCATTGATAATCATGAAAGGGAAATTATTTGTAACTTTCTACACGTAGAACAATGGATAGAACAGGTAGACTGTTGAAATCTTTGTATATATTGCTTCTATATAGACTATGAAACATATATACAAATCATCCAAGCAGTACCATTCGCCAATTTTTTGTTCTTCAAGTTTAAGTGAACAATGAGCCCCAATGGTTAATCCTTTATAGGAAATTATTTGTAATTTTCGACAAGTCGAACAATGAATGGAACAGGTAGACGGTTGAAATCTTTGTATATATTGCTTCTATATAATCTGAGAAACATATATGCAAAGCATGCAAACAGTACCATTCGCCAATTTTTTGTTCTTCAAGTTTAAGTGAACAATGAGCCCCAATGTTTAATCCTTTATCGGAAATTATTTGTAACTTTCGACAAGAAGAACAATGAATGGAACAGGTAGACGGTTGAAATCTTTGTATATATTGCTTCTATATAGTCTAAGATACATATATGCAAAGCATCCAAACAGTACAATTCGCCAATTTTTGTTCTTCAAGTTTAAGTGAACAATGAGCCCCAATGTTTAATCCTTTATCGGAAATTATTTGTTACTTTCGACAAGTAGAACAATGAATGGAACAGGTAGACTGTTGAAATCTTTGTATATATTACTTCCATATAGTCTATGAAACATATATGCAAAGCATCCAAACGGTACAAGTCGCCAATTTTTTAATCTTCAAGTTTAAGTGAACAACGAGCCCCATTGATAATCATGAAAGGGAAATTATTTATAAGTTTCTACAAGTAGAACAATGAATAGAACAGGTTGTCTGATGAAATCTTTGTATATATTGCTTCCATATAGTCTATGAAACATATATGCAAAGCATCCAAACAGTACAATTCGCGAATTAATTGTTCTTCAAGTTTAAGTGAACAACGATCCCCATTGTTAATCCTTTAACGGAAATTATTTGTAACTTTCGACAAGTAGAACAATGAATGGAACAGGTAGACGGTTGAAATCTTTGTATACATTGCTTCTATATGGTCTAAGAAACAAATATGCAAAGCATCCAAACAGTACCATTCGCCAATTTTTTGTTCTTCAAGTTTAAGTGAACAATGAGCCCCAATGTTTAATCCTTTATCGGAAATTATTTGTAACTTTCGACAAGTAGAACAATGAATGGAACAGGTAGACTTTTGAAATCTTTGTATATATTACTTCCATATAGTCTATGAAACATATATGCAAAGCATCCAAACGGTACAAGTCGCCAATTTTTTATTCTTCAAGTTTAAGTGAACAACGAGCCCCATTGATAATCATGAAAGGGAAATTATTTGTAAGTTTCTACAAGTAGAACAATGAATAGAACAGGTTGTCTGTTGAAATCTTTGTATATATTGCTTCCATATAGTCTATGAAACATATATGCAAAGCATCCAAACAGTACAATTCGCGAATTTATTGTTCTTCTAGTTTAAGTGAACAATGAGCCCCAATGTTTAATCCTTTATCGGAAATTATTTGTAACTTTCGACAAGTAGAACAATGAATGGAACAGGTAGACGGTTGAAATCTTTGTATATATTGCTTCTATATAGTCTAAGAAACATATATGCAAAGCATCGAAACAGTACAATTCGCCAATTTTTTGTTCTTCAAGTTTAAGAGAACAATGAGCCCCAATGGTTAATCCTTTATCGGAAATTATTTGTAACTTTCGACAAGTAGAACAATGAATGGAACTGGTAGACGGTTGAAATCTTTGTATATATTGCTTCTATATAGTCAAAGAAACATATATGCAAAGCATCGAAACAGTACAATTCGCCAATTTTTTGTTCTTCAAGTTTAAGAGAACAATGAGCCCCAATGGTTAATCCTTTATCGGAAATTATTTGTAACTTTCGACAAGTAGAACAATGAATGGAACTGGTAGACGGTTGAAATCTTTGTATATATTGCTTCTATATAGTCAAAGAAACATATATGCAAAGCATCGAAACAGTACAATTCGCCAATTTTTTGTTCTTCAAGTTTAAGAGAACAATGAGCCCCAATGGTTAATCCTTTATCGGAAATTATTTGTAACTTTCGACAAGTAGAACAATGAATGGAACAGGTAGGCGGGTGAAATCTTTGTATATATTACTTCTATATAGTCTAAGAAACATATATGCAAAGCATCCAAACAGTACAATTCGCCAATTTTTTGTTCTTGAAGTTTAATTGAACAATGAGCCCCAATGCTTAATCCGTTATCGGATATTATTTGTAACTTTCGACAAGTAGAACAATGAATGGAACAGGTAGACGGTTGAAATCTTTGTATATATTGCTTCTATATAGTCTAAGAATCCTATATGCAAAGCATCTAAACAGTGACATTCGCCAATTTTTTGATCTTCAAGTTTAAGTGAACAGCGAGCCCCAATGATAATCATGAAATGGAAATTATTTGTAACTTTCTACAAGTAGAACAATGAATAGTACATGTAGACGGGTGAAATCTTTCTACATATTGCTTCTATATAATCTAAGAAAAATATATGCAAAGCATCCAAACAGTACAATTCGCCAATTATTTCATCTTCATGTTTAAGTCAACAACGAGCCCCATTGTTAATACTTTAACGGAAATTATTTGTAACTTCCGACAAGTAGCACAATGAATGGAACAGGTAGACGGTTGAAATCAATGTATATATTGCTTCTATATAGTCTAAGAAACATATATGCAAAGCATCCAAACAGTACCATTCGCCAATTCTTTGTTCTTCAAGTTTAAGTGAACAATGAGCTCCATTGTTAATCCTTTATCGGAAATTATTTGTAACTTTCGACAAGTAGAACAATGAATGGAACAGGTAGGCGGTTGAAATCTTGCTATATATTGCATCTATATAACCTAAGAAACATATATGCAAAGCATCCAAACAGTACCATTCGCCAATTTTTTGTTCGTCAAGTTTAAGTGAACAATGAGCCCCAATGTTTAATCCTTTATCGGAAATTATTTGTAACTCTCGACAAGTAGAACAATGAATGGAACAGGTAGACGGTTGAAATCTTTGTATGTATTGCTTCTATATAGTCTAAGAAACATATATGCAAAGCATCCAAACAGTACAATCCGCCAATTTTTTGTTCTTCAAGTTTGAGAGAACAATGAGCCCCAATGGTTAATCCTTTATCGGTAATTATTTGTAACTTTCGACAAGTAGAACAGTGAATGGAACTGGTAGACGGTTGAAATCTTTGTATATATTGCTTCTATATAGTCAAAGAAACATATATGCAAAGCATCGAAACACTACAATTCGCCAATTTTTTGTTCTTCAAGTTTAAGAGAACAATGAGCCCCAATGGTTAATCCTTTATCGGAAGTTGTTTGTAACTTTCGACAAGTAGAACAATGAATGGAACAGGTAGGCGGGTGAAATCTTTGTATATATTACTTCTATATAGTCTAAGAAACATATATGCAAAGCATCCAAACAGTACAATTCGCCAATTTTTTGTTCTTGAAGTTTAATTGAACAATGAGCCCCAATGCTTAATCCGTTATCGTATATTATTTGTAACTTTCGACAAGTAGAACAATGAATGGAACAGGTAGACGGTTGAAATCTTTGTATATATTGCTTCTATATAGTCTAAGAAACCTATATGCAAAGCATCTAAACAGTGACATTCGCCAATTTTTTGATCTTCAAGTTTAAGTGAACAGCGAGCACCAATGATAATCATGAAATGGAAATTATTTGTAACTTTCTACAAGTAGAACAATGAATAGTACATGTAGACGGGTGAAATCTTTCTACATATTGCTTCTATATAATCTAAGAAAAATATATGCAAAGCATCCAAACAGTACAATTCGCCAATTATTTCATCTTCATGTTTAAGTCAACAACTAGCCCCATTGTTAATACTTTAACGGAAATTATTTGTAACTTCCGACAAGTAGAACAATGAATGGAACAGGTAGACTTTTGAAATCTTTGTATATATTACTTCCATATAGTCTATGAAACATATATGCAAAGCATCCAAACGGTACAAGTCGCCAATTTTTTATTCTTCAAGTTTAAGTGAACAACGAGCCCCATTGATAATCATGAAAGGGAAATTATTTGTAAGTTTCTACAAGTAGAACAATGAATAGAACAGGTTGTCTGTTGAAATCTTTGTATATATTGCTTCCATATAGTCTATGAAACATATATGCAAAGCATCCAAACAGTACAATTCGCGAATTTATTGTTCTTCTAGTTTAAGTGAACAATGAGCCCCAATGTTTAATCCTTTATCGGAAATTATTTGTAACTTTCGACAAGTAGAACAATGAATGGAACAGGTAGACGGTTGAAATCCTTGTATATATTGCTTCTATATAGTCTAAGAAACATATATGCAAAGCGTCCAAACAGTACAATTCGCCAATTATTTGATCTTCAAGTTTAAGTGAACTACGTGCCCCATTGTTAATACTTTAACGGAAATTATTTGTAAATTTCGACAAGTAGAACAATGATTGGAACATGTAGACGGTTGAAATCTTTGTATATATTGCTTCCATATAGTCTAAGGAACATGTACGCAAAGCATCCAAACAGTACCATTTTCCAATTTTTTGGTCTTCAAGTTTAAGTGAACAATGAGCCCCAATGGTTAATCCTTTATCGGAAATTATTTGTAATTTTCGACAAGCAGAACAATGAATGGAAAAGGTAGACGGTTGAAATATTTGTATATATTGCTTCTATATAACATAAGAAACATATATGCAAATCATCCAAACAGTACAATTCGCCAATTATTTCATCTTCATGTTTAAGTGAACTACGAGCCCCATTGTTAATACTTTAACGGAAATTATTTGTAACTTGCGACAAGTAGAACAATGAGTGGAACAGGTAGACGGTTGAAATCAATGTATATATTGCTTCTATATAGTCTAAGAAACATATATGCAAAGCATCCAAACAGTACCATTCGCCAATTTTTTGTTCTTCAAGTTTAAGTGAACAATGAGCCACAATGTTTAATCCTTTATCGGAAATTATTTGTAATTTTCGACAAGTAGAACAATGAATGGAACAGGTAGACGGTTGAAATCATTGTATATATTGCTTCTATATAGTCTAAGAAACATATATGTAAAGCATCCAAACAGTACAATTCGACAATTTTTTGTTCTTCAAGTTTAAGTGAACAATGAGCCCCAATGGTTAATCCGTTATCGGAAATGATTTGTAACTTTCGACAAGTAGAACAATGAATGGAACAGGTAGACGGTTGAAATCTTTGTATATATTGCTTCTATATAGTCTAAGAAACATATATGCAAAGCATCCAAACAGTACCATTCGCCAATTTTTTGTTCTTCAAGTTTAAGTGAACTACGCGCCCCATTGTTAATCATTTAACGGAAATTATTTGTAAATTTCTACAAGTAAAACAATGAATGGAACAGGTAGACGGTTGAAATCAATGTATATATTGCTTTTATATAGTCTAAGAAACATATATGCAAAGCATCGAAACAGTACAATTCGCCAATTTTTTGTTCTTCAAGTTTAAGAGAACAATGAGCCCCAATGGTTAATCCTTTATCGGAAATTATTTGTAACTTTCGACAAGTAGAACAATGAATGGAACTGGTAGACGGTTGAAATCTTTGTATATATTGCTTCTATATAGTCAAAGAAACATATATGCAAAGCATCGAAACAGTACAATTCGCCAATTTTTTGTTCTTCAAGTTTAAGAGAACAATGAGCCCCAATGGTTAATCCTTTATCGGAAATTATTTGTAACTTTCGACAAGTAGAACAATGAATGGAACAGGTAGGCGGGTGAAATCTTTGTATATATTACTTCTATATAGTCTAAGAAACATATATGCAAAGCATCCAAACAGTACAATTCGCCAATTTTTTGTTCTTGAAGTTTAATTGAACAATGAGCCCCAATGCTTAATCCGTTATCGGATATTATTTGTAACTTTCGACAAGTAGAACAATGAATGGAACAGGTAGACGGTTGAAATCTTTGTATATATTGCTTCTATATAGTCTAAGAAACCTATATGCAAAGCATCTAAACAGTGACATTCGCCAATTTTTTGATCTTCAAGTTTAAGTGAACAGCGAGCCCCAATGATAATCATGAAATGGAAATTATTTGTAACTTTCTACAAGTAGAACAATGAATAGTACATGTAGACGGGTGAAATCTTTCTACATATTGCTTCTATATAATCTAAGAAAAATATATGCAAAGCATCCAAACAGTACAATTCGCCAATTATTTCATCTTCATGTTTAAGTCAACAACGAGCCCCATTGTTAATACTTTAACGGAAATTATTTGTAACTTCCGACAAGTAGCACAATGAATGGAACAGGTAGACGGTTGAAATCAATGTATATATTGCTTCTATATAGTCTAAGAAACATATATGCAAAGCATCCAAACAGTACCATTCGCCAATTCTTTGTTCTTCAAGTTTAAGTGAACAATGAGCTCCATTGTTAATCCTTTATCGGAAATTATTTGTAACTTTCGACAAGTAGAACAATGAATGGAACTGGTAGACGGTTGAAATCTTTGTATATATTGCTTCTATATAGTCAAAGAAACATATATGCAAAGCATCGAAACAGTACAATTCGCCAATTTTTTGTTCTTCAAGTTTAAGAGAACAATGAGCCCCAATGGTTAATCCTTTATCGGAAATTATTTGTAACTTTCGACAAGTAGAACAATGAATGGAACAGGTAGGCGGGTGAAATCTTTGTATATATTACTTCTATATAGTCTAAGAAACATATATGCAAAGCATCCAAACAGTACAATTCGCCAATTTTTTGTTCTTGAAGTTTAATTGAACAATGAGCCCCAATGCTTAATCCGTTATCGGATATTATTTGTAACTTTCGACAAGTAGAACAATGAATGGAACAGGTAGACGCTTGAAATCTTTGTATATATTGCTTCTATATAGTCTAAGAAACATATATGCAAAGCATCCAAACAGTACAATTCGACAATTTTTTGTTCTTCAAGTTTAGTGAACAATGAGCCACAATGGTTAATCCTTTATCGGAAATTATTTGTAATTTTCGACAAGTAGAACAATGAATGGAACAGGTAGACGGTTGAAATCTTTGTATATATTACTTCTATATAGTATAAGAAACATATATGCAAAGCATCCAAACAGTACCATTCGCCAATTTATTGTTCTTCAAGTTTAAGTGAACTACGAGCCCCATTGATAATCATGAAAGGGAAATTATTTGTAACTTTCTACACGTAGAACAATGGATAGAACAGGTAGACTGTTGAAATCTTTGTATATATTGCTTCTATATAGACTATGAAACATATATACAAATCATCCAAGCAGTACCATTCGCCAATTTTTTGTTCTTCAAGTTTAAGTGAACAATGAGCCCCAATGGTTAATCCTTTATAGGAAATTATTTGTAATTTTCGACAAGTCGAACAATGAATGGAACAGGTAGACGGTTGAAATCTTTGTATATATTGCTTCTATATAATCTGAGAAACATATATGCAAAGCATGCAAACAGTACCATTCGCCAATTTTTTGTTCTTCAAGTTTAAGTGAACAATGAGCCGCAATGTTTAATCCTTTATCGGAAATTATTTGTAACTTTCGACAAGAAGAACAATGAATGGAACAGGTAGACGGTTGAAATCTTTGTATAT
Source organism: Cerceris ruficornis (assembly GCA_963989415.1). NCBI lineage: Eukaryota > Metazoa > Arthropoda > Insecta > Hymenoptera > Crabronidae > Cerceris > Cerceris ruficornis. Next base: position 684,287 of record CAXDIW010000469.1, on the reverse strand, counting down.
ATTGCTTCTATATAGTCTAAGATACATATATGCAAAGCATCCAAACAGTACAATTCGCCAATTTTTGTTCTTCAAGTTTAAGTGAACAATGAGCCCCAATGTTTAATCCTTTATCGGAAATTATTTGTTACTTTCGACAAGTAGAACAATGAATGGAACAGGTAGACTGTTGAAATCTTTGTATATATTACTTCCATATAGTCTATGAAACATATATGCAAAGCATCCAAACGGTACAAGTCGCCAATTTTTTAATCTTCAAGTTTAAGTGAACAACGAGCCCCATTGATAATCATGAAAGGGAAATTATTTATAAGTTTCTACAAGTAGAACAATGAATAGAACAGGTTGTCTGTTGAAATCTTTGTATATATTGCTTCCATATAGTCTATGAAACATATATGCAAAGCATCCAAACAGTACAATTCGCGAATTTATTGTTCTTCAAGTTTAAGTGAACAACGATCCCCATTGTTAATCCTTTAACGGAAATTATTTGTAACTTTCGACAAGTAGAACAATGAATGGAACAGGTAGACGGTTGAAATCTTTGTATACATTGCTTCTATATGGTCTAAGAAACAAATATGCAAAGCATCCAAACAGTACCATTCGCCAATTTTTTGTTCTTCAAGTTTAAGTGAACAATGAGCCCCAATGTTTAATCCTTTATCGGAAATTATTTGTAACTTTCGACAAGTAGAACAATGAATGGAACAGGTAGACGGTTGAAATCTTTGTATATATTACTTCTATATAGTCAAAGAAACATATATGCAAAGCATCCAAACAGTACCATTCGCCAATTTATTGTTCTTCAAGTTTAAGTGAACAACGAGCCCCATTGTTAATCCTTTAACGGAAATTATTTGTAACTTTCGACAAGAAGAACAATGAATGGAACAGGTAGACGGTTGAAATCTTTGTATACATTGCTTCTATATGGTCTTAGAAACAAATATACAAAGCTTCCAAACAGTACCATTCGCCAATTTATTGTTCTTCAAGTTTAAGTGAACTACGCGCCCCATTGTTAATCATTTAACGGAAATTATTTGTAAATTTCTACAAGTAAAACAATGAATGGAACAGGTAGACGGTTGAAATCAATGTATATATTGCTTTTATATAGTCTAAGAAACATATATGCAAAGCATCGAAACAGTACAATTCGCCAATTTTTTGTTCTTCAAGTTTAAGAGAACAATGAGCCCCAATGGTTAATCCTTTATCGGAAATTATTTGTAACTTTTGACAAGTAGAACAATGAATGGAACTGGTAGACGGTTGAAATCTTTGTATATATTGCTTCTATATAGTCAAAGAAACATATATGCAAAGCATCGAAACAGTACAATTCGCCAATTTTTTGTTCTTCAAGTTTAAGAGAACAATGAGCCCCAATGGTTAATCCTTTATCGGAAATTATTTGTAACTTTCGACAAGTAGAACAATGAATGGAACAGGTAGGCGGGTGAAATCTTTGTATATATTACTTCTATATAGTCTAAGAAACATATATGCAAAGCATCCAAACAGTACAATTCGCCAATTTTTTGTTCTTGAAGTTTAATTGAACAATGAGCCCCAATGCTTAATCCGTTATCGGATATTATTTGTAACTTTCGACAAGTAGAACAATGAATGGAACAGGTAGACGGTTGAAATCTTTGTATATATTGCTTCTATATAGTCTAAGAATCCTATATGCAAAGCATCTAAACAGTGACATTCGCCAATTTTTTGATCTTCAAGTTTAAGTGAACAGCGAGCCCCAATGATAATCATGAAATGGAAATTATTTGTAACTTTCTACAAGTAGAACAATGAATAGTACATGTAGACGGGTGAAATCTTTCTACATATTGCTTCTATATAATCTAAGAAAAATATATGCAAAGCATCCAAACAGTACAATTCGCCAATTATTTCATCTTCATGTTTAAGTCAACAACGAGCCCCATTGTTAATACTTTAACGGAAATTATTTGTAACTTCCGACAAGTAGCACAATGAATGGAACAGGTAGACGGTTGAAATCAATGTATATATTGCTTCTATATAGTCTAAGAAACATATATGCAAAGCATCCAAACAGTACCATTCGCCAATTCTTTGTTCTTCAAGTTTAAGTGAACAATGAGCTCCATTGTTAATCCTTTATCGGAAATTATTTGTAACTTTCGACAAGTAGAACAATGAATGGAACTGGTAGACGGTTGAAATCTTTGTATATATTGCTTCTATATAGTCAAAGAAACATATATGCAAAGCATCGAAACAGTACAATTCGCCAATTTTTTGTTCTTCAAGTTTAAGAGAACAATGAGCCCCAATGGTTAATCCTTTATCGGAAATTATTTGTAACTTTCGACAAGTAGAACAATGAATGGAACATGTAGGCGGGTGAAATCTTTGTATATATTACTTCTATATAGTCTAAGAAACATATATGCAAAGCATCCAAACAGTACAATTCGCCAATTTTTTGTTCTTGAAGTTTAATTGAACAATGAGCCCCAATGCTTAATCCGTTATCGGATATTATTTGTAACTTTCGACAAGTAGAACAATGAATGGAACAGGTAGACGCTTGAAATCTTTGTATATATTGCTTCTATATAGTCTAAGAAACATATATGCAAAGCATCCAAACAGTACAATTCGACAATTTTTTGTTCTTCAAGTTTAGTGAACAATGAGCCACAATGGTTAATCCTTTATCGGAAATTATTTGTAATTTTCGACAAGTAGAACAATGAATGGAACAGGTAGACGGTTGAAATCTTTGTATATATTACTTCTATATAGTATAAGAAACATATATGCAAAGCATCCAAACAGTACCATTCGCCAATTTATTGTTCTTCAAGTTTAAGTGAACTACGAGCCCCATTGATAATCATGAAAGGGAAATTATTTGTAACTTTCTACACGTAGAACAATGGATAGAACAGGTAGACTGTTGAAATCTTTGTATATATTGCTTCTATATAGACTATGAAACATATATACAAATCATCCAAGCAGTACCATTCGCCAATTTTTTGTTCTTCAAGTTTAAGTGAACAATGAGCCCCAATGGTTAATCCTTTATAGGAAATTATTTGTAATTTTCGACAAGTCGAACAATGAATGGAACAGGTAGACGGTTGAAATCTTTGTATATATTGCTTCTATATAATCTGAGAAACATATATGCAAAGCATGCAAACAGTACCATTCGCCAATTTTTTGTTCTTCAAGTTTAAGTGAACAATGAGCCCCAATGTTTAATCCTTTATCGGAAATTATTTGTAACTTTCGACAAGAAGAACAATGAATGGAACAGGTAGACGGTTGAAATCTTTGTATATATTGCTTCTATATAGTCTAAGATACATATATGCAAAGCATCCAAACAGTACAATTCGCCAATTTTTGTTCTTCAAGTTTAAGTGAACAATGAGCCCCAATGTTTAATCCTTTATCGGAAATTATTTGTTACTTTCGACAAGTAGAACAATGAATGGAACAGGTAGACTGTTGAAATCTTTGTATATATTACTTCCATATAGTCTATGAAACATATATGCAAAGCATCCAAACGGTACAAGTCGCCAATTTTTTAATCTTCAAGTTTAAGTGAACAACGAGCCCCATTGATAATCATGAAAGGGAAATTATTTATAAGTTTCTACAAGTAGAACAATGAATAGAACAGGTTGTCTGTTGAAATCTTTGTATATATTGCTTCCATATAGTCTATGAAACATATATGCAAAGCATCCAAACAGTACAATTCGCGAATTTATTGTTCTTCAAGTTTAAGTGAACAACGATCCCCATTGTTAATCCTTTAACGGAAATTATTTGTAACTTTCGACAAGTAGAACAATGAATGGAACAGGTAGACGGTTGAAATCTTTGTATACATTGCTTCTATATGGTCTAAGAAACAAATATGCAAAGCATCCAAACAGTACCATTCGCCAATTTTTTGTTCTTCAAGTTTAAGTGAACAATGAGCCCCAATGTTTAATCCTTTATCGGAAATTATTTGTAACTTTCGACAAGTAGAACAATGAATGGAACAGGTAGACGGTTGAAATCTTTGTATATATTACTTCTATATAGTCAAAGAAACATATATGCAAAGCATCCAAACAGTACCATTCGCCAATTTATTGTTCTTCAAGTTTAAGTGAACAACGAGCCCCATTGTTAATCCTTTAACGGAAATTATTTGTAACTTTCGACAAGAAGAACAATGAATGGAACAGGTAGACGGTTGAAATCTTTGTATACATTGCTTCTATATGGTCTTAGAAACAAATATGCAAAGCTTCCAAACAGTACCATTCGCCAATTTATTGTTCTTCAAGTTTAAGTGAACTACGCGCCCCATTGTTAATCATTTAACGGAAATTATTTGTAAATTTCTACAAGTAAAACAATGAATGGAACAGGTAGACGGTTGAAATCAATGTATATATTGCTTTTATATAGTCTAAGAAACATATATGCAAAGCATCGAAACAGTACAATTCGCCAATTTTTTGTTCTTCAAGTTTAAGAGAACAATGAGCCCCAATGGTTAATCCTTTATCGGAAATTATTTGTAACTTTTGACAAGTAGAACAATGAATGGAACTGGTAGACGGTTGAAATCTTTGTATATATTGCTTCTATATAGTCAAAGAAACATATATGCAAAGCATCGAAACAGTACAATTCGCCAATTTTTTGTTCTTCAAGTTTAAGAGAACAATGAGCCCCAATGGTTAATCCTTTATCGGAAATTATTTGTAACTTTCGACAAGTAGAACAATGAATGGAACAGGTAGGCGGGTGAAATCTTTGTATATATTACTTCTATATAGTCTAAGAAACATATATGCAAAGCATCCAAACAGTACAATTCGCCAATTTTTTGTTCTTGAAGTTTAATTGAACAATGAGCCCCAATGCTTAATCCGTTATCGGATATTATTTGTAACTTTCGACAAGTAGAACAATGAATGGAACAGGTAGACGGTTGAAATCTTTGTATATATTGCTTCTATATAGTCTAAGAATCCTATATGCAAAGCATCTAAACAGTGACATTCGCCAATTTTTTGATCTTCAAGTTTAAGTGAACAGCGAGCCCCAATGATAATCATGAAATGGAAATTATTTGTAACTTTCTACAAGTAGAACAATGAATAGTACATGTAGACGGGTGAAATCTTTCTACATATTGCTTCTATATAATCTAAGAAAAATATATGCAAAGCATCCAAACAGTACAATTCGCCATTTATTTCATCTTCATGTTTAAGTCAACAACGAGCCCCATTGTTAATACTTTAACGGAAATTATTTGTAACTTCCGACAAGTAGCACAATGAATGGAACAGGTAGACGGTTGAAATCAATGTATATATTGCTTCTATATAGTCTAAGAAACATATATGCAAAGCATCCAAACAGTACCATTCGCCAATTCTTTGTTCTTCAAGTTTAAGTGAACAATGAGCTCCATTGTTAATCCTTTATCGGAAATTATTTGTAACTTTCGACAAGTAGAACAATGAATGGAACAGGTAGGCGGTTGAAATCTTGCTATATATTGCATCTATATAACCTAAGAAACATATATGCAAAGCATCCAAACAGTACCATTCGCCAATTTTTTGTTCGTCAAGTTTAAGTGAACAATGAGCCCCAATGTTTAATCCTTTATCGGAAATTATTTGTAACTCTCGACAAGTAGAACAATGAATGGAACAGGTAGACGGTTGAAATCTTTGTATGTATTGCTTCTATATAGTCTAAGAAACATATATGCAAAGCATCCAAACAGTACAATCCGCCAATTTTTTGTTCTTCAAGTTTAAGAGAACAATGAGCCCCAATGGTTAATCCTTTATCGGAAATTATTTGTAACTTTCGACAAGTAGAACAGTGAATGGAACTGGTAGACGGTTGAAATCTTTGTATATATTGCTTCTATATAGTCAAAGAAACATATATGCAAAGCATCGAAACAGTACAATTCGCCAATTTTTTGTTCTTCAAGTTTAAGAGAACAATGAGCCCCAATGGTTAATCCTTTATCGGAAGTTGTTTGTAACTTTCGACAAGTAGAACAATGAATGGAACAGGTAGGCGGGTGAAATCTTTGTATATATTACTTCTATATAGTCTAAGAAACATATATGCAAAGCATCCAAACAGTACAATTCGCCAATTTTTTGTTCTTGAAGTTTAATTGAACAATGAGCCCCAATGCTTAATCCGTTATCGGATATTATTTGTAACTTTCGACAAGTAGAACAATGAATGGAACAGGTAGACGGTTGAAATCTTTGTATATATTGCTTCTATATAGTCTAAGAAACCTATATGCAAAGCATCTAAACAGTGACATTCGCCAATTTTTTGATCTTCAAGTTTAAGTGACCAGCGAGCACCAATGATAATCGTGAAATGGAAATTATTTGTAACTTTCTACAAGTAGAAAAATGAATAGTACATGTAGACGGGTGAAATCTTTCTACATATTGCTTCTATATAATCTAAGAAAAATATATGCAAAGCATCCAAACAGTACAATTCGCCAATTATTTCATCTTCATGTTTAAGTCAACAACTAGCCCCATTGTTAATACTTTAACGGAAATTATTTGTAACTTCCGACAAGTAGAACAATGAATGGAACAGGTAGACTTTTGAAATCTTTGTATATATTACTTCCATATAGTCTATGAAACATATATGCAAAGCATCCAAACGGTACAAGTCGCCAATTTTTTATTCTTCAAGTTTAAGTGAACAACGAGCCCCATTGATAATCATGAAAGGGAAATTATTTGTAAGTTTCTACAAGTAGAACAATGAATAGAACAGGTTGTCTGTTGAAATCTTTGTATATATTGCTTCCATATAGTCTATGAAACATATATGCAAAGCATCCAAACAGTACAATTCGCGAATTTATTGTTCTTCTAGTTTAAGTGAACAATGAGCCCCAATGTTTAATCCTTTATCGGAAATTATTTGTAACTTTCGACAAGTAGAACAATGAATGGAACAGGTAGACGGTTGAAATCCTTGTATATATTGCTTCTATATAGTCTAAGAAACATATATGCAAAGCGTCCAAACAGTACAATTCGCCAATTATTTGATCTTCAAGTTTAAGTGAACTACGTGCCCCATTGTTAATACTTTAACGGAAATTATTTGTAAATTTCGACAAGTAGAACAATGATTGGAACATGTAGACGGTTGAAATCTTTGTATATATTGCTTCCATATAGTCTAAGGAACATGTACGCAAAGCATCCAAACAGTACCATTTTCCAATTTTTTGGTCTTCAAGTTTAAGTGAACAATGAGCCCCAATGGTTAATCCTTTATCGGAAATTATTTGTAATTTTCGACAAGCAGAACAATGAATGGAAAAGGTAGACGGTTGAAATATTTGTATATATTGCTTCTATATAATATAAGAAACATATATGCAAATCATCCAAACAGTACAATTCGCCAATTATTTCATCTTCATGTTTAAGTGAACTACGAGCCCCATTGTTAATACTTTAACGGAAATTATTTGTAACTTGCGACAAGTAGCACAATGAGTGGAACAGGTAGACGGTTGAAATCAATGTATATATTGCTTCTATATAGTCTAAGAAACATATATGCAAAGCATCCAAACAGTACCATTCGCCAATTTTTTGTTCTTCAAGTTTAAGTGAACAATGAGCCAGAATGTTTAATCCTTTATCGGAAATTATTTGTAATTTTCGACAAGTAGAACAATGAATGGAACAGGTAGACGGTTGAAATCATTGTATATATTGCTTCTATATAGTCTAAGAAACATATATGCAAAGCATCCAAACAGTACAATTCGACAATTTTTTGTTCTTCTAGTTTAAGTGAACAATGAGCCCCAATGGTTAATCCGTTATCGGAAATGATTTGTAACTTTCGACAAGTAGAACAATGAATGGAACAGGTAGACGGTTGAAATCTTTGTATATATTGCTTCTATATAGTCTAAGAAACATATATGCAAAGCATCCAAACAGTACCATTCGCCAATTTTTTGTTCTTCAAGTTTAAGTGAACTACGCGCCCCATTGTTAATCATTTAACGGAAATTATTTGTAAATTTCTACAAGTAAAACAATGAATGGAACAGGTAGACGGTTGAAATCAATGTATATATTGCTTTTATATAGTCTAAGAAACATATATGCAAAGCATCGAAACAGTACAATTCGCCAATTTTTTGTTCTTCAAGTTTAAGAGAACAATGAGCCCCAATGGTTAATCCTTTATCGGAAATTATTTGTAACTTTCGACAAGTAGAACAATGAATGGAACTGGTAGACGGTTGAAATCTTTGTATATATTGCTTCTATATAGTCAAAGAAACATATATGCAAAGCATCGAAACAGTACAATTCGCCAATTTTTTGTTCTTCAAGTTTAAGAGAACAATGAGCCCCAATGGTTAATCCTTTATCGGAAATTATTTGTAACTTTCGACAAGTAGAACAATGAATGGAACAGGTAGGCGGGTGAAATCTTTGTATATATTACTTCTATATAGTCTAAGAAACATATATGCAAAGCATCCAAACAGTACAATTCGCCAATTTTTTGTTCTTGAAGTTTAATTGAACAATGAGCCCCAATGCTTAATCCGTTATCGGATATTATTTGTAACTTTCGACAAGTAGAACAATGAATGGAACAGGTAGACGGTTGAAATCTTTGTATATATTGCTTCTATATAGTCTAAGAAACCTATATGCAAAGCATCTAAACAGTGACATTCGCCAATTTTTTGATCTTCAAGTTTAAGTGAACAGCGAGCCCCAATGATAATCATGAAATGGAAATTATTTGTAACTTTCTACAAGTAGAACAATGAATAGTACATGTAGACGGGTGAAATCTTTCTACATATTGCTTCTATATAATCTAAGAAAAATATATGCAAAGCATCCAAACAGTACAATTCGCCAATTATTTCATCTTCATGTTTAAGTCAACAACGAGCCCCATTGTTAATACTTTAACGGAAATTATTTGTAACTTCCGACAAGTAGCACAATGAATGGAACAGGTAGACGGTTGAAATCAATGTATATATTGCTTCTATATAGTCTAAGAAACATATATGCAAAGCATCCAAACAGTACCATTCGCCAATTCTTTGTTCTTCAAGTTTAAGTGAACAATGAGCTCCATTGTTAATCCTTTATCGGAAATTATTTGTAACTTTCGACAAGTAGAACAATGAATGGAACAGGTAGGCGGTTGAAATCTTGCTATATATTGCTTCTATATAACCTAAGAAACATATATGCAAAGCATCCAAACAGTACCATTCGCCAATTTTTTGTTCTTCAAGTTTAAGTGAACAATGAGCCCCATTGTTAATCCTTTAACGGAAATTAATTGTAACTTTCTACAAGTAGAACAATGATTGGAAGACTTAGACGGTTGAAATCTTTGTATATATTGCTTCTATATAGTCTAAGAAACATATATGCAAAGCATCCAAACAGTACCATTCCCCAATTTTTTGTTCTTCAAGTTTAAGTGAACAACGAGCCCCATTGATAATCATGAAACGGAAATTATTTGTAACTTTCGACATGTAGAACAATGAATGGAACAGGTAGACGGTTGAAATCATTATATATATCTTGCTTCTATATAGTCTAAGAAAAATATATGCATAGCATCCAAACAGTACAATTCGCCAATTTATTGTTCTTCAAGTTTAATTGAACAGCGAGCCCCATTGATAATCATGAAACGGAAATTATTTGTAACTTTCGACATGTAGAACAATGATTGGAACAGGTAGACGGTTGAAATATTTGTATATATTGCTTCCGTATAGTCTAAGAAACATATATGCAAAGCATCCGAACAGTACCATTCGCCAATTTTTTGTTCTTCAAGGTTAAGTGAACAATGAGCCCCATTGTTAGTTCTTTATCGTAAATTATTTGTAACTTTCGACAAGTAGAACAATGAATGGAACAGGTAGACGGTTGAAATCTTTGAATATATTGCTTCTATATAGTCTAAGAAACATATATGCAAAGCATCCAAACAGTACAATTCGCCAATTTTTTGTTCTTCAAGTTTAAGTGAACAATGAACCCTAATGGTTAATCCTTTATCGGAAATTATTTGTAACTTTCGATAAGTAGAACATTGAATGGAACAGGTAGACGGTTGAAATCTTTGAATATATTGCTTCTATATATTGTAAGAAACATATATGCAAAGCATCCAAACAGTACAATTCGCCAATTTATTGTTCTTCAAGTTTAAGTGAACAACGAGCCCCATTGTTAATCCTTAAAAGGAAATTATTTGTAAATTTCGACAAGTAGAACAATGATTGGAACACGTAGACGGTTGAAATCTTTGTATATATTGCTTCCATATAGTCTAAGAAACTTGTACGCAAAGCATCCAAACAGTACCATTCGCCATTTTTTGTTTTTCAAGTTTAAGTGAGCAATGAGCCAAAATGGTTAATCCTTTATCGGAAATTATTTGTAATTTTCGACAAGTAGAACAATGATTGGAACACGTAGACGGTTGAAAACTTTGTATATATTGCTTCCATATAGTCTAAGAAACATATATGCAAAGCATCCAAACAGTACCATTCGCCAATTTTTTGTTCTTCAAGTTTAAGTGAACTATATGCCCCATTGTTAATCCTTTAAAGCAAATTATTTGTAAATTTCAACAAGTAGAACAATGAATGGAACAGGTAGACGGTTGAAATCATTGTATATATTGCTTCAGTGTAGCCTAAGAAACATATATGCAAAGCATCCAAACAGTACAAGTCGCCAATTCATTGTTCTTCAAGTTTAAGTGAACAACGAGCCCCATTGTTAATCCTTTAAAGGAAATTATTTGTAACTTTCGACAAGTAGAACAAGGAATGGAACAGGTAGACGGTTGATATCATTGTATATATTGCTTCTATATAGTCTAGGAAACATATGTGCAAAGCATCCAAACAGTACAATTCGCCAATTTTTTGTTCTTCAAGTTTAAGTGAACTACGAGCCCCATTGTTAATTCTTTAAAGGAAATTAGTTGTAAATTTCGACAAGTAGAACAATGAATGGAACAGGTAGACTGTTGAAATCATTGTATATATTGCTTCTATATAGTCTAAGAAACATATGTGCAAAGCATCCAAACAGTACAATTCGCCAATTTATTTTTCTTCAAGTTTAAGTGAACTACGATCCCCATTGTTAATCCTTTAACGGAAATTCTTTGTAACTTTCGACAAGTAAAACAATGAATGGAACAGGTAGACGGTTGATATCATTGTATATATTGCTTCAGTATAGCCTAAGAAACATATATGCAAAGCATCCAAACAGTACCAGTCGCCAATTCATTGTTCTTCAAGTTTAAGTGAACAACGAGCCCCATTGTTAATCCTTTCAAGGAAATTATTTGTATATTTCGACAAGTAGAACAGTGACTGGAACAGGTGACGGTTGAAATCATTGTATATATTGCTTCTATATAGTCTAAGAAACATATATGCAAAGCATCCAAACAGTACAATTCGCCAATTTATTGTTCTTCAAGTTTAAGTGAACTACGATCCCCATTGTAATTCCTTTAAAGGAAATTATTTGTAAATTTCGACAAGTAGAACAATGAATGGAACAGGTAGAGGGATGAAATCTTTGTATATATTGCATCTATATAGTCTAAGAAACATATATGCAAAGCATCCAAACAGTACCAGTCGCCAATTTTTTGTTCTTCTAGTTTAAGTGAACAACGAACCCCATTGATAATCATGAAAGGGAAATTATTTGTAAGTTTCTACATGTAGAACAATGAATAGAACAGGTTGTCTGTTGAAATCTTTGTATATATTGCTTCCATATAGTCTATGAAACATATATGCAAAGCATCTAAACAGTACAATTCGCCAATTTTTTGTTCTTCAAGTTTAAGTGAACTACGAGCCCCATTGTTAATCCTTTAAAGGAAATTATTTGTAAATTTCGACAAGTAGAACAATGAATAGTACAGGTAGACGGGTGAAATCTTTCTATATATTGCTTCTAAATAGTCCAAGAAACATATATGCAAAGCATCCAAACAGTACAATTCGCCAATTTTTTGTTCTTCAAGTTTAAGTGAACTACGAGCCCCATTGTTAATCCTTTAAAGGAAATTATTTGTAACTTTCGTCATGTAGAACAATGAATGGAACAGGTAGACGGTTGAAATATTTGTATATATTGCTTCCGTATAGTCTAAGAAACATATATGCAAAGCATCCAAACAGTACCATTCGCCAATTTTTTGTTCTTCAAGGTTAAGTGAACAATGAGCCCCATTGTTAATTCTATATCGGAAATTATTTGTAACTTTCGACAAGTAGAACAAAGAATGGAACAGGTAGACGGTTGAAATCTTTGAATATATTGCTTCTATATAGTCTAAGAAACTTATATGCAAAGCATCCAAACAGTACAATTCGCCAATTTTTTGTTCTTCAAGTTTAAGTGAACAATGAGCCCCAATGGTTAATCCTTTATCGGAAATTATTTGTAACTTTCGACAAGTAGAACAATGAAGGGAACAGGTAGACGGTTGAAATCATTATATATATATATATTGCTTCTATATAGTCTAAGAAACTTATATGCATAGCATCCAAACAGTACAATTCGCCAATTTATTGTTCTTCAAGTTTAATTGAACAGCGAGCCCCATTGATAATCATGAAATGGGAATTATTTGTGACTTTCTACAAGTCGAACAATGAATAGTACAGGTAGACGGGTGAAATCTTTCTATATATTGCTTCTAAATAGTCTAAGAAACATATTTGCGAATCATCCAAACAGTACCATTCGCCAATATTTTGTTCTTCAAGTTTAAGTGAACAATGAGCCCCATTGTTAATCCTTTATCGGAAATTATTTGTAACTTTCGACAAGTAGAACAATGAATGGAACTGGTAGACGGTTGAAATCTTTGTATATATTGCTTCTATATAGTCAAAGAAACATATATGCAAAGCATCGAAACAGTACAATTCGCCAATTTTTTGTTCTTCAAGTTTAAGAGAACAATGAGCCCCAATGGTTAATCCTTTATCGGAAATTATTTGTAACTTTCGACAAGTAGAACAATGAATGGAACAGGTAGGCGGGTGAAATCTTTGTATATATTACTTCTATATAGTCTAAGAAACATATATGCAAAGCATCCAAACAGTACAATTCGCCAATTTTTTGTTCTTGAAGTTTAATTGAACAATGAGCCCCAATGCTTAATCCGTTATCGGATATTATTTGTAACTTTCGACAAGTAGAACAATGAATGGAACAGGTAGACGGTTGAAATCTTTGTATATATTGCTTCTATATAGTCTAAGAAACCTATATGCAAAGCATCTAAACAGTGACATTCGCCAATTTTTTGATCTTCAAGTTTAAGTGAACAGCGAGCCCCAATGATAATCATGAAATGGAAATTATTTGTAACTTTCTACAAGTAGAACAATGAATAGTACATGTAGACGGGTGAAATCTTTCTACATATTGCTTCTATATAATCTAAGAAAAATATATGCAAAGCATCCAAACAGTACAATTCGCCAATTATTTCATCTTCATGTTTAAGTCAACAACGAGCCCCATTGTTAATACTTTAACGGAAATTATTTGTAACTTCCGACAAGTAGCACAATGAATGGAACAGGTAGACGGTTGAAATCAATGTATATATTGCTTCTATATAGTCTAAGAAACATATATGCAAAGCATCCAAACAGTACCATTCGCCAATTCTTTGTTCTTCAAGTTTAAGTGAACAATGAGCTCCATTGTTAAACCTTTATCGGAAATTATTTGTAACTTTCGACAAGTAGAACAATGAATGGAACAGGTAGGCGGTTGAAATCTTGCTATATATTGCTTCTATATAACCTAAGAAACATATATGCAAAGCATCCAAACAGTACCATTCGCCAATTTTTTGTTCTTCAAGTTTAAGTGAACAATGAGCCCCATTGTTAATCCTTTAACGGAAATTAATTGTAACTTTCTACAAGTAGAACAATGATTGGAAGACTTAGACGGTTGAAATCTTTGTATATATTGCTTCTATATAGTCTAAGAAACATATATGCAAAGCATCCAAACAGTACCATTCCCCAATTTTTTGTTCTTCAAGTTTAAGTGAACAACGAGCCCCATTGATAATCATGAAACGGAAATTATTTGTAACTTTCGACATGTAGAACAATGAATGGAACAGGTAGACGGTTGAAATCATTATATATATCTTGCTTCTATATAGTTTAAGAAAAATATATGCATAGCATCCAAACAGTACAATTCGCCAATTTATTGTTCTTCAAGTTTAATTGAACAGCGAGCCCCATTGATAATCATGAAATGGGAATTATTTGTGACTTTCTACAAGTCGAACAATGAATAGTACAGGTAGACGGGTGAAATCTTTCTATATATTGCTTCTAAATAGTCTAAGAAACATATTTGCGAATCATCCAAACAGTACCATTCGCCAATTTTTTGTTCTTCAAGTTTAAGTCAACAATGAGCCCCATTGTTAATCCTTTAACGGAAATTAATTGTAAATTTCTACAAGTAGAACAATGATTGGAACCCGCAGACGGTTGAAATCTTTGTATATATTGCTCCTATATAGTCTAAGAAACATATGTGCAAAGCATCCAAACAGTACCATTCGCCAATTTTTTGTTCTTCAAGTTTAAGTGAACAACGAGCCCCATTGATAATCATGAAACGGAAATTATTTGTAACTTTCGACATGTAGAACAATGAATGGAACAGGTAGACGGTTGAAATATTTGTATATATTGCTTCCGTATAGTCTAAGAAACATATATGCAAAGCATCCAAACAGTACCATTCGCCAATTTTTTGTTCTTCAAGGTTAAGTGAACAATGAGCCCCATTGTTAGTTCTTTATCGTAAATTATTTGTAACTTTCGACAAGTAGAACAATGAATCGAACAGGTAGACGGTTGAAATCTTTGAATATATTGCTTCTATATAGTCTAAGAAACATATATGCAAAGCATCCAAACAGTACAATTCGCCAATTTTTTGTTCTTCAAGTTTAAGTGAACAATGAACCCTAATGGTTAATCCTTTATCGGAAATTATTTGTAACTTTCGATAAGTAGAACATTGAATGGAACAGGTAGACGGTTGAAATCTTTGAATATATTGCTTCTATATATTGTAAGAAACATATATGCAAAGCATCCAAACAGTACAATTCGCCAATTTATTGTTCTTCAAGTTTAAGTGAACAACGAGCCCCATTGTTAATCCTTTAAAGGAAATTATTTGTAAATTTCGACAAGTAGAACAATGATTGGAACACGTAGACGGTTGAAATCTTTGTATATATTGCTTCCATATAGTCTAAGAAACTTGTACGCAAAGCATCCAAACAGTACCATTCGCCATTTTTTGTTTTTCAAGTTTAAGTGAGCAATGAGCCAAAATGGTTAATCCTTTATCGGAAATTATTTGTAATTTTCGACAAGTAGAACAATGATTGGAACACGTAGACGGTTGAAAACTTTGTATATATTGCTTCCATATAGTCTAAGAAACATATATGCAAAGCATCCAAACAGTACCATTCGCCAATTTTTTGTTCTTCAAGTTTAAGTGAACTATATGCCCCATTGTTAATCCTTTAAAGCAAATTATTTGTAAATTTCAACAAGTAGAACAATGAATGGAACAGGTAGACGGTTGAAATCATTGTATATATTGCTTCAGTGTAGCCTAAGAAACATATATGCAAAGCATCCAAACAGTACAAGTCGCCAATTCATTGTTCTTCAAGTTTAAGTGAACAACGAGCCCCATTGTTAATCCTTTAAAGGAAATTATTTCTAACTTTCGACAAGTAGAACAAGGAATGGAACAGGTAGACGGTTGATATCATTGTATATATTGCTTCTATATAGTCTAGGAAACATATGTGCAAAGCATCCAAACAGTACAATTCGCCAATTTTTTGTTCTTCAAGTTTAAGTGAACTACGAGCCCCATTGTTAATTCTTTAAAGGAAATTAGTTGTAAATTTCGACAAGTAGAACAATGAATGGAACAGGTAGACTGTTGAAATCATTGTATATATTGCTTCTATATAGTCTAAGAAACATATGTGCAAAGCATCCAAACAGTACAATTCGCCAATTTATTTTTCTTCAAGTTTAAGTGAACTACGATCCCCATTGTTAATCCTTTAACGGAAATTCTTTGTAACTTTCGACAAGTAAAACAATGAATGGAACAGGTAGACGGTTGATATCATTGTATATATTGCTTCAGTATAGCCTAAGAAACATATATGCAAAGCATCCAAACAGTACCAGTCGCCAATTCATTGTTCTTCAAGTTTAAGTGAACAACGAGCCCCATTGTTAATCCTTTAAAGGAAATTATTTGTATATTTCGACAAGTAGAACAGTGACTGGAACAGGTGACGGTTGAAATCATTATATATATATATATTGCTTCTATATAGTCTAAGAAACTTATATGCATAGCATCCAAACAGTACAATTCGCCAATTTATTGTTCTTCAAGTTTAATTGAACAGCGAGCCCCATTGATAATCATGAAATGGGAATTATTTGTGACTTTCTACAAGTCGAACAATGAATAGTACAGGTAGACGGGTGAAATCTTTCTATATATTGCTTCTAAATAGTCTAAGAAACATATTTGCGAATCATCCAAACAGTACCATTCGCCAATATTTTGTTCTTCAAGTTTAAGTGAACAATGAGCCCCATTGTTAATCCTTTAACGGAAATTAATTGTAAATTTCTACAAGTAGAACAATGATTGGAACCCGTAGACGGTTGAAATCTTTGTATATATTGCTCCTATATAGTCTAAGAAACATATGTGCAAAGCATCCAAACAGTACCATTCGCCAATTTTTTGTTCTTCAAGTTTAAGTGAACAACGAGCCCCATTGATAATCATGAAACGGAAATTATTTGTAACTTTCGACATGTAGAACAATGAATGGAACAGGTAAACGGTTGAAATAACTGTATATATTGCTTCCATATAGTCTAAGAAACATATATGCAAAGCATCCAAACAGTACCATTCGCCAATTTTTTGTTCTTCAAGTTTAAGTGAACAATGTGCCCCATTGTTAATCCTTTAACGGAAATTAATTGTAACTTTCTACAAGTAGAACAATGATTGGAAGACTTAGACGGTTGAAATCTTTGTATATATTGCTTCTATATAGTCTAGGAAACATATATGCAAAGCATCCAAACAGTACCATTCGCCAATTTTTTGTTCTTCAAGTTTAAGTGAACAACGAGCCCCATTGATAATCATGAAACGGAAATTATTTGTAACTTTCGACATGTAGAACAATGAATGGAACAGGTAGACGGTTGAAATCATTATATATATATTGCTTCTATATAGTCTAAGAAAAATATATGCATAGCATCCAAACAGTACAATTCGCCAATTTATTGTTCTTCAAGTTTAATTGAACAGCGAGCCCCATTGATAATCATGAAATGGGAATTATTTGTGACTCTCTACAAGTCGAACAATGAATAGTACAGGTAGACGGGTGAAATCTTTCTATATATTGCTTCTAAATAGTCTAAGAAACATATTTGCGAATCATCCAAACAGTACCATTCGCCAATTTTTTGTTTTTCAAGTTTAAGTGAGCAATGAGCCAAAATGGTTAATCCTTTATCGGAAATTATTTGTAATTTTCGACAAGTAGAACAATGATTGGAACACGTAGACGGTTGAAAACTTTGTATATATTGCTTCCATATAGTCTAAGAAACATATATGCAAAGCATCCAAACAGTACCATTCGCCAATTTTTTGTTCTTCAAGTTTAAGTGAACTATATGCCCCATTGTTAATCCTTAAAAGGAAATTATTTGTAAATTTCGACAAGTAGAACAATGAATGGAACAGGTAGGCGGTTGAAATCTTGCTATATATTGCTTCTATATAACCTAAGAAACATATATGCAAAGCATCCAAACAGTACCATTCGCCAATTTTTTGTTCTTCAAGTTTAAGTGAACAATGAGCCCCATTGTTAATCCTTTAACGGAAATTAATTGTAACTTTCTACAAGTAGAACAATGATTGGAAGACTTAGACGGTTGAAATCTTTGTATATATTGCTTCTATATAGTCTAAGAAACATATATGCAAAGCATCCAAACAGTACCATTCCCCAATTTTTTGTTCTTCAAGTTTAAGTGAACAACGAGCCCCATTGATAATCATGAAACGGAAATTATTTGTAACTTTCGACATGTAGAACAATGAATGGAACAGGTAGACGGTTGAAATCATTATATATATCTTGCTTCTATATAGTTTAAGAAAAATATATGCATAGCATCCAAACAGTACAATTCGCCAATTTATTGTTCTTCAAGTTTAATTGAACAGCGAGCCCCATTGATAATCATGAAATGGGAATTATTTGTGACTTTCTACAAGTCGAACAATGAATAGTACAGGTAGACGGGTGAAATCTTTCTATATATTGCTTCTAAATAGTCTAAGAAACATATTTGCGAATCATCCAAACAGTACCATTCGCCAATTTTTTGTTCTTCAAGTTTAAGTCAACAATGAGCCCCATTGTTAATCCTTTAACGGAAATTAATTGTAAATTTCTACAAGTAGAACAATGATTGGAACCCGCAGACGGTTGAAATCTTTGTATATATTGCTCCTATATAGTCTAAGAAACATATGTGCAAAGCATCCAAACAGTACCATTCGCCAATTTTTTGTTCTTCAAGTTTAAGTGAACAACGAGCCCCATTGATAATCATGAAACGGAAATTATTTGTAACTTTCGACATGTAGAACAATGAATGGAACAGGTAGACGGTTGAAATATTTGTATATATTGCTTCCGTATAGTCTAAGAAACATATATGCAAAGCATCCAAACAGTACCATTCGCCAATTTTTTGTTCTTCAAGGTTAAGTGAACAATGAGCCCCATTGTTAGTTCTTTATCGTAAATTATTTGTAACTTTCGACAAGTAGAACAATGAATCGAACAGGTAGACGGTTGAAATCTTTGAATATATTGCTTCTATATAGTCTAAGAAACATATATGCAAAGCATCCAAACAGTACAATTCGCCAATTTTTTGTTCTTCAAGTTTAAGTGAACAATGAACCCTAATGGTTAATCCTTTATCGGAAATTATTTGTAACTTTCGATAAGTAGAACATTGAATGGAACAGGTAGACGGTTGAAATCTTTGAATATATTGCTTCTATATATTGTAAGAAACATATATGCAAAGCATCCAAACAGTACAATTCGCCAATTTATTGTTCTTCAAGTTTAAGTGAACAACGAGCCCCATTGTTAATCCTTTAAAGGAAATTATTTGTAAATTTCGACAAGTAGAACAATGATTGGAACACGTAGACGGTTGAAATCTTTGTATATATTGCTTCCATATAGTCTAAGAAACTTGTACGCAAAGCATCCAAACAGTACCATTCGCCATTTTTTGTTTTTCAAGTTTAAGTGAGCAATGAGCCAAAATGGTTAATCCTTTATCGGAAATTATTTGTAATTTTCGACAAGTAGAACAATGATTGGAACACGTAGACGGTTGAAAACTTTGTATATATTGCTTCCATATAGTCTAAGAAACATATATGCAAAGCATCCAAACAGTACCATTCGCCAATTTTTTGTTCTTCAAGTTTAAGTGAACTATATGCCCCATTGTTAATCCTTTAAAGCAAATTATTTGTAAATTTCAACAAGTAGAACAATGAATGGAACAGGTAGACGGTTGAAATCATTGTATATATTGCTTCAGTGTAGCCTAAGAAACATATATGCAAAGCATCCAAACAGTACAAGTCGCCAATTCATTGTTCTTCAAGTTTAAGTGAACAACGAGCCCCATTGTTAATCCTTTAAAGGAAATTATTTCTAACTTTCGACAAGTAGAACAAGGAATGGAACAGGTAGACGGTTGATATCATTGTATATATTGCTTCTATATAGTCTAGGAAACATATGTGCAAAGCATCCAAACAGTACAATTCGCCAATTTTTTGTTCTTCAAGTTTAAGTGAACTACGAGCCCCATTGTTAATTCTTTAAAGGAAATTAGTTGTAAATTTCGACAAGTAGAACAATGAATGGAACAGGTAGACTGTTGAAATCATTGTATATATTGCTTCTATATAGTCTAAGAAACATATGTGCAAAGCATCCAAACAGTACAATTCGCCAATTTATTTTTCTTCAAGTTTAAGTGAACTACGATCCCCATTGTTAATCCTTTAACGGAAATTCTTTGTAACTTTCGACAAGTAAAACAATGAATGGAACAGGTAGACGGTTGATATCATTGTATATATTGCTTCAGTATAGCCTAAGAAACATATATGCAAAGCATCCAAACAGTACCAGTCGCCAATTCATTGTTCTTCAAGTTTAAGTGAACAACGAGCCCCATTGTTAATCCTTTAAAGGAAATTATTTGTATATTTCGACAAGTAGAACAGTGACTGGAACAGGTGACGGTTGAAATCATTATATATATATATATTGCTTCTATATAGTCTAAGAAACTTATATGCATAGCATCCAAACAGTACAATTCGCCAATTTATTGTTCTTCAAGTTTAATTGAACAGCGAGCCCCATTGATAATCATGAAATGGGAATTATTTGTGACTTTCTACAAGTCGAACAATGAATAGTACAGGTAGACGGGTGAAATCTTTCTATATATTGCTTCTAAATAGTCTAAGAAACATATTTGCGAATCATCCAAACAGTACCATTCGCCAATATTTTGTTCTTCAAGTTTAAGTGAACAATGAGCCCCATTGTTAATCCTTTAACGGAAATTAATTGTAAATTTCTACAAGTAGAACAATGATTGGAACCCGTAGACGGTTGAAATCTTTGTATATATTGCTCCTATATAGTCTAAGAAACATATGTGCAAAGCATCCAAACAGTACCATTCGCCAATTTTTTGTTCTTCAAGTTTAAGTGAACAACGAGCCCCATTGATAATCATGAAACGGAAATTATTTGTAACTTTCGACATGTAGAACAATGAATGGAACAGGTAAACGGTTGAAATAACTGTATATATTGCTTCCATATAGTCTAAGAAACATATATGCAAAGCATCCAAACAGTACCATTCGCCAATTTTTTGTTCTTCAAGTTTAAGTGAACAATGAGCCCCATTGTTAATCCTTTAACGGAAATTAATTGTAACTTTCTACAAGTAGAACAATGATTGGAAGACTTAGACGGTTGAAATCTTTGTATATATTGCTTCTATATAGTCTAGGAAACATATATGCAAAGCATCCAAACAGTACCATTCGCCAATTTTTTGTTCTTCAAGTTTAAGTGAACAACGAGCCCCATTGATAATCATGAAACGGAAATTATTTGTAACTTTCGACATGTAGAACAATGAATGGAACAGGTAGACGGTTGAAATCATTATATATATATTGCTTCTATATAGTCTAAGAAAAATATATGCATAGCATCCAAACAGTACAATTCGCCAATTTATTGTTCTTCAAGTTTAATTGAACAGCGAGCCCCATTGATAATCATGAAATGGGAATTATTTGTGACTCTCTACAAGTCGAACAATGAATAGTACAGGTAGACGGGTGAAATCTTTCTATATATTGCTTCTAAATAGTCTAAGAAACATATTTGCGAATCATCCAAACAGTACCATTCGCCAATTTTTTGTTTTTCAAGTTTAAGTGAGCAATGAGCCAAAATGGTTAATCCTTTATCGGAAATTATTTGTAATTTTCGACAAGTAGAACAATGATTGGAACACGTAGACGGTTGAAAACTTTGTATATATTGCTTCCATATAGTCTAAGAAACATATATGCAAAGCATCCAAACAGTACCATTCGCCAATTTTTTGTTCTTCAAGTTTAAGTGAACTATATGCCCCATTGTTAATCCTTTAAAGCAAATTATTTGTAAATTTCAACAAGTAGAACAATGAATGGAACAGGTAGACGGTTGAAATCATTGTATATATTGCTTCAGTGTAGCCTAAGAAACATATATGCAAAGCATCCAAACAGTACAAGTCGCCAATTCATTGTTCTTCAAGTTTAAGTGAACTACGAGCCCCATTGTTAATTCTTTAAAGGAAATTAGTTGTAAATTTCGACAAGTAGAACAATGAATGGAACAGGTAGACTGTTGAAATCATTGTATATATTGCTTCTATATAGTCTAAGAAACATATGTGCAAAGCATCCAAACAGTACAATTCGCCAATTTATTTTTCTTCAAGTTTAAGTGAACTACGATCCCCATTGTTAATCCTTTAACGGAAATTCTTTGTAACTTTCGACAAGTAAAACAATGAATGGAACAGGTAGACGGTTGATATCATTGTATATATTGCTTCAGTATAGCCTAAGAAACATATATGCAAAGCATCCAAACAGTACCAGTCGCCAATTCATTGTTCTTCAAGTTTAAGTGAACAACGAGCCCCATTGTTAATCCTTTAAAGGAAATTATTTGTATATTTCGACAAGTAGAACAGTGACTGGAACTGGTGACGGTTGAAATCATTGTATATATTGCTTCTATATAGTCTAAGAAACATATATGCAAAGCATCCAAACAGTACAATTCGCCAATTTATTGTTCTTCAAGTTTAAGTGAACTACGATCCCCATTGTAATTCCTTTAAAGGAAATTATTTGTAAATTTCGACAAGTAGAACAATGAATGGAACAGGTAGAGGGATGAAATCTTTGTATATATTGCATCTATATAGTCTAAGAAACATATATGCAAAGCATCCAAACAGTACCAGTCGCCAATTTTTTGTTCTTCTAGTTTAAGTGAACAACGAGCCCCATTGATAATCATGAAAGGGAAATTATTTGTAAGTTTCTACATGTAGAACAATGAATAGAACAGGTTGTCTGTTGAAATCTTTGTATATATTGCTTCCATATAGTCTATGAAACATATATGCAAAGCATCTAAACAGTACAATTCGCCAATTTTTTGTTCTTCAAGTTTAAGTGAACTACGAGCCCCATTGTTAATCCTTTAAAGGAAATTATTTGTAAATTTCGACAAGTAGAACAATGAATAGTACAGGTAGACGGGTGAAATCTTTCTATATATTGCTTCTAAATAGTCCAAGAAACATATATGCAAAGCATCCAAACAGTACAATTCGCCAATTTTTTGTTCTTCAAGTTTAAGTGAACTACGAGCCCCATTGTTAATCCTTTAAAGGAAATTATTTGTAACTTTCGTCATGTAGAACAATGAATGGAACAGGTAGACGGTTGAAATATTTGTATATATTGCTTCCGTATAGTCTAAGAAACATATATGCAAAGCATCCAAACAGTACCATTCGCCAATTTTTTGTTCTTCAAGGTTAAGTGAACAATGAGCCCCATTGTTAATTCTATATCGGAAATTATTTGTAACTTTCGACAAGTAGAACAAAGAATGGAACAGGTAGACGGTTGAAATCTTTGAATATATTGCTTCTATATAGTCTAAGAAACTTATATGCAAAGCATCCAAACAGTACAATTCGCCAATTTTTTGTTCTTCAAGTTTAAGTGAACAATGAGCCCCAATGGTTAATCCTTTATCGGAAATTATTTGTAACTTTCGACAAGTAGAACAATGAAGGGAACAGGTAGACGGTTGAAATCATTATATATATATATATATTGCTTCTATATAGTCTAAGAAACTTATATGCATAGCATCCAAACAGTACAATTCGCCAATTTATTGTTCTTCAAGTTTAATTGAACAGCGAGCCCCATTGATAATCATGAAATGGGAATTATTTGTGACTTTCTACAAGTCGAACAATGAATAGTACAGGTAGACGGGTGAAATCTTTCTATATATTGCTTCTAAATAGTCTAAGAAACATATTTGCGAATCATCCAAACAGTACCATTCGCCAATATTTTGTTCTTCAAGTTTAAGTGAACAATGAGCCCCATTGTTAATCCTTTATCGGAAATTATTTGTAACTTTCGACAAGTAGAACAATGAATGGAACTGGTAGACGGTTGAAATCTTTGTATATATTGCTTCTATATAGTCAAAGAAACATATATGCAAAGCATCGAAACAGTACAATTCGCCAATTTTTTGTTCTTCAAGTTTAAGAGAACAATGAGCCCCAATGGTTAATCCTTTATCGGAAATTATTTGTAACTTTCGACAAGTAGAACAATGAATGGAACAGGTAGGCGGGTGAAATCTTTGTATATATTACTTCTATATAGTCTAAGAAACATATATGCAAAGCATCCAAACAGTACAATTCGCCAATTTTTTGTTCTTGAAGTTTAATTGAACAATGAGCCCCAATGCTTAATCCGTTATCGGATATTATTTGTAACTTTCGACAAGTAGAACAATGAATGGAACAGGTAGACGGTTGAAATCTTTGTATATATTGCTTCTATATAGTCTAAGAAACCTATATGCAAAGCATCTAAACAGTGACATTCGCCAATTTTTTGATCTTCAAGTTTAAGTGAACAGCGAGCCCCAATGATAATCATGAAATGGAAATTATTTGTAACTTTCTACAAGTAGAACAATGAATAGTACATGTAGACGGGTGAAATCTTTCTACATATTGCTTCTATATAATCTAAGAAAAATATATGCAAAGCATCCAAACAGTACAATTCGCCAATTATTTCATCTTCATGTTTAAGTCAACAACGAGCCCCATTGTTAATACTTTAACGGAAATTATTTGTAACTTCCGACAAGTAGCACAATGAATGGAACAGGTAGACGGTTGAAATCAATGTATATATTGCTTCTATATAGTCTAAGAAACATATATGCAAAGCATCCAAACAGTACCATTCGCCAATTCTTTGTTCTTCAAGTTTAAGTGAACAATGAGCTCCATTGTTAAACCTTTATCGGAAATTATTTGTAACTTTCGACAAGTAGAACAATGAATGGAACAGGTAGGCGGTTGAAATCTTGCTATATATTGCTTCTATATAACCTAAGAAACATATATGCAAAGCATCCAAACAGTACCATTCGCCAATTTTTTGTTCTTCAAGTTTAAGTGAACAATGAGCCCCATTGTTAATCCTTTAACGGAAATTAATTGTAACTTTCTACAAGTAGAACAATGATTGGAAGACTTAGACGGTTGAAATCTTTGTATATATTGCTTCTATATAGTCTAAGAAACATATATGCAAAGCATCCAAACAGTACCATTCCCCAATTTTTTGTTCTTCAAGTTTAAGTGAACAACGAGCCCCATTGATAATCATGAAACGGAAATTATTTGTAACTTTCGACATGTAGAACAATGAATGGAACAGGTAGACGGTTGAAATCATTATATATATCTTGCTTCTATATAGTTTAAGAAAAATATATGCATAGCATCCAAACAGTACAATTCGCCAATTTATTGTTCTTCAAGTTTAATTGAACAGCGAGCCCCATTGATAATCATGAAATGGGAATTATTTGTGACTTTCTACAAGTCGAACAATGAATAGTACAGGTAGACGGGTGAAATCTTTCTATATATTGCTTCTAAATAGTCTAAGAAACATATTTGCGAATCATCCAAACAGTACCATTCGCCAATTTTTTGTTCTTCAAGTTTAAGTCAACAATGAGCCCCATTGTTAATCCTTTAACGGAAATTAATTGTAAATTTCTACAAGTAGAACAATGATTGGAACCCGCAGACGGTTGAAATCTTTGTATATATTGCTCCTATATAGTCTAAGAAACATATGTGCAAAGCATCCAAACAGTACCATTCGCCAATTTTTTGTTCTTCAAGTTTAAGTGAACAACGAGCCCCATTGATAATCATGAAACGGAAATTATTTGTAACTTTCGACATGTAGAACAATGAATGGAACAGGTAGACGGTTGAAATATTTGTATATATTGCTTCCGTATAGTCTAAGAAACATATATGCAAAGCATCCAAACAGTACCATTCGCCAATTTTTTGTTCTTCAAGGTTAAGTGAACAATGAGCCCCATTGTTAGTTCTTTATCGTAAATTATTTGTAACTTTCGACAAGTAGAACAATGAATGGAACAGGTAGACGGTTGAAATCTTTGAATATATTGCTTCTATATAGTCTAAGAAACATATATGCAAAGCATCCAAACAGTACAATTCGCCAATTTTTTGTTCTTCAAGTTTAAGTGAACAATGAACCCTAATGGTTAATCCTTTATCGGAAATTATTTGTAACTTTCGATAAGTAGAACATTGAATGGAACAGGTAGACGGTTGAAATCTTTGAATATATTGCTTCTATATATTGTAAGAAACATATATGCAAAGCATCCAAACAGTACAATTCGCCAATTTATTGTTCTTCAAGTTTAAGTGAACAACGAGCCCCATTGTTAATCCTTTAAAGGAAATTATTTGTAAATTTCGACAAGTAGAACAATGATTGGAACACGTAGACGGTTGAAATCTTTGTATATATTGCTTCCATATAGTCTAAGAAACTTGTACGCAAAGCATCCAAACAGTACCATTCGCCATTTTTTGTTTTTCAAGTTTAAGTGAGCAATGAGCCAAAATGGTTAATCCTTTATCGGAAATTATTTGTAATTTTCGACAAGTAGAACAATGATTGGAACACGTAGACGGTTGAAAACTTTGTATATATTGCTTCCATATAGTCTAAGAAACATATATGCAAAGCATCCAAACAGTACCATTCGCCAATTTTTTGTTCTTCAAGTTTAAGTGAACTATATGCCCCATTGTTAATCCTTTAAAGCAAATTATTTGTAAATTTCAACAAGTAGAACAATGAATGGAACAGGTAGACGGTTGAAATCATTGTATATATTGCTTCAGTGTAGCCTAAGAAACATATATGCAAAGCATCCAAACAGTACAAGTCGCCAATTCATTGTTCTTCAAGTTTAAGTGAACAACGAGCCCCATTGTTAATCCTTTAAAGGAAATTATTTCTAACTTCCGACAAGTAGCACAATGAATGGAACAGGTAGACGGTTGAAATCAATGTATATATTGCTTCTATATAGTCTAAGAAACATATATGCAAAGCATCCAAACAGTACCATTCGCCAATTCTTTGTTCTTCAAGTTTAAGTGAACAATGAGCTCCATTGTTAAACCTTTATCGGAAATTATTTGTAACTTTCGACAAGTAGAACAATGAATGGAACAGGTAGGCGGTTGAAATCTTGCTATATATTGCTTCTATATAACCTAAGAAACATATATGCAAAGCATCCAAACAGTACCATTCGCCAATTTTTTGTTCTTCAAGTTTAAGTGAACAATGAGCCCCATTGTTAATCCTTTAACGGAAATTAATTGTAACTTTCTACAAGTAGAACAATGATTGGAAGACTTAGACGGTTGAAATCTTTGTATATATTGCTTCTATATAGTCTAAGAAACATATATGCAAAGCATCCAAACAGTACCATTCCCCAATTTTTTGTTCTTCAAGTTTAAGTGAACAACGAGCCCCATTGATAATCATGAAACGGAAATTATTTGTAACTTTCGACATGTAGAACAATGAATGGAACAGGTAGACGGTTGAAATCATTATATATATCTTGCTTCTATATAGTTTAAGAAAAATATATGCATAGCATCCAAACAGTACAATTCGCCAATTTATTGTTCTTCAAGTTTAATTGAACAGCGAGCCCCATTGATAATCATGAAATGGGAATTATTTGTGACTTTCTACAAGTCGAACAATGAATAGTACAGGTAGACGGGTGAAATCTTTCTATATATTGCTTCTAAATAGTCTAAGAAACATATTTGCGAATCATCCAAACAGTACCATTCGCCAATTTTTTGTTCTTCAAGTTTAAGTCAACAATGAGCCCCATTGTTAATCCTTTAACGGAAATTAATTGTAAATTTCTACAAGTAGAACAATGATTGGAACCCGCAGACGGTTGAAATCTTTGTATATATTGCTCCTATATAGTCTAAGAAACATATGTGCAAAGCATCCAAACAGTACCATTCGCCAATTTTTTGTTCTTCAAGTTTAAGTGAACAACGAGCCCCATTGATAATCATGAAACGGAAATTATTTGTAACTTTCGACATGTAGAACAATGAATGGAACAGGTAGACGGTTGAAATATTTGTATATATTGCTTCCGTATAGTCTAAGAAACATATATGCAAAGCATCCAAACAGTACCATTCGCCAATTTTTTGTTCTTCAAGGTTAAGTGAACAATGAGCCCCATTGTTAGTTCTTTATCGTAAATTATTTGTAACTTTCGACAAGTAGAACAATGAATGGAACAGGTAGACGGTTGAAATCTTTGAATATATTGCTTCTATATAGTCTAAGAAACATATATGCAAAGCATCCAAACAGTACAATTCGCCAATTTTTTGTTCTTCAAGTTTAAGTGAACAATGAACCCTAATGGTTAATCCTTTATCGGAAATTATTTGTAACTTTCGATAAGTAGAACATTGAATGGAACAGGTAGACGGTTGAAATCTTTGAATATATTGCTTCTATATATTGTAAGAAACATATATGCAAAGCATCCAAACAGTACAATTCGCCAATTTATTGTTCTTCAAGTTTAAGTGAACAACGAGCCCCATTGTTAATCCTTTAAAGGAAATTATTTGTAAATTTCGACAAGTAGAACAATGATTGGAACACGTAGACGGTTGAAATCTTTGTATATATTGCTTCCATATAGTCTAAGAAACTTGTACGCAAAGCATCCAAACAGTACCATTCGCCATTTTTTGTTTTTCAAGTTTAAGTGAGCAATGAGCCAAAATGGTTAATCCTTTATCGGAAATTATTTGTAATTTTCGACAAGTAGAACAATGATTGGAACACGTAGACGGTTGAAAACTTTGTATATATTGCTTCCATATAGTCTAAGAAACATATATGCAAAGCATCCAAACAGTACCATTCGCCAATTTTTTGTTCTTCAAGTTTAAGTGAACTATATGCCCCATTGTTAATCCTTTAAAGCAAATTATTTGTAAATTTCAACAAGTAGAACAATGAATGGAACAGGTAGACGGTTGAAATCATTGTATATATTGCTTCAGTGTAGCCTAAGAAACATATATGCAAAGCATCCAAACAGTACAAGTCGCCAATTCATTGTTCTTCAAGTTTAAGTGAACAACGAGCCCCATTGTTAATCCTTTAAAGGAAATTATTTCTAACTTTCGACAAGTAGAACAAGGAATGGAACAGGTAGACGGTTGATATCATTGTATATATTGCTTCTATATAGTCTAGGAAACATATGTGCAAAGCATCCAAACAGTACCATTCGCCAATTTTTTGTTCTTCAAGTTTAAGTGAACTACGAGCCCCATTGGTAATCATGAAACGGAAATTATTTGTAATTTTCTACAAGTAGAACAATGAATGGAACAGGTTGACGATGGATATCATAGTATATATTGCTTCTATATAGTCTAAGAAACATATATGCAAAGCATCCAAACAGTACAATTCGCCAATTTATTGTTCTTCAAGTTTAAGTGAACAACGAGCCCCATTGTTAATCCTTTAAAGGAAATTATTTGTAAATTTCGACAAGTAGAACAATGATTGGAACACGTAGACGGATGAAATCTTTGTATATATTGCTTCCATATAGTCTAAGAAACTTGTACGCAAAGCATCCAAACAGTACCATTCGCCATTTTTTGTTTTTCAAGTTTAAGTGAACAATGAGCCCCAATGGTTAATCCTTTATCGGAAATTATTTGTAATTTTCGACAAGTAGAACAATGATTGGAACACGTAGACGGTTGAAATCTTTGTATATATTGCTTCCATATAGTCTAAGAAACATATATGCAAAGCATCCAAACAGTACCATTCGCCAATTTTTTGTTCTTCAAGTTTAAGTGAACAATGAGCCCCATTGTTAATCCTTTATCGGAAATTATTTGTAATTTTCGACAAGTAGAACAATGAATGGAACTGGTAGACGGTTGAAATCAATGTATATATTGCTTCTATATAGTCTGAGAGACATATCTGCAAATCATCCAAACAGTACAATTCGCCAATTATTTGATCTTCAAGTTTAATTGAACTACGAGTCCCATTGTTAATACTTTAACGGAAATTATTTGTAACTTGCGACAAGTAGAACAAAGAATGAAACAGGTAGACGGTTGAAATCAATGTATATATTGCTTCTATATAGTCTAAGAAACATATCTGCAAAGCAACCAAACAGTACCATTCGCCAATTTTTTGTTCTTCAAGTTTAAGTGAACAGCGAGACCCATTGATAATCATGAAATGGAAATTATTTGTAACTTTCTACAAGTAGAACAATGAATAGTACAGGTAGACGGGTGAAATCTTTCTATATATTGCTTCTAACTAATCTAAGAAACATATATTCAAAGCATCCAAACAGTACAATTCGCCAATTTTTTGTTCTTCAAGTTTAAGTGAACTACGAGCCCAATTGTTAATCCTTTAAAGGAAATTATTTGTAAATTTCGACAAGTAGAACAATGAATGGAACAGGTAGACTGTTGAAATCATTGTATATATTGCTTCTATATAGTCTAAGAAACATATATGTTATGCATAGCGTCCAAACAGTACAATTCGCCAATTTTTTGCTCTTCAAGTTTAAGTAAACAATGAGCCCCAATGGTTAATCCTTTATCGGAAATTACTTGTAATTTTCGACAAGTAGAACAATGAATGGAACAGGTACACGGTTGAAATCTTTGTATATATTGCTTCTATATAATCTAAGAAACATATATTCAAAGCATCCAAACAGTACCATTCGCCAATTTTTTGTTCTTCAAGTTTAAGTGAACTACGAGCCCCATTGATAATCCTTTAAAGGAAATTATTTGTAAATTTCGACAAGTAGAACAATGAATGGATCATTTAGACGGTTGAAATCATTGTATATATTGCTTCTATATAGTCTACGAAACATATATGCAAAGCATCCAAACAGTACAATTCGCCAATTTCTTGTTCTTCAAGTTTAAGTAAACTACGATCCCCATTGTTAATCCCTTAACGGAAATTATTTGTAACTTTCGACAAGTAGAACAATGAATGGAACAGGTAGACGGTTGAGATCATTGTATATATTGCTTCTATATAGTCTAAGAAACATATCTGCAAATCATCCAAACAGTACAATTCGCCAATTATTTGATCTTCAAGTTTAAGTGAACTACGAGCCCCATTGTTAATACTTTAACGGAAATTATTTGTAACTTGCGACAAGTAGAACAATGAATGGAACAGGTAGACGGTTGAAATCAATGTATATATTGCTTCTATATAGTCTAAGAAACATATATGCAAAGCATCCAAACAGTACCATTCGCCAATTTTTTGTTCTTCAAGTTTAAGTGAACAATGAGCCCCAATGGTTAATCCTTTATCGGAAATTATTTGTAATTTTCGACAAGTAGAACAATGAATGGAACAGGTAGACGGTTGAAATCTTTGTATATATTGCTTCTATATAATCTAAGAATCATATATGCAAAGCATCCAAACAGTACCTTTCGCCAATTTTTTGTTCTTCAAGTTTAAGTGAACAACGAGCCCCATTGATAATCATGAAACGGAAATTATTTGTAACTTTCTACAAGTAGAACAATGAATAGAACAGGTAGACGGTTGAAATCTTTGTATATGTTGCTTATGTATAGTCTAAGAAACCTATATGCAAAGCATCTAAACAGTAACAATCGCCAATTTTTTGATCTTCAAGTTTAAGTGAACAGCGATCCCCATTGATAATCATGAAATGGAAATTATTTGTAACTTTCTACAAGTAGAACAATGAAGAGTACAGGTAGACGGGTGAAATCTTTCTATATATTGCTTCTAAATAGTCTAAGAAACATATATGCAAAGCATCCAAACAGTACAATTCGCCAATTTTTTGTTCTTCAAGTTTAAGTGAACAACGAGCCCCATTGTTAATCCTTTAAATCAAATTATTTGTAAATTTCGACAAGTAGAACAATGAATGGAACAGGTAGACAGTTGAAATCTTTGTATATATTGCATCTATATAGTCTAAGAAACATATATGCAAAGCATCCAAACAGTACAATTCGCCGATTTTTTGTTCTTCAAGTTTAAGTGAACAATGAGCCCCAATGGTTAATCCTTTATCGGTAATTATTTGTAACTTTCGACAAGTAGAACAATGAATGGAACAGGTAGACGGTTGAAATCCTTGTATATATTGCGTCTATATAGTCTAAGAAACATATATGCAACGCATCCAAACAGTACAATTCGCCAATTTTTTGTTCTTCAAGTTTAAGTCAACAACGAGCCCCATTGATAATCATGAAACGGAAATTATTTGTAACTTTCTACAAGTAGAACAATGAACAGAACAGGTAGACGGTTGAAATCTTTGTATATGTTGCTTCTATATAGTCTAAGAAACCTATATGCAAAGCATCTAAACAGTAACAATCGTCAATTTTTTGATCTTCAAGTTTAAGTGAACAGCGAGCCCCATTGATAATCATGAAATGGAAATTATTTGTAACTTTCTACAAGTAGAACAATGAATAGTACAGGTAGACGGGTGAAATCTTTCTATATATTGCTTCTAAATAGTCTAAGAAACATATATGCAAAGCATCCAAACAGTAAAAGTCGCCAATTTATTGTTCTTCAAGTTTAAGTGAACAACGAGCCCCATTGTTAATCCTTTAAAGGAAATTATTTGTAAATTTCGACAAGTAGAACAATGAATGGAACAGGTAGACGGTTGAAATCTTTGTATATATTGCTTCTACATAATCTAAGAAACCTATATGCAAAGCATCTAAACAGTAACAATCGACAATTTTTTGATCTCCAAGTTTAAGTGAACAGCGAGCCCCATTGATAATCATGAAATGGAAATTATTTGTTACTTTCTACGAGTAGAACAATGAATAGAACAGGTAGACTGTTGAAATCTTTGTATATGTTTCTTCTATATAGTCTAAGAAACCTATATGCAAAGCATCTAAACAGTAACAATTGACAATTTTTTGATCTCCAAGTTTAAGTGAACAGCGAGCCCCATTGATAATCATGAAATGGAAATTATTTGTAACTTTCTACAAGTAGAACAATCAATAGAACAGGTAGACTGTTGAAATCTTTGTATATGTTTCTTCTATATAGTCTAAGAAACCTATATGCAAAGCATCCAAACAGTACAATTCGCCAATTTTTTGTTCTTCAAGTTTAAGTGAACAGCGAGCCCCATTGATAATCATGAAATGGAAATTATTTGTAACTTTCTACAAGTAGAACAATGAACAGAACAGGTAGACGGTTGAAATCTTTGTATATGTTGCTTCTGTATAGTCTAAGAAACCTATATGCAAAGCATCTAAACAGTAACAATCGCCAATTTTTTATCTTCATGTTTAAGTGAACAGCGAGCCCCATTGATAATCATGAAATGGAAATTATTTGTAACTTTCTACAAGTAGAACAATGAATAGAACAGGTAGACGGTTGAAATCTTTGTATATGTTGCTTCTATATAGTCTAAGAAACTTATGTGCAAAGCATCCAAACAGTAACATTCGCCAATTTTTTTATCTTCAAGTTTAAGTGAACAATGAGCCCCAATGGTTAATCCGTTTTCGGAAATTATTTGTAACTTTCGACAAGTAGAACAATGAATGGAACAGGTAGACGGTTGAAATCTTTGTATATATTGCTTCTATATAGTCTAAGAAACATATATGCAAAGCATCCAAACAGCACCATTCGCCAATTTTTTGTTCTTCAAGTTTAAGTGAACAATGAGCCCCATTGTTAATCCTTTATCGGAAATTATTTGTAACTTTCGACAAGTAGAACAATGAATGGAACTGGTAGACGGTTGAAATCATTGTATATGTTGCTTCTATATAGTCTAAGAAACCTATATGCAAAGCATCTAAACAGTAACATTCGCCAATTTTTTGATCTTCAAGTTTAAGTGAACATTGAGCCCCATTGTTAATCCTTTATCGGAAATTGTTTGTAACTTTCGACAAGTAGAACAATGAATGGAACAGGTAGACGGTTGAAATCTTTGTATATATTGCTTCTATATAGTCTAAGAAACATATATGCAAAGCATCCAAACAGTACCATTCGCCAATTTTTTGTTCTTCAAGTTTAAGTGAACTACGAGCCCCATTGATAATCATGAGATGGAAATTATTTGTAACTTTCTACAAGTAGAACAATGAATAGAACAGGTAGACGGTTGAAATCTTTGAATATATTGCTTCTATATAGTATAAGAAACATATATGCAAAGCATCCAAACAGTACAATTCGCCAATTTTTTGTTCTTCAAGTTTAAGTGAACAATGAGCCCCATTGTTAATCTTTTATCGGAAATTATTTGAAACTTTCGACAAGTAGAACATTGAATGGAACAGGTAGACGGTTGAAATCATTGTATATATTGCTTCTATATAGTCTAAGAAACATATATGCAAATCATCCAAACAGTACAATTCGCCAATTTTTTGTTCTTCAAGTTTAAGTAAACTACGATCCCCATTGTTAATCCCTTAACGGAAATTATTTGTAACTTTCGACAAGTAGAACACTGAATGGAACAGGTAGACGGTTGAAATCATTGTATATATTGCTTCTATATAATCTAAGAAACATATATGCAAAGCATCCAAACAGTACCATTCGCCAATTTTTTGTGCTTCAAGTTTAAGTGAACAATGAGCCCCAATGGTTAATCCTTTATCGGTAATTATTTGTAACTTTCGACAAGTAGAACAATGAATGGAACAGGTAGACGGTTGAAATCCTTGTATATATTGCGTCTATATAGTCTAAGAAACATATATGCAAAGCATCCAAACAGTACAATTCGCCAATTTTTTGTTCTTCAAGTTTAAGTGAACTACGAGCCCCATTGATAATCATGAAATGGTAATTATTTGTAACTTTCTACAAGTAGAACAATTAATAGTACAGGTAGACGGGTGAAATCTTTCTATATATTGCATATAAATAGTCTAAGAAACATATATGCAAAGCATCCAAACAGTACCATTCGCCAATTTTTTGTTCTTCAAGTTTAAGTGAACAACGAGCCCCATTGTTAATCCTTTAAAGGAAATTATTTGTAAATTTCGACAAGTAGAACAATGAATGGAACAGGTAGACGGTTGAAATCTTTGTATATATTGCTTCTATATAGTCTAAGAAACATATATGCAAAGCATCCAAACAGTACAATTCGCCAATTTATTGTTGTTCAAGTTTAAGTGAACAACGAGCCCCATTGTTAATCCTTTAAAGGAAATTATTAGTAAATTTCGACAAGTAGAACAATGATTGTAACACGTAGACGGTTGAAATCTTTGTATATATTGCTTCTATATAGTCTAAGAAACATATATGCAAAGCATCCAAACAGTACAATTCGCCAATTTTTTTATCTTCAAGTTTAAGTGAACAATGAGCCCCAATGGTTAATCCGTTATCGGAAATTATTTGTAACTTTCGACAAGTAGAACAATGAATGGAACAGGTAGACGGTTGAAATCTTTGTATATATTGCTTCTATATAGTCTAAGAAACATATATGCAAAGCATCCAAACAGTACCATTCGCCAATTATTTCATCTTCATGTTTAAGTGAACTACGAGCCCCATTGTTAATACTTTAACGGAAATTATTTGTAACTTCCGACAAGTAGAACAATGAATGGAAGAGGTAGACGGTTGAAATCAATGTATATATTGCTTCTATATAGTCTAAGAAACATATATGCAAAGCATCCAAACAGCACCATTCGCCAATTTTTTGTTCTTCAAGTTTAAGTGAACAACGAGCCCCATTGTTAATCCTTTATCGGAAATTATTTGTAACTTTCGACAAGTAGAACAATGAATGGAACTGGTAGACGGTTGAAATCATTGTATATGTTGCTTCTATATAGTCTAAGAAACCTGTATGCAAAGCATCTAAACAGTAACATTCGCCAATTTTTTGATCTTCAAGTTTAAGTGAACATTGAGCCCCATTGATAATCATGAGATGGAAATTATTTGTAAATTTCGACAAGTAGAACAATGAATGGAACAGGTAGACGGTTGAAATCTTTGTATATATTGCTTCTATATAATCTAAGAAACATATATGCAAAGCATCCAAACAGTACAATTCGCCAATTTTTTGTTCTTCAAGTTTAAGTGAACTACGAGCCCCATTGATAATCATGAAATGGAAATTATTTGTAACTTTCTACAAGTAGAACAATGAATAGTACAGGTAAACGGGTGAAATCTTTCTATATATTGCATCTAAATAGTCTAAGAAACATATATGCAAAGCATCCAAACAGTACCATTCGCCAATTTTTTGTTCTTCAAGTTTAAGTGAACTACGAGCCCCATTGTTAATCCTTTAAAGGAAATTATTTGTAACTTTCTACAAGCAGAACAATGATTGGAACACGCAGACGGTTGAAATCTTTGTATATATTGCTTCCATATAGTCTAAGAAACATATATGCAAAGCATCCAAACAGTACCATTCGCCAATTTTTTGTTCTTCAAGTTTAAGTAAACTACGATCCCCATTGTTAATCCATTAACGGAAATTATTTGTAACTTTCGACAAGTAGAACAATGAATGGAACAGGTAGACGGTTGAAATCATTGTATATATTGCTTCTATATAATCTAAGAAACATATATGCAAAGCATCCAAACAGTACAATTCGCCAATTATGTCATCTTCATGTTTAAGTGAACTACGAGCCCCATTGTTAATCCTTTAAAGGAAATTATTTGTAAATTTCGACAAGTAAAACAATGAATGGATCAGGTAGACGGTTGAAATCATTGTATATATTGCTTCTATATAGCCTACGAAACATATATGCAAAGCATCCAAACAGTACCATTCGCCAATTTTTTGTTCTTCAAGTTTAAGTCAACAATGAGCCCCATTGTTAATCCTTTAACGGAAATTAATTGTAAATTTCTACAAGTAGAACAATGATTGGAACCCGCAGACGGTTGAAATCTTTGTATATATTGCTCCTATATAGTCTAAGAAACATATGTGCAAAGCATCCAAACAGTACCATTCGCCAATTTTTTGTTCTTCAAGTTTAAGTGAACAACGAGCCCCATTGATAATCATGAAACGGAAATTATTTGTAACTTTCGACATGTAGAACAATGAATGGAACAGGTAGACGGTTGAAATATTTGTATATATTGCTTCCGTATAGTCTAAGAAACATATATGCAAAGCATCCAAACAGTACCATTCGCCAATTTTTTGTTCTTCAAGGTTAAGTGAACAATGAGCCCCATTGTTAGTTCTTTATCGTAAATTATTTGTAACTTTCGACAAGTAGAACAATGAATCGAACAGGTAGACGGTTGAAATCTTTGAATATATTGCTTCTATATAGTCTAAGAAACATATATGCAAAGCATCCAAACAGTACAATTCGCCAATTTTTTGTTCTTCAAGTTTAAGTGAACAATGAACCCTAATGGTTAATCCTTTATCGGAAATTATTTGTAACTTTCGATAAGTAGAACATTGAATGGAACAGGTAGACGGTTGAAATCTTTGAATATATTGCTTCTATATATTGTAAGAAACATATATGCAAAGCATCCAAACAGTACAATTCGCCAATTTATTGTTCTTCAAGTTTAAGTGAACAACGAGCCCCATTGTTAATCCTTTAAAGGAAATTATTTGTAAATTTCGACAAGTAGAACAATGATTGGAACACGTAGACGGTTGAAATCTTTGTATATATTGCTTCCATATAGTCTAAGAAACTTGTACGCAAAGCATCCAAACAGTACCATTCGCCATTTTTTGTTTTTCAAGTTTAAGTGAGCAATGAGCCAAAATGGTTAATCCTTTATCGGAAATTATTTGTAATTTTCGACAAGTAGAACAATGATTGGAACACGTAGACGGTTGAAAACTTTGTATATATTGCTTCCATATAGTCTAAGAAACATATATGCAAAGCATCCAAACAGTACCATTCGCCAATTTTTTGTTCTTCAAGTTTAAGTGAACTATATGCCCCATTGTTAATCCTTTAAAGCAAATTATTTGTAAATTTCAACAAGTAGAACAATGAATGGAACAGGTAGACGGTTGAAATCATTGTATATATTGCTTCAGTGTAGCCTAAGAAACATATATGCAAAGCATCCAAACAGTACAAGTCGCCAATTCATTGTTCTTCAAGTTTAAGTGAACAACGAGCCCCATTGTTAATCCTTTAAAGGAAATTATTTCTAACTTTCGACAAGTAGAACAAGGAATGGAACAGGTAGACGGTTGATATCATTGTATATATTGCTTCTATATAGTCTAGGAAACATATGTGCAAAGCATCCAAACAGTACAATTCGCCAATTTTTTGTTCTTCAAGTTTAAGTGAACTACGAGCCCCATTGTTAATTCTTTAAAGGAAATTAGTTGTAAATTTCGACAAGTAGAACAATGAATGGAACAGGTAGACTGTTGAAATCATTGTATATATTGCTTCTATATAGTCTAAGAAACATATGTGCAAAGCATCCAAACAGTACAATTCGCCAATTTATTTTTCTTCAAGTTTAAGTGAACTACGATCCCCATTGTTAATCCTTTAACGGAAATTCTTTGTAACTTTCGACAAGTAAAACAATGAATGGAACAGGTAGACGGTTGATATCATTGTATATATTGCTTCAGTATAGCCTAAGAAACATATATGCAAAGCATCCAAACAGTACCAGTCGCCAATTCATTGTTCTTCAAGTTTAAGTGAACAACGAGCCCCATTGTTAATCCTTTAAAGGAAATTATTTGTATATTTCGACAAGTAGAACAGTGACTGGAACAGGTGACGGTTGAAATCATTATATATATATATATTGCTTCTATATAGTCTAAGAAACTTATATGCATAGCATCCAAACAGTACAATTCGCCAATTTATTGTTCTTCAAGTTTAATTGAACAGCGAGCCCCATTGATAATCATGAAATGGGAATTATTTGTGACTTTCTACAAGTCGAACAATGAATAGTACAGGTAGACGGGTGAAATCTTTCTATATATTGCTTCTAAATAGTCTAAGAAACATATTTGCGAATCATCCAAACAGTACCATTCGCCAATATTTTGTTCTTCAAGTTTAAGTGAACAATGAGCCCCATTGTTAATCCTTTAACGGAAATTAATTGTAAATTTCTACAAGTAGAACAATGATTGGAACCCGTAGACGGTTGAAATCTTTGTATATATTGCTCCTATATAGTCTAAGAAACATATGTGCAAAGCATCCAAACAGTACCATTCGCCAATTTTTTGTTCTTCAAGTTTAAGTGAACAACGAGCCCCATTGATAATCATGAAACGGAAATTATTTGTAACTTTCGACATGTAGAACAATGAATGGAACAGGTAAACGGTTGAAATAACTGTATATATTGCTTCCATATAGTCTAAGAAACATATATGCAAAGCATCCAAACAGTACCATTCGCCAATTTTTTGTTCTTCAAGTTTAAGTGAACAATGAGCCCCATTGTTAATCCTTTAACGGAAATTAATTGTAACTTTCTACAAGTAGAACAATGATTGGAAGACTTAGACGGTTGAAATCTTTGTATATATTGCTTCTATATAGTCTAGGAAACATATATGCAAAGCATCCAAACAGTACCATTCGCCAATTTTTTGTTCTTCAAGTTTAAGTGAACAACGAGCCCCATTGATAATCATGAAACGGAAATTATTTGTAACTTTCGACATGTAGAACAATGAATGGAACAGGTAGACGGTTGAAATCATTATATATATATTGCTTCTATATAGTCTAAGAAAAATATATGCATAGCATCCAAACAGTACAATTCGCCAATTTATTGTTCTTCAAGTTTAATTGAACAGCGAGCCCCATTGATAATCATGAAATGGGAATTATTTGTGACTCTCTACAAGTCGAACAATGAATAGTACAGGTAGACGGGTGAAATCTTTCTATATATTGCTTCTAAATAGTCTAAGAAACATATTTGCGAATCATCCAAACAGTACCATTCGCCAATTTTTTGTTTTTCAAGTTTAAGTGAGCAATGAGCCAAAATGGTTAATCCTTTATCGGAAATTATTTGTAATTTTCGACAAGTAGAACAATGATTGGAACACGTAGACGGTTGAAAACTTTGTATATATTGCTTCCATATAGTCTAAGAAACATATATGCAAAGCATCCAAACAGTACCATTCGCCAATTTTTTGTTCTTCAAGTTTAAGTGAACTATATGCCCCATTGTTAATCCTTTAAAGCAAATTATTTGTAAATTTCAACAAGTAGAACAATGAATGGAACAGGTAGACGGTTGAAATCATTGTATATATTGCTTCAGTGTAGCCTAAGAAACATATATGCAAAGCATCCAAACAGTACAAGTCGCCAATTCATTGTTCTTCAAGTTTAAGTGAACTACGAGCCCCATTGTTAATTCTTTAAAGGAAATTAGTTGTAAATTTCGACAAGTAGAACAATGAATGGAACAGGTAGACTGTTGAAATCATTGTATATATTGCTTCTATATAGTCTAAGAAACATATGTGCAAAGCATCCAAACAGTACAATTCGCCAATTTATTTTTCTTCAAGTTTAAGTGAACTACGATCCCCATTGTTAATCCTTTAACGGAAATTCTTTGTAACTTTCGACAAGTAAAACAATGAATGGAACAGGTAGACGGTTGATATCATTGTATATATTGCTTCAGTATAGCCTAAGAAACATATATGCAAAGCATCCAAACAGTACCAGTCGCCAATTCATTGTTCTTCAAGTTTAAGTGAACAACGAGCCCCATTGTTAATCCTTTAAAGGAAATTATTTGTATATTTCGACAAGTAGAACAGTGACTGGAACTGGTGACGGTTGAAATCATTGTATATATTGCTTCTATATAGTCTAAGAAACATATATGCAAAGCATCCAAACAGTACAATTCGCCAATTTATTGTTCTTCAAGTTTAAGTGAACTACGATCCCCATTGTAATTCCTTTAAAGGAAATTATTTGTAAATTTCGACAAGTAGAACAATGAATGGAACAGGTAGAGGGATGAAATCTTTGTATATATTGCATCTATATAGTCTAAGAAACATATATGCAAAGCATCCAAACAGTACCAGTCGCCAATTTTTTGTTCTTCTAGTTTAAGTGAACAACGAGCCCCATTGATAATCATGAAAGGGAAATTATTTGTAAGTTTCTACATGTAGAACAATGAATAGAACAGGTTGTCTGTTGAAATCTTTGTATATATTGCTTCCATATAGTCTATGAAACATATATGCAAAGCATCTAAACAGTACAATTCGCCAATTTTTTGTTCTTCAAGTTTAAGTGAACTACGAGCCCCATTGTTAATCCTTTAAAGGAAATTATTTGTAAATTTCGACAAGTAGAACAATGAATAGTACAGGTAGACGGGTGAAATCTTTCTATATATTGCTTCTAAATAGTCCAAGAAACATATATGCAAAGCATCCAAACAGTACAATTCGCCAATTTTTTGTTCTTCAAGTTTAAGTGAACTACGAGCCCCATTGTTAATCCTTTAAAGGAAATTATTTGTAACTTTCGTCATGTAGAACAATGAATGGAACAGGTAGACGGTTGAAATATTTGTATATATTGCTTCCGTATAGTCTAAGAAACATATATGCAAAGCATCCAAACAGTACCATTCGCCAATTTTTTGTTCTTCAAGGTTAAGTGAACAATGAGCCCCATTGTTAATTCTATATCGGAAATTATTTGTAACTTTCGACAAGTAGAACAAAGAATGGAACAGGTAGACGGTTGAAATCTTTGAATATATTGCTTCTATATAGTCTAAGAAACTTATATGCAAAGCATCCAAACAGTACAATTCGCCAATTTTTTGTTCTTCAAGTTTAAGTGAACAATGAGCCCCAATGGTTAATCCTTTATCGGAAATTATTTGTAACTTTCGACAAGTAGAACAATGAAGGGAACAGGTAGACGGTTGAAATCATTATATATATATATATATTGCTTCTATATAGTCTAAGAAACTTATATGCATAGCATCCAAACAGTACAATTCGCCAATTTATTGTTCTTCAAGTTTAATTGAACAGCGAGCCCCATTGATAATCATGAAATGGGAATTATTTGTGACTTTCTACAAGTCGAACAATGAATAGTACAGGTAGACGGGTGAAATCTTTCTATATATTGCTTCTAAATAGTCTAAGAAACATATTTGCGAATCATCCAAACAGTACCATTCGCCAATATTTTGTTCTTCAAGTTTAAGTGAACAATGAGCCCCATTGTTAATCCTTTATCGGAAATTATTTGTAACTTTCGACAAGTAGAACAATGAATGGAACTGGTAGACGGTTGAAATCTTTGTATATATTGCTTCTATATAGTCAAAGAAACATATATGCAAAGCATCGAAACAGTACAATTCGCCAATTTTTTGTTCTTCAAGTTTAAGAGAACAATGAGCCCCAATGGTTAATCCTTTATCGGAAATTATTTGTAACTTTCGACAAGTAGAACAATGAATGGAACAGGTAGGCGGGTGAAATCTTTGTATATATTACTTCTATATAGTCTAAGAAACATATATGCAAAGCATCCAAACAGTACAATTCGCCAATTTTTTGTTCTTGAAGTTTAATTGAACAATGAGCCCCAATGCTTAATCCGTTATCGGATATTATTTGTAACTTTCGACAAGTAGAACAATGAATGGAACAGGTAGACGGTTGAAATCTTTGTATATATTGCTTCTATATAGTCTAAGAAACCTATATGCAAAGCATCTAAACAGTGACATTCGCCAATTTTTTGATCTTCAAGTTTAAGTGAACAGCGAGCCCCAATGATAATCATGAAATGGAAATTATTTGTAACTTTCTACAAGTAGAACAATGAATAGTACATGTAGACGGGTGAAATCTTTCTACATATTGCTTCTATATAATCTAAGAAAAATATATGCAAAGCATCCAAACAGTACAATTCGCCAATTATTTCATCTTCATGTTTAAGTCAACAACGAGCCCCATTGTTAATACTTTAACGGAAATTATTTGTAACTTCCGACAAGTAGCACAATGAATGGAACAGGTAGACGGTTGAAATCAATGTATATATTGCTTCTATATAGTCTAAGAAACATATATGCAAAGCATCCAAACAGTACCATTCGCCAATTCTTTGTTCTTCAAGTTTAAGTGAACAATGAGCTCCATTGTTAAACCTTTATCGGAAATTATTTGTAACTTTCGACAAGTAGAACAATGAATGGAACAGGTAGGCGGTTGAAATCTTGCTATATATTGCTTCTATATAACCTAAGAAACATATATGCAAAGCATCCAAACAGTACCATTCGCCAATTTTTTGTTCTTCAAGTTTAAGTGAACAATGAGCCCCATTGTTAATCCTTTAACGGAAATTAATTGTAACTTTCTACAAGTAGAACAATGATTGGAAGACTTAGACGGTTGAAATCTTTGTATATATTGCTTCTATATAGTCTAAGAAACATATATGCAAAGCATCCAAACAGTACCATTCCCCAATTTTTTGTTCTTCAAGTTTAAGTGAACAACGAGCCCCATTGATAATCATGAAACGGAAATTATTTGTAACTTTCGACATGTAGAACAATGAATGGAACAGGTAGACGGTTGAAATCAT
Source organism: Cerceris ruficornis (assembly GCA_963989415.1). Lineage (NCBI taxonomy): Eukaryota > Metazoa > Arthropoda > Insecta > Hymenoptera > Crabronidae > Cerceris > Cerceris ruficornis. The sequence goes on along the minus strand of CAXDIW010000469.1, from coordinate 640,297 downwards.
TATATATATCTTGCTTCTATATAGTTTAAGAAAAATATATGCATAGCATCCAAACAGTACAATTCGCCAATTTATTGTTCTTCAAGTTTAATTGAACAGCGAGCCCCATTGATAATCATGAAATGGGAATTATTTGTGACTTTCTACAAGTCGAACAATGAATAGTACAGGTAGACGGGTGAAATCTTTCTATATATTGCTTCTAAATAGTCTAAGAAACATATTTGCGAATCATCCAAACAGTACCATTCGCCAATTTTTTGTTCTTCAAGTTTAAGTCAACAATGAGCCCCATTGTTAATCCTTTAACGGAAATTAATTGTAAATTTCTACAAGTAGAACAATGATTGGAACCCGCAGACGGTTGAAATCTTTGTATATATTGCTCCTATATAGTCTAAGAAACATATGTGCAAAGCATCCAAACAGTACCATTCGCCAATTTTTTGTTCTTCAAGTTTAAGTGAACAACGAGCCCCATTGATAATCATGAAACGGAAATTATTTGTAACTTTCGACATGTAGAACAATGAATGGAACAGGTAGACGGTTGAAATATTTGTATATATTGCTTCCGTATAGTCTAAGAAACATATATGCAAAGCATCCAAACAGTACCATTCGCCAATTTTTTGTTCTTCAAGGTTAAGTGAACAATGAGCCCCATTGTTAGTTCTTTATCGTAAATTATTTGTAACTTTCGACAAGTAGAACAATGAATGGAACAGGTAGACGGTTGAAATCTTTGAATATATTGCTTCTATATAGTCTAAGAAACATATATGCAAAGCATCCAAACAGTACAATTCGCCAATTTTTTGTTCTTCAAGTTTAAGTGAACAATGAACCCTAATGGTTAATCCTTTATCGGAAATTATTTGTAACTTTCGATAAGTAGAACATTGAATGGAACAGGTAGACGGTTGAAATCTTTGAATATATTGCTTCTATATATTGTAAGAAACATATATGCAAAGCATCCAAACAGTACAATTCGCCAATTTATTGTTCTTCAAGTTTAAGTGAACAACGAGCCCCATTGTTAATCCTTTAAAGGAAATTATTTGTAAATTTCGACAAGTAGAACAATGATTGGAACACGTAGACGGTTGAAATCTTTGTATATATTGCTTCCATATAGTCTAAGAAACTTGTACGCAAAGCATCCAAACAGTACCATTCGCCATTTTTTGTTTTTCAAGTTTAAGTGAGCAATGAGCCAAAATGGTTAATCCTTTATCGGAAATTATTTGTAATTTTCGACAAGTAGAACAATGATTGGAACACGTAGACGGTTGAAAACTTTGTATATATTGCTTCCATATAGTCTAAGAAACATATATGCAAAGCATCCAAACAGTACCATTCGCCAATTTTTTGTTCTTCAAGTTTAAGTGAACTATATGCCCCATTGTTAATCCTTTAAAGCAAATTATTTGTAAATTTCAACAAGTAGAACAATGAATGGAACAGGTAGACGGTTGAAATCATTGTATATATTGCTTCAGTGTAGCCTAAGAAACATATATGCAAAGCATCCAAACAGTACAAGTCGCCAATTCATTGTTCTTCAAGTTTAAGTGAACAACGAGCCCCATTGTTAATCCTTTAAAGGAAATTATTTCTAACTTCCGACAAGTAGCACAATGAATGGAACAGGTAGACGGTTGAAATCAATGTATATATTGCTTCTATATAGTCTAAGAAACATATATGCAAAGCATCCAAACAGTACCATTCGCCAATTCTTTGTTCTTCAAGTTTAAGTGAACAATGAGCTCCATTGTTAAACCTTTATCGGAAATTATTTGTAACTTTCGACAAGTAGAACAATGAATGGAACAGGTAGGCGGTTGAAATCTTGCTATATATTGCTTCTATATAACCTAAGAAACATATATGCAAAGCATCCAAACAGTACCATTCGCCAATTTTTTGTTCTTCAAGTTTAAGTGAACAATGAGCCCCATTGTTAATCCTTTAACGGAAATTAATTGTAACTTTCTACAAGTAGAACAATGATTGGAAGACTTAGACGGTTGAAATCTTTGTATATATTGCTTCTATATAGTCTAAGAAACATATATGCAAAGCATCCAAACAGTACCATTCCCCAATTTTTTGTTCTTCAAGTTTAAGTGAACAACGAGCCCCATTGATAATCATGAAACGGAAATTATTTGTAACTTTCGACATGTAGAACAATGAATGGAACAGGTAGACGGTTGAAATCATTATATATATCTTGCTTCTATATAGTTTAAGAAAAATATATGCATAGCATCCAAACAGTACAATTCGCCAATTTATTGTTCTTCAAGTTTAATTGAACAGCGAGCCCCATTGATAATCATGAAATGGGAATTATTTGTGACTTTCTACAAGTCGAACAATGAATAGTACAGGTAGACGGGTGAAATCTTTCTATATATTGCTTCTAAATAGTCTAAGAAACATATTTGCGAATCATCCAAACAGTACCATTCGCCAATTTTTTGTTCTTCAAGTTTAAGTCAACAATGAGCCCCATTGTTAATCCTTTAACGGAAATTAATTGTAAATTTCTACAAGTAGAACAATGATTGGAACCCGCAGACGGTTGAAATCTTTGTATATATTGCTCCTATATAGTCTAAGAAACATATGTGCAAAGCATCCAAACAGTACCATTCGCCAATTTTTTGTTCTTCAAGTTTAAGTGAACAACGAGCCCCATTGATAATCATGAAACGGAAATTATTTGTAACTTTCGACATGTAGAACAATGAATGGAACAGGTAGACGGTTGAAATATTTGTATATATTGCTTCCGTATAGTCTAAGAAACATATATGCAAAGCATCCAAACAGTACCATTCGCCAATTTTTTGTTCTTCAAGGTTAAGTGAACAATGAGCCCCATTGTTAGTTCTTTATCGTAAATTATTTGTAACTTTCGACAAGTAGAACAATGAATGGAACAGGTAGACGGTTGAAATCTTTGAATATATTGCTTCTATATAGTCTAAGAAACATATATGCAAAGCATCCAAACAGTACAATTCGCCAATTTTTTGTTCTTCAAGTTTAAGTGAACAATGAACCCTAATGGTTAATCCTTTATCGGAAATTATTTGTAACTTTCGATAAGTAGAACATTGAATGGAACAGGTAGACGGTTGAAATCTTTGAATATATTGCTTCTATATATTGTAAGAAACATATATGCAAAGCATCCAAACAGTACAATTCGCCAATTTATTGTTCTTCAAGTTTAAGTGAACAACGAGCCCCATTGTTAATCCTTTAAAGGAAATTATTTGTAAATTTCGACAAGTAGAACAATGATTGGAACACGTAGACGGTTGAAATCTTTGTATATATTGCTTCCATATAGTCTAAGAAACTTGTACGCAAAGCATCCAAACAGTACCATTCGCCATTTTTTGTTTTTCAAGTTTAAGTGAGCAATGAGCCAAAATGGTTAATCCTTTATCGGAAATTATTTGTAATTTTCGACAAGTAGAACAATGATTGGAACACGTAGACGGTTGAAAACTTTGTATATATTGCTTCCATATAGTCTAAGAAACATATATGCAAAGCATCCAAACAGTACCATTCGCCAATTTTTTGTTCTTCAAGTTTAAGTGAACTATATGCCCCATTGTTAATCCTTTAAAGCAAATTATTTGTAAATTTCAACAAGTAGAACAATGAATGGAACAGGTAGACGGTTGAAATCATTGTATATATTGCTTCAGTGTAGCCTAAGAAACATATATGCAAAGCATCCAAACAGTACAAGTCGCCAATTCATTGTTCTTCAAGTTTAAGTGAACAACGAGCCCCATTGTTAATCCTTTAAAGGAAATTATTTCTAACTTTCGACAAGTAGAACAAGGAATGGAACAGGTAGACGGTTGATATCATTGTATATATTGCTTCTATATAGTCTAGGAAACATATGTGCAAAGCATCCAAACAGTACCATTCGCCAATTTTTTGTTCTTCAAGTTTAAGTGAACTACGAGCCCCATTGGTAATCATGAAACGGAAATTATTTGTAATTTTCTACAAGTAGAACAATGAATGGAACAGGTTGACGATGGATATCATAGTATATATTGCTTCTATATAGTCTAAGAAACATATATGCAAAGCATCCAAACAGTACAATTCGCCAATTTATTGTTCTTCAAGTTTAAGTGAACAACGAGCCCCATTGTTAATCCTTTAAAGGAAATTATTTGTAAATTTCGACAAGTAGAACAATGATTGGAACACGTAGACGGATGAAATCTTTGTATATATTGCTTCCATATAGTCTAAGAAACTTGTACGCAAAGCATCCAAACAGTACCATTCGCCATTTTTTGTTTTTCAAGTTTAAGTGAACAATGAGCCCCAATGGTTAATCCTTTATCGGAAATTATTTGTAATTTTCGACAAGTAGAACAATGATTGGAACACGTAGACGGTTGAAATCTTTGTATATATTGCTTCCATATAGTCTAAGAAACATATATGCAAAGCATCCAAACAGTACCATTCGCCAATTTTTTGTTCTTCAAGTTTAAGTGAACAATGAGCCCCATTGTTAATCCTTTATCGGAAATTATTTGTAATTTTCGACAAGTAGAACAATGAATGGAACTGGTAGACGGTTGAAATCAATGTATATATTGCTTCTATATAGTCTGAGAGACATATCTGCAAATCATCCAAACAGTACAATTCGCCAATTATTTGATCTTCAAGTTTAATTGAACTACGAGTCCCATTGTTAATACTTTAACGGAAATTATTTGTAACTTGCGACAAGTAGAACAAAGAATGAAACAGGTAGACGGTTGAAATCAATGTATATATTGCTTCTATATAGTCTAAGAAACATATCTGCAAAGCAACCAAACAGTACCATTCGCCAATTTTTTGTTCTTCAAGTTTAAGTGAACAGCGAGACCCATTGATAATCATGAAATGGAAATTATTTGTAACTTTCTACAAGTAGAACAATGAATAGTACAGGTAGACGGGTGAAATCTTTCTATATATTGCTTCTAACTAATCTAAGAAACATATATTCAAAGCATCCAAACAGTACAATTCGCCAATTTTTTGTTCTTCAAGTTTAAGTGAACTACGAGCCCAATTGTTAATCCTTTAAAGGAAATTATTTGTAAATTTCGACAAGTAGAACAATGAATGGAACAGGTAGACTGTTGAAATCATTGTATATATTGCTTCTATATAGTCTAAGAAACATATATGTTATGCATAGCGTCCAAACAGTACAATTCGCCAATTTTTTGCTCTTCAAGTTTAAGTAAACAATGAGCCCCAATGGTTAATCCTTTATCGGAAATTACTTGTAATTTTCGACAAGTAGAACAATGAATGGAACAGGTACACGGTTGAAATCTTTGTATATATTGCTTCTATATAATCTAAGAAACATATATTCAAAGCATCCAAACAGTACCATTCGCCAATTTTTTGTTCTTCAAGTTTAAGTGAACTACGAGCCCCATTGATAATCCTTTAAAGGAAATTATTTGTAAATTTCGACAAGTAGAACAATGAATGGATCATTTAGACGGTTGAAATCATTGTATATATTGCTTCTATATAGTCTACGAAACATATATGCAAAGCATCCAAACAGTACAATTCGCCAATTTCTTGTTCTTCAAGTTTAAGTAAACTACGATCCCCATTGTTAATCCCTTAACGGAAATTATTTGTAACTTTCGACAAGTAGAACAATGAATGGAACAGGTAGACGGTTGAGATCATTGTATATATTGCTTCTATATAGTCTAAGAAACATATCTGCAAATCATCCAAACAGTACAATTCGCCAATTATTTGATCTTCAAGTTTAAGTGAACTACGAGCCCCATTGTTAATACTTTAACGGAAATTATTTGTAACTTGCGACAAGTAGAACAATGAATGGAACAGGTAGACGGTTGAAATCAATGTATATATTGCTTCTATATAGTCTAAGAAACATATATGCAAAGCATCCAAACAGTACCATTCGCCAATTTTTTGTTCTTCAAGTTTAAGTGAACAATGAGCCCCAATGGTTAATCCTTTATCGGAAATTATTTGTAATTTTCGACAAGTAGAACAATGAATGGAACAGGTAGACGGTTGAAATCTTTGTATATATTGCTTCTATATAATCTAAGAATCATATATGCAAAGCATCCAAACAGTACCTTTCGCCAATTTTTTGTTCTTCAAGTTTAAGTGAACAACGAGCCCCATTGATAATCATGAAACGGAAATTATTTGTAACTTTCTACAAGTAGAACAATGAATAGAACAGGTAGACGGTTGAAATCTTTGTATATGTTGCTTATGTATAGTCTAAGAAACCTATATGCAAAGCATCTAAACAGTAACAATCGCCAATTTTTTGATCTTCAAGTTTAAGTGAACAGCGATCCCCATTGATAATCATGAAATGGAAATTATTTGTAACTTTCTACAAGTAGAACAATGAAGAGTACAGGTAGACGGGTGAAATCTTTCTATATATTGCTTCTAAATAGTCTAAGAAACATATATGCAAAGCATCCAAACAGTACAATTCGCCAATTTTTTGTTCTTCAAGTTTAAGTGAACAACGAGCCCCATTGTTAATCCTTTAAATCAAATTATTTGTAAATTTCGACAAGTAGAACAATGAATGGAACAGGTAGACAGTTGAAATCTTTGTATATATTGCATCTATATAGTCTAAGAAACATATATGCAAAGCATCCAAACAGTACAATTCGCCGATTTTTTGTTCTTCAAGTTTAAGTGAACAATGAGCCCCAATGGTTAATCCTTTATCGGTAATTATTTGTAACTTTCGACAAGTAGAACAATGAATGGAACAGGTAGACGGTTGAAATCCTTGTATATATTGCGTCTATATAGTCTAAGAAACATATATGCAACGCATCCAAACAGTACAATTCGCCAATTTTTTGTTCTTCAAGTTTAAGTCAACAACGAGCCCCATTGATAATCATGAAACGGAAATTATTTGTAACTTTCTACAAGTAGAACAATGAACAGAACAGGTAGACGGTTGAAATCTTTGTATATGTTGCTTCTATATAGTCTAAGAAACCTATATGCAAAGCATCTAAACAGTAACAATCGTCAATTTTTTGATCTTCAAGTTTAAGTGAACAGCGAGCCCCATTGATAATCATGAAATGGAAATTATTTGTAACTTTCTACAAGTAGAACAATGAATAGTACAGGTAGACGGGTGAAATCTTTCTATATATTGCTTCTAAATAGTCTAAGAAACATATATGCAAAGCATCCAAACAGTAAAAGTCGCCAATTTATTGTTCTTCAAGTTTAAGTGAACAACGAGCCCCATTGTTAATCCTTTAAAGGAAATTATTTGTAAATTTCGACAAGTAGAACAATGAATGGAACAGGTAGACGGTTGAAATCTTTGTATATATTGCTTCTACATAATCTAAGAAACCTATATGCAAAGCATCTAAACAGTAACAATCGACAATTTTTTGATCTCCAAGTTTAAGTGAACAGCGAGCCCCATTGATAATCATGAAATGGAAATTATTTGTTACTTTCTACGAGTAGAACAATGAATAGAACAGGTAGACTGTTGAAATCTTTGTATATGTTTCTTCTATATAGTCTAAGAAACCTATATGCAAAGCATCTAAACAGTAACAATTGACAATTTTTTGATCTCCAAGTTTAAGTGAACAGCGAGCCCCATTGATAATCATGAAATGGAAATTATTTGTAACTTTCTACAAGTAGAACAATCAATAGAACAGGTAGACTGTTGAAATCTTTGTATATGTTTCTTCTATATAGTCTAAGAAACCTATATGCAAAGCATCCAAACAGTACAATTCGCCAATTTTTTGTTCTTCAAGTTTAAGTGAACAGCGAGCCCCATTGATAATCATGAAATGGAAATTATTTGTAACTTTCTACAAGTAGAACAATGAACAGAACAGGTAGACGGTTGAAATCTTTGTATATGTTGCTTCTGTATAGTCTAAGAAACCTATATGCAAAGCATCTAAACAGTAACAATCGCCAATTTTTTATCTTCATGTTTAAGTGAACAGCGAGCCCCATTGATAATCATGAAATGGAAATTATTTGTAACTTTCTACAAGTAGAACAATGAATAGAACAGGTAGACGGTTGAAATCTTTGTATATGTTGCTTCTATATAGTCTAAGAAACTTATGTGCAAAGCATCCAAACAGTAACATTCGCCAATTTTTTTATCTTCAAGTTTAAGTGAACAATGAGCCCCAATGGTTAATCCGTTTTCGGAAATTATTTGTAACTTTCGACAAGTAGAACAATGAATGGAACAGGTAGACGGTTGAAATCTTTGTATATATTGCTTCTATATAGTCTAAGAAACATATATGCAAAGCATCCAAACAGCACCATTCGCCAATTTTTTGTTCTTCAAGTTTAAGTGAACAATGAGCCCCATTGTTAATCCTTTATCGGAAATTATTTGTAACTTTCGACAAGTAGAACAATGAATGGAACTGGTAGACGGTTGAAATCATTGTATATGTTGCTTCTATATAGTCTAAGAAACCTATATGCAAAGCATCTAAACAGTAACATTCGCCAATTTTTTGATCTTCAAGTTTAAGTGAACATTGAGCCCCATTGTTAATCCTTTATCGGAAATTGTTTGTAACTTTCGACAAGTAGAACAATGAATGGAACAGGTAGACGGTTGAAATCTTTGTATATATTGCTTCTATATAGTCTAAGAAACATATATGCAAAGCATCCAAACAGTACCATTCGCCAATTTTTTGTTCTTCAAGTTTAAGTGAACTACGAGCCCCATTGATAATCATGAGATGGAAATTATTTGTAACTTTCTACAAGTAGAACAATGAATAGAACAGGTAGACGGTTGAAATCTTTGAATATATTGCTTCTATATAGTATAAGAAACATATATGCAAAGCATCCAAACAGTACAATTCGCCAATTTTTTGTTCTTCAAGTTTAAGTGAACAATGAGCCCCATTGTTAATCTTTTATCGGAAATTATTTGAAACTTTCGACAAGTAGAACATTGAATGGAACAGGTAGACGGTTGAAATCATTGTATATATTGCTTCTATATAGTCTAAGAAACATATATGCAAATCATCCAAACAGTACAATTCGCCAATTTTTTGTTCTTCAAGTTTAAGTAAACTACGATCCCCATTGTTAATCCCTTAACGGAAATTATTTGTAACTTTCGACAAGTAGAACACTGAATGGAACAGGTAGACGGTTGAAATCATTGTATATATTGCTTCTATATAATCTAAGAAACATATATGCAAAGCATCCAAACAGTACCATTCGCCAATTTTTTGTGCTTCAAGTTTAAGTGAACAATGAGCCCCAATGGTTAATCCTTTATCGGTAATTATTTGTAACTTTCGACAAGTAGAACAATGAATGGAACAGGTAGACGGTTGAAATCCTTGTATATATTGCGTCTATATAGTCTAAGAAACATATATGCAAAGCATCCAAACAGTACAATTCGCCAATTTTTTGTTCTTCAAGTTTAAGTGAACTACGAGCCCCATTGATAATCATGAAATGGTAATTATTTGTAACTTTCTACAAGTAGAACAATTAATAGTACAGGTAGACGGGTGAAATCTTTCTATATATTGCATATAAATAGTCTAAGAAACATATATGCAAAGCATCCAAACAGTACCATTCGCCAATTTTTTGTTCTTCAAGTTTAAGTGAACAACGAGCCCCATTGTTAATCCTTTAAAGGAAATTATTTGTAAATTTCGACAAGTAGAACAATGAATGGAACAGGTAGACGGTTGAAATCTTTGTATATATTGCTTCTATATAGTCTAAGAAACATATATGCAAAGCATCCAAACAGTACAATTCGCCAATTTATTGTTGTTCAAGTTTAAGTGAACAACGAGCCCCATTGTTAATCCTTTAAAGGAAATTATTAGTAAATTTCGACAAGTAGAACAATGATTGTAACACGTAGACGGTTGAAATCTTTGTATATATTGCTTCTATATAGTCTAAGAAACATATATGCAAAGCATCCAAACAGTACAATTCGCCAATTTTTTTATCTTCAAGTTTAAGTGAACAATGAGCCCCAATGGTTAATCCGTTATCGGAAATTATTTGTAACTTTCGACAAGTAGAACAATGAATGGAACAGGTAGACGGTTGAAATCTTTGTATATATTGCTTCTATATAGTCTAAGAAACATATATGCAAAGCATCCAAACAGTACCATTCGCCAATTATTTCATCTTCATGTTTAAGTGAACTACGAGCCCCATTGTTAATACTTTAACGGAAATTATTTGTAACTTCCGACAAGTAGAACAATGAATGGAAGAGGTAGACGGTTGAAATCAATGTATATATTGCTTCTATATAGTCTAAGAAACATATATGCAAAGCATCCAAACAGCACCATTCGCCAATTTTTTGTTCTTCAAGTTTAAGTGAACAACGAGCCCCATTGTTAATCCTTTATCGGAAATTATTTGTAACTTTCGACAAGTAGAACAATGAATGGAACTGGTAGACGGTTGAAATCATTGTATATGTTGCTTCTATATAGTCTAAGAAACCTGTATGCAAAGCATCTAAACAGTAACATTCGCCAATTTTTTGATCTTCAAGTTTAAGTGAACATTGAGCCCCATTGATAATCATGAGATGGAAATTATTTGTAAATTTCGACAAGTAGAACAATGAATGGAACAGGTAGACGGTTGAAATCTTTGTATATATTGCTTCTATATAATCTAAGAAACATATATGCAAAGCATCCAAACAGTACAATTCGCCAATTTTTTGTTCTTCAAGTTTAAGTGAACTACGAGCCCCATTGATAATCATGAAATGGAAATTATTTGTAACTTTCTACAAGTAGAACAATGAATAGTACAGGTAAACGGGTGAAATCTTTCTATATATTGCATCTAAATAGTCTAAGAAACATATATGCAAAGCATCCAAACAGTACCATTCGCCAATTTTTTGTTCTTCAAGTTTAAGTGAACTACGAGCCCCATTGTTAATCCTTTAAAGGAAATTATTTGTAACTTTCTACAAGCAGAACAATGATTGGAACACGCAGACGGTTGAAATCTTTGTATATATTGCTTCCATATAGTCTAAGAAACATATATGCAAAGCATCCAAACAGTACCATTCGCCAATTTTTTGTTCTTCAAGTTTAAGTAAACTACGATCCCCATTGTTAATCCATTAACGGAAATTATTTGTAACTTTCGACAAGTAGAACAATGAATGGAACAGGTAGACGGTTGAAATCATTGTATATATTGCTTCTATATAATCTAAGAAACATATATGCAAAGCATCCAAACAGTACAATTCGCCAATTATGTCATCTTCATGTTTAAGTGAACTACGAGCCCCATTGTTAATCCTTTAAAGGAAATTATTTGTAAATTTCGACAAGTAAAACAATGAATGGATCAGGTAGACGGTTGAAATCATTGTATATATTGCTTCTATATAGCCTACGAAACATATATGCAAAGCATCCAAACAGTACCATTCGCCAATTTTTTGTTCTTCAAGTTTAAGTGAACAATGAGCCCCATTGTTAATCTTTTATCGGAAATTATTTGTAACTTTCGACAAGTAGAACATTGAATGGAACAGGTAGACGGTTGAAATCATTGTATATATTGCTTCTATATAGTCTAAGAAACATATATGCAAATCATCCAAACAGTACAATTCGCCAATTTTTTGTTCTTCAAGTTTAAGTAAACTACGATCCCCATTGTTAATCCCTTAACGGAAATTATTTGTAACTTTCGACAAGTAGAACAATGAATGGAACAGGTAGACGGTTGAAATCATTGTATATATTGCTTCTATATAATCTAAGAAACATATATGCAAAGCATCCAAACAGTACCATTCGCCAATTTTTTGTGCTTCAAGTTTAAGTGAACAATGAGCCCCAATGGTTAATCCTTTATCGGTAATTATTTGTAACTTTCGACAAGTAGAACAATGAATGGAACAGGTAGACGGTTGAAATCCTTGTATATATTGCGTCTATATAGTCTAAGAAACATATATGCAAAGCATCCAAACAGTACAATTCGCCAATTTTTTGTTCTTCAAGTTTAAGTGAACTACGAGCCCCATTGATAATCATGAAATGGTAATTATTTGTAACTTTCTACAAGTAGAACAATTAATAGTACAGGTAGACGGGTGAAATCTTTCTATATATTGCATATAAATAGTCTAAGAAACATATATGCAAAGCATCCAAACAGTACCATTCGCCAATTTTTTGTTCTTCAAGTTTAAGTGAACTACGAGCCCCATTGTTAATCCTTTAAAGGAAATTATTTGTAAATTTCGACAAGTAGAACAATGAATGGAACAGGTAGACGGTTGAAATCCTTGTATATATTGCGTCTATATAGTCTAAGAAACATATATGCAAAGCATCCAAACAGTACAATTCGCCAATTTTTTGTTCTTCAAGTTTAAGTAAACTACGATCCCCATTGTTAATCCCTTAACGGAAATTATTTGTAACTTTCGACAAGTAGAACAATGAATGGAACAGGTAGACGGGTGAAATCTTTCTATATATTGCATCTAAATAGTCTAAGAAACATATATGCAAAGCATGCAAACAGTACCATTCGCCAATTTTTTGTTCTTCAAGTTTAAGTGAACTACGAGCCCCAATGGTTAATCCGTTATCGGAAATTATTAGTAACTTTCGACAAGTAGAACAATGAATGGAACAGGTAGACGGTTGAAATCTTTGTATATATTGCTTCTATATAGTCTAAGAAACTTATATGCAAAGCATCTAAACAGTAACATTCGCCAATTTTTTGTTCTTCAAGTTTAAGTGAACTACGAGTCCCATTGTTAATCCTTTATCGGAACTTATTTGTAACTTTCGACAAGTAGAACATTGAATGGAAAAGGTAGACGGTTGAAACCTTTGTATATATTGCTTCTATATAGTATAAGAAACATATATGCAAAGCATCCAAACAGTACCATTCGCCAATTTTTTGTTCTTCAAGTTTAAGTGAACTACGAGCCCCAATGGTTAATCCGTTATCGGAAATTATTAGTAACTTTCGACAAGTAGAACAATGAATGGAACAGGTAGACGGTTGAAATCTTTGTATATATTGCTTCTATATAGTCTAAGAAACATATATGCAAAGCATCCAAACAGTACAATTCGCCAATTTTTTTATCTTCAAGTTTAAGTGAACAATGAGCCCCAATGGTTAATCCGTTATCGGAAATTATTTGTAACTTTCGACAAGTAGAACAATGAATGGAACAGGTAGACGGTTGAAATCTTTGTATATATTGCTTCTATATAGTCTAAGAAACATATATGCAAAGCATCCAAACAGTACCATTCGCCAATTATTTCATCTTCATGTTTAAGTGAACTACGAGCCCCATTGTTAATACTTTAACGGAAATTATTTGTAACTTCCGACAAGTAGAACAATGAATGGAAGAGGTAGACGGTTGAAATCAATGTATATATTGCTTCTATATAGTCTAAGAAACATATATGCAAAGCATCCAAACAGCACCATTCGCCAATTTTTTGTTCTTCAAGTTTAAGTGAACAACGAGCCCCATTGTTAATCCTTTATCGGAAATTATTTGTAACTTTCGACAAGTAGAACAATGAATGGAACTGGTAGACGGTTGAAATCATTGTATATGTTGCTTCTATATAGTCTAAGAAACCTGTATGCAAAGCATCTAAACAGTAACATTCGCCAATTTTTTGATCTTCAAGTTTAAGTGAACATTGAGCCCCATTGTTAATCCTTTATCGGAAATTGTTTGTAACTTTCGACAAGTAGAACAATGAATGGAACAGGTAGACGGTTGAAATCTTTGTATATATTGCTTCTATATAGTCTAAGAAACATATATGCAAAGCATCCAAACAGTACCATTCGCCAATTTTTTGTTCTTCAAGTTTAAGTGAACTACGAGCCCCATTGATAATCATGAGATGGAAATTATTTGTAAATTTCGACAAGTAGAACAATGAATGGAACAGGTAGACGGTTGAAATCTTTGTATATATTGCTTCTATATAATCTAAGAAACATATATGCAAAGCATCCAAACAGTACAATTCGCCAATTTTTTGTTCTTCAAGTTTAAGTGAACTACGAGCCCCATTGATAATCATGAAATGGAAATTATTTGTAACTTTCTACAAGTAGAACAATGAATAGTACAGGTAAACGGGTGAAATCTTTCTATATATTGCATCTAAATAGTCTAAGAAACATATATGCAAAGCATCCAAACAGTACCATTCGCCAATTTTTTGTTCTTCAAGTTTAAGTGAACTACGAGCCCCATTGTTAATCCTTTAAAGGAAATTATTTGTAACTTTCTACAAGCAGAACAATGATTGGAACACGCAGACGGTTGAAATCTTTGTATATATTGCTTCCATATAGTCTAAGAAACATATATGCAAAGCATCCAAACAGTACCATTCGCCAATTTTTTGTTCTTCAAGTTTAAGTAAACTACGATCCCCATTGTTAATCCATTAACGGAAATTATTTGTAACTTTCGACAAGTAGAACAATGAATGGAACAGGTAGACGGTTGAAATCATTGTATATATTGCTTCTATATAATCTAAGAAACATATATGCAAAGCATCCAAACAGTACAATTCGCCAATTATGTCATCTTCATGTTTAAGTGAACTACGAGCCCCATTGTTAATCCTTTAAAGGAAATTATTTGTAAATTTCGACAAGTAAAACAATGAATGGATCAGGTAGACGGTTGAAATCATTGTATATATTGCTTCTATATAGCCTACGAAACATATATGCAAAGCATCCAAACAGTACCATTCGCCAATTTTTTGTTCTTCAAGTTTAAGTGAACAATGAGCCCCATTGTTAATCTTTTATCGGAAATTATTTGTAACTTTCGACAAGTAGAACATTGAATGGAACAGGTAGACGGTTGAAATCATTGTATATATTGCTTCTATATAGTCTAAGAAACATATATGCAAATCATCCAAACAGTACAATTCGCCAATTTTTTGTTCTTCAAGTTTAAGTAAACTACGATCCCCATTGTTAAACCCTTAACGGAAATTATTTGTAACTTTCGACAAGTAGAACAATGAATGGAACAGGTAGACGGTTGAAATCATTGTATATATTGCTTCTATATAATCTAAGAAACATATATGCAAAGCATCCAAACAGTACCATTCGCCAATTTTTTGTGCTTCAAGTTTAAGTGAACAATGAGCCCCAATGGTTAATCCTTTATCGGTAATTATTTGTAACTTTCGACAAGTAGAACAATGAATGGAACAGGTAGACGGTTGAAATCCTTGTATATATTGCGTCTATATAGTCTAAGAAACATATATGCAAAGCATCCAAACAGTACAATTCGCCAATTTTTTGTTCTTCAAGTTTAAGTGAACTACGAGCCCCATTGATAATCATGAAATGGTAATTATTTGTAACTTTCTACAAGTAGAACAATTAATAGTACAGGTAGACGGGTGAAATCTTTCTATATATTGCATATAAATAGTCTAAGAAACATATATGCAAAGCATCCAAACAGTACCATTCGCCAATTTTTTGTTCTTCAAGTTTAAGTGAACAATGAGCCCCAATGGTTAATCCTTTATCGGTAATTATTTGTAACTTTCGACAAGTTGAACAATGAATGGAACAGGTAGACGGTTGAAATCCTTGTATTTATTGCGCCTATATAGTCTAAGAAACATATATGCAAAGCATCCAAACAGTACAATTCGCCAATTTATTGTTCTTCAAGTTTAAGTGAACAACGAGCCCCATTGTTAATCCTTTAAAGGAAATTATTTGTAAATTTCGACAAGTAGAACAATGAATGGAACAGGTAGACGGTTGAAATCTTTGTATATATTGCTTCTATATTATCTAAGAAACATATATGCAAAGCATCCAAACAGTACCATTCGCCAATTTTTTGTTCTTCAAGTTTAAGTGAACAGCGAGCCCCATTGATAATCATGTAATGGAAATTATTTGTAACTTTCTACAAGTAGAACAATGAATAGTACAGGTAGACGGTTGAAATCTTTGTATATATTGCTTCTATATAATCTAAGAAACATATCTGCAAAGCATCCAAACAGTACAATTCGCCAATTTTTTGTTCTTCAAGTTTAAGTGAACTACGAGCCCCATTGTTAATCCTTTATCCGTAATTATTTGTAACTTTCGACAAGTAGAACAATGAATGGAACAGGTAGACGGTTGAAATCCTTGTATATATTGCTTCTATATAGTCTAAGAAACATATATGCAAAGCATCCAAACAGTACCATTCGCCAATTTTTTGGTCTTCAACTTTAAGTGAACAATGATCTCCAATGGTTAATCCTTTATCGGAAATTATTTGTAATTTTCGACAAGTAGAACAATGAATGGAACAGGTAGACGGTCGAAATCATTGTATATATTGCTTCTATATAGTCTAAGAAACATATCTGCAAGTCATCCAAACAGTACAATTCGCCAATTATATGATCTTCAAGTTTATGTGAACTACGAGCCCCATTGTTAATACTTTAACGGAAATTATTTGTAACTTGCGACAAGTAGAACAATGAATGGAACTGGTAGACGGTTGAAATCTTTTTATATATTGCTTCTATATAGTCTAAGAAACATATATGCAAAGCATCCAAACAGTTCCAGTCGCCAATTTTTTGTTCTTCAAGTTTAAATGAACAACGAGCCCCATTGTTAATCCTTTAAAGGAAATTATTTGTAACTTTCGACAAGTAGAACAACGAATGGATCATTTAGACGGTTGAAATCATTGTATATATTGCTTCTATATAGTCTACGAAACATATATGCAAAGCATCCAAACAGTACAATTCGCCAATTTCTTGTTCTTCAAGTTTAAGTAAACTACGATCCCCATTGTTAATCCCTTAACGGAAATTATTTGTAACTTTCGACAAGTAGAACAATGAATGGATCATTTACACGGTTGAAATCATTGTATATATTGCTTCTATATAGTCTACGAAACATATATGCAAAGCATCCAAACAGTACAATTCGCCAATTTCTTGTTCTTCAAGTTTAAGTGAACTACGAGCCCCATTGTTAATCCTTTAACGGAAATTAATTGTAACTTTCTACAAGTAGAACAATGATTGGAACACGCAGACGGTTGAAATCTTTGTATATATTGCTTCCATATAGTCTAAGAAACATATATGCAAAGCATCCAAACAGTACCATTCGCCAATTTTTTGTTCTTCAAGTTTAAGTGAACAATGAGCCCCATTGTTAATCCTTTAAAGGAAATTATTTGTAAATTTCGGCAAGTAGAACAATGAATGGAATAGGTAGACTGTTGAAATCATTGTATATATTGCTTCTATATAGTCTAAGATACATATATGCAAAGCATCCAAACAGTACAATTCGCCAATTTATTTTTCTTCAAGTTTAAGTGAACTACGATCCCCATTGTTAATCCTTTAACGGAAATTATTTGTAACTTTCGACAAGTAGAACAATGAATGGAACAGGTAGACGGTTGAAATCTTTGTATATATTGCTTCCATATAGTCTAAGAAACGTATATGCAAAGCATCCAGACAGTATAATTCGCAAATTTTTTGTTCTTCAAGTTTAAGTAAACTACGATCCCCATTGTTAATCGCTTAACGGAAATTATTTGTAACTTTCGACAAGAAGAACAATGAATGGAACTGGTACACGGTTGAAATCCTTTTATATATTGCTTCTATGTAGTCTAAGAAACATATATGCAAAGCATCCAAACAGTACCAGTCGCCAATTTTTTGTTCTTCAAGTTTAAGTGAACAACGAGGCCCATTGATAATCATGAAACGGAAATTATTTGTAACTTTCGACAAGCTGAACAATGAATAGAACAGGTAGACGGTTGAAATCTTTGTATATATTGCTTCTATATAGTCTAAGAAACATAAATGCAAAGCATCCAAACAGTACAATTCGCCAATTTTTTGTTCATCAAGTTTAAGTAAACTACGATCCCCATTGTTAATCCCTTAACGGAAATTATTTGTAACTTTCGACAAGTAGAACAGTGAATGGAACAGGTAGACGGTTGAAATCTTTGTATATATTGATTCTATATAGTATCGGAAACATATATGCAAAGCATCCAAACAGTACAATTCGCCAATTTTTTGTTCTTCAAGTTTAAGTGAACAATGAGCCCCAATGGTTAATCCTTTATCGGTAATTATTTGTAACTTTCGACAAGTAGAACAATGAATGGAACAGGTAGACGGTTGAAATCTTTGTATCTATTGCTTCTATATAGTATAAGAAACATATATGCAAAGCATCCAAACAGTACAATTCGCCAATTTCTTGTTCTTCAAGTTTAAGTGAACTACGAGCCCCATTGTTAATCCTTTAACGGAAATTAATTGTAACTTTCTACAAGTAGTACAATGATTGGAACACGCAGACGGTTGAAATCTTTGTATATATTGCTTCCATATAGTCTAAGAAACATATATGCAAAGCATCCAAACAGTACCATTCGCCAATTTTTTGTTCTTCAAGTTTAAGTGAACAATGAGCCCCATTGTTAATCCTTTAAAGGAAATTATTTGTAAATTTCGGCAAGTAGAACAATGAATGGAATAGGTAGACTGTTGAAATCATTGTATATATTGCTTCTATATAGTCTAAGATACATATATGCAAAGCATCCAAACAGTACAATTCGCCGATTTATTTTTCTTCAAGTTTAAGTGAACTACGATCCCCATTGTTAATCCTTTAACGGAAATTATTTGTAACTTTCTACAAGCAGAACAATGATTGGAACACGCAGACGGTTGAAATCTTTGTATATATTGCTTCCATATAGTCTAAGAAACATATATGCAAAGCATCCAAATAGTACCATTCGCCAATTTTTTGTTCATCAAGTTTAAGTGAACAATGAGCCCCATTGTTAATCCTTTATCGGAAATTATTTGTAACTTTCGACAAGTAGAACATTGAATGGAACAGGTAGACGGTTGAAATCTTTGTATCTATTGCTTCTATATAGTATAAGAAACATATATGCAAAGCATCCAAACAGTACAATTCGCCAATTTCTTGTTCTTCAAGTTTAAGTGAACAATGAGCCCCAATGGTTAATCCTTTGTCGGTAATTATTTGTAACTTTCGACAAGTAGAACAATGAATGGAACAGGTACACGGTAGAAATCTTTGTATATATTGCTTCTATATAGTATAAAAAACATATATGCAAAGCATCCAAACAGTACAATTCGCCAATTTTTTGTTCTTCAAGTTTAAGTGAACTACGAGCCCCATTGTTAATCCTTTAACGGAAATTAATTGTAACTTTCTACAAGTAGAACAATGATTGGAACACGCAGACGATTGAAATCTTTGTATATATTGCTTCCATATAGTCTAAGAAACATATATGCAAAGCATCCAAACAGTACCATTCGCCACTTTTTTGTTCTTCAAGTTTAAGTGAACAACGAGCCCCATTGTTAATCCTTTAAAGGAAACTATTTGTAAATTTCGACAAGTAGAACAACGATTGGAACACGTAGACGGTTGAAATCATTGTATATATTGCTTCTATATAGTCTAAGAAACATATCTGCAAATCTTCCAAACAGTACAATTCGCCAATTATTTGATCTTCAAGTTTAAGTGAACTACGAGGCCCATTGGTAATCCCTTAACGGAAATTATTTGTAACTTTCGACAAGTAGAACAACGAATGGAACAGGTAGACTGTTGAAATCATTGTATATATTGCGTCTATATAGTCTAAGAAACATATATGCAAAGCATCCAAACAGTACAATTCGCCAATTTTTTGTTCTTCAAGTTTAAGTGAACAATGAGCCCCATTGTTAATCCTTTAAAGGAAATTATTTGTAGCTTTCGACAAGTAGAACAATGAATGGAACAGGTAGACGGTTGAAATCTTTGTATATATTGCTTCTATATAGTCTAAGAAACATATATGCAAAGCATCCAAACAGTACCATTCGCCAATTTTTTGTTCTTCAAGTTTAAGTGAACAATGAGCCCCAATGGTTAATCATTTATGCGTAATTATTTGTAACTTTCGACAAGTAGAACAATGAATGGAACAGGTAGACGGTTGAAATCCTTGTATATATTCCGTCTATATAGTCTAAGAAATATATATGCAAAGCATCCAAACAGTACAATTCGCCAATTTATTGTTCTTCAAGTTTAAGTGAACAACGAGCCCCATTGTTAATCCTTTAAAGGAAATTATTTGTAAATTTCGACAAGTAGAACAATGATTGGAACACGTAGACGGTTGAAATCTTTGTATATATTGCTTCCATATAGTCTAAGAAACATGTACGCAAAGCATCCAAACCGTACCATTCGCCAATTTTTTGTTCTTCAAGTTTAAGTGAACAATGAGCCCCAATGGTTAATCATTTATGCGTAATTATTTGTAACTTTCGACAAGTAGAACAATGAATGGAACAGGTAGACGGTTGAAATCCTTGTATATATTGCGTCTATATAGTCTACGAAATATATATGCAAAGCATCCAAACAGTACAATTCGCCAATTTATTGTTCTTCAAGTTTAAGTGAACAACGAGCCCCGTTGTTAATCCTTTAAAGGAAATTATTTGTAAATTTCGACAAGTAGAACAATGATTGGAACACGTAGACGGTTGAAATCTTTGTATATATTGCTTCCATATAGTCTAAGAAACATGTACGCAAAGCATCTAAACAGTAACAATTGCCAATTTTTTGATCTTCAAGTTTAAGTGAACTACGAGCCCCATGGTTAAACCTTTAACGGAAATTAATTGTAACTTTCTACAAGTAGAACAATGATTGGAACACGTAGACGGTTGAAATCTTTGTATATATTGCTTCCATATAGTCTAAGAAACATATATGCAAAGCATCCAAACAGTACCATTCGCCAATTATTTCATCTTCAAGTTTAAGTGAACAATGAACTCCAATGGTTAATCCGTTATCGGAAATTATTTGTAACTTGCGAGAAGTAGAACAATGAATGGAACAGGTAGACGGTTGAAATCTTTGTATATATTGCGTCTATATAGTCTAAGAAACATATATGCAAAGCATCCAAACAGTACCATTCGCCAATTTTTTGTTCTTCAAGTTTAAGTGAACTACGAGCCCCATTGTTAATCCTTTAAAGGAAATTATTTGTAAATTTCGACAAGTAGAACAATGAATGGAACAGGTAGACGGTTGAAATCAATGTATATATTGCTTCTATATAGTCTAAGAAACATATATGCAAAGCATCCAAACAGTACCATTCGCCAATTTTTTGTTCTTCAAGTTTAAGTGAACTACGAGCCCCATTGTTAATCCTTTAAAGGAAATTATTTGTAAATTTCGACAAGTAGAACAATGAATGGAACAGGTAGACGGTTGAAATCAATGTATATATTGCTTCTATATAGTCTAAGAAACCTATATGCAAAGCATCTAAACAGTAACAATCGCCAATTGTTTGATCTTCAAGTTTAAGAGAACAGCGAGCCCCATTGATAATCATGAAATGGAAATTATTTGTAACTTTCTACAAGTAGAACAATGAATAGTACAGGTAGACGGGTGAAATCTTTCTATATATTGCTTCTAAATAGACTAAGAAAAATATATGCAAAGCATCCAAATAGTACAATTCGCCATTTTTTTGTTCTTCTAGTTTAAGTGAACTACCAGCCCCATTGTTAATCCTTTAAAGGAAATTATTTGTAAATTTCGACAAGTAGAACAATGAATGGATCAGGTAGACGGTTGAAATCATTGTATATATTGCTTCTATATAGTCTAAGAAACGTATATGCAAAGCATCCAAACAGTACAATTCGCCAATTTTGTTATCTTCAAGTTTAAGTGAACAACGAGCCCCATTGTTAATCCTTTAAAGGAAACTATTTGTAAATTTCGACTAGTAGAACAATGAATGGAACAGGTAGACTGTTGGAATCATTGTATATATTGCTTCTATATAGTCTAAGAAACATATATGCAAAGCATCCAAACAGTACCATTCGCCAATTTTTTGTTCTTCAAGTTTAAGTGAACTACGAGCCCCATTGTTAATCCTTTAAAGGAAATTATTTGTAAATTTCGACAAGTAGAACAATGAATGGAACAGGTAGACGGTTGAAATCAATGTATATATTGCTTCTATATAGTCTAAGAAACATATATACAAAGCATCCAAACAGTACAATTCGCCAATTTATTGTTCTTCAAGTTTAAGTGAACAACGAGCCCCATTGTTAATCCTTTAAAGGAAATTATTTGTAAATTTCGACAAGTAGAACCATGATTGGGACACGTAGAAGTTTGAAATCTTTGTATATATTGCTACCATATAGTCTAAGAAACATGTACGCAAAGCATCCAAACAGTACCGTTCGCCAATTTTTTGTTCTTCAAGTTTAAGTGAACAATGAGCCCCAATGGTTAATCCGTTATCGGAAATTATTTGTAACTTTCGACAAGTAGAACAATGAATGGAACGGGTAGACGGTTGAAATCTTTGTATATATTGCTTCTATATAGTCTAAGAAACATATATGCAAAGCATCCAAACAGTACCATTCGCCAATTATTTCATCTTCAAGTTTAAGTGAACAATGAACCCCAATGGTTAATCCGTTATCGGAAATTATTTGTAACTTGCGAGAAGTAGAACAATGAATGGAACAGGTAGACGGTTGAAATCTTTGTATATATTGCGTCTATATAGTCTAAGAAACATATATGCAAAGCATCCAAACAGTACCATTCGCCAATTTTTTGTTCTTCAAGTTTAAGTGAACTACGAGCCCCATTGTTAATCCTTTAAAGGAAATTATTTGTAAATTTCGACAAGTAGAACAATGAATGGAACAGGTAGACGGTTGAAATCAATGTATATATTGCTTCTATATAGTCTAAGAAACATGTACGCAAAGCATCCAAACAGTACCGTTCGCCAATTTTTTGTTCTTCAAGTTTAAGTGAACAATGAGCCCCAATGGTTAATCCGTTATCGGAAATTATTTGTAACTTTCGACAAGTAGAACAATGAATGGAACGGGTAGACGGTTGAAATCTTTGTATATATTGCTTCTATATAGTCTAAGAAACATATATGCAAAGCATCCAAACAGTACCATTCGCCAATTATTTCATCTTCAAGTTTAAGTGAACAATGAACCCCAATGGTTAATCCGTTATCGGAAATTATTTGTAACTTGCGAGAAGTAGAACAATGAATGGAACAGGTAGACGGTTGAAATCTTTGTATATATTGCGTCTATATAGTCTAAGAAACATATATGCAAAGCATCCAAACAGTACCATTTGCCAATTTTTTGGTCTTCATGTTTAAGTGAACATTGAGCCCCAATTGTTAATCCTTTATCGGAAATTATTTGTAATTTTCAACAAGTAGAACAATGAATGGAACAGGTAGACGGTTGAAATCTTTGTATATATTGCTTCCATATAGTCTAAGAAACATGTACGCCAAGCATCCAAACAGTACCGTTCGCCAATTTTTTGTTCTTCAAGTTTAAGTGAACTGCGAGCCCCATTGTTAATCCTTTAAAGGAAATTATTTGTAAATTTCGACAAGTAGAACAATGAATGGAAAAGGTAGACGGTTGAAATCATTGTATACGTTGCTTCCATACAGTCTAAGAAACATGTACGCAAAGCATCCAAACAGTACCATTCGCCAATTTTTTGTTCTTCAAGTTTAAGTGAACAACGAGCCCCATTGATAATCATGAAAGGGAAATTATTTGTAACTTTCTTCAAATAGAACAATGAATAGAACAGTTAGACTGTTGAAATCTTTGTATATATTGCTTCTATATAGTCTAAGAAACATATATGCAAAGCATCCAAACAGTACAATTCGCCAATTTTTTGTTCTTCAAGTTTAAGTGAACTACGAGCCCAATTGTTAATCCTTTAAAGGAAATTATTTGTAAATATCGACAAGTAGAACAATGAATGGATCATGTAGACGGTTAAAGTCATTGTATATATTGCTTCTATATAGTCTATCAAACATATATGCAAAGCATCCAAACAGTACCATTCGCCAATTTTTTGTTCTTCAAGTTTAAGTGAACAACGAGCCCCATTGATAATTATGAAACGGAAATTATTTGTAATTTTCGACAAGTAGAACAATGAATGGAACAGGTAGACGGTTGAAATCATTGTATATATTGCTTCTATATAGTCTAAGAAACATATCTGCAAGTCATCCAAACAGTACAATTCGCCAATTATATGATCTTCAAGTTTATGTGAACTACGAGCCCCATTGTTAATACTTTAACGGAAATTATTTGTAACTTGCGACAAGTAGAACAATGAATGGAACTGGTAGACGGTTGAAATCTTTTTATATATTGCTTCTATATAGTCTAAGAAACATATATGCAAAGCATCCAAACAGTTCCAGTCGCCAATTTTTTGTTCTTCAAGTTTAAATGAACAACGAGCCCCATTGTTAATCCTTTAAAGGAAATTATTTGTAACTTTCGACAAGTAGAACAACGAATGGATCATTTAGACGGTTGAAATCATTGTATATATTGCTTCTATATAGTCTACGAAACATATATGCAAAGCATCCAAACAGTACAATTCGCCAATTTCTTGTTCTTCAAGTTTAAGTAAACTACGATCCCCATTGTTAATCCCTTAACGGAAATTATTTGTAACTTTCGACAAGTAGAACAATGAATGGATCATTTACACGGTTGAAATCATTGTATATATTGCTTCTATATAGTCTACGAAACATATATGCAAAGCATCCAAACAGTACAATTCGCCAATTTCTTGTTCTTCAAGTTTAAGTGAACTACGAGCCCCATTGTTAATCCTTTATCCGTAATTATTTGTAACTTCCGACAAGGAGAACAATGAATGGAACAGGTAGACGGTTGAAATCTTTGTATATATTGCGTCTATATAGTCTAAGAAACATATATGCAAAGCATCCAAACAGTACCATTCGCCAATTTTTTGTTCTTCAAGTTTAAGTGAACTACGAGCCCCATTGTTAATCCTTTAAAGGAAATTATTTGTAAATTTCGACAAGTAGAACAATGAATGGAACAGGTAGACGGTTGAAATCAATGTACATATTGCTTCTATATAGTCTAAGAAACATATATGCAAAGCATCCAAACAGTACCATTCGCCAATTTTTTGTTCTTCAAGTTTAAGTGAACTACGAGCCCCATTGTTAATCCTTTAAAGGAAATTATTTGTAAATTTCGACAAGTAGAACAATGAATGGAACAGGTAGACTGTTGAAATCAATGTATATATTGCTTCTATATAGTCTAAGAAACCTATATGCAAAGCATCTAAACAGTAACAATCGCCAATTGTTTGATCTTCAAGTTTAAGAGAACAGCGAGCCCCATTGATAATCATGAAATGGAAATTATTTGTAACTTTCTACAAGTAGAACAATGAATAGTACAGGTAGACGGGTGAAATCTTTCTATATATTGCTTCTAAATAGTCTAAGAAAAATATATGCAAAGCATCCAAATAGTACAATTCGCCATTTATTTGTTCTTCTAGTTTAAGTGAACTACCAGCCCCATTGTTAATCCTTTAAAGGAAATTATTTGTAAATTTCGACAAGTAGAACAATGAATGGATCAGGTAGACGGTTGAAATCATTGTATATATTGCTTCTATATAGTCTAAGAAACGTATATGCAAAGCATCCAAACAGTACAATTCGCCAATTTTGTTATCTTCAAGTTTAAGTGAACAACGAGCCACATTGTTAATCCTTTATCGGAAATTATTTGTAACTTGCGAGAAGTAGAACAATGAATGGAACAGGTAGACGGTTGAAATCTTTGTATATATTGCGTCTATATAGTCTAAGAAACATATATGCAAAGCATCCAAACAGTACCATTCGCCAATTTTTTGTTCTTCAAGTTTAAGTGAACTACGAGCCCCATTGTTAATCCTTTAAAGGAAATTATTTGTAAATTTCGACAAGTAGAACAATGAATGGAACAGGTAGACTGTTGAAATCATTGTATATATTGCTTCTATATCGTCTAAGAAACATATATGCAAAGCATCCAAACAGTACAATTCGCCAATTTTTTGTTCTTCAAGTTTAAGTGAACAATGAGCCCCATTGTTAATCCTTTAAAGGAAATTATTTGTAAATTTCGACAAGTAGAACAATGAATGGAACAGGTAGACTGTTGAAATCTTTGTATATATTGCGTCTATATAGTCTAAGAAACATATATGCAAAGCATCCAAACAGTACCATTCGCCAATTTTTTGTTCTTCAAGTTTAATTGAACTACGATCCCCATTGTTAATGCCTTATCGGAAATTATTTGTAACTTTCGACAAGTAGAACAATGAATGGAGCAGGTAGACGGTTGAAATCTTTGTATATATTGCTTCTATAAAGTCTAAGAAACATATATGCAAATCATCCAAACAGTACAATTCGCCAATTATTTGATCTTCAAGTTTAAGTGAACTACGAGCCCCATTGTTAATACTTTAACGGAAATTATTTGTAACTTGCGACAAGTAGAACAATGAATGGAACAGGTAGACGGTTGAAATCAATGTATATATTGCTTCTATATAGTCTAAGAAACCTATATGCAAAGCATCTAAACAGTAACAATCGCCAATTTTTTGATCTTCAAGTTTAAGAGAACAGCGAGCCCCATTGATAATCATGAAATGGAAATTATTTGTAACTTTCTACAAGTAGAACAATGAATAGTACAGGTAGACGGGTTAAATCTTTCTATATATTGCTTCTAAATAGTCTAAGAAACATATATGCAAAGCATCCAAATAGTACAATTCGCCATTTTTTTGTTCTTCAAGTTTAAGTGAACTACCAGCCCCATTGTTAATCCTTTAAAGGAATTTATTTTTAATTTCCACAAGTAGAACAATGAATGGATCAGGTAGACGGTTGAAATCATTGTATATATTGCTTCTATATAATCTACGAAACATATATGCAAAGCATCCAAACAGTACAATTCGCCAATTTTTTGTTCTTCAAGTTTAAGTGAACTACGAGCCCCATTGTTAATCATTTAAAGGAAATTATTTGTTAATTTCGACAAGTAGAACAATGAATGGAACAGGTAGACGGTTGAAATCAATGTATATATTGCTTCTATATAGTCTAAGAAACATATATGCAAAGCATCCAAACAGTACCATTCGCCAATTTTTTGTTCTTCAAGTTTAAGTGAACTACGAGCCCCATTGTTAATCCTTTAAAGGAAATTATTTGTTAATTTCGACAAGTAGAACAATGAATGGAACAGGTAGACGGTTGAAATCAATGTATATATTGCTTCTATATAGTCTAAGAAACATATATGCAAAGCATCCAAACAGTACCATTCGCCAATTTTTTGTTCTTCAAGTTTAAGTGAACTACGAGCCCCATTGTTAATCCTTTAAAGGAAATTATTTGTAAATTTCGACAAGTAGAACAATGAATGGAACAGGTAGACGGTTGAAATCAATGTATATATTGCTTCTATATAGTCTAAGAAACCTATATGCAAAGCATCTAAACAGTAACAATCGCCAATTGTTTGATCTTCAAGTTTAAGTGAACAGCGAGCCCCATTGATAATCATGAAATGGAAATTATTTGGAACTTTCTACAAGTAGAACAATGAATAGTACGGGTAGACGGGTGAAATCTTTCTATATATTGCTTCTAAATAGTCTAAGAAACATATATGCAAAGCATCCAAACAGTACAATTCGCCAATTTTTTGTTCTTTAAGTTTAAGTGAACTACGAGCCCAATTGTTAATCCTTTAAAGGAAATTATTTGTAAATATCGACAAGTAGAACAATGAATGGATCATGTAGACGGTTGAAATCATTGTATATATTGCTTCTATATAGTCTACGAAACATATATGCAAAGCATCCAAACAGTACAATTCGACAATTTTTTGTTCTTCAAGTTTAAGTGAACTACGAGCCCCATTGTTAATCCTTTAACGGAAATTAATTGTAACTTTCTACAAGTAGAACAATGATTGGAACACGTAGACGGTTGAAATCTTTGTATATATTGCTTCCATATAGTCTAAGAAACATATATGCAAAGCATCCAAACAGTACCATTCGCCAATTTTTTGTCCTTCAAGTTTAAGTGAACAATGAGCCCCATTGTTAATCCTTTATCGGAAATTATTTGTAACTTTCGACAAGTAGAACAATGAATGGAACAGGTAGACGGTTGAAATCTTTGTATATATTGCTTCTATATAGTCTAAGAAACATATATGCAAAGCATCCAAACAGTACAATTCGCCAATTTTTTGTTCTTCAAGTTTAAGTGAACAATGAGCCCCAATGGTTAATCCTTTATCCGTAATTATTTGTAACTTCCGACAAGTAGAACAATGAATGGAACAGGTAGACGGTTGAAATCTTTGTATATATTGCGTCTATATAGTCTAAGAAACATATATGCAAAGCATCCAAACAGTACCATTCGCCAATTTTTTGTTCTTCAAGTTTAAGTGAACTACGAGCCCCATTGTTAATCCTTTAAAGGAAATTATTTGTAAATTTCGACAAGTAGAACAATGAATGGAACAGGTAGACGGTTGAAATCAATGTATATATTGCTTCTATATAGTCTAAGAAACATATATGCAAAGCATCCAAACAGTACCATTCGCCAATTTTTTGTTCTTCAAGTTTAAGTGAACTACGAGCCCCATTGTTAATCCTTTAAAGGAAATTATTTGTAAATTTCGACAAGTAGAACAATGAATGGAACAGGTAGACGGTTGAAATCAATGTATATATTGCTTCTATATAGTCTAAGAAACCTATATGCAAAGCATCTAAACAGTAACAATCGCCAATTGTTTGATCTTCAAGTTTAAGAGAACAGCGAGCCCCATTGATTGTCATGAAATGGAAATTATTTGTAACTTTCTACAAGTAGAGCAATGAATAGTACAGGTAGACGGGTGAAATCTTTCTATATATTGCTTCTAAATAGTCTAAGAAAAATATATGCAAAGCATCCAAATAGTACAATTCGCCATTTTTTTGTTCTTCTAGTTTAAGTGAACTACCAGCCCCATTGTTAATCCTTTAAAGGAAATTATTTGTAAATTTCGACAAGTAGAACAATGAATGGATCAGGTAGACGGTTGAAATCATTATATATATTGCTTCTATATAGTCTAAGAAACGTATATGCAAAGCATCCAAACAGTACAATTCGCCAATTTTGTTATCTTCAAGTTTAAGTGAACAACGAGCCCCATTGTTAATCCTTTAAAGGAAATTATTTGTAAATTTCGACAAGTAGAACAATGATTGGAACACGTAGACGGTTGAAATCTTTGTATATATTGCTTCCATATAGTCTAAGAAACATGTACGCCAAGCATCCAAACAGTACCGTTCGCCAATTTTTTGTTCTTCAAGTTTAAATGAACTGCGAGCCCCATTGTTAATCCTTTAAAGGAAATTATTTGTAAATTTCGACATGTAGAACAATGAATGGAACAGGAAGACGGTTGAAATCTTTGTATATATTGCTTCTATATAGTCTAAGAAACATATATGCAAAGCATCAAAACAGTACAATTCGCCAATTTTTTGTTCTTCAAGTTTAAGTGAACAATGAGCCCCAATGGTTAATCCGTTTTCGGAAATTATTTGTAACTTGCGAGAAGTAGAACAATGAGTGGAACAGGTAGACGGTTGAAATCAATGTATATATTGCTTCTATATAGTCTAAGAAACATAAATGCAAAGCATACACCAGTACCATTCGCCAATTTTTTGTTCTTCAAGTTTAAGTGAACAAGAGCCCCATTGTTAATCCTTTATCGGAAATTATTTGTAACTTTAAACAAGTAGAACAATGAATGGAACAGGTAGACGGTTGAAATCTTTGTATATATTGCGTCTATATAGTCTAAGAAACATATATACAAAGCATCCAAACAGTACAATTCGCCAATTTATTGTTCTTCAAGTTTAAGTGAACAACGAGCCCCATTGTTAATCCTTTAAAGGAAATTATTTGTAAATTTCGACAAGTAGAACCATGATTGGGACACGTAGAAGTTTGAAATCTTTGTATATATTGCTACCATATAGTCTAAGAAACATGTACGCAAAGCATCCAAACAGTACCGTTCGCCAATTTTTTGTTCTTCAAGTTTAAGTGAACAATGAGCCCCAATGGTTAATCCGTTATCGGAAATTATTTGTAACTTTCGACAAGTAGAACAATGAATGGAACGGGTAGACGGTTGAAATCTTTGTATATATTGCTTCTATATAGTCTAAGAAACATATATGCAAAGCATCCAAACAGTACCATTCGCCAATTATTTCATCTTCAAGTTTAAGTGAACAATGAACCCCAATGGTTAATCCGTTATCGGAAATTATTTGTAACTTGCGAGAAGTAGAACAATGAATGGAACAGGTAGACGGTTGAAATCTTTGTATATATTGCGTCTATATAGTCTAAGAAACATATATGCAAAGCATCCAAACAGTACCATTCGCCAATTTTTTGTTCTTCAAGTTTAAGTGAACTACGAGCCCCATTGTTAATCCTTTAAAGGAAATTATTTGTAAATTTCGACAAGTAGAACAATGAATGGAACAGGTAGACGGTTGAAATCAATGTATATATTGCTTCTATATAGTCTAAGAAACATGTACGCAAAGCATCCAAACAGTACCGTTCGCCAATTTTTTGTTCTTCAAGTTTAAGTGAACAATGAGCCCCAATGGTTAATCCGTTATCGGAAATTATTTGTAACTTTCGACAAGTAGAACAATGAATGGAACAGGTAGACGGTTGAAATCAATGTATATATTGCTTCTATATAGTCTAAGAAACCTATATGCAAAGCATCCAAACAGTAACAATCGCCAATTTTTTGATCTTCAAGTTTAAGTGAACAGCGAGCCCCATTGATAATCATGAAATGGAAATTATTTGTAACTTTCTACAAGTACAACAATGAATAGTAAGGGTAGACGGGTGAAATCTTTCTATATATTGCTTCTAGATAGTCTAAGAAACATATATGCAAAGCATCCAAACAGTACAATTCGCCAATTATTTGTTCTTCAAGTTTAAGTGAACTACGAGCCCAATTGTTAATCCTTTAAAGGAAATTATTTGTAAATATCGACAAGTAGAACAATGAATGGATCATGTAGACGGTTGAAATCATTGTATATATTGCTTCTATATAGTCTACGAAACATATATGCAAAGCATCCAAACAGTACCATTCGCCAATTATTTCATCTTCATGTTTAAGTGAACTACGAGCCCCATTGTTAATCCTTTAACGGAAATTAATTGTAACTTTCTACAAGTAGAACAATGATTGGAACACGTAGACGGTTGAAATCTTGGTATATATTGCTTCCATATAGTCTAAGAAACATATATGCAAAGCATCCAAACAGTACCATTCGCCAATTTTTTGTCCTTCAAGTTTAAGTGAACAATGAGCCCCATTGTTAATCCTTTATCGGAAATTATTTGTAACTTTCGACAAGTAGAACAATGAATGGAACAGGTAGACGGTTGAAATCTTTGTATATATTGCTTCTATATAGTCTAAGAAACATATATGCAAAGCATCCAAACAGTACAATTCGCCAATTTTTTGTTCTTCAAGTTTAAGTGAACAATGAGCCCCAATGGTTAATCCTTTATCCGTAATTATTTGTAACTTCCGACAAGTAGAACAATGAATGGAACTGGTAGACGGTTGAAATCATTGTATATATTGCTTCTATATAGCCTAAGAAACATATATGCAAAGCATCCAAACAGTACAATTCGACAATTTTTTGTTCTTCAAGTTTAAGTGAACAATGAGCCCCATTGTTAATCCTTTATCGGAAATTATTTGTAACTTTCGACAAGTAGAACAATGAATGGAACAGGTAGACGGTTGAAATCTTTGTATATATTGCGTCTATATAGTCTAAGAAACATATATGCAAAGCATCCAAACAGTACCATTCGCCAATTTTTTGTTCTTCAAGTTTAAGTGAACTACGAGCCCCATTGTTAATCCTTTAAAGGAAATTATTTGTAAATTTCGACAAGTAGAACAATGAATGGAACAGGTAGACTGTTGAAATCATTGTATATATTGCTTCTATATCGTCTAAGAAACATATATGCAAAGCATCCAAACAGTACAATTCGCCAATTTTTTGTTCTTCAAGTTTAAGTGAACAATGAGCCCCATTGTTAATCCTTTAAAGGAAATTATTTGTAAATTTCGACAAGTAGAACAATGAATGGAACAGGTAGACTGTTGAAATCTTTGTATATATTGCGTCTATATAGTCTAAGAAACATATATGCAAAGCATCCAAACAGTACCATTCGCCAATTTTTTGTTCTTCAAGTTTAATTGAACTACGATCCCCATTGTTAATGCCTTATCGGAAATTATTTGTAACTTTCGACAAGTAGAACAATGAATGGAGCAGGTAGACGGTTGAAATCTTTGTATATATTGCTTCTATAAAGTCTAAGAAACATATATGCAAATCATCCAAACAGTACAATTCGACAATTTTTTGTTCTTCAAGTTTAAGTGAACTACGAGCCCCATTGTTAATCCTTTAACGGAAATTAATTGTAACTTTCTACAAGTAGAACAATGATTGGAACACGTAGACGGTTGAAATCTTTGTATATATTGCTTCCATATAGTCTAAGAAACATATATGCAAAGCATCCAAACAGTACCATTCGCCAATTTTTTGTCCTTCAAGTTTAAGTGAACAATGAGCCCCATTGTTAATCCTTTATCGGAAATTATTTGTAACTTTCGACAAGTAGAACAATGAATGGAACAGGTAGACGGTTGAAATCTTTGTATATATTGCTTCTATATAGTCTAAGAAACATATATGCAAAGCATCCAAACAGTACAATTCGCCAATTTTTTGTTCTTCAAGTTTAAGTGAACAATGAGCCCCAATGGTTAATCCTTTATCCGTAATTATTTGTAACTTCCGACAAGTAGAACAATGAATGGAACAGGTAGACGGTTGAAATCTTTGTATATATTGCGTCTATATAGTCTAAGAAACATATATGCAAAGCATCCAAACAGTACCATTCGCCAATTTTTTGTTCTTCAAGTTTGAGTGAACTACGAGCCCCATTGTTAATCCTTTAAAGGAAATTATTTGTAAATTTCGACAAGTAGAACAATGAATGGAACAGGTAGACGGTTGAAATCAATGTATATATTGCTTCTATATAGTCTAAGAAACATATATGCAAAGCATCCAAACAGTACCATTCGCCAATTTTTTGTTCTTCAAGTTTAAGTGAACTACGAGCCCCATTGTTAATCCTTTAAAGGAAATTATTTGTAAATTTCGACAAGTAGAACAATGAATGGAACAGGTAGACGGTTGAAATCAATGTATATATTGCTTCTATATAGTCTAAGAAACCTATATGCAAAGCATCTAAACAGTAACAATCGCCAATTGTTTGATCTTCAAGTTTAAGAGAACAGCGAGCCCCATTGATAATCATGAAATGGAAATTATTTGTAACTTTCTACAAGTAGAGCAATGAATAGTACAGGTAGACGGGTGAAATCTTTCTATATATTGCTTCTAAATAGTCTAAGAAAAATATATGCAAAGCATCCAAATAGTACAATTCGCCATTTTTTTGTTCTTCTAGTTTAAGTGAACTACCAGCCCCATTGTTAATCCTTTAAAGGAAATTATTTGTAAATTTCGACAAGTAGAACAATGAATGGATCAGGTAGACGGTTGAAATCATTGTATATATTGCTTCTATATAGTCTAAGAAACGTATATGCAAAGCATCCAAACAGTACAATTCGCCAATTTTGTTATCTTCAAGTTTAAGTGAACAACGAGCCCCATTGTTAATCCTTTAAAGGAAATTATTTGTAAATTTCGACAAGTAGAACAATGATTGGAACACGTAGACGGTTGAAATCTTTGTATATATTGCTTCCATATAGTCTAAGAAACATGTACGCCAAGCATCCAAACAGTACCGTTCGCCAATTTTTTGTTCTTCAAGTTTAAGTGAACTGC
The DNA here is from genome assembly GCA_963989415.1 of Cerceris ruficornis. NCBI lineage: Eukaryota > Metazoa > Arthropoda > Insecta > Hymenoptera > Crabronidae > Cerceris > Cerceris ruficornis. The sequence goes on along the minus strand of CAXDIW010000469.1, from coordinate 605,938 downwards.
GAGCCCCATTGTTAATCCTTTAAAGGAAATTATTTGTAAATTTCGACATGTAGAACAATGAATGGAACAGGAAGACGGTTGAAATCTTTGTATATATTGCTTCTATATAGTCTAAGAAACATATATGCAAAGCATCCAAACAGTACAATTCGCCAATTTTTTGTTCTTCAAGTTTAAGTGAACAATGAGCCCCAATGGTTAATCCGTTTTCGGAAATTATTTGTAACTTGCGAGAAGTAGAACAATGAATGGAACAGGTAGACGGTTGAAATCTTTGTATATATTGCGTCTATATAGTCTAAGAAACATATATGCAAAGCATCCAAACAGTACCATTCGCCAATTTTTTGTTCTTCAAGTTTAAGTGAACTACGAGCCCCATTGTTAATCCTTTAAAGGAAATTATTTGTAAATTTCGACAAGTAGAACAATGAATGGAACAGGTAGACGGTTGAAATCAATGTATATATTGCTTCTATATAGTCTAAGAAACATATATGCAAAGCATCCAAACAGTACCATTCGCCAATTTTTTGTTCTTCAAGTTTAAGTGAACTACGAGCCCCATTGTTAATCCTTTAAAGGAAATTATTTGTAAATTTCGACAAGTAGAACAATGAATGGAACAGGTAGACGGTTGAAATCAATGTATATATTGCTTCTATATAGTCTAAGAAACATATATACAAAGCATCCAAACAGTACAATTCGCCAATTTATTGTTCTTCAAGTTTAAGTGAACAACGAGCCCCATTGTTAATCCTTTAAAGGAAATTATTTGTAAATTTCGACAAGTAGAACCATGATTGGGACACGTAGAAGTTTGAAATCTTTGTATATATTGCTACCATATAGTCTAAGAAACATGTACGCAAAGCATCCAAACAGTACCGTTCGCCAATTTTTTGTTCTTCAAGTTTAAGTGAACAATGAGCCCCAATGGTTAATCCGTTATCGGAAATTATTTGTAACTTTCGACAAGTAGAACAATGAATGGAACGGGTAGACGGTTGAAATCTTTGTATATATTGCTTCTATATAGTCTAAGAAACATATATGCAAAGCATCCAAACAGTACCATTCGCCAATTATTTCATCTTCAAGTTTAAGTGAACAATGAACCCCAATGGTTAATCCGTTATCGGAAATTATTTGTAACTTGCGAGAAGTAGAACAATGAATGGAACAGGTAGACGGTTGAAATCTTTGTATATATTGCGTCTATATAGTCTAAGAAACATATATGCAAAGCATCCAAACAGTACCATTCGCCAATTTTTTGTTCTTCAAGTTTAAGTGAACTACGAGCCCCATTGTTAATCCTTTAAAGGAAATTATTTGTAAATTTCGACAAGTAGAACAATGAATGGAACAGGTAGACGGTTGAAATCAATGTATATATTGCTTCTATATAGTCTAAGAAACATGTACGCAAAGCATCCAAACAGTACCGTTCGCCAATTTTTTGTTCTTCAAGTTTAAGTGAACAATGAGCCCCAATGGTTAATCCGTTATCGGAAATTATTTGTAACTTTCGACAAGTAGAACAATGAATGGAACAGGTAGACGGTTGAAATCAATGTATATATTGCTTCTATATAGTCTAAGAAACCTATATGCAAAGCATCCAAACAGTAACAATCGCCAATTTTTTGATCTTCAAGTTTAAGTGAACAGCGAGCCCCATTGATAATCATGAAATGGAAATTATTTGTAACTTTCTACAAGTACAACAATGAATAGTAAGGGTAGACGGGTGAAATCTTTCTATATATTGCTTCTAGATAGTCTAAGAAACATATATGCAAAGCATCCAAACAGTACAATTCGCCAATTTTTTGTTCTTCAAGTTTAAGTGAACTACGAGCCCAATTGTTAATCCTTTAAAGGAAATTATTTGTAAATATCGACAAGTAGAACAATGAATGGATCATGTAGACGGTTGAAATCATTGTATATATTGCTTCTATATAGTCTACGAAACATATATGCAAAGCATCCAAACAGTACCATTCGCCAATTATTTCATCTTCATGTTTAAGTGAACTACGAGCCCCATTGTTAATCCTTTAACGGAAATTAATTGTAACTTTCTACAAGTAGAACAATGATTGGAACACGTAGACGGTTGAAATCTTGGTATATATTGCTTCCATATAGTCTAAGAAACATATATGCAAAGCATCCAAACAGTACCATTCGCCAATTTTTTGTCCTTCAAGTTTAAGTGAACAATGAGCCCCATTGTTAATCCTTTATCGGAAATTATTTGTAACTTTCGACAAGTAGAACAATGAATGGAACAGGTAGACGGTTGAAATCTTTGTATATATTGCTTCTATATAGTCTAAGAAACATATATGCAAAGCATCCAAACAGTACAATTCGCCAATTTTTTGTTCTTCAAGTTTAAGTGAACAATGAGCCCCATTGTTAATCCTTTATCGGAAATTATTTGTAACTTTCGACAAGTAGAACAATGAATGGAACAGGTAGACGGTTGAAATCTTTGTATATATTGCTTCTATATAGTCTAAGAAACATATATGCAAAGCATCCAAACAGTAACAATCGCCAATTGTTTGATCTTCAAGTTTAAGTGAACAGCGAGCCCCATTGATAATCATGAAATGGAAATTATTTGGAACTTTCTACAAGTAGAACAATGAATAGTACTGGTAGACGGGTGAAATCTTTCTATATATTGCTTCTAAATAGTCTAAGAAACATATATGCAAAGCATCCAAACAGTACAATTCGCCAATTTTTTGTTCTTTAAGTTTAAGTGAACTACGAGCCCAATTGTTAATCCTTTAAAGGAAATTATTTGTAAATATCGACAAGTAGAACAATGAATGGATCATGTAGACGGTTGAAATCATTGTATATATTGCTTCTATATAGTCTACGAAACATATATGCAAAGCATCCAAACAGTACAATTCGACAATTTTTTGTTCTTCAAGTTTAAGTGAACTACGAGCCCCATTGTTAATCCTTTAACGGAAATTAATTGTAACTTTCTACAAGTAGAACAATGATTGGAACACGTAGACGGTTGAAATCTTTGTATATATTGCTTCCATATAGTCTAAGAAACATATATGCAAAGCATCCAAACAGTACCATTCGCCTATTTTTTGTCCTTCAAGTTTAAGTGAACAATGAGCCCCATTGTTAATCCTTTATCGGAAATTATTTGTAACTTTCGACAAGTAGAACAATGAATGGAACAGGTAGACGGTTGAAATCTTTGTATATATTGCTTCTATATAGTCTAAGAAACATATATGCAAAGCATCCAAACAGTACAATTCGCCAATTTTTTGTTCTTCAAGTTTAAGTGAACAATGAGCCCCAATGGTTAATCCTTTATCCGTAATTATTTGTAACTTCCGACAAGTAGAACAATGAATGGAACAGGTAGACGGTTGAAATCTTTGTATATATTGCGTCTATATAGTCTAAGAAACATATATGCAAAGCATCCAAACAGTACCATTCGCCAATTTTTTGTTCTTCAAGTTTAAGTGAACTACGAGCCCCATTGTTAATCCTTTAAAGGAAATTATTTGTAAATTTCGACAAGTAGAACAATGAATGGAGCAGGTAGACGGTTGAAATCAATGTATATATTGCTTCTATATAGTCTAAGAAACATATATGCAAAGCATCCAAACAGTACCATTCGCCAATTTTTTGTTCTTCAAGTTTAAGTGAACTACGAGCCCCATTGTTAATCCTTTAAAGGAAATTATTTGTAAATTTCGACAAGTAGAACAATGAATGGAACAGGTAGACGGTTGAAATCAATGTATATATTGCTTCTATATAGTCTAAGAAACCTATATGCAAAGCATCTAAACAGTAACAATCGCCAATTGTTTGATCTTCAAGTTTAAGAGAACAGCGAGCCCCATTGATAATCATGAAATGGAAATTATTTGTAACTTTCTACAAGTAGAGCAATGAATAGTACAGGTAGACGGGTGAAATCTTTCTATATATTGCTTCTAAATAGTCTAAGAAAAATATATGCAAAGCATCCAAATAGTACAATTCGCCATTTTTTTGTTCTTCTAGTTTAAGTGAACTACCAGCCCCATTGTTAATCCTTTAAAGGAAATTATTTGTAAATTTCGACAAGTAGAACAATGAATGGATCAGGTAGACGGTTGAAATCATTGTATATATTGCTTCTATATAGTCTAAGAAACGTATATGCAAAGCATCCAAACAGTACAATTCGCCAATTTTGTTATCTTCAAGTTTAAGTGAACAACGAGCCCCATTGTTAATCCTTTAAAGGAAATTATTTGTAAATTTCGACAAGTAGAACAATGATTGGAACACGTAGACGGTTGAAATCTTTGTATATATTGCTTCCATATAGTCTAAGAAACATGTACGCCAAGCATCCAAACAGTACCGTTCGCCAATTTTTTGTTCTTCAAGTTTAAGTGAACTGCGAGCCCCATTGTTAATCCTTTAAAGGAAATTATTTGTAAATTTCGACATGTAGAACAATGAATGGAACAGGAAGACGGTTGAAATCTTTGTATATATTGCTTCTATATAGTCTAAGAAACATATATGCAAAGCATCCAAACAGTACAATTCGCCAATTTTTTGTTCTTCAAGTTTAAGTGAACAATGAGCCCCAATGGTTAATCCGTTTTCGGAAATTATTTGTAACTTGCGAGAAGTAGAACAATGAGTGGAACAGGTAGACGGTTGAAATCAATGTATATATTGCTTCTATATAGTCTAAGAAACATAAATGCAAAGCATACACCAGTACCATTCGCCAATTTTTTGTTCTTCAAGTTTAAGTGAACAAGAGCCCCATTGTTAATCCTTTATCGGAAATTATTTGTAACTTTAAACAAGTAGAACAATGAATGGAACAGGTAGACGGTTGAAATCTTTGTATATATTGCGTCTATATAGTCTAAGAAACATATATACAAAGCATCCAAACAGTACAATTCGCCAATTTATTGTTCTTCAAGTTTAAGTGAACAACGAGCCCCATTGTTAATCCTTTAAAGGAAATTATTTGTAAATTTCGACAAGTAGAACCATGATTGGGACACGTAGAAGTTTGAAATCTTTGTATATATTGCTACCATATAGTCTAAGAAACATGTACGCAAAGCATCCAAACAGTACCGTTCGCCAATTTTTTGTTCTTCAAGTTTAAGTGAACAATGAGCCCCAATGGTTAATCCGTTATCGGAAATTATTTGTAACTTTCGACAAGTAGAACAATGAATGGAACGGGTAGACGGTTGAAATCTTTGTATATATTGCTTCTATATAGTCTAAGAAACATATATGCAAAGCATCCAAACAGTACCATTCGCCAATTATTTCATCTTCAAGTTTAAGTGAACAATGAACCCCAATGGTTAATCCGTTATCGGAAATTATTTGTAACTTGCGAGTAGTAGAACAATGAATGGAACAGGTAGACGGTTGAAATCTTTGTATATATTGCGTCTATATAGTCTAAGAAACATATATGCAAAGCATCCAAACAGTACCATTCGCCAATTTTTTGTTCTTCAAGTTTAAGTGAACTACGAGCCCCATTGTTAATCCTTTAAAGGAAATTATTTGTAAATTTCGACAAGTAGAACAATGAATGGAACAGGTAGACGGTTGAAATCAATGTATATATTGCTTCTATATAGTCTAAGAAACATATATGCAAAGCATCCAAACAGTACCATTCGCCAATTTTTTGTTCTTCAAGTTTAAGTAAACTACGAGCCCCATTGTTAATCCTTTAAAGGAAATTATTTGTAAATTTCGACAAGTAGAACAATGAATGGAACAGGTAGACGGTTGAAATCAATGTATATATTGCTTCTATATAGTCTAAGAAACATATATACAAAGCATCCAAACAGTACAATTCGCCAATTTATTGTTCTTCAAGTTTAAGTGAACAACGAGCCCCATTGTTAATCCTTTAAAGGAAATTATTTGTAAATTTCGACAAGTAGAACCATGATTGGGACACGTAGAAGTTTGAAATCTTTGTATATATTGCTACCATATAGTCTAAGAAACATGTACGCAAAGCATCCAAACAGTACCGTTCGCCAATTTTTTGTTCTTCAAGTTTAAGTGAACAATGAGCCCCAATGGTTAATCCGTTATCGGAAATTATTTGTAACTTTCGACAAGTAGAACAATGAATGGAACGGGTAGACGGTTGAAATCTTTGTATATATTGCTTCTATATAGTCTAAGAAACATATATGCAAAGCATCCAAACAGTACCATTCGCCAATTATTTCATCTTCAAGTTTAAGTGAACAATGAACCCCAATGGTTAATCCGTTATCGGAAATTATTTGTAACTTGCGAGAAGTAGAACAATGAATGGAACAGGTAGACGGTTGAAATCTTTGTATATATTGCGTCTATATAGTCTAAGAAACATATATGCAAAGCATCCAAACAGTACCATTCGCCAATTTTTTGTTCTTCAAGTTTAAGTGAACTACGAGCCCCATTGTTAATCCTTTAAAGGAAATTATTTGTAAATTTCGACAAGTAGAACAATGAATGGAACAGGTAGACGGTTGAAATCAATGTATATATTGCTTCTATATAGTCTAAGAAACATGTACGCAAAGCATCCAAACAGTACCGTTCGCCAATTTTTTGTTCTTCAAGTTTAAGTGAACAATGAGCCCCAATGGTTAATCCGTTATCGGAAATTATTTGTAACTTTCGACAAGTAGAACAATGAATGGAACGGGTAGACGGTTGAAATCTTTGTATATATTGCTTCTATATAGTCTAAGAAACATATATGCAAAGCATCCAAACAGTACCATTCGCCAATTATTTCATCTTCAAGTTTAAGTGAACAATGAACCCCAATGGTTAATCCGTTATCGGAAATTATTTGTAACTTGCGAGAAGTAGAACAATGAATGGAACAGGTAGACGGTTGAAATCTTTGTATATATTGCGTCTATATAGTCTAAGAAACATATATGCAAAGCATCCAAACAGTACCATTTGCCAATTTTTTGGTCTTCAAGTTTAAGTGAACATTGAGCCCCAATTGTTAATCCTTTATCGGAAATTATTTGTAATTTTCAACAAGTAGAACAATGAATGGAACAGGTAGACGGTTGAAATCTTTGTATATATTGCTTCCATATAGTCTAAGAAACATGTACGCCAAGCATCCAAACAGTACCGTTCGCCAATTTTTTGTTCTTCAAGTTTAAGTGAACTGCGAGCCCCATTGTTAATCCTTTAAAGGAAATTATTTGTAAATTTCGACATGTAGAACAATGAATGGAACAGGAAGACGGTTGAAATCTTTGTATATATTGCTTCTATATAGTCTAAGAAACATATATGCAAAGCATCCAAACAGTACAATTCGCCAATTTTTTGTTCTTCAAGTTTAAGTGAACAATGAGCCCCAATGGTTAATCCGTTTTCGGAAATTATTTGTAACTTTCGACAAGTAGAACAATGAATGGAACTGGTAGACGGTTGAAATCTTTGTATATATTGCTTCTATATAGTCTAAGAAACTTATATGCACAGCATCTAAACAGTAACATTCGCCAATTTTTTTATCTTCAAGTTTAAGTGAACAATGAACCCCAATGGTTAATCCGTTATCGGAAATTATTTGTAACTTGCGAGAAGTAGAACAATGAGTGGAACAGGTAGACGGTTGAAATCAATGTATATATTGCTTCTATATAGTCTAAGAAATATAAATGCAAAGCATACACCAGTACCATTCGCCAATTTTTTGTTCTTCAAGTTTAAGTGAACAAGAGCCCCATTGTTAATCCTTTATCGGAAATTATTTGTAACTTTAAACAAGTAGAACAATGAATGGAACAGGTAGACGGTTGAAATCTTTGTATATATTGCGTCTATATAGTCTAAGAAACATATATACAAAGCATCCAAACAGTACAATTCGCCAATTTATTGTTCTTCAAGTTTAAGTGAACAACGAGCCCCATTGTTAATCCTTTAAAGGAAATTATTTGTAAATTTCGACAAGTAGAACAATGATTGGGACACGTAGAAGTTTGAAATCTTTGTATATATTGCTACCATATAGTCTAAGAAACATGTACGCAAAGCATCCAAACAGTACCGTTCGCCAATTTTTTGTTCTTCAAGTTTAAGTGAACAATGAGCCCCAATGGTTAATCCGTTATCGGAAATTATTTGTAACTTTCGACAAGTAGAACAATGAATGGAACGGGTAGACGGTTGAAATCTTTGTATATATTGCTTCTATATAGTCTAAGAAACATATATGCAAAGCATCCAAACAGTACCATTCGCCAATTTTTTGTTCTTCAAGTTTAAGTGAACTACGAGCCCCATTGTTAATCCTTTAAAGGAAATTATTTGTAAATGTCGACAAGTAGAACAATGAATGGAACAGGTAGACGGTCGAAATCTTTGTATATATTGCTTCTATATAATCTAAGAAACATATATGCAAAGCATCCAAACAGTACCATTCGCCAATTTTTTGTTCTTCAAGTTTAAGTGAACTACGAGCCCCATTGTTAATCCTTTAAAGGAAATTATTTGTAAATTTCGACAAGTAGAACAATGAATGGAAAAGGTAGACGGTTGAAATCATTGTATACATTGCTTCCATACAGTCTAAGAAACATGTACGCAAAACATCCAAACAGTACCATTCGCCAATTTTTTGTTCTTCAAGTTTAAGTGAACAACGAGCCCCATTGATAATCATGAAAGGGAAATTATTTGTAACTTTCTTCAAATAGAACAATGAATAGAACAGTTAGACTGTTGAAATCTTTGTATATATTGCTTCTATATAGTCTAAGAAACATATATGCAAAGCATCCAAACAGTACGATTCGCCAATTTTTTGTTCTTCAAGTTTAAGTGAACAATGAGCCCGAATGGTTAATCCTTTATCGGTAATTATTTGTAACTTTCGACAAGTAGAACAATGAATGGAACAGGTAGACGGTTGAAATCTTTGTATCTATTGCTTCTATATAGTATAAGAAACATATATGCAAAGCATCCAAACAGTACAATTCGCCAATTTCTTGTTCTTCAAGTTTAAGTGAACTACGAGCCCCATTGTTAATCCTTTAACGGAAATTAATTGTAACTTTCTACAAGTAGAACAATGATTGGAACACGCAGACGGTTGAAATCTTTGTATATATTGCTTCCATATAGTCTAAGAAACATATATGCAAAGCATCCAAACAGTACCATTCGCCAATTTTTTGTTCTTCAAGTTTAAGTGAACAATGAGCCCCAATGGTTAATCCTTTATCGGAAATTATTTGTAATTTTCGACAAGTAGAACAATGAATGGAACATGTAAACGGTTGAAATCTTTGGATATATTGCTTCTATATAACCTAAGAAACATATATGCAAAGCATCCAAACAGTACCATTCGCCAATTATTTCATCTTCAAGTTTAAGTGAACAATGAACCCCAATGGTTAATCCGTTATCGGAAATTATTTGTAACTTGCGAGAAGTAGAACAATGAATGGAACAGGTAGACGGTTGAAATCTTTGTATATATTGCGTCTATATAGTCTAAGAAACATATATGCAAAGCATCCAAACAGTACCATTCGCCAATTTTTTGTTCTTCAAGTTTAAGTGAACTACGAGCCCCATTGTTAATCCTTTAAAGGAAATTATTTGTAAATTTCGACAAGTAGAACAATGAATGGAACAGGTAGACGGTTGAAATCAATGTATATATTGCTTCTATATAGTCTAAGAAACATATATGCAAAGCATCCAAACAGTACCATTCGCCAATTTTTTGTTCTTCAAGTTTAAGTGAACTACGAGCCCCATTGTTAATCCTTTAAAGGAAATTATTTGTAAATTTCGACAAGTAGAACAATGAATGGAACAGGTAGACGGTTGAAATCAATGTATATATTGCTTCTATATAGTCTAAGAAACATATATACAAAGCATCCAAACAGTACAATTCGCCAATTTATTGTTCTTCAAGTTTAAGTGAACAACGAGCCCCATTGTTAATCCTTTAAAGGAAATTATTTGTAAATTTCGACAAGTAGAACCATGATTGGGACACGTAGAAGTTTGAAATCTTTGTATATATTGCTACCATATAGTCTAAGAAACATGTACGCAAAGCATCCAAACAGTACCGTTCGCCAATTTTTTGTTCTTCAAGTTTAAGTGAACAATGAGCCCCAATGGTTAATCCGTTATCGGAAATTATTTGTAACTTTCGACAAGTAGAACAATGAATGGAACGGGTAGACGGTTGAAATCTTTGTATATATTGCTTCTATATAGTCTAAGAAACATATATGCAAAGCATCCAAACAGTACCATTCGCCAATTATTTCATCTTCAAGTTTAAGTGAACAATGAACCCCAATGGTTAATCCGTTACCGGAAATTATTTGTAACTTGCGAGAAGTAGAACAATGAATGGAACAGGTAGACGGTTGAAATCAATGTATATATTGCTTCTATATAGTCTAAGAAACATAAATGCAAAGCATACACCAGTACCATTCGCCAATTTTTTGTTCTTCAAGTTTAAGTGAACAAGAGCCCCATTGTTAATCCTTTATCGGAAATTATTTGTAACTTTAAACAAGTAGAACAATGAATGGAACAGGTAGACGGTTGAAATCTTTGTATATATTGCGTCTATATAGTCTAAGAAACATATATACAAAGCATCCAAACAGTACAATTCGCCAATTTATTGTTCTTCAAGTTTAAGTGAACAACGAGCCCCATTGTTAATCCTTTAAAGGAAATTATTTGTAAATTTCGACAAGTAGAACAATGATTGGGACACGTAGAAGTTTGAAATCTTTGTATATATTGCTACCATATAGTCTAAGAAACATGTACGCAAAGCATCCAAACAGTACCGTTCGCCAATTTTTTGTTCTTCAAGTTTAAGTGAACAATGAGCCCCAATGGTTAATCCGTTATCGGAAATTATTTGTAACTTTCGACAAGTAGAACAATGAATGGAACGGGTAGACGGTTGAAATCTTTGTATATATTGCTTCTATATAGTCTAAGAAACATATATGCAAAGCATCCAAACAGTACCATTCGGCAATTTTTTGTTCTTCAAGTTTAAGTGAACTACGAGCCCCATTGTTAATCCTTTAAAGGAAATTATTTGTAAATGTCGACAAGTAGAACAATGAATGGAACAGGTAGACGGTCGAAATCTTTGTATATATTGCTTCTATATAATCTAAGAAACATATATGCAAAGCATCCAAACAGTACCATTCGCCAATTTTTTGTTCTTCAAGTTTAAGTGAACTACGAGCCCCATTGTTAATCCTTTAAAGGAAATTATTTGTAAATTTCGACAAGTAGAACAATGAATGGAAAAGGTAGACGGTTGAAATCATTGTATACATTGCTTCCATACAGTCTAAGAAACATGTACGCAAAACATCCAAACAGTACCATTCGCCAATTTTTTGTTCTTGAAGTTTAAGTGAACAACGAGCCCCATTGATAATCATGAAAGGGAAATTATTTGTAAATTTCTTCAAATAGAACAATGAATAGAACAGTTAGACTGTTGAAATCTTTGTATATATTGCTTCTATATAGTCTAAGAAACATATATGCAAAGCATCCAAACAGTACGATTCGCCAATTTTTTGTTCTTCAAGTTTAAGTGAACAATGAGCCCGAATGGTTAATCCTTTATCGGTAATTATTTGTAACTTTCGACAAGTAGAACAATGAATGGAACAGGTAGACGGTTGAAATCTTTGTATCTATTGCTTCTATATAGTATAAGAAACATATATGCAAAGCATCCAAACAGTACAATTCGCCAATTTCTTGTTCTTCAAGTTTAAGTGAACTACGAGCCCCATTGTTAATCCTTTAACGGAAATTAATTGTAACTTTCTACAAGTAGAACAATGATTGGAACACGCAGACGGTTGAAATCTTTGTATATATTGCTTCCATATAGTCTAAGAAACATATATGCAAAGCATCCAAACAGTACCATTCGCCAATTTTTTGTTCTTCAAGTTTAAGTGAACAATGAGCCCCAATGGTTAATCCTTTATCGGAAATTATTTGTAATTTTCGACAAGTAGAACAATGAATGGAACATGTAAACGGTTGAAATCTTTGGATATATTGCTTCTATATAACCTAAGAAACATATATGCAAAGCATCCAAACAGTACCATTCGCCAATTATTTCATCTTCAAGTTTAAGTGAACAATGAACCCCAATGGTTAATCCGTTATCGGAAATTATTTGTAACTTGCGAGAAGTAGAACAATGAATGGAACAGGTAGACGGTTGAAATCTTTGTATATATTGCGTCTATATAGTCTAAGAAACATATATGCAAAGCATCCAAACAGTACCATTCGCCAATTTTTTGTTCTTCAAGTTTAAGTGAACTACGAGCCCCATTGTTAATCCTTTAAAGGAAATTATTTGTAAATTTCGACAAGTAGAACAATGAATGGAACAGGTAGACGGTTGAAATCAATGTATATATTGCTTCTATATAGTCTAAGAAACATATATGCAAAGCATCCAAACAGTACCATTCGCCAATTTTTTGTTCTTCAAGTTTAAGTGAACTACGAGCCCCATTGTTAATCCTTTAAAGGAAATTATTTGTAAATTTCGACAAGTAGAACAATGAATGGAACAGGTAGACGGTTGAAATCAATGTATATATTGCTTCTATATAGTCTAAGAAACATATATACAAAGCATCCAAACAGTACAATTCGCCAATTTATTGTTCTTCAAGTTTAAGTGAACAACGAGCCCCATTGTTAATCCTTTAAAGGAAATTATTTGTAAATTTCGACAAGTAGAACCATGATTGGGACACGTAGAAGTTTGAAATCTTTGTATATATTGCTACCATATAGTCTAAGAAACATGTACGCAAAGCATCCAAACAGTACCGTTCGCCAATTTTTTGTTCTTCAAGTTTAAGTGAACAATGAGCCCCAATGGTTAATCCGTTATCGGAAATTATTTGTAACTTTCGACAAGTAGAACAATGAATGGAACGGGTAGACGGTTGAAATCTTTGTATATATTGCTTCTATATAGTCTAAGAAACATATATGCAAAGCATCCAAACAGTACCATTCGCCAATTATTTCATCTTCAAGTTTAAGTGAACAATGAACCCCAATGGTTAATCCGTTATCGGAAATTATTTGTAACTTGCGAGAAGTAGAACAATGAATGGAACAGGTAGACGGTTGAAATCAATGTATATATTGCTTCTATATAGTCTAAGAAACATAAATGCAAAGCATACACCAGTACCATTCGCCAATTTTTTGTTCTTCAAGTTTAAGTGAACAAGAGCCCCATTGTTAATCCTTTATCGGAAATTATTTGTAACTTTAAACAAGTAGAACAATGAATGGAACAGGTAGACGGTTGAAATCTTTGTATATATTGCGTCTATATAGTCTAAGAAACATATATACAAAGCATCCAAACAGTACAATTCGCCAATTTATTGTTCTTCAAGTTTAAGTGAACAACGAGCCCCATTGTTAATCCTTTAAAGGAAATTATTTGTAAATTTCGACAAGTAGAACAATGATTGGGACACGTAGAAGTTTGAAATCTTTGTATATATTGCTACCATATAGTCTAAGAAACATGTACGCAAAGCATCCAAACAGTACCGTTCGCCAATTTTTTGTTCTTCAAGTTTAAGTGAACAATGAGCCCCAATGGTTAATCCGTTATCGGAAATTATTTGTAACTTTCGACAAGTAGAACAATGAATGGAACGGGTAGACGGTTGAAATCTTTGTATATATTGCTTCTATATAGTCTAAGAAACATATATGCAAAGCATCCAAACAGTACCATTCGCCAATTTTTTGTTCTTCAAGTTTAAGTGAACTACGAGCCCCATTGTTAATCCTTTAAAGGAAATTATTTGTAAATGTCGACAAGTAGAACAATGAATGGAACAGGTAGACGGTCGAAATCTTTGTATATATTGCTTCTATATAATCTAAGAAACATATATGCAAAGCATCCAAACAGTACCATTCGCCAATTTTTTGTTCTTCAAGTTTAAGTGAACTACGAGCCCCATTGTTAATCCTTTAAAGGAAATTATTTGTAAATTTCGACAAGTAGAACAATGAATGGAAAAGGTAGACGGTTGAAATCATTGTATACATTGCTTCCATACAGTCTAAGAAACATGTACGCAAAACATCCAAACAGTACCATTCGCCAATTTTTTGTTCTTGAAGTTTAAGTGAACAACGAGCCCCATTGATAATCATGAAAGGGAAATTATTTGTAAATTTCTTCAAATAGAACAATGAATAGAACAGTTAGACTGTTGAAATCTTTGTATATATTGCTTCTATATAGTCTAAGAAACATATATGCAAAGCATCCAAACAGTACGATTCGCCAATTTTTTGTTCTTCAAGTTTAAGTGAACAATGAGCCCGAATGGTTAATCCTTTATCGGTAATTATTTGTAACTTTCGACAAGTAGAACAATGAATGGAACAGGTAGACGGTTGAAATCTTTGTATCTATTGCTTCTATATAGTATAAGAAACATATATGCAAAGCATCCAAACAGTACAATTCGCCAATTTCTTGTTCTTCAAGTTTAAGTGAACTACGAGCCCCATTGTTAATCCTTTAACGGAAATTAATTGTAACTTTCTACAAGTAGAACAATGATTGGAACACGCAGACGGTTGAAATCTTTGTATATATTGCTTCCATATAGTCTAAGAAACATATATGCAAAGCATCCAAACAGTACCATTCGCCAATTTTTTGTTCTTCAAGTTTAAGTGAACAATGAGCCCCAATGGTTAATCCTTTATCGGAAATTATTTGTAATTTTCGACAAGTAGAACAATGAATGGAACATGTAAACGGTTGAAATCTTTGGATATATTGCTTCTATATAACCTAAGAAACATATATGCAAAGCATCCAAACAGTACCATTCGCCAATTATTTCATCTTCAAGTTTAAGTGAACAATGAACCCCAATGGTTAATCCGTTATCGGAAATTATTTGTAACTTGCGAGAAGTAGAACAATGAATGGAACAGGTAGACGGTTGAAATCTTTGTATATATTGCGTCTATATAGTCTAAGAAACATATATGCAAAGCATCCAAACAGTACCATTCGCCAATTTTTTGTTCTTCAAGTTTAAGTGAACTACGAGCCCCATTGTTAATCCTTTAAAGGAAATTATTTGTAAATTTCGACAAGTAGAACAATGAATGGAACAGGTAGACGGTTGAAATCAATGTATATATTGCTTCTATATAGTCTAAGAAACATATATGCAAAGCATCCAAACAGTACCATTCGCCAATTTTTTGTTCTTCAAGTTTAAGTGAACTACGAGCCCCATTGTTAATCCTTTAAAGGAAATTATTTGTAAATTTCGACAAGTAGAACAATGAATGGAACAGGTAGACGGTTGAAATCAATGTATATATTGCTTCTATATAGTCTAAGAAACATATATACAAAGCATCCAAACAGTACAATTCGCCAATTTATTGTTCTTCAAGTTTAAGTGAACAACGAGCCCCATTGTTAATCCTTTAAAGGAAATTATTTGTAAATTTCGACAAGTGGAACCATGATTGGGACACGTAGAAGTTTGAAATCTTTGTATATATTGCTACCATATAGTCTAAGAAACATGTACGCAAAGCATCCAAACAGTACCGTTCGCCAATTTTTTGTTCTTCAAGTTTAAGTGAACAATGAGCCCCAATGGTTAATCCGTTATCGGAAATTATTTGTAACTTTCGACAAGTAGAACAATGAATGGAACGGGTAGACGGTTGAAATCTTTGTATATATTGCTTCTATATAGTCTAAGAAACATATATGCAAAGCATCCAAACAGTACCATTCGCCAATTATTTCATCTTCAAGTTTAAGTGAACAATGAACCCCAATGGTTAATCCGTTATCGGAAATTATTTGTAACTTGCGAGAAGTAGAACAATGAATGGAACAGGTAGACGGTTGAAATCTTTGTATATATTGCGTCTATATAGTCTAAGAAACATATATGCAAAGCATCCAAACAGTACCATTCGCCAATTTTTTGTTCTTCAAGTTTAAGTGAACTACGAGCCCCATTGTTAATCCTTTAAAGGAAATTATTTGTAAATTTCGACAAGTAGAACAATGAATGGAACAGGTAGACGGTTGAAATCAATGTATATATTGCTTCTATATAGTCTAAGAAACATGTACGCAAAGCATCCAAACAGTACCGTTCGCCAATTTTTTGTTCTTCAAGTTTAAGTGAACAATGAGCCCCAATGGTTAATCCGTTATCGGAAATTATTTGTAACTTTCGACAAGTAGAACAATGAATGGAACAGGTAGACGGTTGAAATCAATGTATATATTGCTTCTATATAGTCTAAGAAACCTATATGCAAAGCATCCAAACAGTAACAATCGCCAATTTTTTGATCTTCAAGTTTAAGTGAACAGCGAGCCCCATTGATAATCATGAAATGGAAATTATTTGTAACTTTCTACAAATACAACAATGAATAGTAAGGGTAGACGGGTGAAATCTTTCTATATATTGCTTCTAGATAGTCTAAGAAACATATATGCAAAGCATCCAAACAGTACAATTCGCCAATTTTTTGTTCTTCAAGTTTAAGTGAACTACGAGCCCAATTGTTAATCCTTTAAAGGAAATTATTTGTAAATATCGACAAGTAGAACAATGAATGGATCATGTAGACGGTTGAAATCATTGTATATATTGCTTCTATATAGTCTACGAAACATATATGCAAAGCATCCAAACAGTACCATTCGCCAATTATTTCATCTTCATGTTTAAGTGAACTACGAGCCCCATTGTTAATCCTTTAACGGAAATTAATTGTAACTTTCTACAAGTAGAACAATGATTGGAACACGTAGACGGTTGAAATCTTGGTATATATTGCTTCCATATAGTCTAAGAAACATATATGCAAAGCATCCAAACAGTACCATTCGCCAATTTTTTGTCCTTCAAGTTTAAGTGAACAATGAGCCCCATTGTTAATCCTTTATCGGAAATTATTTGTAACTTTCGACAAGTAGAACAATGAATGGAACAGGTAGACGGTTGAAATCTTTGTATATATTGCTTCTATATAGTCTAAGAAACATATATGCAAAGCATCCAAACAGTACAATTCGCCAATTTTTTGTTCTTCAAGTTTAAGTGAACAATGAGCCCCAATGGTTAATCCTTTATCCGTAATTATTTGTAACTTCCGACAAGTAGAACAATGAATGGAACTGGTAGACGGTTGAAATCATTGTATATATTGCTTCTATATAGCCTAAGAAACATATATGCAAAGCATCCAAACAGTACAATTCGACAATTTTTTGTTCTTCAAGTTTAAGTGAACAATGAGCCCCATTGTTAATCCTTTATCGGAAATTATTTGTAACTTTCGACAAGTAGAACAATGAATGGAACAGGTAGACGGTTGAAATCTTTGTATATATTGCGTCTATATAGTCTAAGAAACATATATGCAAAGCATCCAAACAGTACCATTCGCCAATTTTTTGTTCTTCAAGTTTAAGTGAACTACGAGCCCCATTGTTAATCCTTTAAAGGAAATTATTTGTAAATTTCGACAAGTAGAACAATGAATGGAACAGGTAGACTGTTGAAATCATTGTATATATTGCTTCTATATCGTCTAAGAAACATATATGCAAAGCATCCAAACAGTACAATTCGCCAATTTTTTGTTCTTCAAGTTTAAGTGAACAATGAGCCCCATTGTTAATCCTTTAAAGGAAATTATTTGTAAATTTCGACAAGTAGAACAATGAATGGAACAGGTAGACTGTTGAAATCTTTGTATATATTGCGTCTATATAGTCTAAGAAACATATATGCAAAGCATCCAAACAGTACCATTCGCCAATTTTTTGTTCTTCAAGTTTAATTGAACTACGATCCCCATTGTTAATGCCTTATCGGAAATTATTTGTAACTTTCGACAAGTAGAACAATGAATGGAGCAGGTAGACGGTTGAAATCTTTGTATATATTGCTTCTATAAAGTCTAAGAAACATATATGCAAATCATCCAAACAGTACAATTCGCCAATTATTTGATCTTCAAGTTTAAGTGAACTACGAGCCCCATTGTTAATACTTTAACGGAAATTATTTGTAACTTGCGACAAGTAGAACAATGAATGGAACAGGTAGACGGTTTAAATCAATGTATATATTGCTTCTATATAGTCTAAGAAACCTATATGCAAAGCATCTAAACAGTAACAATCGCCAATTTTTTGATCTTCAAGTTTAAGAGAACAGCGAGCCCCATTGATAATCATGAAATGGAAATTATTTGTAACTTTCTACAAGTAGAACAATGAATAGTACAGGTAGACGGGTTAAATCTTTCTATATATTGCTTCTAAATAGTCTAAGAAACATATATGCAAAGCATCCAAATAGTACAATTCGCCATTTTTTTGTTCTTCAAGTTTAAGTGAACTACCAGCCCCATTGTTAATCCTTTAAAGGAATTTATTTTTAATTTCCACAAGTAGAACAATGAATGGATCAGGTAGACGGTTGAAATCATTGTATATATTGCTTCTATATAATCTACGAAACATATATGCAAAGCATCCAAACAGTACAATTCGTCAATTTTTTGTTCTTCAAGTTTAAGTGAACTACGAGCCCCATTGTTAATCCTTTATCGGAAATTATTTGTAACTTTCGACAAGTAGAACAATGAATGAAACAGGTAGACGGTTGAAATCTTTGTATATATTGCGTCTATATAGTCTAAGAAACATATAGGCAAAGCATCCAAACAGTACCATTCGCCAATTTTTTGTTGTTCAAGTTTAAGTGAACTACGAGCCCCATTGTTAATCATTTAAAGGAAATTATTTGTTAATTTCGACAAGTAGAACAATGAATGGAACAGGTAGACGGTTGAAATCAATGTATATATTGCTTCTATATAGTCTAAGAAACATATATGCAAAGCATCCAAACAGTACCATTCGCCAATTTTTTGTTCTTCAAGTTTAAGTGAACTACGAGCCCCATTGTTAATCCTTTAAAGGAAATTATTTGTAAATTTCGACAAGTAGAACAATGAATGGAACAGGTAGACGGTTGAAATCAATGTATATATTGCTTCTATATAGTCTAAGAAACCTATATGCAAAGCATCTAAACAGTAACAATCGCCAATTGTTTGATCTTCAAGTTTAAGTGAACAGCGAGCCCCATTGATAATCATGAAATGGAAATTATTTGGAACTTTCTACAAGTAGAACAATGAATAGTACGGGTAGACGGGTGAAATCTTTCTATATATTGCTTCTAAATAGTCTAAGAAACATATATGCAAAGCATCCAAACAGTACAATTCGCCAATTTTTTGTTCTTTAAGTTTAAGTGAACTACGAGCCCAATTGTTAATCCTTTAAAGGAAATTATTTGTAAATATCGACAAGTAGAACAATGAATGGATCATGTAGACGGTTGAAATCATTGTATATATTGCTTCTATATAGTCTACGAAACATATATGCAAAGCATCCAAACAGTACAATTCGACAATTTTTTGTTCTTCAAGTTTAAGTGAACTACGAGCCCCATTGTTAATCCTTTAACGGAAATTAATTGTAACTTTCTACAAGTAGAACAATGATTGGAACACGTAGACGGTTGAAATCTTTGTATATATTGCTTCCATATAGTCTAAGAAACATATATGCAAAGCATCCAAACAGTACCATTCGCCAATTTTTTGTCCTTCAAGTTTAAGTGAACAATGAGCCCCATTGTTAATCCTTTATCGGAAATTATTTGTAACTTTCGACAAGTAGAACAATGAATGGAACAGGTAGACGGTTGAAATCTTTGTATATATTGCTTCTATATAGTCTAAGAAACATATATGCAAAGCATCCAAACAGTACAATTCGCCAATTTTTTGTTCTTCAAGTTTAAGTGAACAATGAGCCCCAATGGTTAATCCTTTATCCGTAATTATTTGTAACTTCCGACAAGTAGAACAATGAATGGAACAGGTAGACGGTTGAAATCTTTGTATATATTGCGTCTATATAGTCTAAGAAACATATATGCAAAGCATCCAAACAGTACCATTCGCCAATTTTTTGTTCTTCAAGTTTAAGTGAACTACGAGCCCCATTGTTAATCCTTTAAAGGAAATTATTTGTAAATTTCGACAAGTAGAACAATGAATGGAGCAGGTAGACGGTTGAAATCAATGTATATATTGCTTCTATATAGTCTAAGAAACATATATGCAAAGCATCCAAACAGTACCATTCGCCAATTTTTTGTTCTTCAAGTTTAAGTGAACTACGAGCCCCATTGTTAATCCTTTAAAGGAAATTATTTGTAAATTTCGACAAGTAGAACAATGAATGGAACAGGTAGACGGTTGAAATCAATGTATATATTGCTTCTATATAGTCTAAGAAACCTATATGCAAAGCATCTAAACAGTAACAATCGCCAATTGTTTGATCTTCAAGTTTAAGAGAACAGCGAGCCCCATTGATAATCATGAAATGGAAATTATTTGTAACTTTCTACAAGTAGAGCAATGAATAGTACAGGTAGACGGGTGAAATCTTTCTATATATTGCTTCTATATAGTCTAAGAAACGTATATGCAAAGCATCCAAACAGTACAATTCGCCAATTTTGTTATCTTCAAGTTTAAGTGAACAACGAGCCCCATTGTTAATCCTTTAAAGGAAATTATTTGTAAATTTCGACAAGTAGAACAATGATTGGAACACGTAGACGGTTGAAATCTTTGTATATATTGCTTCCATATAGTCTAAGAAACATGTACGCCAAGCATCCAAACAGTACCGTTCGCCAATTTTTTGTTCTTCAAGTTTAAGTGAACTGCGAGCCCCATTGTTAATCCTTTAAAGGAAATTATTTGTAAATTTCGACATGTAGAACAATGAATGGAACAGGAAGACGGTTGAAATCTTTGTATATATTGCTTCTATATAGTCTAAGAAACATATATGCAAAGCATCCAAACAGTACAATTCGCCAATTTTTTGTTCTTCAAGTTTAAGTGAACAATGAGCCCCAATGGTTAATCCGTTTTCGGAAATTATTTGTAACTTGCGAGAAGTAGAACAATGAGTGGAACAGGTAGACGGTTGAAATCAATGTATATATTGCTTCTATATAGTCTAAGAAACATAAATGCAAAGCATACACCAGTACCATTCGCCAATTTTTTGTTCTTCAAGTTTAAGTGAACAAGAGCCCCATTGTTAATCCTTTATCGGAAATTATTTGTAACTTTAAACAAGTAGAACAATGAATGGAACAGGTAGACGGTTGAAATCTTTGTATATATTGCGTCTATATAGTCTAAGAAACATATATACAAAGCATCCAAACAGTACAATTCGCCAATTTATTGTTCTTCAAGTTTAAGTGAACAACGAGCCCCAATTGTTAATCCTTTATCGGAAATTATTTGTAATTTTCAACAAGTAGAACAATGAATGGAACAGGTAGACGGTTGAAATCTTTGTATATATTGCTTCCATATAGTCTAAGAAACATGTACGCCAAGCATCCAAACAGTACCGTTCGCCAATTTTTTGTTCTTCAAGTTTAAGTGAACTGCGAGCCCCATTGTTAATCCTTTAAAGGAAATTATTTGTAAATTTCGACATGTAGAACAATGAATGGAACAGGAAGACGGTTGAAATCTTTGTATATATTGCTTCTATATAGTCTAAGAAACATATATGCAAAGCATCCAAACAGTACCATTCGCCAATTATTTCATCTTCAAGTTTAAGTGAACAATGAACCCCAATGGTTAATCCGTTATCGGAAATTATTTGTAACTTGCGAGAAGTAGAACAATGAATGGAACAGGTAGACGGTTGAAATCTTTGTATATATTGCGTCTATATAGTCTAAGAAACATATATGCAAAGCATCCAAACAGTACCATTTGCCAATTTTTTGGTCTTCAAGTTTAAGTGAACATTGAGCCCCAATTGTTAATCCTTTATCGGAAATTATTTGTAATTTTCAACAAGTAGAACAATGAATGGAACAGGTAGACGGTTGAAATCTTTGTATATATTGCTTCCATATAGTCTAAGAAACATGTACGCCAAGCATCCAAACAGTACCGTTCGCCAATTTTTTGTTCTTCAAGTTTAAGTGAACTGCGAGCCCCATTGTTAATCCTTTAAAGGAAATTATTTGTAAATTTCGACATGTAGAACAATGAATGGAACAGGAAGACGGTTGAAATCTTTGTATATATTGCTTCTATATAGTCTAAGAAACATATATGCAAAGCATCCAAACAGTACAATTCGCCAATTTTTTGTTCTTCAAGTTTAAGTGAACAATGAGCCCCAATGGTTAATCCGTTTTCGGAAATTATTTGTAACTTTCGACAAGTAGAACAATGAATGGAACTGGTAGACGGTTGAAATCTTTGTATATATTGCTTCTATATAGTCTAAGAAACTTATATGCACAGCATCTAAACAGTAACATTCGCCAATTTTTTTATCTTCAAGTTTAAGTGAACAATGAACCCCAATGGTTAATCCGTTATCGGAAATTATTTGTAACTTGCGAGAAGTAGAACAATGAGTGGAACAGGTAGACGGTTGAAATCAATGTATATATTGCTTCTATATAGTCTAAGAAACATAAATGCAAAGCATACACCAGTACCATTCGCCAATTTTTTGTTCTTCAAGTTTAAGTGAACAAGAGCCCCATTGTTAATCCTTTATCGGAAATTATTTGTAACTTTAAACAAGTAGAACAATGAATGGAACAGGTAGACGGTTGAAATCTTTGTATATATTGCGTCTATATAGTCTAAGAAACATATATACAAAGCATCCAAACAGTACAATTCGCCAATTTATTGTTCTTCAAGTTTAAGTGAACAACGAGCCCCATTGTTAATCCTTTAAAGGAAATTATTTGTAAATTTCGACAAGTAGAACAATGATTGGGACACGTAGAAGTTTGAAATCTTTGTATATATTGCTACCATATAGTCTAAGAAACATGTACGCAAAGCATCCAAACAGTACCGTTCGCCAATTTTTTGTTCTTCAAGTTTAAGTGAACAATGAGCCCCAATGGTTAATCCGTTATCGGAAATTATTTGTAACTTTCGACAAGTAGAACAATGAATGGAACGGGTAGACGGTTGAAATCTTTGTATAT
This sequence comes from Cerceris ruficornis, assembly GCA_963989415.1. Lineage (NCBI taxonomy): Eukaryota > Metazoa > Arthropoda > Insecta > Hymenoptera > Crabronidae > Cerceris > Cerceris ruficornis. The sequence goes on along the minus strand of CAXDIW010000469.1, from coordinate 582,563 downwards.
ATTGCTTCTATATAGTCTAAGAAACATATATGCAAAGCATCCAAACAGTACCATTCGCCAATTTTTTGTTCTTCAAGTTTAAGTGAACTACGAGCCCCATTGTTAATCCTTTAAAGGAAATTATTTGTAAATGTCGACAAGTAGAACAATGAATGGAACAGGTAGACGGTCGAAATCTTTGTATATATTGCTTCTATATAATCTAAGAAACATATATGCAAAGCATCCAAACAGTACCATTCGCCAATTTTTTGTTCTTCAAGTTTAAGTGAACTACGAGCCCCATTGTTAATCCTTTAAAGGAAATTATTTGTAAATTTCGACAAGTAGAACAATGAATGGAAAAGGTAGACGGTTGAAATCATTGTATACATTGCTTCCATACAGTCTAAGAAACATGTACGCAAAACATCCAAACAGTACCATTCGCCAATTTTTTGTTCTTCAAGTTTAAGTGAACAACGAGCCCCATTGATAATCATGAAAGGGAAATTATTTGTAACTTTCTTCAAATAGAACAATGAATAGAACAGTTAGACTGTTGAAATCTTTGTATATATTGCTTCTATATAGTCTAAGAAACATATATGCAAAGCATCCAAACAGTACGATTCGCCAATTTTTTGTTCTTCAAGTTTAAGTGAACAATGAGCCCCAATGGTTAATCCTTTATCGGTAATTATTTGTAACTTTCGACAAGTAGAACAATGAATGGAACAGGTAGACGGTTGAAATCTTTGTATCTATTGCTTCTATATAGTATAAGAAACATATATGCAAAGCATCCAAACAGTACAATTCGCCAATTTCTTGTTCTTCAAGTTTAAGTGAACTACGAGCCCCATTGTTAATCCTTTAACGGAAATTAATTGTAACTTTCTACAAGTAGAACAATGATTGGAACACGCAGACGGTTGAAATCTTTGTATATATTGCTTCCATATAGTCTAAGAAACATATATGCAAAGCATCCAAACAGTACCATTCGCCAATTTTTTGTTGTTCAAGTTTAAGTGAACAATGAGCCCCATTGTTAATCCTTTAAAGGAAATTATTTGTAAATTTCGGCAAGTAGAACAATGAATGGAATAGGTAGACTGTTGAAATCATTGTATATATTGCTTCTATATAGTCTAAGATACATATATGCAAAGCATCCAAACAGTACAATTCGCCAATTTATTTTTCTTCAAGTTTAAGTGAACTACGATCCCCATTGTTAATCCTTTAACGGAAATTATTTGTAACTTTCGACAAGTAGAACAATGAATGGAACAGGTAGACGGTTGAAATCTTTGTATATATTGCTTCTATATAGTCTAAGAAACGTATATGCAAAGCATCCAGACAGTATAATTCGCAAATTTTTTGTTCTTCAAGTTTAAGTAAACTACGATCCCCATTGTTAATCGCTTAACGGAAATTATTTGTAACTTTCGACAAGAAGAACAATGAATGGAACTGGTACACGGTTGAAATCCTTTTATATATTGCTTCTATGTAGTCTAAGAAACATATATGCAAAGCATCCAAACAGTACCAGTCGCCAATTTTTTGTTCTTCAAGTTTAAGTGAACAACGAGGCCCATTGATAATCATGAAACGGAAATTATTTGTAACTTTCGACAAGATGAACAATGAATAGAACAGGTAGACGGTTGAAATCTTTGTATCTATTGCTTCTATATAGTATAAGAAACATATATGCAAAGCATCCAAACAGTACAATTCGCCAATTTCTTGTTCTTCAAGTTTAAGTGAACTACGAGCCCCATTGTTAATCCTTTAACGGAAATTAATTGTAACTTTCTACAAGTAGAACAATGATTGGAACACGCAGACGGTTGAAATCTTTGTATATATTGCTTCCATATAGTCTAAGAAACATATATGCAAAGCATCCAAACAGTACCATTCGCCAATTTTTTGTTGTTCAAGTTTAAGTGAACAATGAGCCCCATTGTTAATCCTTTAAAGGAAATTATTTGTAAATTTCGGCAAGTAGAACAATGAATGGAATAGGTAGACTGTTGAAATCATTGTATATATTGCTTCTATATAGTCTAAGATACATATATGCAAAGCATCCAAACAGTACAATTCGCCAATTTATTTTTCTTCAAGTTTAAGTGAACTACGATCCCCATTGTTAATCCTTTAACGGAAATTATTTGTAACTTTCGACAAGTAGAACAATGAATGGAACAGGTAGACGGTTGAAATCTTTGTATATATTGCTTCTATATAGTCTAAGAAACGTATATGCAAAGCATCCAGACAGTATAATTCGCAAATTTTTTGTTCTTCAAGTTTAAGTAAACTACGATCCCCATTGTTAATCGCTTAACGGAAATTATTTGTAACTTTCGACAAGAAGAACAATGAATGGAACTGGTACACGGTTGAAATCCTTTTATATATTGCTTCTATGTAGTCTAAGAAACATATATGCAAAGCATCCAAACAGTACCAGTCGCCAATTTTTTGTTCTTCAAGTTTAAGTGAACAACGAGGCCCATTGATAATCATGAAACGGAAATTATTTGTAACTTTCGACAAGATGAACAATGAATAGAACAGGTAGACGGTTGAAATCTTTGTATATATTGCTTCTATATAGTCTAAGAAACATAAATGCAAAGCATCCAAACAGTACAATTCGCCAATTTTTTGTTCATCAAGTTTAAGTAAACTACGATCCCCATTGTTAATCCCTTAACGGAAATTATTTGTAACTTTCGACAAGTAGAACAGTGAATGGAACAGGTAGACGGTTGAAATCTTTGTATATATTGATTCTATATAGTATCGGAAACATATATGCAAAGCATCCAAACAGTACAATTCGCCAATTTTTTGTTCTTCAAGTTTAAGTGAACAATGAGCCCCAATGGTTAATCCTTTATCGGTAATTATTTGTAACTTTCGACAAGTAGAACAATGAATGGAACAGGTAGACGGTTGAAATCCTTGTATATATTGCGTCTATATAGTCTAAGAAACATATATGCAAAGCATCCAAACAGTACAATTCGCCAATTTTTTGTTCTTCAAGTTTAAGTGAACTACGAGCCCCATTGTTAATCCTTTAACGGAAATTAATTGTAACTTTCTACAAGCAGAACAATGATTGGAACACGCAGACGGTTGAAATCTTTGTATATATTGCTTCCATATAGTCTAAGAAACATATATGCAAAGCATCCAAATAGTACCATTCGCCAATTTTTTGTTCATCAAGTTTAAGTGAACAATGAGCCCCATTGTTAATCCTTTATCGGAAATTATTTGTAACTTTCGACAAGTAGAACATTGAATGGAACAGGTAGACGGTTGAAATCTTTGTATCTATTGCTTCTATATAGTATAAGAAACATATATGCAAAGCATCCAAACAGTACAATTCGCCAATTTCTTGTTCTTCAAGTTTAAGTGAACAATGAGCCCCAATGGTTAATCCTTTGTCGGTAATTATTTGTAACTTTCGACAAGTAGAACAATGAATGGAACAGGTAGACGGTTGAAATCTTTGTATATATTGCTTCTATATAGTATAAGAAACATATATGCAAAGCATCCAAATAGTACAATTCGCCAATTTTTTGGTCTTCAAGTTTAAGTGAACTACGAGCCCCATTGATAATCATGAAATGGAAATTATTTGTAACTTTCTACAAGTAGAACAATGAATAGTACAGGTCGACGGGTGAAATCTTTCTATATATTGCATCTAAATAGTCTAAGAAACATATATGCAAAGCATCCAAACAGTACCATTCGCCAATTTTTTGTTCTTCAATTTTAAGTGAACAACGAGCCCCATTGTTAATCCTTTAAAGGAAATTATTTGTAAATTTCGGCAAGTAGAGCAATGAATGGAACAGGTAGACGGTTGAAATCTTTGTATATATTGCTTCTATATAATCTAAGAAACATATATGCAAAGCATCTAAAAAGTAACAATCGCCAATTTTTTGTTCTTCAAGTTTAAGTGAACTACGAGCGCCATTGTTAATCCTTTAACGGAAATTAATTGTAACTTTCTACAAGTAGAACAATGATTGGAACACGTAGACGGTTGAAATCTTTGTATATATTGCTTCCATATAGTCTAAGAAACATATATGCAAAGCATCCAAATAGTACAATTCGCCAATTTTTTGGTCTTCAAGTTTAAGTGAACTACGAGCCCCATTGATAATCATGAAATGGAAATTATTTGTAACTTTCTACAAGTAGGACAATGAATAGTACAGGTAGACGGGTGAAATCTTTCTATATATTGCATCTAAATAGTCTAAGAAACATATATGCAAAGCATCCAAACAGTACCATTCGCCAATTTTTTGTTCTTCAAGTTTAAGTGAACAACGAGCCCCATTGTTAATCCTTTAAAGGAAATTATTTGTAAATTTCGGCAAGTAGAGCAATGAATGGAACAGGTAGACGGTTGAAATCTTTGTATATATTGCTTCTATATAATCTAAGAAACATATATGCAAAGCATCTAAAAAGTAACAATCGCCAATTTTTTGTTCTTCAAGTTTAAGTGAACTACGAGCGCCATTGTTAATCCTTTAACGGAAATTAATTGTAACTTTCTACAAGTAGAACAATGATTGGAACACGTAGACGGTTGAAATCTTTGTATATATTGCTTCCATATAGTCTAAGAAACATATATGCAAAGCATCCAAACAGTACAATTCGCCAATTTTTTGTTCTTCAAGTTTAAGTGAACAATGAGCCCCAATGGTTAATCCTTTATCCGTAATTATTTGTAACTTCCGACAAGTAGAACAATGAATGGAACAGGTAGACGGTTGAAATCTTTGTATATATTGCGTCTATATAGTCTAAGAAACATATATGCAAAGCATCCAAACAGTACCATTCGCCAATTTTTTGTTCTTCAAGTTTAAGTGAACTACGAGCCCCATTGTTAATCCTTTAAAGGAAATTATTTGTAAATTTCGACAAGTAGAACAATGAATGGAACAGGTAGACGGTTGAAATCAATGTATATATTGCTTCTATATAGTCTAAGAAACATATATGCAAAGCATCCAAACAGTACCATTCGCCAATTTTTTGTTCTTCAAGTTTAAGTGAACTACGAGCCCCATTGTTAATCATGAAATGGAAATTATTTGTAACTTTCTACAAGTAGAACAATGAATAGTACAGGTAGACGGGTGAAATCTTTCTATATATTGCTTCTAAATAGTCTAAGAAAAATATATGCAAAGCATCCAAATAGTACAATTCGCCATTTTTTTGTTCTTCTAGTTTAAGTGAACTACCAGCCCCATTGTTAATCCTTTAAAGGAAATTATTTCTAACTTTCGACAAGTAGAACAATGAATGGAACAGGTAGACTGTTGAAATCATTGTATATATTGCTTCTATATAGTCTAAGAAACATTTATGCAAAGCATCCAAACAGTACAATTCGCCAATTTTTTGTTCTTCAAGTTTAAGTAAACTACGATCCCCATTGTTAATCCCTTAACGGAAATTATTTGTAACTTTCGACAAGTAGAACAGTGAATGGAACAGGTAGACGGTTGAAATCTTTGTTTATATTGCTTCTATATAGTATAAGAAACATATATGCAAAGCATCCAAACAGTACCATTCGCCAATTTTTTGTTCTTCAAGTTTAAGTGAACAATGAGCCCCAATGGTTAATCCTTTATCGGAAATTATTTGTAACTTTCGACAAGTAGAACAATGAATGGAACAGGTAAACGGTTGAAATCATTGTATATATTGCTTCTATATAGTCTAAGAAACATATATGCAAAGCATCCAAACAGTACCATTCGCCAATTATTTGATCTTCAAGTTTAAGTGAACAACGAGCCCCATTGTTAATCCTTTAAAGGAAATTATTTGTAAATTTCGAGAAGTAGAACAATGAATGGAACAGGTAGACGGTTGAAATCTTTGTATATATTGCTTCTATATAATCTAAGAAACATATATGCAAAGTATCCAAACAGTACCATTCGCCAATTTTTTGTTCTTCAAGTTTAAGTGAACTACGAGCCCCATTGTTAATCCTTTAAAGGAAATTATTTGTAAATTTCGACAAGTAGAACAATGAATGGAACAGGTAGACGGTTGAAATCTTTGTATATATTGCTTCTATATAATCTAAGAAACATATATGCAAAGTATCCAAACAGTACCATTCGCCAATTTTTTGTTCTTCAAGTTTAAGTGAACAATGAGCCCCAATGGTTAATCCGTTATCGGAAATTATTTGTAACTTTCGACAAGTAGAACAATGAATGGAACAGGTAGACGGTTGAAATCTTTGTATATATTGCTTCTATATAGTCTAAGAAACATATATGCAAAGCATCCAAACAGTACCATTCGCCAATTTTTTGTTCTTCAAGTTTAAGTGAACAATGAGCCCCATTGTTAATCCTTTATCGGAAATTATTTGTAACTTTCGACAAGTAGAACAATGAATGGAACAGGTAGATTGTTGAAATCATTGTATATATTGCTTCTATATAGTCTAAGAAATATATATGCAAAGCATCCAAACAGTACAATTCGCCAATTTTTTGTTCTTCAAGTTTAAGTGAACAATGAGCCCCAATGGTTAATCCGTTTTCGGAAATTATTTGTAACTTTCGACAAGTAGAACAATGAATGGAACAGGTGGACGGTTGAATTCTTTGTATATATTGCTTCTATATAGTCTAAGAAACATATATGCAAAGCATCCAAATAGTACAATTCGCCAATTTTTTGTTCTTCAAGTTTAAGTGAACAATGAGCCCCAATGGTTCATCATTTATCCGTAATTATTTGTAACTTTCGACAAGTAGAACAATGAATGGAACAGGTAGACGGTTGAAATCTTTGTATATATTGCTTCTATATAGTATAAGAAACATATATGCAAAAAATACAAACAGTACCATTCGCCAATTTTTTGTTCTTCAAGTTTAAGTGAACAATGAGCCCCATTGTTAATCCTTTATCGGAAATTATTTCTAACTTTAAACAAGTAGAACAATGAATGGAACAGGTAGACGGTTGAAATCTTTGTATATATTGCTTCTATATAGTCTAAGAAACATATATGCAAAGCATCCAAACAGTACAATTCGCCAATTTATTGTTCTTCAAGTTTAAGTGAACAACGAGCCCCATTGTTAATCCTTTAAAGGAAATTATTTGTAAATTTCGACAAGTAGAACAATGATTGGAACACGTAGACGGTTGAAATCTTTGTATATATTGCTTCCATATAGTCTAAGAAACATGTACGCAAAGCATCCAAACAGTACCGTTCGCCAATTTTTTGTTCTTCAAGTTTAAGTGAACAATGAGCCCCATTGTTAATCCTTTATCGGAAATTATTTGTAACTTTCGACCAGTAGAACAATGAATGGAACAGGTAGACGGTTGACATCTTCGTATATATTGCTTCTATATAGTCTAAGAAACATATATGCAAAGCATCCAAGCAGTACAATTCGCCAATTTTTTTATCTTCAAGTTTAAGTGAACAATGAGCCCCAATGGTTAATCCGTTATCGGAAATTATTTGTAACTTTCGACAAGTAGAACAATGAATGGAACAGGTAGACGGTTGAAATCTTTGTATATATTGCTTCTATATAGTCTAAGAAACATATCTGCAAAGCATCCAAACAGTACCATTCGCCAATTATTTCATCTTCATGTTTAAGTGAACTACGAGCCCCATTGTTAATACTTTAACGGAAATTATTTGTAACTTCCGACAAGTAGAACAATGAATAGAACTGGTAGACGGTTGAAATCAATGTATGTATTGCTTCCATATAGTCTAAGAAACATATATGCAAAGAATCCAAACAGTACCATTCTCCAATTTTTTGTCCTTCAAGTTTAAGTGAACAATGAGCCCCATTGTTAATCCTTTATCGGAAATTATTTGTAACTTTCGACAAGTAGAACAATGAAAGGAACAGGTGGACGGTTGAATTCTTTGTATATATTGCTTCTATATAGTCTAAGAAACATATATGCAAAGCTTCCAAATAGTACAATTCGCCAATTTTTTGTTCTTCAAGTTTAAGTGAACAATGAGCCCCAATGGTTAATCATTTATCCGTAATTATTTGTAACTTTCGACAAGTAGAACAATGAATGGAACAGGTAGACGGTTGAAATCTTTGTATATATTGCTTCTATATAGTATAAGAAACATATATGCAAAGCATCCAAATAGTACAATTCGCCAATTTTTTGGTCTTCAAGTTTAAGTGAACTACGAGCCCCATTGATAATCATGAAATGGAAATTATTTGTAACTTTCTACAAGTAGAACAATGTATAGTACAGGTAGACGGGTGAAATCTTTCTATATATTGCATCTAAATAGTCTAAGAAACATATATGCAAAGCATCCAAACAGTACCATTCGCCAATTTTTTGTTCTTCAAGTTTAAATGAACAACGAGCCCCATTGTTAATCCTTTAAAGGAAATTATTTGTAAATTTCGGCAAGTAGAGCAATGAATGGAACAGGTAGACGGTTGAAATCTTTGTATATATTGCTTCTATATAATCTAAGAAACATATATGCAAAGCATCTAAACAGTAACAATCGCCAATTTTTTGTTCTTCAAGTTTAAGTGAACTACGAGCGCCATTGTTAATCCTTTAACGGAAATTAATTGTAACTTTCTACAAGTAGAACAATGATTGGAACACGTAGACGGTTGAAATCTTTGTATATATTGCTTCCATATAGTCTAAGAAACATATATGCAAAGCATCCAAACAGTACCATTCGCCAATTTTTTGTCCTTCAAGTTTAAGTGAACAATGAGCCCCATTGTTAATCCTTTATCGGAAATTATTTGTAACTTTCGACAAGTAGAACAATGAATGGAACAGGTAGACGGTTGAAATCTTTGTATATATTGCTTCTATATAGTCTAAGAAACATATATGCAAAGCATCCAAACAGTACAATTCGCCAATTTTTTGTTCTTCAAGTTTAAGTGAACAATGAGCCCCAATGGTTAATCCTTTATCCGTAATTATTTGTAACTTCCGACAAGTAGAACAATGAATGGAACAGGTAGACGGTTGAAATCGTTGTATATATTGCGTCTATATAGTCTAAGAAACATATATGCAAAGCATCCAAACAGTACCATTCGCCAATTTTTTGTTCTTCAAGTTTAAGTGAACTACGAGCCCCATTGTTAATCCTTTAAAGGAAATTATTTGTAAATTTCGACAAGTAGAACAATGAATGGAACAGGTAGACGGTTGAAATCATTGTATATATTGCTTCTATATAGTCTAAGAAACATATATGCAAAGCATCCAAACAGTACCATTCGCCAATTTTTTGTTCTTCAAGTTTAATTGAACTACGAGCCCCATTGTTAATCCTTTAAAGGAAATTATTTGTAAATTTCGACAAGTAGAACAATGAATGGAACAGGTAGACGGTTGAAATCAATGTATATATTGCTTCTATATAGTCTAAGAAACATATATGCAAAGCATCCAAACAGTACCATTCGCCAATTTTTTGTTCTTCAAGTTTAAGTGAACTACGAGCCCCATTGTTAATCCTTTAAAGGAAATTATTTGTAAATTTCGACAAGTAGAACAATGAATGGAACAGGTAGACGGTTGAAATCATTGTATATATTGCTTCTATATAGTCTAAGAAACATATATGCAAAGCATCCAAACAGTACCATTCGCCAATTATTTGATCTTCAAGTTTAAGTGAACAACGAGCCCCATTGTTAATCCTTTAAAGGAAATTATTTGTAAATTTCGACAAGTAGAACAATGAATGGAACAGGTAGACGGTTGAAATCTTTGTATATATTGCTTCTATATAATCTAAGAAACATATATGCAAAGTATCCAAACAGTACCATTCGCCAATTTTTTGTTCTTCTAGTTTAAGTGAACTACGAGCCCCATTGTTAATCCTTTAAAGGAAATTATTTGTAAATTTCGACAAGTAGAACAATGATTGGGACACGTAGAAGTTTGAAATCTTTGTATATATTGCTACCATATAGTCTAAGAAACATGTACGCAAAGCATCCAAACAGTACCGTTCGCCAATTTTTTGTTCTTCAAGTTTAAGTGAACAATGAGCCCCAATGGTTAATCCGTTATCGGAAATTATTTGTAACTTTCGACAAGTAGAACAATGAATGGAACGGGTAGACGGTTGAAATCTTTGTATATATTGCTTCTATATAGTCTAAGAAACATATATGCAAAGCATCCAAACAGTACCATTCGCCAATTATTTCATCTTCATGTTTAAGTGAACTACGAGCCCCATTGTTAATACTTTAACGGAAATTATTTGTAACTTCCGACAAGTAGAACAATGAATGGAACAGGTAGACGGTTGAAATCAATGTATATATTGCTTCTATATTGTCTAAGAAACATATATGCAAAGCATCCAAACAGCACCATTCGCCAATTTTTTGTTCTTCAAGTTTAAGTGAACAATGAGCCCCAATGGTTAATCCGTTATCGGAAATTATTTGTAACTTTCGACAAGTAGAACAATGAATGGAACAGGTAGACGGTTGAAATCAATGTATATATTGCTTCTATATAGTCTAAGAAACCTATATGCAAAGCATCCAAACAGTAACAATCGCCAATTTTTTGATCTTCAAGTTTAAGTGAACAGCGAGCCCCATTTATAATCATGAAATGGAAATTATTTGTAACTTTCTACAAGTACAACAATGAATAGTAAGGGTAGACGGGTGAAATCTTTCTATATATTGCTTCTAGATAGTCTAAGAAACATATATGCAAAGCATCCAAACAGTACAATTCGCCAATTTTTTGTTCTTCAAGTTTAAGTGAACTACGAGCCCAATTGTTAATCCTTTAAAGGAAATTATTTGTAAATATCGACAAGTAGAACAATGAATGGATCATGTAGACGGTTGAAATCATTGTATATATTGCTTCTATATAGTCTACGAAACATATATGCAAAGCATCCAAACAGTACAATTCGACAATTTTTTGTTCTTCAAGTTTAAGTGAACTACGAGCCCCATTGTTAATCCTTTAACGGAAATTAATTGTAACTTTCTACAAGTAGAACAATGATTGGAACACGTAGACGGTTGAAATCTTGGTATATATTGCTTCCATATAGTCTAAGAAACATATATGCAAAGCATCCAAACAGTACCATTCGCCAATTTTTTGTCCTTCAAGTTTAAGTGAACAATGAGCCCCATTGTTAATCCTTTATCGGAAATTATTTGTAACTTTCGACAAGTAGAACAATGAATGGAACACGTAGACGGTTGAAATCTTTGTATATATTGTTTCCATATAGTCTAAGAAACATGTACGCAAAGCATCCAAACCGTACCATTCGCCAATTTTTTGTTCTTCAAGTTTAAGTGAACAATGAGCCCCAATGGTTAATCATTTATGCGTAATTATTTGTAACTTTCGACAAGTAGAACAATGAATGGAACAGGTAGACGGTTGAAATCCTTGTATATATTGCGTCTATATAGTCTACGAAATATATATGCAAAGCATCCAAACAGTACAATTCGCCAATTTATTGTTCTTCAAGTTTAAGTGAACAACGAGCCCCATTGTTAATCCTTTAAAGGAAATTATTTGTAAATTTCGACAAGTAGAACAATGATTGGAACACGTAGACGGTTGAAATCTTTGTATATATTGCTTCCATATAGTCTAAGAAACATGTACGCAAAGCATCTAAACAGTAACAATTGCCAATTTTTTGATCTTCAAGTTTAAGTGAACTATGAGCCCCATGGTTAAACCTTTAACGGAAATTAATTGTAACTTTCTACAAGTAGAACAATGATTGGAACACGTAGACGGTTGAAATCTTTGTATATATTGCTTCCATATAGTCTAAGAAACATATATGCAAAGAATCCAAACAGTACCATTCCCCAATTTTTTGTCCTTCAAGTTTAAGTGAACAATGAGCCCCATTGTTAATCCTTTATCGGAAATTATTTGTAACTTTCGACAAGTAGAACAATGAAAGGAACCGGTGGACGGTTGAATTTTTTGTATATATTGCTTCTATATAGTCTAAGAAACATATATGCAAAGCATCCAAATAGTACAATTCGCCAATTTTTTGTTCTTCAAGTTTAAGTGAACAATGAGCCCCAATGGTTAATCATTTATCCGTAATTATTTGTATCTTTCGACAAGTAGAACAATGAATGGAACAGGTAGACGGTTGAAATCTTTGTATATATTGCTTCTATATAGTCTAAGAAACATATATGCAAATCATCCAAACAGTACAATTCGCCAATTATTTGATCTTCAAGTTTAAGTGAACTACGAGCCCCATTGTTAATCATTTAAAGGAAATTATTTGTAACTTTCGACAAGTAGAACAATGAATGGAACAGGTAGACTGTTGAAATCATTGTATATATTGCTTCTATATAGTCTAAGAAACATATATGCAAAGCATCCAAACAGTACCATTCGCCAATTATTTGATCTTCAAGTTTAAGTGAACAACGAGCCCCATTGTTAATCCTTTAAAGGAAATTATTTGTAAATTTCGACAAGTAGAACAATGAATGGAACAGGTAGACGGTTGAAATCTTTGTATATATTGCTTCTATATAATCTAAGAAACATATATGCAAAGTATCCAAACAGTACCATTCGCCAATTTTTTGTTCTTCAAGTTTAAGTGAACTACGAGCCCCATTGTTAATCCTTTAAAGGAAATTATTTGTAAATTTCGACAAGTAGAACAATGAATGGAACAGGTAGACGGTTGAAATCTTTGTATATATTGCTTCTATATAATCTAAGAAACATATATGCAAAGTATCCAAACAGTACCATTCGCCAATTTTTTGTTCTTCAAGTTTAAGTGAACAATGAGCCCCAATGGTTAATCCGTTATCGGAAATTATTTGTAACTTTCGACAAGTAGAACAATGAATGGAACAGGTAGACGGTTGAAATCTTTGTATATATTGCTTCTATATAGTCTAAGAAACATATATGCAAAGCATCCAAACAGTACCATTCGCCAATTTTTTGTTCTTCAAGTTTAAGTGAACAATGAGCCCCATTGTTAATCCTTTATCGGAAATTATTTGTAACTTTCGACAAGTAGAACAATGAATGGAACAGGTAGATTGTTGAAATCATTGTATATATTGCTTCTATATAGTCTAAGAAATATATATGCAAAGCATCCAAACAGTACAATTCGCCAATTTTTTGTTCTTCAAGTTTAAGTGAACAATGAGCCCCAATGGTTAATCCGTTTTCGGAAATTATTTGTAACTTTCGACAAGTAGAACAATGAATGGAACAGGTGGACGGTTGAATTCTTTGTATATATTGCTTCTATATAGTCTAAGAAACATATATGCAAAGCATCCAAATAGTACAATTCGCCAATTTTTTGTTCTTCAAGTTTAAGTGAACAATGAGCCCCAATGGTTAATCATTTATCCGTAATTATTTGTAACTTTCGACAAGTAGAACAATGAATGGAACAGGTAGACGGTTGAAATCTTTGTATATATTGCTTCTATATAGTATAAGAAACATATATGCAAAGCATACAAACAGTACCATTCGCCAATTTTTTGTTCTTCAAGTTTAAGTGAACAATGAGCCCCATTGTTAATCCTTTATCGGAAATTATTTCTAACTTTAAACAAGTAGAACAATGAATGGAACAGGTAGACGGTTGAAATCTTTGTATATATTGCTTCTATATAGTCTAAGAAACATATATGCAAAGCATCCAAACAGTACAATTCGCCAATTTATTGTTCTTCAAGTTTAAGTGAACAACGAGCCCCATTGTTAATCCTTTAAAGGAAATTATTTGTAAATTTCGACAAGTAGAACAATGGTTGGAACACGTAGACGGATGAAATCATTGTATATATTGCTTCCATATAGTCTAAGAAACATATATGCAGAGCATCCAAACAGTACCATTCGCCAATTTTTTGTTCTTCAAGTTTAAGTGAACAATGAGCCCCATTGGTTAATCATTTATCGGAAATTATTTGTAACTTTCGACAAGTAGAACAATGAATGGAACAGGTAGACGGTTGAAATCATTGTATATATTGCTTCTATATAGTCTAAGAAACATATCTGCGTATCATCCAAACAGTACAATTCGCCAATTATTTGATCTTCAAGTTTAAGTGAACTACGAGCCCCATTGTTAATCCTTTAAAGGAAATTATTTGTAAATTTCGAAAAGTAGAACAATGATTGGAACACGTAGACGGTTGAAATCTTTGTATATATTGCTTCCATATAGTCTAAGAAACATGTACGCAAAGCATCCAAACAGTACCATTCGCCAATTTTTTGTTCTTCAAGTTTAAGTGAACTACGAGCCCCATTGTTAATCCTTTAAAGGAAATTATTTGTAAATTTCGGCAAGTAGAACAATGAATGGACCACGTAGACGGTTGAAATCTTTGTATATATTGCTTCTATATAGTCTAAGAAACATATATGCAAAGCATCCAAACAGTACCATTCGCCAATTTTTTGTTCTTCAAGTTTAAGTGAACAACGAGCCAAATTGATAATCATGAAACGGAAATTATTTGTAACTTTCTACAAGTAGAACAATGATTGGAACACGTAGACGGTTGAAATCTTTGTATATATTGCTTCCATATAGTCTAAGAAACATATATGCAAAGCATCCAAACAGTACCATTCGCCAATATTTTGTTCTTCAAGTTTAAGTGAACAACGAGCCCCATTGATAATCATGAAACGGAAATTATTTGTAACTTTCTACAAGTAGAACAATGAATTGTACAGGTAGACGGGTGAAGTCTTTTTATGTATTGCTTCTATATATTCTAAGAAACATATATGCAAAGCATCCAAACAGTACAATTCGCCAATTTTTTGTTCTTCAAGTTTAAGTGAACTACGAGCCCCATTGTTAATCCTTCAACGGAAATTAATTGTAACTTTCTACAAGTAGAACAATGATTGGAACACGTAGACGGATGAAATCATTGTATATATTGCTTCCATATAGTCTAAGAAACATATATGCAGAGCATCCAAACAGTACCATTCGCCAATTTTTTGTTCTTCAAGTTTAAGTGAACAATGAGCCCCATTGTTAATCCTTTATCGGAAATTATTTGTAACTTTCGACAAGTAGAACAATGAATGGAACAGGTAGACGGTTGAAATGATTGTATATATTGCTTCTATATAGTCTAAGAAACATATCTGCGTATCATCCAAACAGTACCATTCGCCAATTTTTTGTTCTTCAAGTTTAAGTGAACAATGAGCCCCAATGGTTAATCCTTTATCGGAAATTATTTGTAACTTTCGACAAGTAGAACAATGAATGGAACAGGTAGACGGTTGAAATCTTTGTATATATTGCTTCCATATAGTCTAAGAAACATGTACGCAAAGCATCCAAACAGTACCATTCGCCAATTTTTTGTTCTTCAAGTTTAAGTGAACAATGAGCCCGATTGTTAATCCTTTATCGGAAATTATTTGTAATTTTCGACAAGTAGAACAATGATTGGAACACGTAGACGGTTGAAATCTTTGTATATATTGCTTCCATATAGTCTAAGAAACATGTACGCAAAGCATCCAAACAGTACCATTCGCCAATTTTTTGTTCTTCAAGTTTAAGTGAACAATGAGCCCCAATGGTTAATCCTTTATCGGAAATTATTTGTAATTTTCGACAAGTAGAACAATGAATGGAACATGTAAACGGTTGAAATCTTTGGATATATTGCTTCTATATAACCTAAGAAACATATATGCAAAGCATCCAAACAGTACCATTCGCCAATTTTTTGTTCTTCAAGGTTAAGTGAACAATGAGCCACATTGTTAATCCTTTATCGGAAACTATTTGTAACTTTCTACAAGTAGAACAATAATTGGAACACGTAGACGGTTGAAATCTTTGTATATATTGCTTCTATATAGACTAAGAAACATATATGCAAAGCATCCAAACAGTACCATTCGCCAATTATTTGTTCTTCAAATTTAAGTGAACAACGAGCCCCATTGATAATCATGAAACGGAAATTATTTGTAACTTTCGACATGTAGAACAATGAATGGAACAGGTAGACGGTTGAAATCATTATATATATTGCTTCTATATAGTCTAAGAAACATATATGCATAGCATCCACACAGTACAATTCGCCAATTTATTGTTCTTCAAGTTTAAGTGAACAACGAGCCCCATTGTTAATCCTTTAAAGGAAATTATTTGTAAATTTCGACAAGTAGAACAATGATTGGAACACGTAGACGGTTGAAATCTTTGTATATATTGCTTCCATATAGTCTAAGAAACATGTACGCAAAGCATCCAAACAGTACCATTCGCCAATTTTTTGTTCTTCAAGTTTAGGTGAACAATGAGCCCCAATGGTTAATCCTTTATCGGAAATTATTTGTAACTTTCGACAAGTAGAAGAATGAATGGAACATGTAAACGGTTGAAGTCTTTGGATATATTGCTTCTATATAACCTAAGAAACATATATGCAAAGCATCCAAACAGTACCATTCGCCAATTTTTTGTTCTTCAAGGTTAAGTGAACAATGAGCCACATTGTTAATCCTTTATCGGAAACTATTTGTAACTTTCTACAAGTAGAACAATAATTGGAACACGTAGACGGTTGAAATCTTTGTATATATTGCTTCTATATAGACTAAGAAACATATATGCAAAGCATCCAAACAGTACCATTCGCCAATTTTTTGTTCTTCAAGTTTAAGTGAACAATGAGCCCCAATGGTTAATCCTTTATCGGAAATTATTTGTAATTTTCGACAAGTAGAACAATGAATGGAACATGTAAACGGTTGAAATCTTTGGATATATTGCTTCTATATAACCTAAGAAACATATATGCAAAGCATCCAAACAGTACCATTCGCCAATTTTTTGTTCTTCAAGGTTAAGTGAACAATGAGCCACATTGTTAATCCTTTATCGGAAACTATTTGTAACTTTCTACAAGTAGAACAATAATTGGAACACGTAGACGGTTGAAATCTTTGTATATATTGCTTCTATATAGACTGAGAAACATATATGCAAAGCATCCAAACAGTACCATTCGCCAATTTTTTGTTCTTCAAGTTTAAGTGAACAACGAGCCCCATTGATAATCATGAAACGGAAATTATTTGTAACTTTCGACATGTAGAACAATGAGTGGAACAGGTAGACGGTTGAAATCATTATATATATTGCTTCTATATAGTCTAAGAAACATATATGCATAGCATCCACACAGTACAATTCGCCAATTTATTGTTCTTCAAGTTTAAGTGAACAACGAGCCCCATTGTTAATCCTTTAAAGGAAATTATTTGTAAATTTCGACAAGCAGAACAATGATTGGAACACGTAGACGGTTGAAATATTATTATATATTGCTTCCATATAGTCTAAGAAACATATATGCAAAGCATCCAAACAGTACCATTCGCCAATTTATTGTTCTTCAAGTTTAAGTGAACAACGAGCCCCATTGTTAATCCTTTAAAGGAAATTATTTGTAAATTTCGACAAGTAGAACAATGATTGGAACACGTAGACGGTTGTAATCTTTGTATATATTGCTTCCGTATAGTCTAAGAAACATATATGCAAAGCATCCAAACAGTACCATTCGCCAATTTTTTGTTCTTCAAGGTTAAGTGAACAATGAGCCCGATTGTTAATCCTTTAAAGGAAATTATTTGTAAATTTCGACAAGTAGAACAATGATTGGAACACGTAGACGGTTGAAAACTTTGTATATATTGCTTCCATATAGTCTAAGAAACATGTACGCAAAGCATCCAAACAGTACCATTCGCCAATTTTTTGTTCTTCAAGTTTAAGTGAACAATGAGCCCCAATGGTTAATCCTTTATCGGAAATTATTTGTAATTTTCGACAAGTAGAACAATGAATGGAACATGTAAACGGTTGAAATCTTTGTATATATTGCTTCTATATAGACTAAGAAACATATATGCAAAGCATCCAAACAGTACCATTCGCCAATTTTTTGTTCTTCAAGTTTAAGTGAACAATGAGCCCCAATGGTTAATCCTTTATCGGAAATTATTTGTAATTTTCGACAAGTAGAACAATGAATGGAACATGTAAACGGTTGAAATCTTTGGATATATTGCTTCTATATAACCTAAGAAACATATATGCAAAGCATCCAAACAGTACCATTCGCCAATTTTTTGTTCTTCAAGGTTAAGTGAACAATGAGCCACATTGTTAATCCTTTATCGGAAACTATTTGTAACTTTCTACAAGTAGAACAATAATTGGAACACGTAGACGGTTGAAATCTTTGTATATATTGCTTCTATATAGACTGAGAAACATATATGCAAAGCATCCAAACAGTACCATTCGCCAATTTTTTGTTCTTCAAGTTTAAGTGAACAACGAGCCCCATTGTTAATCCTTTAAAGGAAATTATTTGTAAATTTCGAAAAGTAGAACAATGATTGGAACAGGTAGACGGTTGAAATCATTATATATATTGCTTCTATATAGTCTAAGAAACATATATGCATAGCATCCACACAGTACAATTCGCCAATTTATTGTTCTTCAAGTTTAAGTGAACAACGAGCCCCATTGTTAATCCTTTAAAGGAAATTATTTGTAAATTTCGACAAGCAGAACAATGATTGGAACACGTAGACGGTTGAAATATTATTATATATTGCTTCCATATAGTCTAAGAAACATATATGCAAAGCATCCAAACAGTACCATTCGCCAATTTATTGTTCTTCAAGTTTAAGTGAACAACGAGCCCCATTGTTAATCCTTTAAAGGAAATTATTTGTAAATTTCGACAAGTAGAACAATGATTGGAACACGTAGACGGTTGTAATCTTTGTATATATTGCTTCCGTATAGTCTAAGAAACATATATGCAAAGCATCCAAACAGTACCATTCGCCAATTTTTTGTTCTTCAAGGTTAAGTGAACAATGAGCCCGATTGTTAATCCTTTAAAGGAAATTATTTGTAAATTTCGACAAGTAGAACAATGATTGGAACACGTAGACGGTTGAAATCTTTGTATATATTGCTTCCATATAGTCTAAGAAACATGTACGCAAAGCATCCAAACAGTACCATTCGCCAATTTTTTGTTCTTCAAGTTTAAGTGAACAATGAGCCCCAATGGTTAATCCTTTATCGGAAATTATTTGTAATTTTCGACAAGTAGAACAATGAATGGAACATGTAAACGGTTGAAATCTTTGTATATATTGCTTCTATATAGACTAAGAAACATATATGCAAAGCATCCAAACAGTACCATTCGCCAATTTTTTGTTCTTCAAGTTTAAGTGAACAATGAGCCCCAATGGTTAATCCTTTATCGGAAATTATTTGTAATTTTCGACAAGTAGAACAATGAATGGAACATGTAAACGGTTGAAATCTTTGGATATATTGCTTCTATATAACCTAAGAAACATATATGCAAAGCATCCAAACAGTACCATTCGCCAATTTTTTGTTCTTCAAGGTTAAGTGAACAATGAGCCACATTGTTAATCCTTTATCGGAAACTATTTGTAACTTTCTACAAGTAGAACAATAATTGGAACACGTAGACGGTTGAAATCTTTGTATATATTGCTTCTATATAGACTAAGAAACATATATGCAAAGCATCCAAACAGTACCATTCGCCAATTTTTTGTTCTTCAAGTTTAAGTGAACTACGAGCCCCATTGTTAATCCTTTAAAGGAAATTATTTGTAAATTTCGACAAGTAGAACAATGAATGGAACAGGTAGACGGTTGAAATCATTGTATATATTGCTTCTATATAGTCTAAGAAACATATATGCAAAGCATCCAAACAGTACCATTCGCCAATTTATTGTTCTTCAAGTTTAAGTGAACAACGAGCCCCATTGTTAATCCTTTAAAGGAAATTATTTGTAAATTTCGACAAGTAGAACAATGATGGGAAAACGTAGACGGTTGAAATCTTTGTATATATTGCTTCCGTATAGTCTAAGAAACATATATGCAAAGCATCCAAACAGTACCATTCGCCAATTTTTTGATCTTCAAGGTTAAGTGAACAATGAGCCCGATTGTTAATACTTTATCCGAAATTATTTGTAAATTTCGACAAGTAGAACAATGATTGGATCACGTGGACGGTTGAAATCTTTGTATATATTGCTTCCATATAGTCTAAGAAACATATATGCAAAGCATCCAAACAGTACAATTCGCCAATTTTTTGTTCTTCAAGTTTAAGTGAACAATGAGCCCCAATGGTTAATCCTTTATCGGAAATTATTTGTAACTTCCGACAAGTAGAACAATGAATGTAACAGGTAGACGGTTGAAATCTTTGTATATAATGCTTCTATATAGTCTGAGAAACATATATGCAAAGCATCCAAACAGTACCATTCGCCAATTTATTGTTCTTCAAGTTTAAGTGAACAACGAGCCCCATTGTTAATCCTTTAAAGGAAATTATTTGTAAATTTCGACAAGTAGAACAATGATTGGAACACGTAGACGGTTGAAATCTTTGTATATATTGCTTCCATCTAGTGTAAGAAACAAATATGCAAAGCATCCAAACAGTACAATTCGCCAATTTATTGTTCTTCAAGTTTAAGTGAACAACGAGCCCCATTGTTAATACTTTAAAGGAAATTATTTGTAAATTTCGACAAGTAGAACAATGAATGGAACAGGTAGACGGTTGAAATATTTGGATATATTGCTTCCGTATAGTCTAAGAAACATATATGCAAAGCATCCAAACAGTACCATTCGCCAATTTTTTGTTCTTCAAGGTTAAGTGAACAATGAGCCCGATTGTTAATCCTTTATCGGAAATTATTTCTAACTTTCGACAAGTAGAACAATGAATGGGACACGTAGACGGTTGAAATCTTTGTATATATTGCTTCCATATAGTCTAAGAAACATGTATGCAAAGCATCCAAACAGTAACATTCGCCAATTTTTTGTTCTTCACGTTTAAGTGAACAATGAGCCCCAATGGTTAATAATTTATCGGAAATTATTTGTAATTTTCGACAAGTAGAACAATGAATGGAACACGTAGACGGTTGAAATCTTTGTATGTATTGCTTCTATATAGACTAAGAAACATATATGCAAAGCATCCAAATAGTACAATTCGCCAATTTATTGTTCTTCAAGTTTAAGTGAACAACGAGCCCCATTGTTAATCCTTTAAAGGAAATTATTTGTAAATTTCGACAAGTAGAACAATGATTGGAACACGTAGACGGTTGAAATCTTTGTATATATTGCTTCCATATAGTCTAAGAAACATGTACGCAAAGCATCCAAACAGTACCATTCGCCAATTATTTGTTCTTCAAGTTTAAGTGAACAACGAGCCCCATTGATAATCATGAAACGGAAATTATTTGTAACTTTCGACATGTAGAACAATGAATGGAACAGGTAGACGGTTGAAATCATTATATATATTGCTTCTATATAGTCTAAGAAACATATATGCATAGCATCCACACAGTACAATTCGCCAATTTATTGTTCTTCAAGTTTAAGTGAACAACCAGCCCCATTGTTAATCCTTTAAAGGAAATTATTTGTAAATTTCGACAAGTAGAACAATGATTGGAACACGTAGACGGTTGTAATCTTTGTATATATTGCTTCCGTATAGTCTAAGAAACATATATGGAAAGCATCCAAACAGTACCATTCGCCAATTTTTTGTTCTTCAAGGTTAAGTGAACAATGAGCCCGATTGTTAATCCTTTAAAGGAAATTATTTGTAAATTTCGACAAGTAGAACAATGATTGGAACACGTAGACGGTTGAAATCTTTGTATATATTGCTTCCATATAGTCTAAGAAACATGTACGCAAAGCATCCAAACAGTACCATTCGCCAATTTTTTGTTCTTCAAGTTTAAGTGAACAATGAGCCCCAATGGTTAATCCTTTATCGGAAATTATTTGTAATTGTCGACAAGTAGAACAATGAATGGAACATGTAAACGGTTGAAATCTTTGGATATATTGCTTCTATATAACCTAAGAAACATATATGCAAAGCATCCAAACAGTACCATTCGCCAATTTTTTGTTCTTCAAGGTTAAGTGAACAATGAGCCACATTGTTAATCCTTTATAGGAAACTATTTGTAACTTTCTACAAGTAGAACAATAATTGGAACACGTAGACGGTTGAAATCTTTGTATATATTGCTTCTATATAGACTAAGAAACATATATGCAAAGCATCCAAACAGTACCATTCGCCAATTTTTTGTTCTTCAAGTTTAAGTGAACAATGAGCCCCAATGGTTAATCCTTTATCGGAAATTATTTGTAATTTTCGACAAGTAGAACAATGAATGGAACATGTAAACGGTTGAAATCTTTGGATATATTGCTTCTATATAACCTAAGAAACATATATGCAAAGCATCCAAACAGTACCATTCGCCAATTTTTTGTTCTTCAAGGTTAAGTGAACAATGAGCCACATTGTTAATCCTTTATCGGAAACTATTTGTAACTTTCTACAAGTAGAACAATAATTGGAACACGTAGACGGTTGAAATCTTTGTATATATTGCTTCTATATAGACTAAGAAACATATATGCAAAGCATCCAAACAGTACCATTCGCCAATTTTTTGTTCTTCAAGTTTAAGTGAACAACGAGCCCCATTGATAATCATGAAACGGAAATTATTTGTAACTTTCGACATGTAGAACAATGAATGGAACAGGTAGACGGTTGAAATCATTATATATATTGCTTCTATATAGTCTAAGAAACATATATGCATAGCATCCACACAGTACAATTCGCCAATTTATTGTTCTTCAAGTTTAAGTGAACAACGAGCCCCATTGTTAATCCTTTAAAGGAAATTATTTGTAAATTTCGACAAGCAGAACAATGATTGGAACACGTAGACGGTTGAAATATTATTATATATTGCTTCCATATAGTCTAAGAAACATATATGCAAAGCATCCAAACAGTACCATTCGCCAATTTATTGTTCTTCAAGTTTAAGTGAACAACGAGCCCCATTGTTAATCCTTTAAAGGAAATTATTTGTAAATTTCGACAAGCAGAACAATGATTGGAACACGTAGACGGTTGAAATATTATTATATATTGCTTCCATATAGTCTCAGAAACATATATGCAAAGCATCCAAACAGTACCATTCGCCAATTTATTGTTCTTCAAGTTTAAGTGAACAACGAGCCCCATTGTTAATCCTTTAAAGGAAATTATTTGTAAATTTCGAAAAGTAGAACAATGATTGGAACACGTAGACGGTTGAAATCTTTGTATATATTGCTTCCATATAGTCTAAGAAACATGTACGCAAAGCATCCAAACAGTACAATTCGCCAATTTATTGTTCTTCAAGTTTAAGTGAACAACGAGCCCCATTGTTAATCCTTTAAAGGAAATTATTTGTAAATTTCGACAAGCAGAACAATGATTGGAACACGTAGACGGTTGAAATATTATTATATATTGCTTCCATATATTCTCAGAAACATATATGCAAAGCATCCAAACAGTACCATTCGCCAATTTATTGTTCTTCAAGTTTAAGTGAACAACGAGCCCCATTGTTAATCCTTTAAAGGAAATTATTTGTAAATTTCGACAAGTAGAACAATGATGGGAAAACGTAGACGGTTGAAATCTTTGTATATATTGCTTCCGTATAGTCTAAGAAACATATATGCAAAGCATCCAAACAGTACCATTCGCCAATTTTTTGATCTTCAAGGTTAAGTGAACAATGAGCCCGATTGTTAATACTTTATCCGAAATTATTTGTAAATTTCGACAAGTAGAACAATGATTGGATCACGTGGACGGTTGAAATCTTTGTATATATTGCTTCCATATAGTCTAAGAAACATATATGCAAAGCATCCAAACAGTACAATTCGCCAATTTTTTGTTCTTCAAGTTTAAGTGAACAATGAGCCCCAATGGTTAATCGTTTATCGGAAATTATTTGTACCTTTCGACAAGTAGAACAATGAATGTAACAGGTAGACGGTTGAAATCTTTGTATATATTGCTTCTATATAGTCTGAGAAACATATATGCAAAGCATCCAAACAGTACCATTCGCCAATTTATTGTTCTTCAAGTTTAAGTGAACAACGAGCCCCATTGTTAATCCTTTAAAGGAAATTATTTGTAAATTTCGACAAGTAGAACAATGATTGGAACACGTAGACGGTTGAAATCTTTGTATATATTGCTTCCATCTAGTGTAAGAAACAAAGATGCAAAGCATCCAAACAGTACAATTCGCCAATTTATTGTTCTTCAAGTTTAAGTGAACAACGAGCCCCATTGTTAATCCTTTAAAGGAAATTATTTGTAAATTTCGACAAGTAGAACAATGATTGGAACACGTAGACGGTTGAAATCTTTGTATATATTGCTTCCATATAGTCTAAGAAACATGTACGCAAAGCATCCAAACAGTACCATTCGCCAATTTTTTGTTCTTCAAGTTTAAGTGAACAATGAGCCCCAATGGTTAATCCTTTATCGGAAATTATTTGTAATTTTCGACAAGTAGAACAATGATTGGAACACGTAGACGGTTGAAATCTTTGTATATATTGCTTCCATATAGTCTAAGAAACATGTACGCAAAGCATCCAAACAGTACCATTCGCCAATTTTTTGTTCTTCAAGTTTAAGTGAACAATGAGCCCCAATGGTTAATCCTTTATCGGAAATTATTTGTAATTTTCGACAAGTAGAACAATGAATGGAACATGTAAACGGTTGAAATCTTTGGATATATTGCTTCTATATAACCTAAGAAACATATATGCAAAGCATCCAAACAGTACCATTCGCCAATTTTTTGTTCTTCACGTTTAAGTGAACAATGAGCCCCAATGGTTAATAATTTATCGGAAATTATTTGTAATTTTCGACAAGTAGAACAATGAATGGAATAGGTAGACTGTTGAAATCATTGTATATATTGCTTCTATATAGTCTAAGAAACATATATGCAAAGCATCCAAACAGTACAATTCGCCAATTTTTTGATCTTCAAGTTTAAGTGAACAGCGAGCTCCATTGTTAATCCTTTAAAGGAAATTATTTGTAAATTTCGACAATTAGAACAATGAATGGATCATGTAGACGGTTGAAATCATTGTATATATTGCTTCTATATAGTCTACGAAACATATATGGAAAGCATCCAAACAGTACAATTCGCCAATTTTTTGTTCTTCAAGTTTAAGTGAACTACGAGCCCCATTGTTAATCCTTTATCGGAAATTATCTGTAACTTTCGACAAGTAGAACAATGAATGGAACAGGTAGACGGTTGAAAACTTTGTATATATTGCTTCTATATAGTCTAATAAACATATATGCAAAGCACCCAAACAGTACCATTCGCCAATTTTTTGTTCTTCAAGTTTAAGTGAACTACGAGCCCCATTGTTAATCCTTCAACGGAAATTAATTGTAACTTTCTACAAGACGAACAATGATTGGAACACGTAGACGGTTGAAATCTTTGTATATATTGCTTCCATATAGTCTAAGAAACATGTACGCAAAGCATCCAAACGGTACCATTCGCCAATTTTTTGTTCTTCAAGTTTAAGTGAACTACGAGCCCCATTGTTAATCCTTTAAAGGAAATTATTTGTAAATTTCGACAATTAGAACAATGAATGGATCATGTAGACGGTTGAAATCATTGTATATATTGCTTCTATATAGTCTACGAAACATATATGGAAAGCATCCAAACAGTACAATTCGCCAATTTTTTGTTCTTCAAGTTTAAGTGAACTACGAGCCCCATTGTTAATCCTTTATCGGAAATTATCTGTAACTTTCGACAAGTAGAACAATGAATGGAACAGGTAGACGGTTGAAATATTATTATATATTGCTTCCATATAGTCTAAGAAACATATATGCAAAGCATCCAAACAGTACCATTCGCCAATTTATTGTTCTTCAAGTTTAAGTGAACAACGAGCCCCATTGTTAATCCTTTAAAGGAAATTATTTGTAAATTTCGACAAGTAGAACAATGATGGGAAAACGTAGACGGTTGAAATCTTTGTATATATTGCTTCCGTATAGTCTAAGAAACATATATGCAAAGCATCCAAACAGTACCATTCGCCAATTTTTTGATCTTCAAGGTTAAGTGAACAATGAGCCCGATTGTTAATACTTTATCCGAAATTATTTGTAAATTTCGACAAGTAGAACAATGATTGGATCACGTGGACGGTTGAAATCTTTGTATATATTGCTTCCATATAGTCTAAGAAACATATATGCAAAGCATCCAAACAGTACAATTCGCCAATTTTTTGTTCTTCAAGTTTAAGTGAACAATGAGCCCCAATGGTTAATCCTTTATCGGAAATTATTTGTAACTTTCGACAAGTAGAACAATGAATGTAACAGGTAGACGGTTGAAATCTTGGTATATATTGCTTCTATATAGTCTGAGAAACATATATGCAAAGCATCCAAACAGTACCATTCGCCAATTTATTGTTCTTCAAGTTTAAGTGAACAACGAGCCCCATTGTTAATCCTTTAAAGGAAATTATTTGTAAATTTCGACAAGTAGAACAATGATTGGAACACGTAGACGGTTGAAATCTTTGTATATATTGCTTCCATCTAGTGTAAGAAACAAATATGCAAAGCATCCAAACAGTACAATTCGCCAATTTATTGTTCTTCAAGTTTAAGTGAACAACGAGCCCCATTGTTAATCCTTTAAAGGAAATTATTTGTAAATTTCGACAAGCAGAACAATGATTGGAACACGTAGACGGTTGAAATATTATTATATATTGCTTCCATATAGTCTAAGAAACATATATGCAAAGCATCCAAACAGTACCATTCGCCAATTTATTGTTCTTCAAGTTTAAGTGAACAACGAGCCCCATTGTTAATCCTTTAAAGGAAATTATTTGTAAATTTCGACAAGTAGAACAATGATGGGAAAACGTAGACGGTTGAAATCTTTGTATATATTGCTTCCGTATAGTCTAAGAAACATATATGCAAAGCATCCAAACAGTAACATTCGCCAATTTTTTGATCTTCAAGGTTAAGTGAACAATGAGCCCGATTGTTAATACTTTATCCGAAATTATTTGTAAATTTCGACAAGTAGAACAATGATTGGAACACGTAGACGGTTGAAATCTTTGTATATATTGCTTCCATATAGTCTAAGAAACATGTACGCAAAGCATCCAAACAGTACCATTCGCCAATTTTTTGTTCTTCAAGTTTAAGTGAACAATGAGCCCCAATGGTTAATCCTTTATCGGAAATTATTTGTAATTTTCGACAAGTAGAACAATGATTGGAACACGTAGACGGTTGAAATCTTTGTATATATTGCTTCCATATAGTCTAAGAAACATGTACGCAAAGCATCCAAACAGTACCATTCGCCAATTTTTTGTTCTTCAAGTTTAAGTGAACAATGAGCCCCAATGGTTAATCCTTTATCGGAAATTATTTGTAATTTTCGACAAGTAGAACAATGAATGGAACATGTAAACGGTTGAAATCTTTGGATATATTGCTTCTATATAATCTAAGAAACATATATGCAAAGCATCCAAACAGTACCATTTGCCAATTTTTTGTTCTTCAAGTTTAAGTGAACAATGAGCCCCAATGGTTAATCCTTTATCGGAAATTATTTGTAATTTTCGACAAGTAGAACAATGAATGGAACAGGTAGATGGTTGAAATCTTTGTATATATTGCTTCTATATAACCTCAGAAACATATATGCAAAGCATCCAAACAGTACCATTCGCCAATTTTTTGTTCTTCAAGTTTAAGTGAACAACGAGCCCCATTGATAATCATGAAACGGAAATAATTTGTAACTTTCTACAAGTAGAACAATGATTGGAACACGTAGACGGTTGAAATCTTTGTATATATTGCTTCCATATAGTCTAAGAAACATGTACGCAAAGCATCCAAACAGTACCATTCGCCAATTTTTTGTTCCTCAAGTTTAAGTGAACAATGAGCCCCATTGTTGATCCTTTATCGGAAATTATTTGTAACTTTCGACAAGTAGAACAATGAATGGAACACGTAGACGGTTGAAATCTTGGTATATATTGCTTCTATATAGTCTAAGAAACATATATGCAAAGCATCCAAACAGTACCAGTCGCCAATTTTTTGTTCTTCAAGTTTAAGTGAACAACGAGCCCCATTGATAATCATGAAACGGAGATTATTTGTAACTTTCTACAAGTAGAACAATGAATAGAACAGGTAGACGGTTGAAATCTTTGTATATGTTGCTTCTATATAGTCTAAGAAACCTATATGAAAAGTGTTGGAGTACAACGATGAAATGCTCAACGGCCGCTGAGCAAACGATAACGGCGACTTTCAAAACATTGTTTGACACCAAAGCAGAGCCGTCTTCGTGCTGTAAAACCGTTTCAAGTTCAGTTCCAAAGTCAAAGCCGCAGAGAGCAGATTAAACGTTATTTTTCACTATTTCTTATTCTTTTCTTTATATTTCTAAGCAGCTTAATATAATTGTATCTAAATTAATAAAACCATTTTAAACAAAATTCCATCAGGTAATGGGCCCAGATCACAATAAAACAATAAAGTGAATATAAAACAAAGGACGTTATATAAATTTTTTTAAATATACAATTAAATCGAAATGGCAAACGGTGGAAGTACGCATTTTGTTATTCAAAAATTGAACAATGAAAATTATTCAGTGTGGAGTTACAAATTGGAAATGCTCCTAATTAAAGAAAAATTGTGGAGTGTAATAAACGACAGAAAACCTGATCCAATGAATTCATCATGGACGCAGATGGATAGCGAGGCACGTGCTACCATTGGATTATTGGTAGAAGATAATCAATTACAGCACATAAGAAACGCTAAATCTGCACGTGAAGCATGGGATTGTTTGAAAGGATATCACCAAAAGGCAACTTTAACCAGTAAGGTACTTTTATTAAAACGGTTATGTAGAACAGTGCTAAAAGAAGATGGTGATATGGAAGAACACATCACAAAAATTGCAAATTATTTCGAAGAACTCACAGCTCTCGGACAAGAATTGCCAGATAATCGAAAAAGCAGCAATTTTGCTCGGAAGTCTTCCAGAATCGTACGAAACGCTTGTAACGGCTTTGGAAAGTAGACCCGAAAGCGATTTGACGTTAAATCTCGTCAAAGGGAAATTAATAGACGAATACAAAAGGCGTAAAGGGGCAAAAGATACGAGGCAACATATTTCAGAATGCGAAGCGGCTATGAAAACGGAACTCAAACATACAGCTGGCGCACTGCCTGGAAAAACATGTTTCTTCTGCAAAGAAACCGGTCATTTCAAGAGTGACTGTTCAAAGTACAAATCATGGAAGTTGAAAAGAGAAAAGGCTAATGCAGTTATAGAAGACAAATCGTCGTCTTCTAACGATTTCTGTTTTCATGCGATAGCCACAAAAGGAACTTCGAAAGAAGCATGTTTTGTTGTTAAAGAAAAGAAACATAATTTATGGATTGTCGACTCGGGTGCAACAAGCCACATGGCAACGTCGAGGATTTTTTTCGACAATTTTAATCCCGAAAGAAAAGGCCAAGTAGGTCTCGCAGACGAAGGGAAGACGGCTGAGGTGCAAGGGATTGGCTCAGGAGTGCTAAACTGTGGGATAGGCCCGCGAGAGGTCGCCCAAATTAAATTGAACAATGTACTTTACGTTCCTACGTTCAGATCGAATTTACTGTCGGTAAAGAGGTTAGTGAGTGATGGCTATAAACTAATTTTCGAAAAAGACAACTGCACAATTTCAAAGAACGGAGAATTAAAGGCAATAGCGAAATTATCCTCGGAACTGTTCGAACTGACCACAATTGAAAAAGCCTGCACAGTAAGTAATACTATATATTTAAATCATACTGAAAATTGTCAGCATGCATGGCATAGACGTTTTGGACATCGAGACCCTACCGCAGTCAAAGATTTAGTTGAAAAGAATTTAGCGATAGGAATTAAAATAAAAGATTTTGGACAACGAGTAACTTGCGAATGCTGCGTAATAGGTAAGATGGCACGTGTACCTTTCCCAAAAGAATCAGAAAACAGAAGCAATGCAATTCTCGATCTAATTCATACGGATGTTTGTGGGCCAATGCAAACAATCGCGCCAGGTAATAAAAGATATATTTTAACAATCATTGATGATTTTTCACGATACACAAGGATTTATCTTATGAGTCACAAAAGCAAAGCAGCGTCACATATTAAAGAATTCGTAGAGATGATGAAAACACAATATTCCAAGAAACCAAAGAAGATAAGATCCGATCGAGGAAGGGAATATATAAATGAAAATTTGCAAAATTATCTGAAACAGGAAGGGATTCAGGTCCAGTATACAGCGCCTTACTCTCCACAGCAGAACGGAATTGCGGAGCGGAAGAACAGATCCCTACTCGAGATGGCAAGATGTATGTTACTTGATGCACATATGGAAAAAAGGTATTGGGGGGAAGCAGTTAATACTGCAAACTATTTACAAAACAGGTTACCTTCAAGAGCAATTCGAAAAACCCCTTACGAATTATGGCACTCAAGAAAGCCAGATGTCAGAAATCTACATACTTTTGGATGCGACGCGTATGTCTACGTTCATAAAGAACAAAGAAAAAAATTAGACGATAAAGCCGAAAAATTCAGTTTTGTTGGGTATTCAGAGGAGTCAAAGGCTTTTCGGTTGTTGGATACTAAAACAAATAAAACAAAGATTAGCCGCGATGTAGTTTTCTGCGAAAAATTTAATGAAAACAAGCCAATTAATGGAATCGTAATTCCAGTTACTAGAAACCAAAATGCAGAAAATCAAGACACCGCCGAAGACGATGGGTCTGAGGGAGAATCAACCATAACTGAAGACAGTTCCATCTATGAAACGGACCATGCGGATAGCGACTTTGCTCAAGATTCTAGACATGAAGAAATGAGGCCAGAACAATACAGGCGATCAGAGAGATCGAATAGAGGGGTTCCACCCGATAGATACGCTGCATCTCTGCATATGGCTGTGGATGAAAATAATGAACCCAGAAGTGCAAAGGAAGCATTATTAGGACCCAATAAGGATGAGTGGAAAAAGGCTATGGACGAAGAGATGAAATATTTAAGGGAAAATGGTACATGGGATCTTGTACCCAAACCGAAAGATAGAGATGCTGTTACCTGTGAGTGGGTTTTTAAATTAAAGAAAAATGAAGAAAACGTTAATAAGTTTAAGGCCAGGCTTGTCGCTCGAGGTTTTTCACAGAAATTTGGAACAGACTACGATGAAGTTTTTGCACCTGTAGTGCGACAAACCACATTCAGGACTTTCTTGACGCTAGCCGGACAGAAACGCATGCAGGTAAAACATTTTGATGTGAAAACGGCTTTTCTAAATGGAATACTCACAGAAACCATTTTTATGAGACAGCTAGAAACATATATCGTGCCCGGTAAAGAAGACTATGTGTGTAGTTTGAAAAGAGGCATCTATGGCTTAAAACAAGCTGCAAAAGTATGGAATGACCAATTAACCGATTTATTAAAGCAGTATGGTTTCAGACAGAGTCAAGTGGACCAATGTTTATATATAAAGGGCGAAGAGAATGAGCAACAAGTTTATCTCATTGTATATGTCGGTGACATTTTAACCGCTGCTAAAGAAATGGACAAGATCGATGAAGCGGCTGTTTTTCTAAAAAGGCATTTCCAACTCAGCGATCTCGGACTCTTGAAACAGTATTTAGGTATGGAGATTAGAAGAAACGAAGAGGGATTTTTCTGCATTAAGCAAGAAAAATATATAGAAAAAATTTTACATAGATTTTGTCTCCAGGACGCAAAGGCTTCTAGTATACCGTTAATTGAAGGTTATATAAAGCACAGAAACGGCGAACCAGAAATGCCAGAAAACTCAAAATATCAGCAATTGATCGGTGCACTGTTATATTTGGCAGTAAATACAAGGCCCGACATAGCAGCGAGCGTTGGAATTTTGAGCCAGTACAATAAACGACCCACAACAGGTGACTGGACTGAAGTAAAAAGGATTGCTCGCTATTTAAAAGGAACAATAGGATATGAATTAAGACTTGGCAAACGGAACAGCGAAAAAGGGCTAATTGGTTTCGCGGATGCTGACTGGGCACAGGAAAAGACCGACAGAAAGTCGCACAGTGGGTACCTATTCCAAGTAATGGGAGCACCTATAAGTTGGAACTGCCGGAAACAAACGTGTGTCGCACTCTCTTCAAGGGAAGCAGAATATATAGCTCTTGCTGAAGCAACACAAGAAGGATTATGGATTCGTCGCTTGCTGGAAGATTTCGGTGAAACGGTCCAAAATGAAACAGTCATTTTTGAGGACAATCAGAGTTGCCTCAAGATTGCCTCGAATAATAGATTCAGCAACAGGACAAAGCACATCGACACCAAGTTCCATTTCATAAAGGATATAAAAAATCAGGGAATTATAAATTATAAATACTGTCCTACAGACGAAATGCTCGCATACATGCTGACAAAACCACTTGGAAGGATAAAGTTAAAACGCATGGCTGAAAAGTGTGGCCTATTCAATCGCTAAATTTTTCTGTTTTTTTGTTTTTTTCAGTATCTTCATCGTTGAGAAAGGGTGTTGGAGTACAACGATGAAATGCTCAACGGCCGCTGAGCAAACGATAACGGCGACTTTCAAAACATTGTTTGACACCAAAGCAGAGCCGACTTCGTGCTGTAAAACCGTTTCAAGTTCAGTTCCAAAGTCAAAGCCGCAGAGAGCAGATTAAACGTTATTTTTCACTATTTCTTATTCTTTTCTTAATATTTCTAAGCAGCTTAATATAATTGTATCTAAATTAATAAAACCATTTTAAACAAAATTCCATCAAAAAGCATCTAAACAGTAACAATCGCCAATTTTTTGATCTTCAAGTTTAAGTGAACAGCGAGCCCCATTGATAATCATGAAATGGAAATTATTTGTAACATTCTACAAGTAGAACAATGAATTGTACAGGTAGACGGGTGAAGTCTTTCTATATATTGCTTCTATATATTCTAAGAAACATATATGCAAAGCATCCAAACAGTACATTTCGCCAATTTTTTGTTCTTCAAGTTTAAGTGAACTACGAGCCCCATTGTTAATCCTTTAAAGGAAATTATTTGTAATTTTCTACAATTAGAACAATGAATGGAACAGGTAGACGGTTGAAATCTTTGTATATATTGTTTTTATATAGTCTAAGAAACATACCTGCAAAGGATCCAAATAGTACCATTCGCGAATTTATTGTTCTTCAAGTTTAAGTGAACAACGAGCCCCATTGATAATCATGAAAGGGAAATTATTTGTAACTTTCTACAAATAGAACAATGAATAGATCAGTTAGACTGTTGAAATCTTTGTATATATTGCTTCTATATAGTCTAAGAAACATATATGCAAAGCATCCAAACAGTACAATTTGCCAATTTTTTGTTCTTCAAGTTTAAGTGAACTACGAGCCCCATTGTTAATCCTTTAAAGGAAATTATTTGTAAATTTCGACAAGTAGAACAATGAATGGAACAGGTAGACGGTTGAAATCAATGTATATATTGCTTCTATATAGTCTAAGATACAGTTATGCAAAGCATCCAAACAGTACAATTCGCCAATTATTTGTTCTTCAAGTTTAAGTGAACTACGATCCCCAATGTTAATCCCTTAACGGAAATTGTTTGTAAATTTCGACAAGTAGAACAATGAATGGAAAAGGGAGACTGTTGAAATCATTGTATATATTGCATCCATATAGTCTAAGAAAAATGTACGCAAAGCATCCAAACAGTACAATTCGCCAATTATTTGTTCTTCAAGTTTAAGTGAACTACGATCCCCAATGTTAATCCTTTAACGGAAATTGTTTGTAAATTTCGACAAGTAGAACAATGAATGGAAAAGGGAGACTGTTGAAATCATTGTATATATTGCTTCCATATAGTCTAAGAAACATATATGGAAAGCATCCAAACAGTACAATTCGCCAATTTTTTGTTCTTCCAGTTTAAGTGAACTACGCGCCCCATTGTTAATCCTTTAATGGAAATTATTTGTAAATTTCGGCAAGTAGAACAATGAATGGAACACGTAGACGGTTGAAATCTTTGTATATATTGCTTCTATATAGTCTAAGGAACATATATGCAAAGCATCCAAACAGTACAATTCGCCAATTTTTTGTTTTTCAAGTTTAAGTGAACTACGAGCCCCATTGTTAATCCTTTAACGGAAATTAATTGTAATTTTCTACAATTAGAACAATGAATGGAACAGGTAGACGGTTGAAATCTTTGTATATGTTGCTTCTATATAGTCTAAGAAACATATGTGCAAATTATCCAAACAGTACAATTCGCCAATTTTTTGTTCTTCAAGTTTAAGTGAACTACGAGCCCAATTGTTAATCCTTTAAAGGAAATTATTTGTAAATTTCGGCAAGTAGAACAATGAATGGAATAGGTAGACTGTTGAAATCATTGTATATATTGCTTCTATATAGTCTAAGAAACATATATGCAAAGCATCCAAACAGTACAATTCGCCAATTTTTTGATCTTCAAGTTTGAGTGAACAGCGAGCTCCATTGATAATCTTGAAATGGAAATTATTTGTAACTTTCTACAAGTAGAACAATGAATAGTACAGGTAGACGGGTGAAGTTTTTTTATATATTGCTTCTATATAGTCTAAGAAACATATATGCAAAGCATCCAAACAGTACAATTCGCCAATTTTTTGTTCTTCAAGTTTAAGTGAACAACGAGCCCCATTGATAATCATGAAACGGAAATTATTTGTAACTTTCTACAAGTAGAACAATTAATTGTACAGGTGGACGGGTGAAGTCTTTCTATATATTGCTTCTATTTATTCTAAGAAACATATATGCAAAGCATCCAACAGTACATTTCGCAAATTTTTTGTTCTTCAAGTTTAAGTGAACAACGAGCCCCATTGATAATCATGAAAGGGAAATTATTTGTAACTTTCTTCAAATAGAACAATGAATAGAACTGTTAGACTGTTGAAATCTTTGTATATATTGCTTCTATATAGTCTAAGAAACATATATGCAAAGCATCCAAACGGTACCATTCGCCAATTTTTTGTTCTTCAAGTTTAAGTGAACTACGAGCCCCATTGTTAATCCTTTAAAGGAAATTATTTGTAATTTTCTACAATTAGAACAATGAATGGAACAGGTAGACGGTTGAAATCTTTGTATATATTGCTTCTATATAGTCTAAGGAACATATATGCAAAGCATCCAAACAGTACCATTCGCCAATTTTTTGTTCTTCAAGGTTAAGTGAAAATTGAGCCCCATTGTTGATCCTTTATCGGAAATTATTTGTAACTTTCGACAAGTAGAACAATGAATGGAACAGGTAGACGGTTGAAATCATTGTATATATTACATCTATATAGTCTAAGAAACATATATGCATAGCACCCAAACAGTACCATTCGCCAATTTTTTGTTCTTCAAGTTTAAGTGAACTACGAGCCCCATTGTTAATCCATCAACGGAAATTATGTGTAACTTTCGACAAGTAGAACAATGAATGGAACAGGTAGACGGTTGAAATCTTTGTATATATTGCTTCTATATAGTCTAAGAAACATATATGCAAAGCATCCAAACAGTACCATTCGCCAATTTTTTGTTCTTCAAGGTTAAGTGAAAAATGAGCCCCATTGTTAATCCTTTATCGGAAATTATCTGTAACTTTCGACAAGTAGAACAATGAATGGAACAGGTAGACGGTTGAAAACTTTGTATATATTGCTTCTATATAGTCTAATAAACATATATGCAAAGCACCCAAACAGTACCATTCGCCAAATTTTTGTTCATCAAGTTTAAGTGAACTACGAGCCCCATTGTTAATCCACCAACGGAAATTATATGTAACTTTCGACAAGTAGAACAATGAATGGAACAGGTAGACGGTTGAAATCTTTGTATATATTGCTTCTATATAGTCTAAGGAACATATATGCAAAGCATCCAAACAGTACAATTCGCCAATTTTTTGTTTTTCAAGTTTAAGTGAACTACGAGCCCCATTGTTAATCCTTTAACGGAAATTAATTGTAATTTTCTACAATTAGAACAATGAATGGAACAGGTAGACGGTTGAAATCTTTGTATATGTTGCTTCTATATAGTCTAAGAAACATATGTGCAAATTATCCAAACAGTACAATTCGCCAATTTTTTGTTCTTCAAGTTTAAGTGAACTACGAGCCCAATTGTTAATCCTTTAAAGGAAATTATTTGTAAATTTCGGCAAGTAGAACAATGAATGGAATAGGTAGACTGTTGAAATCATTGTATATATTGCTTCTATATAGTCTAAGAAACATATATGCAAAGCATCCAAACAGTACAATTCGCCAATTTTTTGATCTTCAAGTTTGAGTGAACAGCGAGCTCCATTGATAATCATGAAATGGAAATTATTTGTAACTTTCTACAAGTAGAACAATGAATAGTACAGGTAGACGGGTGAAGTTTTTTTATATATTGCTTCTATATAGTCTAAGAAACATATATGCAAAGCATCCAAACAGTACAATTCGCCAATTTTTTGTTCTTCAAGTTTAAGTGAACAACGAGCCCCATTGATAATCATGAAACGGAAATTATTTGTAACTTTCTACAAGTAGAACAATTAATTGTACAGGTGGACGGGTGAAGTCTTTCTATATATTGCTTCTATTTATTCTAAGAAACATATATGCAAAGCATCCAACAGTACATTTCGCAAATTTTTTGTTCTTCAAGTTTAAGTGAACAACGAGCCCCATTGATAATCATGAAAGGGAAATTATTTGTAACTTTCTTCAAATAGAACAATGAATAGAACTGTTAGACTGTTGAAATCTTTGTATATATTGCTTCTATATAGTCTAAGAAACATATATGCAAAGCATCCAAACAGTACGATTCGCCAATTTTTTGTTCTTCAAGTTTAAGTGAACAACGAGCCTCATTGATAATCATGAAAAGGAAATTATTTGTAACTTTCTACAAGTATAACAATGAATAGAGCAGGTAGACGGTTGAAATCTTTCTATATATTGCTTCTATATAGTCTAAGAAACATATATGCAAAGCATCCAAACAGTACAATTCGCCAATTTTTTGTTTTTCAAGTTTAAGTGAACAACGAGCCCCATTGATAATCATGAAAAGGAAATTATTTGTAACTTTCTACAAGTATAACAATGAATAGAATAGGTAGACGGTTGAAATCTTTCTATATATTGCTTCTATATAGTCTAAGAAACATATATGCAAAGCTTCCAAACAGTACAATTCGCCAATTTATTGTTCTTCAAGTTTAAGTGAACAACGAGCCCCATTGTTAATCCTTTAAAGGAAATTATTTGTAAATATCGACAAGAAGAACAATGAATGGAACAGGTAGACGGTTGAAATCTTTGTATATGTTGCTTCTATATAGTCTAAGAAACATATGTGCAAATTATCCAAACAGTACAATTCGCCAATTTTTTGTTCTTCCAGTTTAAGTGAACTACGAGCTCCATTGTTAATCCTTTAAAGGAAATTATTTGTAAATTTCGGCAAGTAGAACAATGAATGGAATAGGTAGACTGTTGAAATCATTGTATATATTGCTTCTATATAGTCTAAGAAACATATATGCAAAGCATCCAAACAGTACATAATCGCCAATTTTTTGTTCTTCAAGTTTAAGTGAACAACGAGCCCCATTGATAATCATGAAAGGGAAATTATTTGTAACTTTCTTCAAATAGAACAATGAATAGAACAGTTAGACTGTTGAAATCTTTGTATATATTGCTTCTATATAGTCTAAGAAACATATATGCAAAGCATCCAAACAGTACGATTCGCCAATTTTTTGTTCTTCTAGTTTAAGTGAACAACGAGCCCCATTGATAATCATGGAAAGGAAATTATTTGTAACTTTCTACAAGTAGAACAATGAATAGAACAGGTAGACGGTTGAAATCATTGTATATATTACATCTATATAGTCTAAGAAACATATATGCAAAGCACCCAAACAGTACCATTCGCCAATTTTTTGTTCTTCAAGTTTAAGTGAACTACGAGCCCCATTGTTAATCCATCAACGGAAATTATGTGTAACTTTCGACAAGTAGAACAATGAATGGAACAGGTAGACGGTTGAAATCTTTGTATATGTTGCTTCTATATAGTCTAAGAAACATATGTGCAAATTATCCAAACAGTACAATTCGCCAATTTTTTGTTCTTCAAGTTTAAGTGAACTACGAGCCCAATTGTTAATCCTTTAAAGGAAATTATTTGTAAATTTCGGCAAGTAGAACAATGAATGGAATAGGTAGACTGTTGAAATCATTGTATATATTGCTTCTATATAGTCTAAGAAACATATATGCAAAGCATCCAAAAAGTACAATTCGCCAATTTTTTGTTCTTCAAG
Organism: Cerceris ruficornis; assembly: GCA_963989415.1. Classification (NCBI taxonomy): domain Eukaryota; kingdom Metazoa; phylum Arthropoda; class Insecta; order Hymenoptera; family Crabronidae; genus Cerceris; species Cerceris ruficornis. The sequence goes on along the minus strand of CAXDIW010000469.1, from coordinate 543,800 downwards.
TTTAAGTGAACAATGAGCCCCAATGGTTAATCCTTTATCGGAAATTATTTGTAATTTTCGACAAGTAGAACAATGAATGGAACATGTAAACGGTTGAAATCTTTGGATATATTGCTTCTATATAACCTACGAAACATATATGCAAAGCATCCAAACAGTACCATTCGCCAATTTTTTGTTCTTCAACGTTAAGTGAACAATGAGCCACATTGTTAATCCTTTATCGGAAACTATTTGTAACTTTCTACAAATAGAACAATAATTGGAACACGTAGACGGTTGAAATCTTTGTATATATTGCTTCTATATAGACTAAGAAACATATATGCAAAGCATCCAAACAGTACCATTCGCCAATTTTTTGTTCTTCAAGTTTAAGTGAACTACGAGCCCCATTGTTAATCCTTTAAAGGAAGTTATTTGTAAATTTCGACAAGGAGAACAATGAATGGAACAGGTAGACGGTTGAAATCTTTCTATATATTGCTTCTATATAGTCTAAGAAACATATATGCAAAGCATCCAAACAGTACAATTCGCCAATTTTTTGTTTTTCAAGTTTAAGTGAACAACGAGCCCCATTGATAATCATGAAAAGGAAATTATTTGTAACTTTCTACAAGTATAACAATGAATAGAACAGGTAGACGGTTGAAATCTTTCTATATATTGCTTCTATATAGTCTAAGAAACATATATGCAAAGCATCCAAACAGTACAATTCGCCAATTTTTTGATCTTCAAGTTTGAGTGAACAGCGAGCTCCATTGATAATCATGAAATGGAAATTATTTGTAACTTTCTACAAGTAGAACAATGAATAGTACAGGTAGACGGGTGAAGTTTTTTTATATATTGCTTCTATATAGTCTAAGAAACATATATGCAAAGCATCCAAACAGTACAATTCGCCAATTTTTTGTTCTTCAAGTTTAAGTGAACTACGAACCCCATTGTTAATCCTTTAACGGAAATTAATTGTAACTTTCTACAAGTAGAACAATGATTGGAACACGTAGACGGTTGAAATCTTTGTATATATTGCTTCTATATAGTCTAAGAAACATATATGCAAAGCATCCAAACAGTACAATTCGCCAATTTTTTGTTCTTCAAGTTTAAGTGAACAACGAGCCCCATTGATAATCATGAAAGGGAAATTATTTGTAACTTTCTTCAAATAGAACAATGAATAGAACTGTTAGACTGTTGAAATCTTTGTATATATTGCTTCTATATAGTCTAAGAAACATATATGCAAAGCATCCAAACGGTACCATTCGCCAATTTTTTGTTCTTCAAGTTTAAGTGAACTACGAGCCCCATTGTTAATCCTTTAAAGGAAATTATTTGTAAATTTCGACAATTAGAACAATGAATGGATCATGTAGACGGTTGAAATCATTGTATATATTGCTTCTATATAGTCTACGAAACAAATGTGCAAATTATCCAAACAGTACAATTCGCCAATTTTTTGTTCTTCAAGTTTAAGTGAACTACGAGCCCCATTGTTAATCCTTTAAAGGGAATTATTTGTAAATTTCGGCAAGTAGAACAATGAATGGAATAGGTAGACTGTTGAAATCATTGTATATATTGCTTCTATATAGTCTAAGAAACATATATGCAAAGCATCCAAACAGTACAATTCGCCAATTTTTTGATCTTCAAGTTTAAGTGAACAGCGAGCTCCATTGATAATCATGAAATGGAAATTATTTGTAACTTTCTACAAGCAGAACAATGAATTGTACAGGTAGACGGGTGAAGTCTTTCTATATATTGCTTCTATATATTCTAAGAAACATATATGCAAAGCATCCAAACAGTACATTTCGCCAATTTTTTGTTCTTCAAGTTTAAGTGAACAACGAGCCCCATTGTTAATCATGGAAAGGAAATTATTTGTAACTTTCTACAAGTAGAACAATGAATAGAACAGGTAGACGGTTGAAGTCATTGTATATATTACATCTATATAGTCTAAGAAACATATATGCAAAGCACCCAAACAGTACCATTCGCCAATTTTTTGTTCTTCAAGTTTAAGTGAACTACGAGCCCCATTGTTAATCCATCAACGGAAATTATGTGTAACTTTCGACAAGTAGAACAATGAATGGAACAGGTAGACGGTTGAAATCTTTGTATATATTGCTTCTATATAGTCTAAGAAACATATATGCAAAGCATCCAAACAGTACCATTCGCCAATTTTTTGTTCTTCAAGGTTAAGTGAAAAATGAGCCCCATTGTTAATCCTTTATCGGAAATTATCTGTAACTTTCGACAAGTAGAACAATGAATGGAACAGGTAGACGGTTGAAAACTTTGTATATATTGCTTCTATATAGTCTAATAAACATATATGCAAAGCACCCAAACAGTACCATTCGCCAAATTTTTGTTCATCAAGTTTAAGTGAACTACGAGCCCCATTGTTAATCCACCAACGGAAATTATATGTAACTTTCGACAAGTAGAACAATGAATGGAACTGGTAGACGGTTGAAATCTTTGTATATATTGCTTCTATATAGTCTAAGGAACATATATGCAAAGCATCCAAACAGTACAATTCGCCAATTTTTTGTTTTTCAAGTTTAAGTGAACTACGAGCCCCATTGTTAATCCTTTAACGGAAATTAATTGTAATTTTCTACAATTAGAACAATGAATGGAACAGGTAGACGGTTGCAATCATTGTATATATTACATCAATATAGTCGAAGAAACATATATGCAAAGCACCCAAACAGTACCATTCGCCAATTTTTTGTTCTTCAAGTTTAAGTGAACTACGAGCCCCATTGTTAATCCTTTAAAGGAAGTTATTTGTAAATTTCGACATGGAGAACAATGAATGGAACAGGTAGACGGTTGAAATCTTTGTATATGTTGCTTCTATATAGTCTAAGAAACATATGTGCAAAGCATCCAAACAGTACGATTCGCCAATTTTTTGTTCTTCTTGTTTAAGTGAACAACGAGCCCCATTGATAATCATGGAAAGGAAATTATTTGTAACTTTCTACAAGTAGAACAATGAATAGTACAGGTAGACGGTTGAAATCATTGTATATATTACATCTATATAGTCTAAGAAACATATATGCAAAGCACCCAAACAGTACCATTCGCCAATTTTTTGTTCTTCAAGTTTAAGTGAACTACGAGCCCCATTGTTAATCCATCAACGGAAATTATGTGTAACTTTCGACAAGTAGAACAATGAATGGAACAGGTAGACGGTTGAAATCTTTGTATATATTGCTTCTATATAGTCTAAGAAACATATATGCAAAGCATCCAAACAGTACCATTCGCCAATTTTTTGTTCTTCAAGGTTAAGTGAAAAATGAGCCCCATTGTTAATCCTTTATCGGAAATTATCTGTAACTTTCGACAAGTAGAACAATGAATGGAACAGGTAGACGGTTGAAAACTTTGTATATATTGCTTCTATATAGTCTAATAAACATATATGCAAAGCACCCAAACAGTACCATTCGCCAAATTTTTGTTCATCAAGTTTAAGTGAACTACGAGCCCCATTGTTAATCCACCAACGGAAATTATATGTAACTTTCGACAAGTAGAACAATGAATGGAACTGGTAGACGGTTGAAATCTTTGTATATATTGCTTCTATATAGTCTAAGGAACATATATGCAAAGCATCCAAACAGTACAATTCGCCAATTTTTTGTTTTTCAAGTTTAAGTGAACTACGAGCCCCATTGTTAATCCTTTAACGGAAATTAATGGTAATTTTCTACAATTAGAACAATGAATGGAACAGGTAGACGGTTGAAATCATTGTATATATTACATCAATATAGTCGAAGAAACATATATGCAAAGCACCCAAACAGTACCATTCGCCAATTTTTTGTTCTTCAAGTTTAAGTGAACTACGAGCCCCATTGTTAATCCTTTAAAGGAAGTTATTTGTAAATTTCGACAAGGAGAACAATGAATGGAACAGGTAGACGGTTGAAATCTTTGTATATGTTGCTTCTATATAGTCTAAGAAACATATGTGCAAATTATCCAAACAGTACAATTCGCCAATTTTTTGTTCTTCAAGTTTAAGTGAACTACGAGCCCAATTGTTAATCCTTTAAAGGAAATTATTTGTAAATTTCGGCAAGTAGAACAATGAATGGAATAGGTAGACTGTTGAAATCATTGTATATATTGCTTCTATATAGTCTAAGAAACATATATGCAAAGCATCCAAACAGTACAATTCGCCAATTTTTTGATCTTCAAGTTTAAGTGAACAGCGAGCTCCATTGATAATCATGAAATGGAAATTATTTGTAACTTTCTACAAGTAGAACAATGAATAGTACAGGTAGACGGGTGAAGTTTTTTTATATATTGCTTCTATATAGTCTAAGAAACATATATGCAAAGCATCCAAACAGTACAATTCGCCAATTTTTTGTTCTTCAAGTTTAAGTGAACAACGAGCCCCATTGATAATCATGAAACGGAAATTATTTGTAACTTTCTACAAGTAGAACAATTAATTGTACAGGTGGACGGGTGAAGTCTTTCTATATATTGCTTCTATTTATTCTAAGAAACATATATGCAAAGCATCCAACAGTACATTTCGCAAATTTTTTGTTCTTCAAGTTTAAGTGAACAACGAGCCCCATTGATAATCATGAAAGGGAAATTATTTCTAACTTTCTTCAAATAGAACAATGAATAGAACTGTTAGACTGTTGAAATCTTTGTATATATTGCTTCTATATAGTCTAAGAAACATATATGCAAAGCATCCAAACAGTACGATTCGCCAATTTTTTGTTCTTCAAGTTTAAGTGAACAACGAGCCTCATTGATAATCATGAAAAGGAAATTATTTGTAACTTTCTACAAGTATAACAATGAATAGAGCAGGTAGACGGTTGAAATCTTTCTATATATTGCTTCTATATAGTCTAAGAAACATATATGCAAAGCATCCAAACAGTACAATTCGCCAATTTATTGTTCTTCAAGTTTAAGTGAACAACGAGCCCCATTGTTAATCCTTTAAAGGAAATTATTTGTAACTTTCTACAAGTATAACAATGAATAGAACAGGTAGACGGTTGAAATCTTTCTATATATTGCTTCTATATAGTCTAAGAAACATATATGCAAAGCATCCAAACAGTACAATTCGCCAATTTATTGTTCTTCAAGTTTAAGTGAACAACGAGCCCCATTGTTAATACTTTAAAGGAAATTATTTGTAAATATCGACAAGAAGAACAATGAATGGAACAGGTAGACGGTTGAAATCATTGTATATGTTGCTTCTATATAGTCTAAGAAACATATATGCAAAGCATCCAAACAGTACCATTCGCCAATTTTTTGTTCTTCAAGGTTAAGTGAAAAATGAGCCCCATTGTTAATCCTTTATCGGAAATTATTTGTAACTTTCGACAAGTAGAACAGTGAATGGAACAGGTAGACGGTTGAAAACTTTGTATATATTGCTTCTATATAGTCTAAGAAACATGTACGCAAAGCATCCAAACAGTACCATTCGCCAATTTTTTGTTCCTCAAGTTTAAGTGAACAATGAGCCCCATTGTTAATCCTTTATCGGAAATTATTTGTAACTTTCGACAAGTAGAACAATGAATGGAAAAGGTAGACGGTTGAAATCTTTGTAAATATTGCTTCTATATAGTCTAAGAAACATATATGCAAAGCATCCAAACAGTACCATTCGCCAATTTTTTGTTCTTCAAGTTTAAGTGAACAACGAGCCCCATTGTTAATCCTTTAAAGGAAATTATTTGTAAATTTCGACAAGTAGAACAATGATTGGAACACGTAGACGGTTGAAATCTTTGTATATATTGCTTCCATATAGTCTAAGAAACATGTACGCAAAGCACCCAAACAGTACCATTCGCCAATTTTTTGTTCTTCAAGTTTAAGTGAACAATGAGCCCCAATGGTTAATCCTTTATCGGAAATTATTTGTAATTTTCGACAAGTAGAACAATGAATGGAACATGTAAACGGTTGAAATCTTTGGATATATTGCTTCTATATAACCTACGAAACATATATGCAAAGCATCCAAACAGTACCATTCGCCAATTTTTTGTTCTTCAACGTTAAGTGAACAATGAGCCACATTGTTAATCCTTTATCGGAAACTATTTGTAACTTTCTACAAATAGAACAATAATTGGAACACGTAGACGGTTGAAATCTTTGTATATATTGCTTCTATATAGACTAAGAAACATATATGCAAAGCATCCAAACAGTACCATTCGCCAATTTTTTGTTCTTCTAGTTTAAGTGAACAACGAGCCCCATTGATAATCATGAAACGGAAATTATTTGTAACTTTCGACATGTAGAACAATGAATGGAACAGGTAGACGGTTGAAATCATTATATATATTGCTTCTATATAGTCTAAGAAACATATATGCATAGCATCCACACAGTACAATTCGCCAATTTATTGTTCTTCAAGTTTAAGTGAACAACGAGCCCCATTGTTAATCCTTTAAAGGAAATTATTTGTAAATTTCGACAAGCAGAACAATGATTGGAACACGTAGACGGTCGAAATATTATTATATATTGCTTCCATATAGTCTAAGAAACATATATGCAAAGCATCCAAACAGTACCATTCGCCAATTTATTGTTCTTCAAGTTTAAGTGAACAACGAGCCCCATTGTTAATCCTTTAAAGGAAATTATTTGTAAATTTCGACAAGTAGAACAATGATTGGAACACGTAGACGGTTGTAATCTTTGTATATATTGCTTGCGTATAGTCTAAGAAACATATATGCAAAGCATCCAAACAGTACCATTCGCCAATTTTTTGTTCTTCAAGGTTAAGTGAACAATGAGCCCGATTGTTAATACTTTATCCGAAATTATTTGTAAATTTCGACAAGTAGAACAATGATTGGAACACGTGGACGGTTGAAATCTTTGTATATATTGCTTCCATATAGTCTAAGAAACATATATGCAAAGCATCCAAACAGCACAATTCGCCAATTTTTTGTTCTTCAAGTTTAAGTGAACAATGAGCCCCAATGGTTAATCCTTTATCGGAAATAATTTGTAACTTTCGACAAGTAGAACAATGAATGAAACAGGTAGACGGTTGAAATCTTTGTATATATTGCTTCTATATAGTCTGAGAAACATATATGCCATGCATCCAAACAGTACCATTCGCCAATTTATTGTTCTTCAAGTTTAAGTGAACAACGAGCCCCATTGTTAATCCTTTAAAGGAAATTATTTGTAAATTTCGACGAGTAGAACAATGATTGGAACACGTAGACGGTTGAAATCTTTGTATATATTGCTTCCATATAGTCTAAGAAACATGTACGCAAAGCATCCAAACAGTACCATTCGCCAATTTTTTGTTCTTCAAGTTTAAGTGAACAATGAGCCCCAATGGTTAATCCTTTATCGGAAATTATTTGTAATTTTCGACAAGTAGAACACTGATTGGAACACGTAGACGGTTGAATTCTTTGTATATATTGCTTCCATATAGTCTAAGAAACATGTACGCAAAGCATCCAAACAGTACCATTCGCCAATTTTTTGTTCTTCAAGTTTAAGTGAACAATGAGCCCCAATGGTTAATCCTTTATCGGAAATTATTTGTAATTTTCGACAAGTAGAACAATGAATGGAACATGTAAACGGTTGAAATCTTTGGATATATTGCTTCTATATAACCTAAGAAACATATATGCAAAGCATCCAAACAGTACCATTCGCCAATTTTTTGTTCTTCAAGGTTAAGTGAACAATGAGCCACATTGTTAATCCTTTATCGGAAACTATTTGTAACCTTCTACAAGTAGAACAATAATTGGAACACGTAGACGGTTGAAATCTTTGTATATATTGCTTCTATATAGACTAAGAAACATATATGCAAAGCATCCAAACAGTACCATTCGCCAATTTTTTGTTCTTCAAGTTTAAGTGAACAATGAGCCCCAATGGTTAATCCTTTATCGGAAATTATTTGTAATTTTCGACAAGTAGAACAATGAATGGAACATGTAAACGGTTGAAATCTTTGGATATATTGCTTCTATATAACCTAAGAAACATATATGCAAAGCATCCAAACAGTACCATTCGCCAATTTTTTGTTCTTCAAGGTTAAGTGAACAATGAGCCACATTGTTAATCCTTTATCGGAAACTATTTGTAACTTTCTACAAGTAGAACAATAATTGGAACACGTAGACGGTTGAAATCTTTGTATATATTGCTTCTATATAGACTAAGAAACATATATGCAAAGCATCCAAACAGTACCATTCGCCAATTTTTTGTTCTTCAAGTTTAAGTGAACAACGAGCCCCATTGATAATCATGAAACGGAAATTATTTGTAACTTTCGACATGTAGAACAATGAATGGAACAGGTAGACGGTTGAAATCATTATATATATTGCTTCTATATAGTCTAAGAAACATATATGCATAGCATCCACACAGTACAATTCGCCAATTTATTGTTCTTCAAGTTTAAGTGAACAACGAGCCCCATTGTTAATCCTTTAAAGGAAATTATTTGTAAATTTCGACAAGCAGAACAATGATTGGAACACGTAGACGGTTGAAATATTATTATATATTGCTTCCATATAGTCTAAGAAACATATATGCAAAGCATCCAAACAGTACCATTCGCCAATTTATTGTTCTTCAAGTTTAAGTGAACAACATGCCCCGTTGTTAATCCTTTAAAGGAAATTATTTGTAAATTTCGACAAGTAGAACAATGATTGGAACACGTAGACGGTTGTAATCTTTGTATATATTGCTTCCGTATAGTCTAAGAAACATATATGCAAAGCATCCAAACAGTACCATTCGCCAATTTTTTGTTCTTCAAGGTTAAGTGAACAATGAGCCCGATTGTTAATACTTTATCCGAAATTATTTGTAAATTTCGACAAGTAGAACAATGATTGGAACACGTGGACGGTTGAAATCTTTGTATATATTGCTTCCATATAGTCTAAGAAACATATATGCAAAGCATCCAAACAGTACAATTCGCCAATTTTTTGTTCTTCAAGTTTAAGTGAACAATGAGCCCCAATGGTTAATCCTTTATCGGAAATTATTTGTAACTTTCGACAAGTAGAACAATGAATGGAACAGGTAGACGGTTGAAATCTTTGTATATATTGCTTCTATATAGTCTGAGAAACATATATGCAAAGCATCGAAACAGTACCATTCGCCAATTTATTGTTCATCAAGTTTAAGTGAACAACACGCCCCATTGTTAATCCTTTAAAGGAAATTATTTGTAAATTTCGACAGGTAGAACAATGATTGGAACACGTAGACGGTTGAAATCTTTGTATATATTGCTTCCATATAGTGTAAGAAACATGTACGCAAAGCATCCAAACAGTACCATTCGCCAATTTTGTGTTCTTCAAGTTTAAGAGAACAACGAGCCCCATTGTTAATCCTTTAAAGGAAATTATTTGTAAATTTCGACAAGTAGAACAATGATTGGAACACGTAGACGGTTGAAATCTTTGTATATATTGCTTCCATATAGTCTAAGAAACATGTACGCAAAGCATCCAAACAGTACCATTCGCCAATTTTTTGTTCTTCAAGTTTAAGTGAACAATGAGCCCCAATGGTTAATCCTTTATCGGAAATTATTTGTAACTTTCGACAAGTAGAACAATGAATGGAACAGGTAGACGGTTGAAATCTTTGTATATATTGCTTCTATATAGTCTGAGAAACATATATGCAAAGCATCCAAACAGTACCATTCGCCAATTTATTGTTCATCAAGTTTAAGTGAACAACGAGCCCCATTGTTAATCCTTTAAAGGAAATTATTTGTAACTTTCGACAAGTAGAACAATGAATGTAACAGGTAGACGGTTGAAATCTTTGTATATATTGCTTCTATATAGTCTGAGAAACATATATGCAAAGCATCCAAGCAGTACCATTCGCCAATTTATTGTTCTTCAAGTTTAAGTGAACAACGAGCCCCATTGTTAATCCTTTAAAGGAAATTATTTGTAAATTTCGACAAGTAGAACAATGATTGGAACACGTAGACGGTTGAAATCTTTGTATATATTGCTTCCATCTAGTGTAAGAAACAAATATGCAAAGCATCCAAACAGTACAATTCGCCAATTTATTGTTCTTCAAGTTTAAGTGAACAACGAGCCCCATTGTTAATCCTTTAAAGGAAATTATTTGTAAATTTCGACAAGTAGAACAATGATCGGAACACGTAGACGGTTGAAATCTTTGTATATATTGCTTCCATATAGTCTAAGAAACATGTACGCAAAGCATCCAAACAGTACCATTCGCCAATTTTTTGTTCTTCAAGTTTAAGTGAACAATGAGCCCCAATGGTTAATCCTTTATCGGAAATTATTTGTAATTTTCGACAAGTATAACAATGATTGGAACACGTAGACGGTTGAAATCTTTGTATATATTGCTTCCATATAGTCTAAGAAACATGTACGCAAAGCATCCAAACAGTACCATTCGCCAATTTTTTGTTCTTCAAGTTTAAGTGAACAATGAGCCCCAATGGTTAATCCTTTATCGGAAATTATTTGTAATTTTCGACAAGTAGAACAATGAATGGAACATGTAAACGGTTGAAATCTTTGGATATATTGCTTCTATATAACCTAAGAAACATATATGCAAAGCATCCAAACAGTACCATTCGCCAATTTTTTGTTCTTCAAGTTTAAGTGAACAATGAGCCCCAATGGTTAATCCTTTATCGGAAATTATTTGTAACTTTCGACAAGTAGAACAGTGAATGGAACAGGTAGACGGTTGAAATATTTGTATATATTGCTTCCGTATAGTCTAAGAAACATATATGCAAAGCATCCAAACAGTACCATTCGCCAATTTTTTGTTCTTCAAGGTTAAGTGAACAATGAGCCCGATTGTTAATCCTTTATCGGAAATTATTTCTAACTTTCGACAAGTAGAACAATGAATGGAACACGTAGACGGTTGAAATCTTTGTATATATTGCTTCCATATAGTCTAAGAAACATGTACGCAAAGCATCCAAACAGTACCATTCGCCAATTTTTTGTTCTTCAAGTTTAAGTGAACAATGAGCCCCAATGGTTAATCCTTTATCGGAAATTATTTGTAATTTTCGACAAGTAGAACAATGAATGGAGCACGGAGACGGTTGAAATCTTTGTATATATTGCTTCTATATAGACTAAGAAACATATATGCAAAGCATCCAAATAGTACAATTCGCCAATTTATTGTTCTTCAAGTTTAAGTGAACAACGAGCCCCATTGATAATCATGAAACGGAAATTATTTGTAACTTTCGACATGTAGAACAATGAATGGAACAGGTAGACGGTTGAAATCATTATATATATTGCTTCTATATAGTCTAAGAAACATATATGCATAGCATCCACACAGTACATTTCGCCAATTTATTGTTCTTCAAGTTTAAGTGAACAACGAGCCCCATTGTTAATCCTTTAAAGGAAATTATTTGTAAATTTCGACAAGCAGAACAATGATTGGAACACGTAGACGGTTGAAATATTATTATATATTGCTTCCATATAGTCTAAGAAACATATATGCAAAGCATCCAAACAGTAACATTCGCCAATTTATTGTTCTTCTAGTTTAAGTGAACAACGAGCCCCATTGTTAATCCTTTAAAGGAAATTATTTGTAACTTTCGACAAGTAGAACAATGAATGGAACAGGTAGACGGTTGAAATATTTGTATATATTGCTTCCGTATAGTCTAAGAAACATATATGCAAAGCATCCAAACAGTACCATTCGCCAATTTTTTGTTCTTCAAGGTTAAGTGAAAAATGAGCCCCATTGTTAATCCTTTATCGGAAATTATTTGTAACTTTCGACAAGTAGAACAATGAATGGAACAGGTAGACGGTTGAAAACTTTGTATATATTGCTTCTATATAGTCTAAGAAACATGTACGCAAAGCATCCAAACAGTACCATTCGCCAATTTTTTGTTCCTCAAGTTTAAGTGAACAATGAGCCCAATTGTTAATCCTTTATCGGAAATTATTTGTAACTTTCGACAAGTAGAACAATGAATGGAACAGGTAGACGGTTGAAATCTTTGTAAATATTGCTTCTATATAGTCTAAGAAACATATATGCAAAGCATCCAAACAGTACAATTCGCCAATTTTTTGTTCTTCAAGTTTAAGTGAACAATGAGCCCCAATGGATAATCCTTTATCGGAAATTATTTGTAACTTTCGACAAGTAGAACAATGAATGGAACAGGTAGACGGTTGCTATCATTGTATATATTGCTTCTATATAGTCTAAGAAACATATCTGCATATCATCCAAACAGTACAATTCGCCAATTATTTGATCTTCAAGTTTAAGTGAACTACGAGCCCCATTGTTAATACTTTAACGGAAATTATTTGTAACTTGCGACAAATAGAACAATGAATGGAACAGGTAGACGGTTGAAATCAATGTATATATTGCTTCTATATAGTCTAAGAAATATATATGCAAAGCATCCAAAGAGTACCATTCGCCAATTTTTTGTTCTTCAAGTTTAAGTGAACAACGAGCCCCATCGTTAATCCTTTAAAGGAAATTATTTGTAAATTTCGACAAGTAGAACAATGAATGGAACAGGTAGACGGTTGAAATCATTGTATATATTGCTTCTATATAGTCTTAGAAACATATATGCAAAGCATCCAAACAGTACCATTCGCCAATTTTTTTTTCTACAAGTTTAAGTGAACAATGAGCCCCATTGTTAATCCTTTAACGGAAATTAATTGTAACTTTCTACAAGTAGAACAATGATTGGGACACGTAGACGGTTGAAATCTTTGTAAATATTGCTTCTATATAATCTAAGAAACATATATGCAAAGCATCCAAACAGTACCATTCGCCAATTTTTTTTTCTTCAAGTTTAAGTGAACAATGAGCCCCATTGTTAATCCTTTAACGGAAATTAATTGTAACTTTCTACAAGTAGAACCATGATTGGGACACGTAGACGGTTGAAATCTTTGTAAATATTGCTTCTATATAATCTAAGAAACATATATGCAAAGCATCCAAACAGAACCATTCGCGAATTTTTTGTTCTTAAAGGTTAAGTGAACAATGAGCCCCATTGTTAATCCTTTATCGGAAATTATTTGTAATTTTCGACAAGTAGAACAATGATTGGAACACGTAGACGGTTGAAATCTTTGTATATATTGCTTCCATATAGTCTAAGAAACATGTACGCAAAGCATCCAAACAGTACCATTCGCCAATTTTTTGTTCTTCAAGTTTAAGTGAACAATGAGCCCCAATGGTTAATCCTTTATCGGAAATTATTTGTAACTTTCGACAAGTAGAACAATGAATGGAAGAGGTAGACGGTTGATATCATTGTATATATTGCTTCTATATAGTCTAAGAAACATATCTGCATATCATCCAAACAGTACAATTCGCCAATTATTTGATCTTCAAGTTTAAGTGAACTACGAGCCCCATTGTTAATATTTTAACGGAAATTATTTGTAACTTGCGACATGTAGAACAATGATTGGAACACGTAGACGGTTGAAATCTTTGTATATATTGCTTCCATATAGTCTAAAAAACATGTACGCAAAGCATCCAAACAGTACCATTCGCCAATTTTTTGTTCTTCAAGTTTAAGTGAACAATGAGCCCCAATGGTTAATCCTTTATCGGAAATTATTTGTAATTTTCGACAAGTAGAACACTGATTGGAACACGTAGACGGTTGAATTCTTTGTATATATTGCTTCCATATAGTCTAAGAAACATGTACGCAAAGCATCCAAACAGTACCATTCGCCAATTTTTTGTTCTTCAAGTTTAAGTGAACAATGAGCCCCAATGGTTAATCCTTTATCGGAAATTATTTGTAATTTTCGACAAGTAGAACAATGATTGGAACACGTAGACGGTTGAAATCTTTGTATATATTGCTTCCATATAGTCTAAGAAACATGTACGCAAAGCATCCAAACAGTACCATTCGCCAATTTTTTGTTCTTCAAGTTTAAGTGAACAACGAGCCCCATTGTTAATCCTTTAAAGGAAATTATTTGTAAATTTCGACAAGTAGAACAATGATTGGAACACGTAGACGGTTGAAATCTTTGTATATATTGCTTCCATCTAGTGTAAGAAACAAATATGCAAAGCATCCAAACAGTACAATTCGCCAATTTATTGTTCTTCAAGTTTAAGTGAACAACGAGCCCCATTGTTAATCCTTTAAAGGAAATTATTTGTAAATTTCGACAAGTAGAACAATGATTGGAACACGTAGACGGTTGAAATCTTTGTATATATTGCTTCCATATAGTCTAAGAAACATGTACGCAAAGCATCCAAACAGTACCATTCGCCAATTTTTTGTTCTTCAAGTTTAAGTGAACAATGAGCCCCAATGGTTAATCCTTTATCGGAAATTATTTGTAATTTTCGACAAGTAGAACAATGATTGGAACACGTAGACGGTTGAAATCTTTGTATATATTGCTTCCATATAGTCTAAGAAACATGTACGCAAAGCATCCAAACAGTACCATTCGCCAATTTTTTGTTCTTCAAGTTTAAGTGAACAATGAGCCCCAATGGTTAATCCTTTATCGGAAATTATTTGTAATTTTCGACAAGTAGAACAATGAATGGAACATGTAAACGGTTGAAATCTTTGGATATATTGCTTCTATATAACCTAAGAAACATATATGCAAAGCATCCAAACAGTACCATTCGCCAATTTTTTGTTCTTCAAGTTTAAGTGAACAATGAGCCCCAATGGTTAATCCTTTATCGGAAATTATTTGTAACTTTCGACAAGTAGAACAATGAATGGAACAGGTAGACGGTTGAAATATTTGTATATATTGCTTCCGTATAGTCTAAGAAACATATATGCAAAGCATCCAAACAGTACCATTCGCCAATTTTTTGTTCTTCAAGGTTAAGTGAACAATGAGCCCGATTGTTAATCCTTTATCGGAAATTATTTCTAACTTTCGACAAGTAGAACAATGAATGGAACACGTAGACGGTTGAAATCTTTGTATATATTGCTTCCATATAGTCTAAGAAACATGTACGCAAAGCATCCAAACAGTACCATTCGCCAATTTTTTGTTCTTCAAGTTTAAGTGAACAATGAGCCCCAATGGTTAATCCTTTATCGGAAATTATTTGTAATTTTCGACAAGTAGAACAATGAATGGAACACGTAGACGGTTGAAATCTTTGTATATATTGCTTCCATATAGTCTAAGAAACATGTACGCAAAGCATCCAAACAGTACCATTCGCCAATTTTTTGTTCTTCAAGTTTAAGTGAACAATGAGCCCCAATGGTTAATCCTTTATCGGAAATTATTTGTAATTTTCGACAAGTAGAACAATGAATGGAACAGGTAGATGGTTGAAATCTTTGTATATATTGCTTCTATATAACCTAAGAAACATATATGCAAAGCATCCAAATAGTACAATTCGCCAATTTATTGTTCTTCAAGTTTAAGTGAACAACGAGCCCCATTGTTAATCCTTTAAAGGAAATTATTTGTAACTTTCTACAAGTAAAACAATGATTGGGACACGTAGACGGTTGAAATCTTTGTAAATATTGCTTCTATATAACCTAAGAAACATATATGCAAAGCATCCAAACAGCACAATTCGCCAATTTTTTGTTCTTCAAGTTTAAGTGAACAATGAGCCCCAATGGTTAATCCTTTATCGGAAATTATTTGTAACTTTCGACAAGTAGAACAATGAATGAAACAGGTAGACGGTTGAAATCTTTGTATATATTGCTTCTATATAGTCTGAGAAACATATATGCAAAGCATCCAAACAGTACCATTCGCCAATTTATTGTTCTTCAAGTTTAAGTGAACAACGAGCCCCATTGTTAATCCTTTAAAGGAAATTATTTGTAAATTTCGACAAGTAGAACAATGATTGGAACACGTAGACGGTTGAAATCTTTGTATATATTGCTTCCATATAGTCTAAGAAACATGTACGCAAAGCATCTAAACAGTACCATTCGCCAATTTTTTGTTCTTCAAGTTTAAGTGAACAATGAGCCCCAATGGTTAATCCTTTATCGGAAATTATTTGTAATTTTCGACAAGTAGAACACTGATTGGAACACGTAGACGGTTGAATTCTTTGTATATATTGCTTCCATATAGTCTAAGAAACATGTACGCAAAGCATCCAAACAGTACCATTCGCCAATTTTTTGTTCTTCAAGTTTAAGTGAACAATGAGCCCCAATGGTTAATCCTTTATCGGAAATTATTTGTAATTTTCGACAAGTAGAACAATGAATGGAACATGTAAACGGTTGAAATCTTTGGATATATTGCTTCTATATAACCTAAGAAACATATATGCAAAGCATCCAAACAGTACCATTCGCCAATTTTTTGTTCTTCAAGTTTAAGTGAACAATGAGCCCCAATGGTTAATCCTTTATCGGAAATTATTTGTAACTTTCGACAAGTAGAACAATGAATGGAACAGGTAGACGGTTGAAATCTTTGTATATATTGCTTCCATATAGTCTAAGAAACATGTACGCAAAGCATCCAAACAGTACCATTCGCCAATTTTTTGTTCTTCAAGTTTAAGTGAACAATGAGCCCGATTGTTAATCCTTTATCGGAAATTATTTGTAATTTTCGACAAGTAGAACAATGATTGGAACACGTAGACGGTTGAAATCTTTGTATATATTGCTTCCATATAGTCTAAGAAACATGTACGCAAAGCATCCAAACAGTACCATTCGCCAATTTTTTGTTCTTCAAGTTTAAGTGAACAATGAGCCCCAATGGTTAATCCTTTATCGGAAATTATTTGTAATTTTCGACAAGTAGAACAATGAATGGAACATGTAAACGGTTGAAATCTTTGGATATATTGCTTCTATATAACCTAAGAAACATATATGCAAAGCATCCAAACAGTACCATTCGCCAATTTTTTGTTCTTCAAGTTTAAGTGAACAATGAGCCCCAATGGTTAATCCTTTATCGGAAATTATTTGTAACTTCCGACAAGTAGAACAATGAATGGAACAGGTAGACGGTTGAAATATTTATATATATTGCTTCCGTATAGTCTAAGAAACATATATGCAAAGCATCCAAACAGTACCATTCGCCAATTTTTTGTTCTTCAAGGTTAAGTGAACAATGAGCCCGATTGTTAATCCTTTATCGGAAATTATTTCTAACTTTCGACAAGTAGAACAATGAATGGAACACGTAGACGGTAGAAATCTTTGTATATATTGCTTCCATATAGTCTAAGAAACATGTATGCAAAGCATCCAAACAGTACCATTCGCCAATTTTTTGTTCTTCAAGTTTAAGTGAACAATGAGCCCCAATGGTTAATCCTTTATCGGAAATTATTTGTAATTTTCGACAAGTAGAACAATGAATGGAACACGTAGACGGTTGAAATCTTTGTATGTATTGCTTCTATATAGACTAAGAAACATATATGCAAAGCATCCAAATAGTACAATTCGCCAATTTATTGTTCTTCAAGTTTAAGTGAACAACGAGCCCCATTGTTAATCCTTTAAAGGAAATTATTTGTAAATTTCGACAAGTAGAACAATGATCGGAACACGTAGACGGTTGAAATCTTTGTATATATTGCTTCCATATAGTCTAAGAAACATGTACGCAAAGCATCCAAACAGTACCATTCGCTAATTTTTTGTTCTTCAAGTTTAAGTGAACAATGAGCCCCAATGGTTAATCCTTTATCGGAAATTATTTGTAATTTTCGACAAGTAGAACAATGAATGGAACATGTAAACGGTTGAAATCTTTGGATATATTGCTTCTATATAACCTAAGAAACATATATGCAAAGCATCCAAACAGTACCATTCGCCAATTTTTTGTTCTTCAAGGTTAAGTGAACAATGAGCCACATTGTTAATCCTTTATCGGAAACTATTTGTAACTTTCTACAAGTAGAACAATAATTGGAACACGTAGACGGTTGAAATCTTTGTATATATTGCTTCTATATAGACTAAGAAACATATATGCAAAGCATCCAAACAGTACCATTCGCCAATTATTTGTTCTTCAAGTTTAAGTGAACAACGAGCCCCATTGATAATCATGAAACGGAAATTATTTGTAACTTTCGACATGTAGAACAATGAATGGAACAGGTAGACGGTTGAAATCATTATATATATTGCTTCTATATAGCCTAAGAAACATATATGCATAGCATCCACACAGTACAATTCGCCAATTTATTGTTCTTCAAGTTTAAGTGAACAACGAGGCCCATTGTTAATCCTTTAAAGGAAATTATTTGTAAATTTCGACAAGTAGAACAATGATTGGAACACGTAGACGGTTGAAATCTTTGTATATATTGCTTCCATATAGTCTAAGAAACATGTACGCAAAGCATCCAAACAGTACCATTCGCCAATTTTTTGTTCTTCAAGTTTAAGTGAACAATGAGCCCCAATGGTTAATCCTATATCGGAAATTATTTGTAATTTTCGACAAGTAGAACAATGAATGGAACATGTAAACGGTTGAAATCTTTGTATATATTGCGTCTATATAGTCTAAGAAACATGTACGCAAAGCATCCAAACAGTACCATTCGCCAATTTTTTGTTCCTCAAGTTTAAGTGAACAATGAGCCCAATTGTTAATCCTTTATCGGAAATTATTTGTAACTTTCGACAAGTAGAACAATGAATGGAACAGGTAGACGGTTGAAATCATTATATATATTGCTTCTATATAGTCTAAGAAACATATATGCATAGCATCCACACAGTACAATTCGCCAATTTATTGTTCTTCAAGTTTAAGTGAACAACGAGCCCCATTGTTAATCCTTTAAAGGAAATTATTTGTAAATTTCGACAAGCAGAACAATGATTGGAACACGTAGACGGTTGAAATATTATTATATATTGCTTCCATATAGTCTAAGAAACATATATGCAAAGCATCCAAACAGTACCATTCGCCAATTTATTGTTCTTCAAGTTTAAGTGAACAACGAGCCCCATTGTTAATCCTTTAAAGGAAATTATTTGTAAATTTCGACAAGTAGAACAATGATTGGAACACGTAGACGGTTGTAATCTTTGTATATATTGCTTCCGTATAGTCTAAGAAACATATATGCAAAGCATCCAAACAGTACCATTCGCCAATTTTTTGTTCTTCAAGGTTAAGTGAACAATGAGCCCGATTGTTAATACTTTATCCGAAATTATTTGTAAATTTCGACAAGTAGAACAATGATTGGAACACGTGGACGGTTGAAATCTTTGTATATATTGCTTCCATATAGTCTAAGAAACATATATGCAAAGCATCCAAACAGTACAATTTGCCAATTTTTTGTTCTTCAAGTTTAAGTGAACAATGAGCCCCAATGGTTAATCCTTTATCGGAAATTATTTGTAACTTTCGACAAGTAGAACAATGAATGGCACAGGTAGACGGTTGAAATATTTGTATATATTGCTTCCGTATAGTCTAAGAAACATATTTGCAAAGCATCCAAACAGTACCATTCGCCAATTTTTTGTTCTTCAAGGTTAAGTGAAAAATGAGCCCCATTGTTAATCCTTTATCGGAAATTATTTGTAACTTTCGACAAGTAGAACAATGAATGGAACAGGAAGACGGTTGAAAACTTTGTATATATTGCTTCTATATAGTCTAAGAAACATGTACGCAAAGCATCCAAACAGTACCATTCGCCAATTTTTTGTTCCTCAAGTTTAAGTGAACAATGAGCCCAATTGTTAATCCTTTATCGGAAATTATTTGTAACTTTCGACAAGTAGAACAATGAATGGAACAGGTAGACGGTTGAAATCTTTGTAAATATTGCTTCTATATAGTCTAAGAAACATATATGCAAAGCATCCAAACAGTACAATTCGCCAATTTTTTGTTCTTCAAGTTTAAGTGAACAATGAGCCCCAATGGTTAATCCTTTATCGGAAATTATTTGTAACTTTCGACAAGTAGAACAATGAATGGAACAGGTAGACGGTTGATATCATTGTATATATTGCTTCTATATAGTCTAAGAAACATATCTGCATATCATCCAAACAGTACAATTCGCCAATTATTTGATCTTCAAGTTTAAGTGAACTACGAGCCCCATTGTTAATACTTTAACGGAAATTATTTGTAACTTGCGACAAATAGAACAATGAATGGAACAGGTAGACGGTTGAAATCTTTGGATATATTGCTTCTATATAACCTAAGAAACATATATGCAAAGCATCCAAACAGTACCATTCGCCAATTTTTTGTTCTTCAAGTTTAAGTGAACAATGAGCCCCAATGGTTAATCCTTTATCGGAAATTATTTGTAATTTTCGACAAGTAGAACACTGATTGGAACACGTAGACGGTTGAATTCTTTGTATATATTGCTTCCATATAGTCTAAGAAACATGTACGCAAAGCATCCAAACAGTACCATTCGCCAATTTTTTGTTCTTCAAGTTTAAGTGAACAATGAGCCCCAATGGTTAATCCTTTATCGGAAATTATTTGTAATTTTCGACAAGTAGAACAATGAATGGAACATGTAAACGGTTGAAATCTTTGGATATATTGCTTCTATATAACCTAAGAAACATATATGCAAAGCATCCAAACAGTACCATTCGCCAATTTTTTGTTCTTCAAGTTTAAGTGAACAATGAGCCCCAATGGTTAATCCTTTATCGGAAATTATTTGTAACTTTCGACAAGTAGAACAATGAATGGAACAGGTAGACGGTTGAAATCTTTGTATATATTGCTTCCATATAGTCTAAGAAACATGTACGCAAAGCATCCAAACAGTACCATTCGCCAATTTTTTGTTCTTCAAGTTTAAGTGAACAATGAGCCCGATTGTTAATCCTTTATCGGAAATTATTTGTAATTTTCGACAAGTAGAACAATGATTGGAACACGTAGACGGTTGAAATCTTTGTATATATTGCTTCCATATAGTCTAAGAAACATGTACGCAAAGCATCCAAACAGTACCATTCGCCAATTTTTTGTTCTTCAAGTTTAAGTGAACAATGAGCCCCAATGGTTAATCCTTTATCGGAAATTATTTGTAATTTTCGACAAGTAGAACAATGAATGGAACATGTAAACGGTTGAAATCTTTGGATATATTGCTTCTATATAACCTAAGAAACATATATGCAAAGCATCCAAACAGTACCATTCGCCAATTTTTTGTTCTTCAAGTTTAAGTGAACAATGAGCCCCAATGGTTAATCCTTTATCGGAAATTATTTGTAACTTTCGACAAGTAGAACAATGAATGGAACACGTAGACGGTTGAAATCTTTGTATATATTGCTTCCATATAGTCTAAGAAACATGTATGCAAAGCATCCAAACAGTACCATTCGCCAATTTTTTGTTCTTCAAGTTTAAGTGAACAATGAGCCCCAATGGTTAATCCTTTATCGGAAATTATTTGTAATTTTCGACAAGTAGAACAATGAATGGAACACGTAGACGGTTGAAATCTTTGTATGTATTGCTTCTATATAGACTAAGAAACATATATGCAAAGCATCCAAATAGTACAATTCGCCAATTTATTGTTCTTCAAGTTTAAGTGAACAACGAGCCCCATTGTTAATCCTTTAAAGGAAATTATTTGTAAATTTCGACAAGTAGAACAATGATCGGAACACGTAGACGGTTGAAATCTTTGTATATATTGCTTCCATATAGTCTAAGAAACATGTACGCAAAGCATCCAAACAGTACCATTCGCTAATTTTTTGTTCTTCAAGTTTAAGTGAACAATGAGCCCCAATGGTTAATACTTTATCGGAAATTATTTGTAATTTTCGACAAGTAGAACAATGAATGGAACATGTAAACGGTTGAAATCTTTGGATATATTGCTTCTATATAACCTAAGAAACATATATGCAAAGCATCCAAACAGTACCATTCGCCAATTTTTTGTTCTTCAAGGTTAAGTGAACAATGAGCCACATTGTTAATCCTTTATCGGAAACTATTTGTAACTTTCTACAAGTAGAACAATAATTGGAACACGTAGACGGTTGAAATCTTTGTATATATTGCTTCTATATAGACTAAGAAACATATATGCAAAGCATCCAAACAGTACCATTCGCCAATTATTTGTTCTTCAAGTTTAAGTGAACAACGAGCCCCATTGATAATCATGAAACGGAAATTATTTGTAACTTTCGACATGTAGAACAATGAATGGAACAGGTAGACGGTTGAAATCATTATATATATTGCTTCTATATAGCCTAAGAAACATATATGCATAGCATCCACACAGTACAATTCGCCAATTTATTGTTCTTCAAGTTTAAGTGAACAACGAGCCCCATTGATAATCATGGAAAGGAAATTATTTGTAACTTTCTACAAGTAGAACAATGAATAGAACAGGTAGACGGTTGAAATCTTTGGATATATTGCTTCTATATAACCTAAGAAACATATATGCAAAGCATCCAAACAGTACCATTCGCCAATTTTTTGTTCTTCAAGTTTAAGTGAACAATGAGCCCCAATGGTTAATCCTTTATCGGAAATTATTTGTAATTTTCGACAAGTAGAACACTGATTGGAACACGTAGACGGTTGAATTCTTTGTATATATTGCTTCCATATAGTCTAAGAAACATGTACGCAAAGCATCCAAACAGTACCATTCGCCAATTTTTTGTTCTTCAAGTTTAAGTGAACAATGAGCCCCAATGGTTAATCCTTTATCGGAAATTATTTGTAATTTTCGACAAGTAGAACAATGAATGGAATAGGTAGACTGTTGAAATCATTGTATATATTGCTTCTATATAGTCTAAGAAACATATATGCAAAGCATCCAAAAAGTACAATTCGCCAATTTTTTGATCTTCAAGTTTAAGTGAACAGCGAGCTCCATTGATAATCATGAAATGGAAATTATTTGTAACTTTCTACAAGTAGAACAATTAATTGTACAGGTGGACGGGTGAAGTCTTTCTATATATTGCTTCTATTTATTCTAAGAAACATATATGCAAAGCATCCAAACAGTACCATTCGCCAATTTTTTGTTCTTCAAGTTTAAGTGAACAATGAGCCCCAATGGTTAATCCTTTATCGGAAATTATTTGTAACTTTCGACAAGTAGAACAATGAATAGTACAGGTAGACGGGTGAAGTTTTTTTATATATTGCTTCTATATAGTCTAAGAAACATATATGCAAAGCATCCAAACAGTACAATTCGCCAATTTTTTGTTCTTCAAGTTTAAGTGAACAACGAGCCCCATTGATAATCATGAAACGGAAATTATTTGTAACTTTCTACAAGTAGAACAATTAATTGTACAGGTGGACGGGTGAAGTCTTTCTATATATTGCTTCTATTTATTCTAAGAAACATATATGCAAAGCATCCAACAGTACATGTCGCAAATTTTTTGTTCTTCAAGTTTAAGTGAACAACGAGCCCCATTGATAATCATGAAAGGGAAATTATTTGTAACTTTCTTCAAATAGAACAATGAATAGAACTGTTAGACTGTTGAAATCTTTGTATATATTGCTTCTATATAGTCTAAGAAACATATATGCAAAGCATCCAAACAGTACGATTCGCCAATTTTTTGTTCTTCAAGTTTAAGTGAACAACGAGCCTCATTGATAATCATGAAAAGGAAATTATTTGTAACTTTCTACAAGTATAACAATGAATAGAGCAGGTAGACGGTTGAAATCTTTCTATATATTGCTTCTATATAGTCTAAGAAACATATATGCAAAGCATCCAAACAGTACAATTCGCCAATTTTTTGTTTTTCAAGTTTAAGTGAACAACGAGCCGCATTGATAATCATGAAAAGGAAATTATTTGTAACTTTCTACAAGTATAACAATGAATAGAACAGGTAGACGGTTGAAATCTTTCTATATATTGCTTCTATATAGTCTAAGAAACATATATGCAAAGCATCCAAACAGTACAATTCGCCAATTTATTGTTCTTCAAGTTTAAGTGAACAACGAGCCCCATTGTTAATCCTTTAAAGGAAATTATTTGTAAATATCGACAAGAAGAACAATGAATGGAACAGGTAGACGGTTGAAATCATTGTATATGTTGCTTCTATATAGTCTAAGAAACATATATGCAAAGCATCCAAACAGTACCATTCGCCAATTTTTTGTTCTTCAAGGTTAAGTGAAAAATGAGCCCCATTGTTAATCCTTTATCGGAAATTATTTGTAACTTTCGACAAGTAGAACAGTGAATGGAACAGGTAGACGGTTGAAAACTTTGTATATATTGCTTCTATATAGTCTAAGAAACATGTACGCAAAGCATCCAAACAGTACCATTCGCCAATTTTTTGTTCCTCAAGTTTAAGTGAACAATGAGCCCCATTGTTAATCCTTTATCGGAAATTATTTGTAACTTTCGACAAGTAGAACAATGAATGGAAAAGGTAGACGGTTGAAATCTTTGTAAATATTGCTTCTATATAGTCTAAGAAACATATATGCAAAGCATCCAAACAGTACCATTCGCCAATTTTTTGTTCTTCAAGTTTAAGTGAACAACGAGCCCCATTGTTAATCCTTTAAAGGAAATTATTTGTAAATTTCGACAAGTAGAACAATGATTGGAACACGTAGACGGTTGAAATCTTTGTATATATTGCTTCCATATAGTCTAAGAAACATGTACGCAAAGCATCCAAACAGTACCATTCGCCAATTTTTTGTTCTTCAAGTTTAAGTGAACAATGAGCCCCAATGGTTAATCCTTTATCGGAAATTATTTGTAATTTTCGACAAGTAGAACAATGAATGGAACATGTAAACGGTTGAAATCTTTGGATATATTGCTTCTATATAACCTACGAAACATATATGCAAAGCATCCAAACAGTACCATTCGCCAATTTTTTGTTCTTCAACGTTAAGTGAACAATGAGCCACATTGTTAATCCTTTATCGGAAACTATTTGTAACTTTCTACAAATAGAACAATAATTGGAACACGTAGACGGTTGAAATCTTTGTATATATTGCTTCTATATAGACTAAGAAACATATATGCAAAGCATCCAAACAGTACCATTCGCCAATTTTTTGTTCTTCAAGTTTAAGTGAACTACGAGCCCCATTGTTAATCCTTTAAAGGAAGTTATTTGTAAATTTCGACAAGGAGAACAATGAATGGAACAGGTAGACGGTTGAAATCTTTCTATATATTGCTTCTATATAGTCTAAGAAACATATATGCAAAGCATCCAAACAGTACAATTCGCCAATTTTTTGTTTTTCAAGTTTAAGTGAACAACGAGCCCCATTGATAATCATGAAAAGGAAATTATTTGTAACTTTCTACAAGTATAACAATGAATAGAACAGGTAGACGGTTGAAATCTTTCTATATATTGCTTCTATATAGTCTAAGAAACATATATGCAAAGCATCCAAACAGTACAATTCGCCAATTTTTGGATCTTCAAGTTTGAGTGAACAGCGAGCTCCATTGATAATCATGAAATGGAAATTATTTGTAACTTTCTACAAGTAGAACAATGAATAGTACAGGTAGACGGGTGAAGTTTTTTTATATATTGCTTCTATATAGTCTAAGAAACATATATGCAAAGCATCCAAACAGTACAATTCGCCAATTTTTTGTTCTTCAAGTTTAAGTGAACTACGAGCCCCATTGTTAATCCTTTAACGGAAATTAATTGTAACTTTCTACAAGTAGAACAATGATTGGAACACGTAGACGGTTGAAATCTTTGTATATATTGCTTCTATATAGTCTAAGAAACATATATGCAAAGCATCCAAACAGTACAATTCGCCAATTTTTTGTTCTTCAAGTTTAAGTGAACAACGAGCCCCATTGATAATCATGAAAGGGAAATTATTTGTAACTTTCTTCAAATAGAACAATGAATAGAACTGTTAGACTGTTGAAATCTTTGTATATATTGCTTCTATATAGTCTAAGAAACATATATGCAAAGCATCCAAACGGTACCATTCGCCAATTTTTTGTTCTTCAAGTTTAAGTGAACTACGAGCCCCATTGTTAATCCTTTAAAGGAAATTATTTGTAAATTTCGACAATTAGAACAATGAATGGATCATGTAGACGGTTGAAATCATTGTATATATTGCTTCTATATAGTCTACGAAACAAATGTGCAAATTATCCAAACAGTACAATTCGCCAATTTTTTGTTCTTCAAGTTTAAGTGAACTACGAGCCCCATTGTTAATCCTTTAAAGGGAATTATTTGTAAATTTCGGCAAGTAGAACAATGAATGGAATAGGTAGACTGTTGAAATCATTGTATATATTGCTTCTATATAGTCTAAGAAACATATATGCAAAGCATCCAAACAGTACAATTCGCCAATTTTTTGATCTTCAAGTTTAAGTGAACAGCGAGCTCCATTGATAATCATGAAATGGAAATTATTTGTAACTTTCTACAAGCAGAACAATGAATTGTACAGGTAGACGGGTGAAGTCTTTCTATATATTGCTTCTATATATTCTAAGAAACATATATGCAAAGCATCCAAACAGTACATTTCGCCAATTTTTTGTTCTTCAAGTTTAAGTGAACAACGAGCCCCATTGTTAATCATGGAAAGGAAATTATTTGTAACTTTCTACAAGTAGAACAATGAATAGAACAGGTAGACGGTTGAAGTCATTGTATATATTACATCTATATAGTCTAAGAAACATATATGCAAAGCACCCAAACAGTACAATTCGCCAATTTTTTGTTCTTCAAGTTTAAGTGAACAACGAGCCCCATTGATAATCATGAAAGGGAAATTATTTGTAACTTTCTTCAAATAGAACAATGAATAGAACTGTTAGACTGTTGAAATCTTTGTATATATTGCTTCTATATAGTCTAAGAAACATATATGCAAAGCATCCAAACAGTACAATTCGCCAATTTTTTGTTTTTCAAGTTTAAGTGAACAACGAGCCCCATTGATAATCATGAAAAGGAAATTATTTGTAACTTTCTACAAGTATAACAATGAATAGAACAGGTAGACGGTTGAAATCTTTCTATATATTGCTTCTATATAGTCTAAGAAACATATATGCAAAGCATCCAAACAGTACAATTCGCCAATTTTTTGATCTTCAAGTTTGAGTGAACAGCGAGCTCCATTGATAATCATGAAATGGAAATTATTTGTAACTTTCTACAAGTAGAACAATGAATAGTACAGGTAGACGGGTGAAGTTTTTTTATATATTGCTTCTATATAGTCTAAGAAACATATATGCAAAGCATCCAAACAGTACAATTCGCCAATTTTTTGTTCTTCAAGTTTAAGTGAACTACGAGCCCCATTGTTAATCCTTTAACGGAAATTAATTGTAACTTTCTACAAGTAGAACAATGATTGGAACACGTAGACGGTTGAAATCTTTGTATATATTGCTTCTATATAGTCTAAGAAACATATATGCAAAGCATCCAAACAGTACAATTCGCCAATTTTTTGTTCTTCAAGTTTAAGTGAACAACGAGCCCCATTGATAATCATGAAAGGGAAATTATTTGTAACTTTCTTCAAATAGAACAATGAATAGAACTGTTAGACTGTTGAAATCTTTGTATATATTGCTTCTATATAGTCTATGAAACATATATGCAAAGCATCCAAACAGTACCATTCGCCAATTTTTTGTTCTTCAAGGTTAAGTGAAAAATGAGCCCCATTGTTAATCCTTTATCGGAAATTATCTGTAACTTTCGACAAGTAGAACAATGAATGGAACAGGTAGACGGTTGAAAACTTTGTATATATTGCTTCTATATAGTCTAATAAACATATATGCAAAGCACCCAAACAGTACCATTCGCCAAATTTTTGTTCATCAAGTTTAAGTGAACTACGAGCCCCATTGTTAATCCACCAACGGAAATTATATGTAACTTTCGACAAGTAGAACAATGAATGGAACTGGTAGACGGTTGAAATCTTTGTATATATTGCTTCTATATAGTCTAAGGAACATATATGCAAAGCATCCAAACAGTACAATTCGCCAATTTTTTGTTTTTCAAGTTTAAGTGAACTACGAGCCCCATTGTTAATCCTTTAACGGAAATTAATTGTAATTTTCTACAATTAGAACAATGAATGGAACAGGTAGACGGTTGCAATCATTGTATATATTACATCAATATAGTCGAAGAAACATATATGCAAAGCACCCAAACAGTACCATTCCCCAATTTTTTGTTCTTCAAGTTTAAGTGAACTACGAGCCCCATTGTTAATCCTTTAAAGGAAGTTATTTGTAAATATCGACATGGAGAACAATGAATGGAACAGGTAGACGGTTGAAATCTTTGTATATATTGCTTCTATATAGTCTAATAAACATATATGCAAAGCACCCAAACAGTACCATTCGCCAAATTTTTGTTCATCAAGTTTAAGTGAACTACGAGCCCCATTGTTAATCCACCAACGGAAATTATATGTAACTTTCGACAAGTAGAACAATGAATGGAACTGGTAGACGGTTGAAATCTTTGTATATATTGCTTCTATATAGTCTGAGAAACATATATGCAAAGCATCCAAACAGTACCATTCGCCAATTTATTGTTCATCAAGTTTAAGTGAACAACGAGCCCCATTGTTAATCCTTTAAAGGAAATTATTTGTAAATTTCGACAAGTAGAACAATGATTGGAACACGTAGACGGTTGAAATCTTTGTATATATTGCTTCCATATAGTGTAAGAAACATGTACGCAAAGCATCCAAACAGTACCATTCGCCAATTTTTTGTTCTTCAAGTTTAAGAGAACAACGAGCCCCATTGTTAATCCTTTAAAGGAAATTATTTGTAAATTTCGACAAGTAGCACAATGATTGGAACACGTAGACGGTTGAAATCTTTGTATATATTGCTTCCATCTAGTGTAAGAAACAAATATGCAAAGCATCCAAACAGTACAATTCGCCAATTTATTGTTCTTCAAGTTTAAGTGAACAACGAGCCCCATTGTTAATCCTTTAAAGGAAATTATTTGTAAATTTCGACAAGTAGCACAATGATTGGAACACGTAGACGGTTGAAATCTTTGTATATATTGCTTCCGTATAGTCTAAGAAACATATATGCAAAGCATCCAAACAGTACCATTCGCCAATTTTTTGATCTTCAAGGTTAAGTGAACAATGAGCCCGATTGTTAATACTTTATCCGAAATTATTTGTAAATTTCGACAAGTAGAACAATGATTGGAACACGTGGACGGTTGAAATCTTTGTATATATTGCTTCCATATAGTCTAAGAAACATATATGCAAAGCATCCAAACAGTACAATTCGCCAATTTTTTGTTCTTCAAGTTTAAGTGAACAATGAGCCCCAATGGTTAATCCTTTATCGGAAATTATTTGTAACTTTCGACAAGTAGAACAATGAATGTAACAGGTAGACGGTTGAAATCTTTGTATATATTGCTTCTATATAGTCTGAGAAACATATATGCAAAGCATCCAAGCAGTACCATTCGCCAATTTATTGTTCTTCAAGTTTAAGTGAACAACGAGCCCCATTGTTAATCCTTTAAAGGAAATTATTTGTAAATTTCGACAAGTAGAACAATGATTGGAACACGTAGACGGTTGAAATCTTTGTATATATTGCTTCCATCTAGTGTAAGAAACAAATATGCAAAGCATCCAAACAGTACAATTCGCCAATTTATTGTTCTTCAAGTTTAAGTGAACAACGAGCCCCATTGTTAATCCTTTAAAGGAAATTATTTGTAAATTTCGACAAGTAGAACAATGTTCGGAACACGTAGACGGTTGAAATCTTTGTATATATTGCTTCCATATAGTCTAAGAAACATGTACGCAAAGCATCCAAACAGTACCATTCGCCAATTTTTTGTTCTTCAAGTTTAAGTGAACAATGAGCCCCAATGGTTAATCCTTTATCGGAAATTATTTGTAATTTTCGACAAGTATAACAATGATTGGAACACGTAGACGGTTGAAATCTTTGTATATATTGCTTCCATATAGTCTAAGAAACATGTACGCAAAGCATCCAAACAGTACCATTCGCCAATTTTTTGTTCTTCAAGTTTAAGTGAACAATGAGCCCCAATGGTTAATCCTTTATCGGAAATTATTTGTAATTTTCGACATGTAGAACAATGAATGGAACATGTAAACGGTTGAAATCTTTGGATATATTGCTTCTATATAACCTAAGAAACATATATGCAAAGCATCCAAACAGTACCATTCGCCAATTTTTTGTTCTTCAAGTTTAAGTGAACAATGAGCCCCAATGGTTAATCCTTTATCGGAAATTATTTGTAACTTTCGACAAGTAGAACAGTGAATGGAACAGGTAGACGGTTGAAATATTTGTATATATTGCTTCCGTATAGTCTAAGAAACATATATGCAAAGCATCCAAACAGTACCATTCGCCAATTTTTTGTTCTTCAAGGTTAAGTGAACAATGAGCCCGATTGTTAATCCTTTATCGGAAATTATTTGTAATTTTCGACAAGTAGAACAATGAATGGAGCACGGAGACGGTTGAAATCTTTGTATATATTGCTTCTATATAGACTAAGAAACATATATGCAAAGCATCCAAATAGTACAATTCGCCAATTTATTGTTCTTCAAGTTTAAGTGAACAACGAGCCCCATTGATAATCATGAAACGGAAATTATTTGTAACTTTCGACATGTAGAACAATGAATGGAACAGGTAGACGGTTGAAATCATTATATATATTGCTTCTATATAGTCTAAGAAACATATATGCATAGCATCCACACAGTACATTTCGCCAATTTATTGTTCTTCAAGTTTAAGTGAACAACGAGCCCCATTGTTAATCCTTTAAAGGAAATTATTTGTAAATTTCGACAAGCAGAACAATGATTGGAACACGTAGACGGTTGAAATATTATTATATATTGCTTCCATATAGTCTAAGAAACATATATGCAAAGCATCCAAACAGTAACATTCGCCAATTTATTGTTCTTCTAGTTTAAGTGAACAACGAGCCCCATTGTTAATCCTTTAAAGGAAATTATTTGTAACTTTCGACAAGTAGAACAATGAATGGAACAGGTAGACGGTTGAAATATTTGTATATATTGCTTCCGTATAGTCTAAGAAACATATATGCAAAGCATCCAAACAGTACCATTCGCCAATTTTTTGTTCTTCAAGGTTAAGTGAAAAATGAGCCCCATTGTTAATCCTTTATCGGAAATTATTTGTAACTTTCGACAAGTAGAACAATGAATGGAACAGGTAGACGGTTGAAAACTTTGTATATATTGCTTCTATATAGTCTAAGAAACATGTACGCAAAGCATCCAAACAGTACCATTCGCCAATTTTTTGTTCCTCAAGTTTAAGTGAACAATGAGCCCAATTGTTAATCCTTTATCGGAAATTATTTGTAACTTTCGACAAGTAGAACAATGAATGGAACAGGTAGACGGTTGAAATCTTTGTAAATATTGCTTCTATATAGTCTAAGAAACATATATGCAAAGCATCCAAACAGTACAATTCGCCAATTTTTTGTTCTTCAAGTTTAAGTGAACAATGAGCCCCAATGGATAATCCTTTATCGGAAATTATTTGTAACTTTCGACAAGTAGAACAATGAATGGAACAGGTAGACGGTTGCTATCATTGTATATATTGCTTCTATATAGTCTAAGAAACATATCTGCATATCATCCAAACAGTACAATTCGCCAATTATTTGATCTTCAAGTTTAAGTGAACTACGAGCCCCATTGTTAATACTTTAACGGAAATTATTTGTAACTTGCGACAAATAGAACAATGAATGGAACAGGTAGACGGTTGAAATCAATGTATATATTGCTTCTATATAGTCTAAGAAATATATATGCAAAGCATCCAAAGAGTACCATTCGCCAATTTTTTGTTCTTCAAGTTTAAGTGAACAACGAGCCCCATCGTTAATCCTTTAAAGGAAATTATTTGTAAATTTCGACAAGTAGAACAATGAATGGAACAGGTAGACGGTTGAAATCATTGTATATATTGCTTCTATATAGTCTTAGAAACATATATGCAAAGCATCCAAACAGTACCATTCGCCAATTTTTTTTTCTTCAAGTTTAAGTGAACAATGAGCCCCATTGTTAATCCTTTAACGGAAATTAATTGTAACTTTCTACAAGTAGAACAATGATTGGGACACGTAGACGGTTGAAATCTTTGTAAATATTGCTTCTATATAATCTAAGAAACATATATGCAAAGCATCCAAACAGTACCATTCGCCAATTTTTTTTTCTTCAAGTTTAAGTGAACAATGAGCCCCATTGTTAATCCTTTAACGGAAATTAATTGTAACTTTCTACAAGTAGAACAATGATTGGGACACGTAGACGGTTGAAATCTTTGTAAATATTGCTTCTATATAATCTAACAAGGAGAGTGCAAGGTCTTCTGGACACGGATTTGGTTCAAATTTTGTAGGATGGTAGATTTAGTTTCCCTGTTGATGAAGATATATGGTTATAGGCGCCACTACTCAATAATTGTTTAGATATTTGCAATTGAAGATGCAATTTATTCGTTAAATTCAGTTCTGTAGCACACGATATGCGTAATAGGTTTAGCGTAGCAGCTACGGATCGGTGTTCCGCGTCGGTAGAGCCGGGTTCGAGTCCGTGGCGGGTTAAAAACTTTTTTTTTTATATCTATTTTTACACATAAAGATACATAATGGAGTTCAAATAAATTGGAAATGAAATGTCTTTAATGACTAGAAACCATATAAGAGATTTATTTGTCATTATCATTCGTATAATTACAGAATAATATTTATTACAAAATAATAAAAGTATTTCGCAGGAAGAATAGGAGAAAGCCCTTCAACTGCCAGTTAATCGTGCCTGGAAACAATAAATTGTGAAAGGAAACAATAAATAAAACATTTATGAGATTAACAGAATTAGTATAAAAATATGACTAGCTTCTCACCCCTCATTGTCCGTACAACGGTGAAACTTGTCATAAAAGCAAATGAAACATAATTTCGAGAAGCATCTTGCGCATTGAATTAGTGCAGTATTGTTGCATAGGCATCTGCTGCTTTGTATTTCTTGCGGAAAACAGACTTCGTTGACGTTTTCAAATACCTCTCTTTCCGTCGACAAACCTGATGCAAACCAGGCGTACTTTAACATGGGCACGAAAATTGGTGCGCACAACTGGTTGTGGATGAGCCAATGTAATTTAATAGCATCTTCCCTGGTTGATATTTCTCGCTCAGGATCCACTACTGACAGGTGATATCAGTTCTGGATTTTTTTAGGAAGTTTTTCACTTGACGATTCACTTGACAAGTGACGATTTCACTTGTCGCCTTCATCGGTTAAAAGCCAAAGACTGCTTATTCTGTATTTATACGAATGATAATGACAAATAAATCTCTTATATGGTTTCTAGTAATTAAAGACATTTCATTTCCAATTTATTTGAACTCCATTATGTATCTTTATGTGTAAAAATAGACATAAAAAAAAAAAATTTTTCACCCGCCACGGACTCGAACCCGGCTCTACCGACGCGGAACACCGATCCGTTGCTGCTACGCTAACCTATTACGTATATCGTGTGCTACAGAACTGAATTTAACGAGTGAATTGCATTCAATTGCAAATATCTAAACAATTATTGAGTAGTGGCGCCTATAACCATATATCTTCATCAACAGGGAAACTAAATCTACCATCCTACAAAATTTGAACCAAATCCGTGTCCAGAAGACCTTGCACTCTCCTTGTAAGAAACATATATGCAAAGCATCCAAACAGAACCATTCGCGAATTTTTTGTTCTTAAAGGTTAAGTGAACAATGAGCCCCATTGTTAATCCTTTATCGGAAATTATTTGTAATTTTCGACAAGTAGAACAATGATTGGAACACGTAGACGGTTGAAATCTTTGTATATATTGCTTCCATATAGTCTAAGAAACATGTACGCAAAGCATCCAAACAGTACCATTCGCCAATTTTTTGTTCTTCAAGTTTAAGTGAACAATGAGCCCCAATGGTTAATCCTTTATCGGAAATTATTTGTAACTTTCGACAAGTAGAACAATGAATGGAAGAGGTAGACGGTTGATATCATTGTATATATTGCTTCTATATAGTCTAAGAAACATATCTGCATATCATCCAAACAGTACAATTCGCCAATTATTTGATCTTCAAGTTTAAGTGAACTACGAGCCCCATTGTTAATATTTTAACGGAAATTATTTGTAACTTGCGACATGTAGAACAATGATTGGAACACGTAGACGGTTGAAATCTTTGTATATATTGCTTCCATATAGTCTAAAAAACATGTACGCAAAGCATCCAAACAGTACCATTCGCCAATTTTTTGTTCTTCAAGTTTAAGTGAACAATGAGCCCCAATGGTTAATCCTTTATCGGAAATTATTTGTAATTTTCGACAAGTAGAACACTGATTGGAACACGTAGACGGTTGAATTCTTTGTATATATTGCTTCCATATAGTCTAAGAAACATGTACGCAAAGCATCCAAACAGTACCATTCGCCAATTTTTTGTTCTTCAAGTTTAAGTGAACAATGAGCCCCAATGGTTAATCCTTTATCGGAAATTATTTGTAATTTTCGACAAGTAGAACAATGATTGGAACACGTAGACGGTTGAAATCTTTGTATATATTGCTTCCATATAGTCTAAGAAACATGTACGCAAAGCATCCAAACAGTACCATTCGCCAATTTTTTGTTCTTCAAGTTTAAGTGAACAACGAGCCCCATTGTTAATCCTTTAAAGGAAATTATTTGTAAATTTCGACAAGTAGAACAATGATTGGAACACGTAGACGGTTGAAATCTTTGTATATATTGCTTCCATCTAGTGTAAGAAACAAATATGCAAAGCATCCAAACAGTACAATTCGCCAATTTATTGTTCTTCAAGTTTAAGTGAACAACGAGCCCCATTGTTAATCCTTTAAAGGAAATTATTTGTAAATTTCGACAAGTAGAACAATGATTGGAACACGTAGACGGTTGAAATCTTTGTATATATTGCTTCCATATAGTCTAAGAAACATGTACGCAAAGCATCCAAACAGTACCATTCGCCAATTTTTTGTTCTTCAAGTTTAAGTGAACAATGAGCCCCAATGGTTAATCCTTTATCGGAAATTATTTGTAATTTTCGACAAGTAGAACAATGATTGGAACACGTAGACGGTTGAAATCTTTGTATATATTGCTTCCATATAGTCTAAGAAACATGTACGCAAAGCATCCAAACAGTACCATTCGCCAATTTTTTGTTCTTCAAGTTTAAGTGAACAATGAGCCCCAATGGTTAATCCTTTATCGGAAATTATTTGTAATTTTCGACAAGTAGAACAATGAATGGAACATGTAAACGGTTGAAATCTTTGGATATATTGCTTCTATATAACCTAAGAAACATATATGCAAAGCATCCAAACAGTACCATTCGCCAATTTTTTGTTCTTCAAGTTTAAGTGAACAATGAGCCCCAATGGTTAATCCTTTATCGGAAATTATTTGTAACTTTCGACAAGTAGAACAATGAATGGAACAGGTAGGCGGTTGAAATATTTGTATATATTGCTTCCGTATAGTCTAAGAAACATATATGCAAAGCATCCAAACAGTACCATTCGCCAATTTTTTGTTCTTCAAGGTTAAGTGAACAATGAGCCCGATTGTTAATCCTTTATCGGAAATTATTTCTAACTTTCGACAAGTAGAACAATGAATGGAACACGTAGACGGTTGAAATCTTTGTATATATTGCTTCCATATAGTCTAAGAAACATGTACGCAAAGCATCCAAACAGTACCATTCGCCAATTTTTTGTTCTTCAAGTTTAAGTGAACAATGAGCCCCAATGGTTAATCCTTTATCGGAAATTATTTGTAATTTTCGACAAGTAGAACAATGAATGGAACACGTAGACGGTTGAAATCTTTGTATATATTGCTTCTATATAGACTAAGAAACATATATGCAAAGCATCCAAATAGTACAATTCACCAATTTATTGTTCTTCAAGTTTAAGTGAACAACGAGCCCCATTGTTAATCCTTTAAAGGAAATTATTTGTAAATTTCGACAAGTAGAACAATGATTGGAACACGTAGACGGTTGAAATCTTTGTATATATTGCTTCCATATAGTCTAAGAAACATGTACGCAAAGCATCCAAACAGTACCATTCGCCAATTTTTTGTTCTTCAAGTTTAAGTGAACAATGAGCCCCAATGGTTAATCCTTTATCGGAAATTATTTGTAATTTTCGACAAGTAGAACAATGAATGGAACAGGTAGACGGTTGAAAACTTTGTATATATTGCTTCTATATAGTCTAAGAAACATGTACGCAAAGCATCCAAACAGTACCATTCGCCAATTTTTTGTTCCTCAAGTTTAAGTGAACAATGAGCCCAATTGTTAATCCTTTATCGGAAATTATTTGTAACTTTCGACAAGTAGAACAATGAATGGAACAGGTAGACGGTTGAAATCATTATATATATTGCTTCTATATAGTCTAAGAAACATATATGCATAGCATCCACACAGTACAATTCGCCAATTTATTGTTCTTCAAGTTTAAGTGAACAACGAGCCCCATTGTTAATCCTTTAAAGGAAATTATTTGTAAATTTCGACAAGCAGAACAATGATTGGAACACGTAGACGGTTGAAATATTATTATATATTGCTTCCATATAGTCTAAGAAACATATATGCAAAGCATCCAAACAGTACCATTCGCCAATTTATTGTTCTTCAAGTTTAAGCGAACAACGAGCCCCATTGTTAATCCTTTAAAGGAAATTATTTGTAAATTTCGACAAGTAGAACAATGATTGGAACACGTAGACGGTTGTAATCTTTGTATATATTGCTTCCGTATAGTCTAAGAAACATATATGCAAAGCATCCAAACAGTACCATTCGCCAATTTTTTGTTCTTCAAGGTTAAGTGAACAATGAGCCCGATTGTTAATACTTTATCCGAAATTATTTGTAAATTTCGACAAGTAGAACAATGATTGGAACACGTGGACGGTTGAAATCTTTGTATATATTGCTTCCATATAGTCTAAGAAACATATATGCAAAGCATCCAAACAGTACAATTTGCCAATTTTTTGTTCTTCAAGTTTAAGTGAACAATGAGCCCCAATGGTTAATCCTTTATCGGAAATTATTTGTAACTTTCGACAAGTAGAACAATGAATGGAACAGGTAGACGGTTGAAATATTTGTATATATTGCTTCCGTATAGTCTAAGAAACATATTTGCAAAGCATCCAAACAGTACCATTCGCCAATTTTTTGTTCTTCAAGGTTAAGTGAAAAATGAGCCCCATTGTTAATCCTTTATCGGAAATTATTTGTAACTTTCGACAAGTAGAACAATGAATGGAACAGGAAGACGGTTGAAAACTTTGTATATATTGCTTCTATATAGTCTAAGAAACATGTACGCAAAGCATCCAAACAGTACCATTCGCCAATTTTTTGTTCCTCAAGTTTAAGTGAACAATGAGCCCAATTGTTAATCCTTTATCGGAAATTATTTGTAACTTTCGACAAGTAGAACAATGAATGGAACAGGTAGACGGTTGAAATCTTTGTAAATATTGCTTCTATATAGTCTAAGAAACATATATGCAAAGCATCCAAACAGTACAATTCGCCAATTTTTTGTTCTTCAAGTTTAAGTGAACAATGAGCCCCAATGGTTAATCCTTTATCGGAAATTATTTGTAACTTTCGACAAGTAGAACAATGAATGGAACAGGTAGACGGTTGATATCATTGTATATATTGCTTCTATATAGTCTAAGAAACATATCTGCATATCATCCAAACAGTACAATTCGCCAATTATTTGATCTTCAAGTTTAAGTGAACTACGAGCCCCATTGTTAATACTTTAACGGAAATTATTTGTAACTTTCGACAAGTAGAACAATGAATGGAACAGGTAGACGGTTGATATCATTGTATATATTGCTTCTATATAGTCTAAGAAACATATCTGCATATCATCCAAACAGTACCATTCGCCAATTTTTTGTTCTTCAAGGTTAAGTGAACAATGAGCCCGATTGTTAATACTTTATCCGAAATTATTTGTAAATTTCGACAAGTAGAACAATGATTGGAACACGTGGACGGTTGAAATCTTTGTATATATTGCTTCCATATAGTCTAAGAAACATATATGCAAAGCATCCAAACAGTACAATTTGCCAATTTTTTGTTCTTCAAGTTTAAGTGAACAATGAGCCCCAATGGTTAATCCTTTATCGGAAATTATTTGTAACTTTCGACAAGTAGAACAATGAATGGAACAGGTAGACGGTTGAAATATTTGTATATATTGCTTCCGTATAGTCTAAGAAACATATTTGCAAAGCATCCAAACAGTACCATTCGCCAATTTTTTGTTCTTCAAGGTTAAGTGAAAAATGAGCCCCATTGTTAATCCTTTATCGGAAATTATTTGTAACTTTCGACAAGTAGAACAATGAATGGAACAGGAAGACGGTTGAAAACTTTGTATATATTGCTTCTATATAGTCTAAGAAACATGTACGCAAAGCATCCAAACAGTACCATTCGCCAATTTTTTGTTCCTCAAGTTTAAGTGAACAATGAGCCCAATTGTTAATCCTTTATCGGAAATTATTTGTAACTTTCGACAAGTAGAACAATGAATGGAACAGGTAGACGGTTGAAATCTTTGTAAATATTGCTTCTATATAGTCTAAGAAACATATATGCAAAGCATCCAAACAGTACAATTCGCCAATTTTTTGTTCTTCAAGTTTAAGTGAACAATGAGCCCCAATGGTTAATCCTTTATCGGAAATTATTTGTAACTTTCGACAAGTAGAACAATGAATGGAACAGGTAGACGGTTGATATCATTGTATATATTGCTTCTATATAGTCTAAGAAACATATCTGCATATCATCCAAACAGTACAATTCGCCAATTATTTGATCTTCAAGTTTAAGTGAACTACGAGCCCCATTGTTAATACTTTAACGGAAATTATTTGTAACTTGCGACAAATAGAACAATGAATGGAACAGGTAGACGGTTGAAATCTTTGGATATATTGCTTCTATATAACCTAAGAAACATATATGCAAAGCATCCAAACAGTACCATTCGCCAATTTTTTGTTCTTCAAGTTTAAGTGAACAATGAGCCCCAATGGTTAATCCTTTATCGGAAATTATTTGTAATTTTCGACAAGTAGAACACTGATTGGAACACGTAGACGGTTGAATTCTTTGTATATATTGCTTCCATATAGTCTAAGAAACATGTACGCAAAGCATCCAAACAGTACCATTCGCCAATTTTTTGTTCTTCAAGTTTAAGTGAACAATGAGCCCCAATGGTTAATCCTTTATCGGAAATTATTTGTAATTTTCGACAAGTAGAACAATGAATGGAACATGTAAACGGTTGAAATCTTTGGATATATTGCTTCTATATAACCTAAGAAACATATATGCAAAGCATCCAAACAGTACCATTCGCCAATTTTTTGTTCTTCAAGTTTAAGTGAACAATGAGCCCCAATGGTTAATCCTTTATCGGAAATTATTTGTAATTTTCGACAAGTAGAACACTGATTGGAACACGTAGACGGTTGAAATCTTTGTATATATTGCTTCCATATAGTCTAAGAAACATGTACGCAAAGCATCCAAACAGTACCATTCGCCAATTTTTTGTTCTTCAAGTTTAAGTGAACAATGAGCCCCAATGGTTAATCCTTTATCGGAAATTATTTGTAATTTTCGACAAGTAGAACAATGAATGGAACATGTAAACGGTTGAAATCTTTGGATATATTGCTTCTATATAACCTAAGAAACATATATGCAAAGCATCCAAACAGTACCATTCGCCAATTTTTTGTTCTTCAAGTTTAAGTGAACAATGAGCCCCAATGGTTAATCCTTTATCGGAAATTATTTGTAACTTCCGACAAGTAGAACAATGAATGGAACAGGTAGACGGTTGAAATATTTATATATATTGCTTCCGTATAGTCTAAGAAACATATATGCAAAGCATCCAAACAGTACCATTCGCCAATTTTTTGTTCTTCAAGGTTAAGTGAACAATGAGCCCGATTGTTAATCCTTTATCGGAAATTATTTCTAACTTTCGACAAGTAGAACAATGAATGGAACACGTAGACGGTTGAAATCTTTGTATATATTGCTTCCATATAGTCTAAGAAACATGTATGCAAAGCATCCAAACAGTACCATTCGCCAATTTTTTGTTCTTCAAGTTTAAGTGAACAATGAGCCCCAATGGTTAATCCTTTATCGGAAATTATTTGTAATTTTCGACAAGTAGAACAATGAATGGAACACGTAGACGGTTGAAATCTTTGTATGTATTGCTTCTATATAGACTAAGAAACATATATGCAAAGCATCCAAATAGTACAATTCGCCAATTTATTGTTCTTCAAGTTTAAGTGAACAACGAGCCCCATTGTTAATCCTTTAAAGGAAATTATTTGTAAATTTCGACAAGTAGAACAATGATCGGAACACGTAGACGGTTGAAATCTTTGTATATATTGCTTCCATATAGTCTAAGAAACATGTACGCAAAGCATCCAAACAGTACCATTCGCTAATTTTTTGTTCTTCAAGTTTAAGTGAACAATGAGCCCCAATGGTTAATCCTTTATCGGAAATTATTTGTAATTTTCGACAAGTAGAACAATGAATGGAACATGTAAACGGTTGAAATCTTTGGATATATTGCTTCTATATAACCTAAGAAACATATATGCAAAGCATCCAAACAGTACCATTCGCCAATTTTTTGTTCTTCAAGGTTAAGTGAACAATGAGCCACATTGTTAATCCTTTATCGGAAACTATTTGTAACTTTCTACAAGTAGAACAATAATTGGAACACGTAGACGGTTGAAATCTTTGTATATATTGCTTCTATATAGACTAAGAAACATATATGCAAAGCATCCAAACAGTACCATTCGCCAATTATTTGTTCTTCAAGTTTAAGTGAACAACGAGCCCCATTGATAATCATGAAACGGAAATTATTTGTAACTTTCGACATGTAGAACAATGAATGGAACAGGTAGACGGTTGAAATCATTATATATATTGCTTCTATATAGCCTAAGAAACATATATGCATAGCATCCACACAGTACAATTCGCCAATTTATTGTTCTTCAAGTTTAAGTGAACAACGAGCCCCATTGTTAATCCTTTAAAGGAAATTATTTGTAAATTTCGACAAGTAGAACAATGATTGGAACACGTAGACGGTTGAAATCTTTGTATATATTGCTTCCATATAGTCTAAGAAACATGTACGCAAAGCATCCAAACAGTACCATTCGCCAATTTTTTGTTCTTCAAGTTTAAGTGAACAATGAGCCCCAATGGTTAATCCTATATCGGAAATTATTTGTAATTTTCGACAAGTAGAACAATGAATGGAACATGTAAACGGTTGAAATCTTTGGATATATTGCTTCTATATAACCTAAGAAACATATATGCAAAGCATCCAAACAGTACCATTCGCCAATTTTTTGTTCTTCAAGGTTAAGTGAACAATGAGCCACATTGTTAATCCTTTATCGGAAACTATTTGTAACTTTCTACAAGTAGAACAATAATTGGAACACGTAGACGGTTGAAATCTTTGTATATATTGCTTCTATATAGACTAAGAAACATATATGCAAAGCATCCAAACAGTACCATTCGCCAATTTTTTTTCTTCAAGTTTAAGTGAACAATGAGCCCCAATGGTTAATCCTTTATCGGAAATTATTTGTAATTTTCGACAAGTGGAACAATGAATGGAACATGTAAACGGTTGAAATCTTTGGATATATTGCTTCTATATAACCTAAGAAACATATATGCAAAGCATCCAAACA
The DNA here is from genome assembly GCA_963989415.1 of Cerceris ruficornis. Taxonomy (NCBI): domain Eukaryota; kingdom Metazoa; phylum Arthropoda; class Insecta; order Hymenoptera; family Crabronidae; genus Cerceris; species Cerceris ruficornis. The sequence continues at coordinate 501,479 of CAXDIW010000469.1, read as the reverse complement.
GTACCATTCGCCAATTTTTTGTTCTTCAAGGTTAAGTGAACAATGAGCCACATTGTTAATCCTTTAACGGAAACTATTTTTAACTTTCTACAAGTAGAACAATAATTGGAACACGTAGACGGTTGAAATCTTTGTATATATTGCTTCTATATAGACTAAGAAACATATATGCAAAGCATCCAAACAGTACCATTCGCCAATTTTTTGTTCTTCAAGTTTAAGTGAACAACGAGCCCCATTGATAATCATGAAACGGAAATTATTTGTAACTTTCGACATGTAGAACAATGAATGGAACAGGTAGACGGTTGAAATCATTATATATATTGCTTCTATATAGTCTAAGAAACATATATGCATAGCATCCACACAGTACATTTCGCCAATTTATTGTTCTTCAAGTTTAAGTGAACAACGAGCCCCATTGTTAATCCTTTAAAGGAAATTATTTGTAAATTTCGACAAGCAGAACAATGATTGGAACACGTAGACGGTTGAAATATTATTATATATTGCTTCCATATAGTCTAAGAAACATATATGCAAAGCATCCAAACAGTACCATTCGCCAATTTTTTGTTCTTCAAGGTTAAGTGAACAATGAGCCCGATTGTTAATCCTTTAAAGGAAATTATTTGTAAATTTCGACAAGTAGAACAATGATTGGAACACGTAGACGGTTGAAATCTTTGTATATATTGCTTCCATATAGTCTAAGAAACATGTACGCAAAGCATCCAAACAGTACCATTCGCCAATTTTTTGTTCTTCAAGTTTAAGTGAACAATGAGCCCCAATGGTTAATCCTTTATCGGAAATTATTTGTAATTTTCGACAAGTAGAACAATGAATGGAACACGTAGACGGTTGAAATCTTTGTATATATTGCTTCTATATAGACTAAGAAACATATATGCAAAGCATCCAAATAGTACAATTCGCCAATTTATTGTTCTTCAAGTTTAAGTGAACAACGAGCCCCATTGTTAATCCTTTAAAGGAAATTATTTGTAACTTTCTACAAGTAGAACAATGATTGGGACACGTAGACGGTTGAAATCTTTGTAAATATTGCTTCTATATAAACTAAGAAACATATATGCAAAGCATCCAAACAGTACCATTCGCCAATTTTTTGTTCTTCAAGTTTAAGTGAACAATGAGCCCCAATGGTTAATCCTTTATCGGAAATTATTTGTAACTTTCGACAAGTAGAACAATGAATGGAACAGGTAGACGGTTGAAATATTTGTATATATTGCTTCCGTATAGTCTAAGAAACATATATGCAAAGCATCCAAACAGTACCATTCGCCAATTTTTTGTTCTTCAAGGTTAAGTGAAAAATGAGCCCCATTGTTAATCCTTTATCGGAAATTATTTGTAACTTTCGACAAGTAGAACAATGAATGGAACAGGTAGACGGTTGAAAACTTTGTATATATTGCTTCTATATAGTCTAAGAAACATGTACGCAAAGCATCCAAACAGTACCATTCGCCAATTTTTTGTTCCTCAAGTTTAAGTGAACAATGAGCCCAATTGTTAATCCTTTATCGGAAATTATTTGTAACTTTCGACAAGTAGAACAATGAATGGAACAGGTAGACGGTTGAAATCATTATATATATTGCTTCTATATAGTCTAAGAAACATATATGCATAGCATCCACACAGTACAATTCGCCAATTTATTGTTCTTCAAGTTTAAGTGAACAACGAGCCCCATTGTTAATCCTTTAAAGGAAATTATTTGTAAATTTCGACAAGCAGAACAATGATTGGAACACGTAGACGGTTGAAATATTATTATATATTGCTTCCATATAGTCTAAGAAACATATATGCAAAGCATCCAAACAGTACCATTCGCCAATTTATTGTTCTTCAAGTTTAAGTGAACAACGAGCCCCATTGTTAATCCTTTAAAGGAAATTATTTGTAAATTTCGACAAGTAGAACAATGATTGGAACACGTAGACGGTTGTAATCTTTGTATATATTGCTTCCGTATAGTCTAAGAAACATATATGCAAAGCATCCAAACAGTACAATTCGCCAATTTTTTGTTCTTCAAGTTTAAGTGAACAATGAGCCCCAATGGTTAATCCTTTATCGGAAATTATTTGTAACTTTCGACAAGTAGAACAATGAATGGAACAGGTAGACGGTTGAAATATTTGTATATATTGCTTCCGTATAGTCTAAGAAACATATTTGCAAAGCATCCAAACAGTACCATTCGCCAATTTTTTGTTCTTCAAGGTTAAGTGAAAAATGAGCCCCATTGTTAATCCTTTATCGGAAATTATTTGTAACTTTCGACAAGTAGAACAATGAATGGAACAGGTAGACGGTTGAAAACTTTGTATATATTGCTTCTATATAGTCTAAGAAACATGTACGCAAAGCATCCAAACAGTACCATTCGCCAATTTTTTGTTCCTCAAGTTTAAGTGAACAATGAGCCCAATTGTTAATCCTTTATCGGAAATTATTTGTAACTTTCGACAAGTAGAACAATGAATGGAACAGGTAGACGGTTGAAATCTTTGTAAATATTGCTTCTATATAGTCTAAGAAACATATATGCAAAGCATCCAAACAGTACAATTCGCCAATTTTTTGTTCTTCAAGTTTAAGTGAACAATGAGCCCCAATGGTTAATCCTTTATCGGAAATTATTTGTAACTTTCGACAAGTAGAACAATGAATGGAACAGGTAGACGGTTGAAATCATTATATATATTGCTTCTATATAGTCTAAGAAACATATATGCATAGCATCCACACAGTACAATTCGCCAATTTATTGTTCTTCAAGTTTAAGTGAACAACGAGCCCCATTGTTAATCCTTTAAAGGAAATTATTTGTAAATTTCGACAAGCAGAACAATGATTGGAACACGTAGACGGTTGAAATATTATTATATATTGCTTCCATATAGTCTAAGAAACATATATGCAAAGCATCCAAACAGTACCATTCGCCAATTTATTGTTCTTCAAGTTTAAGTGAACAACGAGCCCCATTGTTAATCCTTTAAAGGAAATTATTTGTAAATTTCGACAAGTAGAACAATGATTGGAACACGTAGACGGTTGTAATCTTTGTATATATTGCTTCCGTATAGTCTAAGAAACATATATGCAAAGCATCCAAACAGTACCATTCGCCAATTTTTTGTTCTTCAAGGTTAAGTGAACAATGAGCCCGATTGTTAATACTTTATCCGAAATTATTTGTAAATTTCGACAAGTAGAACAATGATTGGAACACGTGGACGGTTGAAATCTTTGTATATATTGCTTCCATATAGTCTAAGAAACATATATGCAAAGCATCCAAACAGTACAATTCGCCAATTTTTTGTTCTTCAAGTTTAAGTGAACAATGAGCCCCAATGGTTAATCCTTTATCGGAAATTATTTGTAACTTTCGACAAGTAGAACAATGAATGGAACAGGTAGACGGTTGAAATATTTGTATATATTGCTTCCGTATAGTCTAAGAAACATATTTGCAAAGCATCCAAACAGTACCATTCGCCAATTTTTTGTTCTTCAAGGTTAAGTGAAAAATGAGCCCCATTGTTAATCCTTTATCGGAAATTATTTGTAACTTTCGACAAGTAGAACAATGAATGGAACAGGTAGACGGTTGAAAACTTTGTATATATTGCTTCTATATAGTCTAAGAAACATGTACGCAAAGCATCCAAACAGTACCATTCGCCAATTTTTTGTTCCTCAAGTTTAAGTGAACAATGAGCCCAATTGTTAATCCTTTATCGGAAATTATTTGTAACTTTCGACAAGTAGAACAATGAATGGAACAGGTAGACGGTTGAAATCTTTGTAAATATTGCTTCTATATAGTCTAAGAAACATATATGCAAAGCATCCAAACAGTACAATTCGCCAATTTTTTGTTCTTCAAGTTTAAGTGAACAATGAGCCCCAATGGTTAATCCTTTATCGGAAATTATTTGTAACTTTCGACAAGTAGAACAATGAATGGAACAGGTAGACGGTTGATATCATTGTATATATTGCTTCTATATAGTCTAAGAAACATATCTGCATATCATCCAAACAGTACAATTCGCCAATTATTTGATCTTCAAGTTTAAGTGAACTACGAGCCCCATTGTTAATACTTTAACGGAAATTATTTGTAACTTGCGACAAATAGTACAATGAATGGAACAGGTACACGGTTGAAATCAATGAATATATTGCTTCTATATAGTCTAAGAAATATATATGCAAAGCATCCAAAGAGTACCATTCGCCAATTTTTTGTTCTTCAAGTTTAAGTGAACAACGAGCCCCATCGTTAATCCTTTAAAGGAAATTATTTGTAAATTTCGACAAGTAGAACAATGAATGTAACAGGTAGACGGTTGAAATCATTGTATATATTGCTTCTATATAGTCTTAGAAACATATATGCAAAGCATCCAAACAGTACCATTCGCCAATTTTTTTTTCTTCAAGTTTAAGTGAACAATGAGCCCCATTGTTAATACTTTATCGGAAATTATTTGTAATTTTCGACAAGTAGAACAATGATTGGAACACGTAGACGGTTGAAATCTTTGTATATATTGCTTCCATATAGTCTAAGAAACATGTACGCAAAGCATCCAAACAGTACCATTCGCCAATTTTTTGTTCTTCAAGTTTAAGTGAACAATGAGCCCCAATGGTTAATCCTTTATCGGAAATTATTTGTAACTTTCGACAAGTAGAACAATGAATGGAACAGGTAGACGGTTGATATCATTGTATATATTGCTTCTATATAGTCTAAGAAACATATCTGCATATCATCCAAACAGTACAATTCGCCAATTATTTGATCTTCAAGTTTAAGTGAACTACGAGCCCCATTGTTAATACTTTAACGGAAATTATTTGTAACTTGCGACATGTAGAACAATGATTGGAACACGTAGACGGTTGAAATCTTTGTATATATTGCTTCCATATAGTCTAAGAAACATGTACGCAAAGCATCCAAACAGTACCATTCGCCAATTTTTTGTTCTTCAAGTTTAAGTGAACAATGAGCCCCAATGGTTAATCCTTTATCGGAAATTATTTGTAACTTTCGACAAGTAGAACAATGAATGGAACAGGTAGACGGTTGAAATCTTCGTATATATTGCTTCCATATAGTCTAAGAAACATGTACGCAAAGCATCCAAACAGTACCATTCGCCAATTTTTTGTTCTTCAAGTTTAAGTGAACAATGAGCCCGATTGTTAATCCTTTATCGGAAATTATTTGTAATTTTCGACAAGTAGAACAATGATTGGAACACGTAGACGGTTGAAATCTTTGTATATATTGCTTCCATATAGTCTAAGAAACATGTACGCAAAGCATCCAAACAGTACCATTTGCCAATTTTTTGTTCTTCAAGTTTAAGTGAACAATGTGCCCCAATGGTTAATCCTTTATCGGAAATTATTTGTAATTTTCGACAAGTAGAACAATGAATGGAACATGTAAACGGTTGAAATCTTTGTATATATTGCTTCCATATAGTCTAAGAAACATATATGCAAAGCATCCAAACAGTACCATTCGCCAATTTATTGTTCTTCAAGTTTAAGTGAACAACGAGCCCCATTGTTAATCCTTTAAAGGAAATTATTTGTAAATTTCGACAAGTAGAACAATGATTGGAACACGTAGACGGTTGAAATCTTTGTATATATTGCTTCCATCTAGTGTAAGAAACATATATGCAAAGCATCCAAACAGTACCATTCGCCAATTTTTTTTTCTTCAAGTTTAAGTGAACAATGAGCCCCATTGTTAATCCTTTAAAGGAAATTATTTGTAATTTTCGACAAGTAGAACAATGATTGGAACACGTAGACGGTTGAAATCTTTGTATATATTGCTTCCATATAGTCTAAGAAACATGTACGCAAAGCATCCAAACAGTACCATTCGCCAATTTTTTGTTCTTCAAGTTTAAGTGAACAATGAGCCCCAATGGTTAATCCTTTATCGGAAATTATTTGTAACTTTCGACAAGTAGAACAATGAATGGAACAGGTAGACGGTTGAAATCTTCGTATATATTGCTTCCATATAGTCTAAGAAACATGTACGCAAAGCATCCAAACAGTACCATTCGCCAATTTTTTGTTCTTCAAGTTTAAGTGAACAATGAGCCCGATTGATAATCCTTTATCGGAAATTATTTGTAATTTTCGACAAGTAGAACAATGATTGGAACACGTAGACGGTTGAAATCTTTGTATATATTGCTTCCATATAGTCTAAGAAACATGTACGCAAAGCATCCAAACAGTACCATTCGCCAATTTTTTGTTCTTCAAGTTTAAGTGAACAATGAGCCCCAATGGTTAATCCTTTATCGGAAATTATTTGTAATTTTCGACAAGTAGAACAATGAATGGAACATGTAAACGGTTGAAATCTTTGTATATATTGCTTCCATATAGTCTAAGAAACATATATGCAAAGCATCCAAACAGTACAATTCGCCAATTTTTTGTTCTTCAAGTTTAAGTGAACAATGAGCCCCAATGGTTAATCCTTTATCGGAAATTATTTGTAACTTTCGACAAGTAGAACAATGAATGTAACAGGTAGACGGTTGAAATCTTTGTATATATTGCTTCTATATAGTCTGAGAAACATATATGCAAAGCATCCAAACAGTACCATTCGCCAATTTATTGTTCTTCAAGTTTAAGTGAACAACGAGCCCCATTGTTAATCCTTTAAAGGAAATTATTTGTAAATTTCGACAAGTAGAACAATGATTGGAACACGTAGACGGTTGAAATCTTTGGATATATTGCTTCCATCTAGTGTAAGAAACAAATATGCAAAGCATCCAAACAGTACAATTCGCCAATTTATTGTTCTTCAAGTTTAAGTGAACAACGAGCCCCATTGTTAATCCTTTAAAGGAAATTATTTGTAAATTTCGACAAGTAGAACAATGATTGGAACACGTAGACGGTTGAAATCTTTGTATATATTGCTTCCATCTAGTGTAAGAAACAAATATGCAAAGCATCCAAACAGTACAATTCGCCAATTTATTGTTCTTCAAGTTTAAGTGAACAACGAGCCCCATTGTTAATCCTTTAAAGGAAATTATTTGTAAATTTCGACAAGCAGAACAATGATTGGAACACGTAGACGGTTGAAATCTTTGTATATATTGCTTCCATATAGTCTAAGAAACATGTACGCAAAGCATCCAAACAGTACCATTCGCCAATTTTTTGTTCTTCAAGTTTAAGTGAACAATGAGCCCCAATGGTTAATCCTTTATCGGAAATTATTTGTAATTTTCGACAAGCAGAACAATGAATGGAACAGGTAGATGGTTGAAATCTTTGTATATATTGCTTCTATATAACCTAAGAAACATATATGCAAAGCATCCAAATAGTACAATTCGCCAATTTATTGTTCTTCAAGTTTAAGTGAACAACGAGCCCCATTGTTAATCCTTTAAAGGAAATTATTTGTAACTTTCTACAAGTAAAACAATGATTGGGACACGTAGACGGTTGAAATCTTTGTAAATATTGCTTCTATATAACCTAAGAAACATATATGCAAAGCATCCAAACAGTACCATTCGCCAATTTTTTGTTCTTCAAGTTTAAGTGAACAATGAGCCCCAATGGTTAATCCTTTATCGGAAATTATTTGTAACTTTCGACAAGTAGAACAATGAATGGAACAGGTAGACGGTTGAAATCTTTGTATATATTGTTTCTATATAGTCTGAGAAACATATATGCAAAGCATCCAAACAGTACCATTCGCCAATTTATTGTTCATCAAGTTTAAGTGAACAACGAGCCCCATTGTTAATCCTTTAAAGGAAATTATTTGTAAATTTCGACAAGTAGAACAATGATTGGAACACGTAGACGGTTGAAATCTTTGTATATATTGCTTCCATATAGTCTAAGAAACATGTACGCAAAGCATCCAAACAGTACCATTCGCCAATTTTTTGTTCTTCAAGTTTAAGAGAACAACGAGCCCCATTGTTAATCCTTTAAAGGAAATTATTTGTAAATTTCGACAAGTAGAACAATGATTGGAACACGTAGACGGTTGAAATCTTTGTATATATTGCTTCCATATAGTCTAAGAAACATGTACGCAAAGCATCCAAACAGTACCATTCGCCAATTTTTTGTTCTTCAAGTTTAAGTGAACAATGAGCCCCAATGGTTAATCCTTTATCGGAAATTATTTGTAATTTTCGACAAGTAGAACAATGAATGGAACATGTAAACGGTTGAAATCTTTGGATATATTGCTTCTATATAACCTAAGAAACATATATGCAAAGCATCCAAACAGTACCATTCGCCAATTTTTTGTTCTTCAAGGTTAAGTGAACAATGAGCCACATTGTTAATCCTTTATCGGAAACTATTTGTAACTTTCTACAAGTAGAACAATAATTGGAACACGTAGACGGTTGAAATCTTTGTATATATTGCTTCTATATAGACTAAGAAACATATATGCAAAGCATCCAAACAGTACCATTCGCCAATTTTTTGTTCTTCAAGTTTAAGTGAACAACGAGCCCCATTGATAATCATGAAACGGAAATTATTTGTAACTTTCGACATGTAGAACAATGAATGGAACAGGTAGACTGTTGAAATCATTATATATATTGCTTCTATATAGTCTAAGAAACATATATGCATAGCATCCACACAGTACAATTCGCCAATTTATTGTTCTTCAAGTTTAAGTGAACAACGAGCCCCATTGTTAATCCTTTAAAGGAAATTATTTGTAAATTTCGACAAGTAGAACAATGATTGGAACACGTAGACGGTTGAAATCTTTGTATATATTGCTTCCATCTAGTGTAAGAAACAAATATGCAAAGCATCCAAACAGTACAATTCGCCAATTTATTGTTCTTCAAGTTTAAGTGAACAACGAGCCCCATTGTTAATCCAATAAAGGAAATTATTTGTAAATTTCGACAAGTAGAACAATGATTGGAACACGTAGACGGTTGAAATCTTTGTATATATTGCTTCCATATAGTCTAAGAAACATGTACGCAAAGCATCCAAACAGTACCATTCGCCAATTTTTTGTTCTTCAAGTTTAAGTGAACAATGAGCCCCAATGGTTAATCCTTTATCGGAAATTATTTGTAATTTTCGACAAGTAGAACAATGATTGGAACATGTAGACGGTTGAAATCTTTGTATATATTGCTTCCATATAGTCTAAGAAACATGTACGCAAAGCATCCAAACAGTACCATTCGCCAATTTTTTGTTCTTCAAGTTTAAGTGAACAATGAGCCCCAATGGTTAATCCTTTATCGGAAATTATTTGTAATTTTCGACAAGTAGAACAATGAATGGAACATGTAAACGGTTGAAATCTTTGGATATATTGCTTCTATATAACCTAAGAAACATATATGCAAAGCATCCAAACAGTACCATTCGCCAATTTTTTGTTCTTCAAGTTTAAGTGAACAATGAGCCACAATGGTTAATCCTTTATCGGAAATTATTTGTAACTTTCGACAAGTAGAACAATGAATGGAACAGGTAGACGGTTGAAATATTTGTATATATTGCTTCCGTATAGTCTAAGAAACATATATGCAAAGCATCCAAACAGTACCATTCGCCAATTTTTTGTTCTTCAAGGTTAAGTGAACAATGAGCCCGATTGTTAATCCTTTATCGGAAATTATTTCTAACTTTCGACAAGTAGAACAATGAATGGAACACGTAGACGGTTGAAATCTTTGTATATATTGCTTCCATATAGTCTAAGAAACATGTACGCAAAGCATCCAAACAGTACCATTCGCCAATTTTTTGTTCTTCAAGGTTAAGTGAACAATGAGCCCGATTGTTAATCCTTTATCGGAAATTATTTCTAACTTTCGACAAGTAGAACAATGAATGGAACACGTAGACGGTTGAAATCTTTGTATATATTGCTTCCATATAGTCTAAGAAACATGTACGCAAAGCATCCAAACAGTACCATTCGCCAATTTTTTGTTCTTCAAGTTTAAGTGAACAATGAGCCCCAATGGTTAATCCTTTATCGGAAATTATTTGTAATTTTCGACAAGTAGAACAATGAATGGAACACGTAGACGGTTGAAATCTTTGTATATATTGCTTCTATATAGACTAAGAAACATATATGCAAAGCATCCAAATAGTACAATTCGCCAATTTATTGTTCTTCAAGTTTAAGTGAACAACGAGCCCCATTGTTAATCCTTTAAAGGAAATTATTTGTAAATTTCGACAAGTAGAACAATGATTGGAACACGTAGACGGTTGAAATCTTTGTATATATTGCTTCCATATAGTCTAAGAAACATGTACGCAAAGCAACCAAACAGTACCATTCGCTAATTTTTTGTTCTTCAAGTTTAAGTGAACAATGAGCCCCAATGGTTAATCCTTTATCGGAAATTATTTGTAATTTTCGACAAATAGAACAATGAATGGAACACGTAGACGGTTGAAATCTTTGTATATATTGCTTCCATATAGTCTAAGAAACATGTACGCAAAGCATCCAAACAGTACCATTCGCCAATTTTTTGTTCTTCAAGTTTAAGTGAACAATGAGCCCCAATGGTTAATCCTTTATCGGAAATTATTTGTAATTTTCGACAAGTAGAACAATGAATGGAACAGGTAGATGGTTGAAATCTTTGTATATATTGCTTCTATATAACCTAAGAAACATATATGCAAAGCATCCAAATAGTACAATTCGCCAATTTATTGTTCTTCAAGTTTAAGTGAACAACGAGCCCCATTGTTAATCCTTTAAAGGAAATTATTTGTAACTTTCTACAAGTAGAACAATGATTGGGACACGCAGACGGTTGAAATCTTTGTAAATATTGCTTCTATATAGTCTAAGAGACATATATGCAAAGCATCCAAACAGTACAATTCGCCAATTTTTTGTTCTTCAAGTTTAAGTGAACAATGAGCCCCAATGGTTAATCCTTTATCGGAAATTATTTGTAACTTTCGACAAGTAGAACAATGAATGGAACAGGTAGACGGTTGAAATCATTGTATATATTGCTTCTATATAGTCTTAGAAACATATATGCAAAGCATCCAAACAGTACCATTCGCCAATTTTTTGTTCTTCAAGTTTAAGTGAAATATGAGCCCCAATGGTTAATCCTTTATCGGAAATTATTTGTAATTTTCGACAAGTAGAACAATGAATGGAACATGTAAACGGTTGAAATCTTTGGATATATTGCTTCTATATAACCTAAGAAACATATATGCAAAGCATCCAAACAGTACCATTCGCCAATTTTTTGTTCTTCAAGGTTAAGTGAACAATGAGCCACATTGTTAATCCTTTATCGGAAACTATTTGTAACTTTCTACAAGTAGAACAATAATTGGAACACGTAGACGGTTGAAATCTTTGTATATATTGCTTCTATATAGACTAAGAAACATATATGCAAAGCATCCAAACAGTACCATTCGCCAATTTTTTGTTCTTCAAGTTTAAGTGAACAATGAGCCCCAATGGTTAATCCTTTATCGGAAATTATTTGTAATTTTCGACAAGTAGAACAATGAATGGAACATGTAAACGGTTGAAATCTTTGGATATATTGCTTCTATATAACCTAAGAAACATATATGCAAAGCATCCAAACAGTACCATTCGCCAATTTTTTGTTCTTCAAGGTTAAGTGAACAATGAGCCACATTGTTAATCCTTTATCGGAAACTATTTGTAACTTTCTACAAGTAGAACAATAATTGGAACACGTAGACGGTTGAAATCTTTGTATATATTGCTTCTATATAGACTAAGAAACATATATGCAAAGCATCCAAACAGTACCATTCGCCAATTTTTTGTTCTTCAAGTTTAAGTGAACAACGAGCCCCATTGATAATCATGAAACGGAAATTATTTGTAACTTTCGACATGTAGAACAATGAATGGAACAGGTAGAATGTTGAAATCATTATATATATTGCTTCTATATAGTCTAAGAAACATATATGCATAGCATCCACACAGTACAATTCGCCAATTTATTGTTCTTCAAGTTTAAGTGAACAACGAGCCCCATTGTTAATCCTTTAAAGGAAATTATTTGTAAATTTCGACAAGCAGAACAATGATTGGAACACGTAGACGGTTGAAATATTATTATATATTGCTTCCATATAGTCTAAGAAACATATATGCAAAGCATCCAAACAGTACCATTCGCCAATTTATTGTTCTTCAAGTTTAAGTGAACAACGAGCCCCATTGTTAATCCTTTAAAGGAAATTATTTGTAAATTTCGACAAGTAGAACAATGATTGGAACACGTAGACGGTTGAAATCTTTGTATATATTGCTTCCATCTAGTGTAAGAAACAAATATGCAAAGCATCCAAACAGTACAATTCGCCAATTTATTGTTCTTCAAGTTTAAGTGAACAACGAGCCCCATTGTTAATCCTTTAAAGGAAATTATTTGTAAATTTCGACAAGTAGAACAATGATTGGAACACGTAGACGGTTGAAATCTTTGTATATATTGCTTCCATATAGTCTAAGAAACATGTACGCAAAGCATCCAAACAGTACCATTCGCCACTTTTTTGTTCTTCAAGGTTAAGTGAACAATGAGCCACATTGTTAATCCTTCATCGGAAACTATTTGTAACTTTCTACAAGTAGAACAATAATTGGAACACGTAGACGGTTGAAATCTTTGTATATATTGCTTCTATATAGTCTAAGAAACATATATGCAATGCATCCAAACAGTACCATTCGCCACTTTTTTGTTCTTCAAGTTTAAGTGAACAACGAGCCCCATTGTTAATCCTTTAAGGGAAATTATTTGTAAATTTCGACGAGTAGAACAATGATTGGAACACGTAGACGGTTGAAATCTTTGTGTATATTGCTTCCATATAGTCTAAAAAACATGTACGCAAAGCATCCTAACAGTACCATTCGCCAATTTATTGTTCTTCAAGTTTGAGTGAACAACGAGCCCCATTGTTAATCCTTTAAAGGAAATTATTTGTAAATTTCGACAAGCAGAACAATGATTGGAACACGTAGACGGTTGAAATATTATTATATATTGCTTCCATATAGTCTAAGAAACATATATGCAAAGCATCCAAACAGTACCATTCGCCAATTTATTGTTCTTCTAGTTTAAGTGAACAACGACCCCCATTGTTAATCCTTTAAAGGAAATTATTTGTAAATTTCGACAAGTAGAACAATGATTGGAACACGTAGACGGTTGTAATCTTTGTATATATTGCTTCCGTATAGTCTAAGAAACATATATGCAAAGCATCCAAACAGTACCATTCGCCAATTTTTTGTTCTTCAAGGTTAAGTGAACAATGAGCCCGATTGTTAATCCTTTAAAGGAAATTATTTGTAAATTTCGACAAGTAGAACAATGATTGGAACACGTAGACGGTTGAAATCTTTGTATATATTGCTTCCATATAGTCTAAGAAACATGTACGCAAAGCATCCAAACAGTACCATTCGCCAATTTTTTGTTCTTCAAGTTTAAGTGAACAATGAGCCCCAATGGTTAATCCTTTATCGGAAATTATTTGTAATTTTCGACAAGTAGAACAATGAATGGAACATGTAAACGGTTGAAATCTTTGGATATATTGCTTCTATATAACCTAAGAAACATATATGCAAAGCATCCAAACAGTACCATTCGCCAATTTTTTGTTCTTCAAGGTTAAGTGAACAATGAGCCACATTGTTAATCCTTTATCGGAAACTATTTGTAACTTTCTACAAGTAGAACAATAATTGGAACACGTAGACGGTTGAAATCTTTGTATATATTGCTTCTATATAGACTAAGAAACATATATGCAAAGCATCCAAACAGTACCATTCGCCAATTTTTTGTTCTTCAAGTTTAAGTGAACAATGAGCCCCAATGGTTAATCCTTTATCGGAAATTATTTGTAATTTTCGACAAGTAGAACAATGAATGGAACATGTAAACGGTTGAAATCTTTGGATATATTGCTTCTATATAACCTAAGAAACATATATGCAAAGCATCCAAACAGTACCATTCGCCAATTTTTTGTTCTTCAAGGTTAAGTGAACAATGAGCCACATTGTTAATCCTTTATCGGAAACTATTTGTAACTTTCTACAAGTAGAACAATAATTGGAACACGTAGACGGTCGAAATCTTTGTATATATTGCTTCTATATAGACTAAGAAACATATATGCAAAGCATCCAAACAGTACAATTCGCCAATTCATTGTTCTTCAAGTTTAAGTGAACTACGAGCCTCATTGTTAATCCTTTAAAGGAAATTATTTGTAAATTTCGACAAGTAGAACAATGATTGGAACACGTAGACGGTTGTAATCTTTGTATATATTGCTTCCGTATAGTCTAAGAAACATATATGCAAAGCATCCAAACAGTACCATTCGCCAATTTTTTGTTCTTCAAGGTTAAGTGAACAATGAGCCCGATTGTTAATCCTTTAAAGGAAATTATTTGTAAATTTCGACAAGTAGAACAATGATTGGAACACGTAGACGGTTGAAATCTTTGTATATATTGCTTCCATATAGTCTAAGAAACATGTACGCAAAGCATCCAAACAGTACCATTCGCCAATTTTTTGTTCTTCAAGTTTAAGTGAACAATGAGCCTCAATGGTTAATCCTTTATCGGAAATTATTTGTAATTTTCGACAAGTAGAACAATGAATGGAACATGTAAACGGTTGAAATCTTTGGATATATTGCTTCTATATAACCTAAGAAACATATATGCAAAGCATCCAAACAGTACCATTCGCCACTTTTTTGTTCTTCAAGGTTAAGTGAACAATGAGCCACATTGTTAATCCTTTATCGGAAACTATTTGTAACTTTCTACAAGTAGAACAATAATTGGAACACGTAGACGGTTGAAATCTTTGTATATATTGCTTCTATATAGTCTAAGAAACATATATGCAATGCATCCAAACAGTACCATTCGCCACTTTTTTGTTCTTCAAGTTTAAGTGAACAACGAGCCCCATTGTTAATCCTTTAAGGGAAATTATTTGTAAATTTCGACGAGTAGAACAATGATTGGAACACGTAGACGGTTGAAATCTTTGTATATATTGCTTCCATATAGTCTAAAAAACATGTACGCAAAGCATCCTAACAGTACCATTCGCCAATTTATTGTTCTTCAAGTTTAAGTGAACAACGAGCCCCATTGTTAATCCTTTAAAGGAAATTATTTGTAAATTTCGACAAGCAGAACAATGATTGGAACACGTAGACGGTTGAAATATTATTATATATTGCTTCCATATAGTCTAAGAAACATATATGCAAAGCATCCAAACAGTACCATTCGCCAATTTATTGTTCTTCTAGTTTAAGTGAACAACGACCCCCATTGTTAATCCTTTAAAGGAAATTATTTGTAAATTTCGACAAGTAGAACAATGATTGGAACACGTAGACGGTTGTAATCTTTGTATATATTGCTTCCGTATAGTCTAAGAAACATATATGCAAAGCATCCAAACAGTACCATTCGCCAATTTTTTGTTCTTCAAGGTTAAGTGAACAATGAGCCCGATTGTTAATCCTTTAAAGGAAATTATTTGTAAATTTCGACAAGTAGAACAATGATTGGAACACGTAGACGGTTGAAATCTTTGTATATATTGCTTCCATATAGTCTAAGAAACATGTACGCAAAGCATCCAAACAGTACCATTCGCCAATTTTTTGTTCTTCAAGTTTAAGTGAACAATGAGCCCCAATGGTTAATCCTTTATCGGAAATTATTTGTAATTTTCGACAAGTAGAACAATGAATGGAACATGTAAACGGTTGAAATCTTTGGATATATTGCTTCTATATAACCTAAGAAACATATATGCAAAGCATCCAAACAGTACCATTCGCCAATTTTTTGTTCTTCAAGGTTAAGTGAACAATGAGCCACATTGTTAATCCTTTATCGGAAACTATTTGTAACTTTCTACAAGTAGAACAATAATTGGAACACGTAGACGGTTGAAATCTTTGTATATATTTCTTCTATATAGACTAAGAAACATATATGCAAAGCATCCAAACAGTACCATTCGCCAATTTTTTGTTCTTCAAGTTTAAGTGAAATATGAGCCCCAATGGTTAATCCTTTATCGGAAATTATTTGTAATTTTCGACAAGTAGAACAATGAATGGAACATGTAAACGGTTGAAATCTTTGGATATATTGCTTCTATATAACCTAAGAAACATATATGCAAAGCATCCAAACAGTACCATTCGCCAATTTTTTGTTCTTCAAGGTTAAGTGAACAATGAGCCACATTGTTAATCCTTTATCGGAAACTATTTGTAACTTTCTACAAGTAGAACAATAATTGGAACACGTAGACGGTTGAAATCTTTGTATATATTGCTTCTATATAGACTAAGAAACATATATGCAAAGCATCCAAACAGTACCATTCGCCAATTTTTTGTTCTTCAAGTTTAAGTGAACAATGAGCCCCAATGGTTAATCCTTTATCGGAAATTATTTGTAATTTTCGACAAGTAGAACAATGAATGGAACATGTAAACGGTTGAAATCTTTGGATATATTGCTTCTATATAACCTAAGAAACATATATGCAAAGCATCCAAACAGTACCATTCGCCAATTTTTTGTTCTTCAAGGTTAAGTGAACAATGAGCCACATTGTTAATCCTTTATCGGAAACTATTTGTAACTTTCTACAAGTAGAACAATAATTGGAACACGTAGACGGTTGAAATCTTTGTATATATTGCTTCTATATAGACTAAGAAACATATATGCAAAGCATCCAAACAGTACCATTCGCCAATTTTTTGTTCTTCAAGTTTAAGTGAACAACGAGCCCCATTGATAATCATGAAACGGAAATTATTTGTAACTTTCGACATGTAGAACAATGAATGGAACAGGTAGAATGTTGAAATCATTATATATATTGCTTCTATATAGTCTAAGAAACATATATGCATAGCATCCACACAGTACAATTCGCCAATTTATTGTTCTTCAAGTTTAAGTGAACAACGAGCCCCATTGTTAATCCTTTAAAGGAAATTATTTGTAAATTTCGACAAGCAGAACAATGATTGGAACACGTAGACGGTTGAAATATTATTATATATTGCTTCCATATAGTCTAAGAAACATATATGCAAAGCATCCAAACAGTACCATTCGCCAATTTATTGTTCTTCAAGTTTAAGTGAACAACGAGCCCCATTGTTAATCCTTTAAAGGAAATTATTTGTAAATTTCGACAAGTAGAACAATGATTGGAACACGTAGACGGTTGAAATCTTTGTATATATTGCTTCCATCTAGTGTAAGAAACAAATATGCAAAGCATCCAAACAGTACAATTCGCCAATTTATTGTTCTTCAAGTTTAAGTGAACAACGAGCCCCATTGTTAATCCTTTAAAGGAAATTATTTGTAAATTTCGACAAGTAGAACAATGATTGGAACACGTAGACGGTTGAAATCTTTGTATATATTGCTTCCATATAGTCTAAGAAACATGTACGCAAAGCATCCAAACAGTACCATTCGCCAATTTTTTGTTCTTCAAGTTTAAGTGAACAATGAGCCCCAATGGTTAATCCTTTATCGGAAACTATTTGTAATTTTCGACAAGTAGAACAATGATTGGAACATGTAGACGGTTGAAATCTTTGTATATATTGCTTCCATATAGTCTAAGAAACATGTACGCAAAGCATCCAAACAGTACCATTCGCCAATTTTTTGTTCTTCAAGTTTAAGTGAACAATGAGCCCCAATGGTTAATCCTTTATCGGAAATTATTTGTAATTTTCGACAAGTAGAACAATGAATGGAACATGTAAACGGTTGAAATCTTTGGATATATTGCTTCTATATAACCTAAGAAACATATATGCAAAGCATCCAAACAGTACCATTCGCCAATTTTTTGTTCTTCAAGTTTAAGTGAACAATGAGCCCCAATGGTTAATCCTTTATCGGAAATTATTTGTAATTTTCGACAAGTAGAACAATGAATGGAACATGTAAACGGTTGAAATCTTTGGATATATTGCTTCTATATAACCTAAGAAACATATATGCAAAGCATCCAAACAGTACCATTCGCCAATTTTTTGTTCTTCAAGGTTAAGTGAACAATGAGCCACATTGTTAATCCTTTATCGGAAACTATTTGTAACTTTCTACAAGTAGAACAATAATTGGAACACGTAGACGGTCGAAATCTTTGTATATATTGCTTCTATATAGACTAAGAAACATATATGCAAAGCATCCAAACAGTACAATTCGCCAATTCATTGTTCTTCAAGTTTAAGTGAACTACGAGCCTCATTGTTAATCCTTTAAAGGAAATTATTTGTAAATTTCGACAAGTAGAACAATGATTGGAACACGTAGACGGTTGTAATCTTTGTATATATTGCTTCCGTATAGTCTAAGAAACATATATGCAAAGCATCCAAACAGTACCATTCGCCAATTTTTTGTTCTTCAAGGTTAAGTGAACAATGAGCCCGATTGTTAATCCTTTAAAGGAAATTATTTGTAAATTTCGACAAGTAGAACAATGATTGGAACACGTAGACGGTTGAAATCTTTGTATATATTGCTTCCATATAGTCTAAGAAACATGTACGCAAAGCATCCAAACAGTACCATTCGCCAATTTTTTGTTCTTCAAGTTTAAGTGAACAATGAGCCTCAATGGTTAATCCTTTATCGGAAATTATTTGTAATTTTCGACAAGTAGAACAATGAATGGAACATGTAAACGGTTGAAATCTTTGGATATATTGCTTCTATATAACCTAAGAAACATATATGCAAAGCATCCAAACAGTACCATTCGCCACTTTTTTGTTCTTCAAGGTTAAGTGAACAATGAGCCACATTGTTAATCCTTTATCGGAAACTATTTGTAACTTTCTACAAGTAGAACAATAATTGGAACACGTAGACGGTTGAAATCTTTGTATATATTGCTTCTATATAGTCTAAGAAACATATATGCAATGCATCCAAACAGTACCATTCGCCACTTTTTTGTTCTTCAAGTTTAAGTGAACAACGAGCCCCATTGTTAATCCTTTAAGGGAAATTATTTGTAAATTTCGACGAGTAGAACAATGATTGGAACACGTAGACGGTTGAAATCTTTGTATATATTGCTTCCATATAGTCTAAAAAACATGTACGCAAAGCATCCTAACAGTACCATTCGCCAATTTATTGTTCTTCAAGTTTAAGTGAACAACGAGCCCCATTGTTAATCCTTTAAAGGAAATTATTTGTAAATTTCGACAAGCAGAACAATGATTGGAACACGTAGACGGTTGAAATATTATTATATATTGCTTCCATATAGTCTAAGAAACATATATGCAAAGCATCCAAACAGTACCATTCGCCAATTTATTGTTCTTCTAGTTTAAGTGAACAACGACCCCCATTGTTAATCCTTTAAAGGAAATTATTTGTAAATTTCGACAAGTAGAACAATGATTGGAACACGTAGACGGTTGTAATCTTTGTATATATTGCTTCCGTATAGTCTAAGAAACATATATGCAAAGCATCCAAACAGTACCATTCGCCAATTTTTTGTTCTTCAAGGTTAAGTGAACAATGAGCCCGATTGTTAATCCTTTAAAGGAAATTATTTGTAAATTTCGACAAGTAGAACAATGATTGGAACACGTAGACGGTTGAAATCTTTGTATATATTGCTTCCATATAGTCTAAGAAACATGTACGCAAAGCATCCAAACAGTACCATTCGCCAATTTTTTGTTCTTCAAGTTTAAGTGAACAATGAGCCCCAATGGTTAATCCTTTATCGGAAATTATTTGTAATTTTCGACAAGTAGAACAATGAATGGAACATGTAAACGGTTGAAATCTTTGGATATATTGCTTCTATATAACCTAAGAAACATATATGCAAAGCATCCAAACAGTACCATTCGCCAATTTTTTGTTCTTCAAGGTTAAGTGAACAATGAGCCACATTGTTAATCCTTTATCGGAAACTATTTGTAACTTTCTACAAGTAGAACAATAATTGGAACACGTAGACGGTTGAAATCTTTGTATATATTTCTTCTATATAGACTAAGAAACATATATGCAAAGCATCCAAACAGTACCATTCGCCAATTTTTTGTTCTTCAAGTTTAAGTGAAATATGAGCCCCAATGGTTAATCCTTTATCGGAAATTATTTGTAATTTTCGACAAGTAGAACAATGAATGGAACATGTAAACGGTTGAAATCTTTGGATATATTGCTTCTATATAACCTAAGAAACATATATGCAAAGCATCCAAACAGTACCATTCGCCAATTTTTTGTTCTTCAAGGTTAAGTGAACAATGAGCCACATTGTTAATCCTTTATCGGAAACTATTTGTAACTTTCTACAAGTAGAACAATAATTGGAACACGTAGACGGTTGAAATCTTTGTATATATTGCTTCTATATAGACTAAGAAACATATATGCAAAGCATCCAAACAGTACCATTCGCCAATTTTTTGTTCTTCAAGTTTAAGTGAACAATGAGCCCCAATGGTTAATCCTTTATCGGAAATTATTTGTAATTTTCGACAAGTAGAACAATGAATGGAACATGTAAACGGTTGAAATCTTTGGATATATTGCTTCTATATAACCTAAGAAACATATATGCAAAGCATCCAAACAGTACCATTCGCCAATTTTTTGTTCTTCAAGGTTAAGTGAACAATGAGCCACATTGTTAATCCTTTATCGGAAACTATTTGTAACTTTCTACAAGTAGAACAATAATTGGAACACGTAGACGGTTGAAATCTTTGTATATATTGCTTCTATATAGACTAAGAAACATATATGCAAAGCATCCAAACAGTACCATTCGCCAATTTTTTGTTCTTCAAGTTTAAGTGAACAACGAGCCCCATTGATAATCATGAAACGGAAATTATTTGTAACTTTCGACATGTAGAACAATGAATGGAACAGGTAGAATGTTGAAATCATTATATATATTGCTTCTATATAGTCTAAGAAACATATATGCATAGCATCCACACAGTACAATTCGCCAATTTATTGTTCTTCAAGTTTAAGTGAACAACGAGCCCCATTGTTAATCCTTTAAAGGAAATTATTTGTAAATTTCGACAAGCAGAACAATGATTGGAACACGTAGACGGTTGAAATATTATTATATATTGCTTCCATATAGTCTAAGAAACATATATGCAAAGCATCCAAACAGTACCATTCGCCAATTTATTGTTCTTCAAGTTTAAGTGAACAACGAGCCCCATTGTTAATCCTTTAAAGGAAATTATTTGTAAATTTCGACAAGTAGAACAATGATTGGAACACGTAGACGGTTGAAATCTTTGTATATATTGCTTCCATCTAGTGTAAGAAACAAATATGCAAAGCATCCAAACAGTACAATTCGCCAATTTATTGTTCTTCAAGTTTAAGTGAACAACGAGCCCCATTGTTAATCCTTTAAAGGAAATTATTTGTAAATTTCGACAAGTAGAACAATGATTGGAACACGTAGACGGTTGAAATCTTTGTATATATTGCTTCCATATAGTCTAAGAAACATGTACGCAAAGCATCCAAACAGTACCATTCGCCAATTTTTTGTTCTTCAAGTTTAAGTGAACAATGAGCCCCAATGGTTAATCCTTTATCGGAAACTATTTGTAATTTTCGACAAGTAGAACAATGATTGGAACATGTAGACGGTTGAAATCTTTGTATATATTGCTTCCATATAGTCTAAGAAACATGTACGCAAAGCATCCAAACAGTACCATTCGCCAATTTTTTGTTCTTCAAGTTTAAGTGAACAATGAGCCCCAATGGTTAATCCTTTATCGGAAATTATTTGTAATTTTCGACAAGTAGAACAATGAATGGAACATGTAAACGGTTGAAATCTTTGGATATATTGCTTCTATATAACCTAAGAAACATATATGCAAAGCATCCAAACAGTACCATTCGCCAATTTTTTGTTCTTCAAGTTTAAGTGAACAATGAGCCCCAATGGTTAATCCTTTATCGGAAATTATTTGTAACTTTCGACAAGTAGAACAATGAATGGAACAGGTAGACGGTTGAAATATTTGTATATATTGCTTCCGTATAGTCTAAGAAACATATATGCAAAGCATCCAAACAGTACCATTCGCCAATTTTTTGTTCTTCAAGGTTAAGTGAACAATGAGCCCGATTGTTAATCCTTTATCGGAAATTATTTCTTACTTTCGACAAGTAGAACAATGAATGGAACACGTAGACGGTTGAAATCTTTGTATATATTGCTTCCATATAGTCTAAGAAACATGTACGCAAAGCATCCAAACAGTACCATTCGCCAATTTTTTGTTCTTCAAGGTTAAGTGAACAATGAGCCCGATTGTTAATCCTTTATCGGAAATTATTTCTAACTTTCGACAAGTAGAACAATGAATGGAACACGTAGACGGTTGAAATCTTTGTATATATTGCTTCCATATAGTCTAAGAAACATGTACGCAAAGCATCCAAACAGTACCATTCGCCAATTTTTTGTTCTTCAAGTTTAAGTGAACAATGAGCCCCAATGGTTAATCCTTTATCGGAAATTATTTGTAATTTTCGACAAGTAGAACAATGAATGGAACACGTAGACGGTTGAAATCGTTGTATATATTGCTTCTATATAGACTAAGAAACATATATGCAAAGCATCCAAATAGTACAATTCGCCAATTTATTGTTCTTCAAGTTTAAGTGAACAACGAGCCCCATTGTTAATCCTTTAAAGGAAATTATTTGTAAATTTCGACAAGTAGAACAATGATTGGAACACGTAGACGGTTGAAATCTTTGTATATATTGCTTCCATATAGTCTAAGAAACATGTACGCAAAGCAACCAAACAGTACCATTCGCTAATTTTTTGTTCTTCAAGTTTAAGTGAACAATGAGCCCCAATGGTTAATCCTTTATCGGAAATTATTTGTAATTTTCGACAAGTAGAACAATGAATGGAACATGTAAACGGTTGAAATCTTTGTATATATTGCTTCCATATAGTCTAAGAAACATATATGCAAAGCATCCAAACAGTACAATTCGCCAATTTTTTGTTCCTCAAGTTTAAGTGAACAATGAGCCCCAATGGTTAATCCTTTATCGGAAATTATTTGTAACTTTCGACAAGTAGAACAATGAATGTAACAGGTAGACGGTTGAAATCTTTGTATATATTGCTTCTATATAGTCTGAGAAACATATATGCAAAGCATCCAAACAGTACCATTCGCCAATTTATTGTTCTTCAAGTTTAAGTGAACAACGAGCCCCATTGTTAATCCTTTAAAGGAAATTATTTGTAAATTTCGACAAGTAGAACAATGATTGGAACACGTAGACGGTTGAAATCTTTGTATATATTGCTTCCATATAGTCTAAGAAACATGTACGCAAAGCATCCAAACAGTACCATTCGCCAATTTATTGTTCTTCAAGTTTAAGTGAACAACGAGCCCCATTGTTAATCCTTTAAAGGAAATTATTTGTAATTTTCGACAAGTAGAACAATGAATGGAACACGTAGACGGTTGAAATCTTTGTATATATTGCTTCCATATAGTCTAAGAAACATGTACGCAAAGCATCCAAACAGTACCATTCGCCAATTTTTTGTTCTTCAAGTTTAAGTGAACAATGAGCCCCAATGGTTAATCCTTTGTCGGAAATTATTTGTAATTTTCGACAAGTAGAACAATGAATGGAACATGTAAACGGTTGAAATCTTTGGATATATTGCTTCTATATAACCTAAGAAACATATATGCAAAGCATCCAAACAGTACCATTCGCCACTTTTTTGTTCTTCAAGGTTAAGTGAACAATGAGCCACATTGTTAATCCTTCATCGGAAACTATTTGTAACTTTCTACAAGTAGAACAATAATTGGAACACGTAGACGGTTGAAATCTTTGTATATATTGCTTCTATATAGTCTAAGAAACATATATGCAATGCATCCAAACAGTACCATTCGCCACTTTTTTGTTCTTCAAGTTTAAGTGAACAACGAGCCCCATTGTTAATCCTTTAAGGGAAATTATTTGTAAATTTCGACGAGTAGAACAATGATTGGAACACGTAGACGGTTGAAATCTTTGTGTATATTGCTTCCATATAGTCTAAAAAACATGTACGCAAAGCATCCTAACAGTACCATTCGCCAATTTATTGTTCTTCAAGTTTGAGTGAACAACGAGCCCCATTGTTAATCCTTTAAAGGAAATTATTTGTAAATTTCGACAAGCAGAACAATGATTGGAACACGTAGACGGTTGAAATATTATTATATATTGCTTCCATATAGTCTAAGAAACATATATGCAAAGCATCCAAACAGTACCATTCGCCAATTTATTGTTCTTCTAGTTTAAGTGAACAACGACCCCCATTGTTAATCCTTTAAAGGAAATTATTTGTAAATTTCGACAAGTAGAACAATGATTGGAACACGTAGACGGTTGTAATCTTTGTATATATTGCTTCCGTATAGTCTAAGAAACATATATGCAAAGCATCCAAACAGTACCATTCGCCAATTTTTTGTTCTTCAAGGTTAAGTGAACAATGAGCCCGATTGTTAATCCTTTAAAGGAAATTATTTGTAAATTTCGACAAGTAGAACAATGATTGGAACACGTAGACGGTTGAAATCTTTGTATATATTGCTTCCATATAGTCTAAGAAACATGTACGCAAAGCATCCAAACAGTACCATTCGCCAATTTTTTGTTCTTCAAGTTTAAGTGAACAATGAGCCCCAATGGTTAATCCTTTATCGGAAATTATTTGTAATTTTCGACAAGTAGAACAATGAATGGAACATGTAAACGGTTGAAATCTTTGGATATATTGCTTCTATATAACCTAAGAAACATATATGCAAAGCATCCAAACAGTACCATTCGCCAATTTTTTGTTCTTCAAGGTTAAGTGAACAATGAGCCACATTGTTAATCCTTTATCGGAAACTATTTGTAACTTTCTACAAGTAGAACAATAATTGGAACACGTAGACGGTTGAAATCTTTGTATATATTGCTTCTATATAGACTAAGAAACATATATGCAAAGCATCCAAACAGTACCATTCGCCAATTTTTTGTTCTTCAAGTTTAAGTGAACAATGAGCCCCAATGGTTAATCCTTTATCGGAAATTATTTGTAATTTTCGACAAGTAGAACAATGAATGGAACATGTAAACGGTTGAAATCTTTGGATATATTGCTTCTATATAACCTAAGAAACATATATGCAAAGCATCCAAACAGTACCATTCGCCAATTTTTTGTTCTTCAAGGTTAAGTGAACAATGAGCCACATTGTTAATCCTTTATCGGAAACTATTTGTAACTTTCTACAAGTAGAACAATAATTGGAACACGTAGACGGTCGAAATCTTTGTATATATTGCTTCTATATAGACTAAGAAACATATATGCAAAGCATCCAAACAGTACAATTCGCCAATTCATTGTTCTTCAAGTTTAAGTGAACTACGAGCCTCATTGTTAATCCTTTAAAGGAAATTATTTGTAAATTTCGACAAGTAGAACAATGATTGGAACACGTAGACGGTTGTAATCTTTGTATATATTGCTTCCGTATAGTCTAAGAAACATATATGCAAAGCATCCAAACAGTACCATTCGCCAATTTTTTGTTCTTCAAGGTTAAGTGAACAATGAGCCCGATTGTTAATCCTTTAAAGGAAATTATTTGTAAATTTCGACAAGTAGAACAATGATTGGAACACGTAGACGGTTGAAATCTTTGTATATATTGCTTCCATATAGTCTAAGAAACATGTACGCAAAGCATCCAAACAGTACCATTCGCCAATTTTTTGTTCTTCAAGTTTAAGTGAACAATGAGCCTCAATGGTTAATCCTTTATCGGAAATTATTTGTAATTTTCGACAAGTAGAACAATGAATGGAACATGTAAACGGTTGAAATCTTTGGATATATTGCTTCTATATAACCTAAGAAACATATATGCAAAGCATCCAAACAGTACCATTCGCCAATTTTTTGTTCTTCAAGGTTAAGTGAACAATGAGCCACATTGTTAATCCTTTATCGGAAACTATTTGTAACTTTCTACAAGTAGAACAATAATTGGAACACGTAGACGGTTGAAATCTTTGTATATATTGCTTCTATATAGACTAAGAAACATATATGCAAAGCATCCAAACAGTACCATTCGCCAATTTTTTGTTCTTCAAGTTTAAGTGAACAATGAGCCCCAATGGTTAATCCTTTATCGGAAATTATTTGTAATTTTCGACAAGTAGAACAATGAATGGAACATGTAAACGGTTGAAATCTTTGGATATATTGCTTCTATATAACCTAAGAAACATATATGCAAAGCATCCAAACAGTACCATTCGCCAATTTTTTGTTCTTCAAGGTTAAGTGAACAATGAGCCACATTGTTAATCCTTTATCGGAAACTATTTGTAACTTTCTACAAGTAGAACAATAATTGGAACACGTAGACGGTTGAAATCTTTGTATATATTGCTTCTATATAGTCTAAGAAACAAATATGCAAAGCATCCAAACAGTACGATTCGCCAATTTTTTGTTCTTCAAGTTTAAGTGAACAACGAGCCCCATTGATAATCATGAAACGGAAATTATTTGTAACTTTCTACAAGTAGAACAATGATTGGAACACGTAGACGGTTGAAATCTTTGTATATATTGCTTCCATATAGACTAAGAAACATATATGCAAAGCATCCAAACAGTACCATTCGCCAATTATTTGTTCTTCAAGTTTAAGTGAACAACGAGCCCCATTGATAATCATGAAACGGAAATTATTTGTAACTTTCGACATGTAGAACAATGAATGGAACAGGTAGACGGTTGAAATCATTATATATATTGCTTCTATATAGTCTAAGAAACATATATGCATAGCATCCACACAGTACAATTCGCCAATTTATTGTTCTTCAAGTTTAAGTGAACAACGAGCCCCATTGTTAATCCTTCAAAGGAAATTATTTATAAAATTTCGACAAGCAGAACAATGATTGGAACACGTAGGCGGTTGAAATATTATTATATATTGCTTCCATCTAGTGTAAGAAACAAATATGCAAAGCATCCAAACAGTACAATTCGCCAATTTATTGTTCTTCAAGTTTAAGTGAACAACGAGCCCCATTGTTAATCCTTTAAAGGAAATTATTTGTAAATTTCGACAAGTAGAACAATGATTGGAACACGTAGACGGTTGAAATCTTTGTATATATTGCTTCCATATAGTCTAAGAAACATGTACGCAAAGCATCCAAACAGTACCATTCGCCAATTTTTTGTTCTTCAAGTTTAAGTGAACAATGAGCCCCAATGGTTAATCCTTTATCGGAAATTATTTGTAATTTTCGACAAGTAGAACAATGATTGGAACATGTAGACGGTTGAAATCTTAGTATATATTGCTTCCATATAGTCTAAGAAACATGTACGCAAAGCATCCAAACAGTACCATTCGCCAATTTTTTGTTCTTCAAGTTTAAGTGAACAATGAGCCCCAATGGTTAATCCTTTATCGGAAATTATTTGTAATTTTCGACAAGTAGAACAATGAATGGAACATGTAAACGGTTGAAATCTTTGGATATATTGCTTCTATATAACCTAAGAAACATATATGCAAAGCATCCAAACAGTACCATTCGCCAATTTTTTGTTCTTCAAGTTTAAGTGAACAATGAGCCCCAATGGTTAATCCTTTATCGGAAATTATTTGTAACTTTCGACAAGTAGAACAATGAATGGAACAGGTAGACGGTTGAAATATTTGTATATATTGCTTCCGTATAGTCTAAGAAACATATATGCAAAGCATCCAAACAGTACCATTCGCCAATTTTTTGTTCTTCAAGGTTAAGTGAACAATGAGCCCGATTGTTAATCCTTTATCGGAAATTATTTCTAACTTTCGACAAGTAGAACAATGAATGGAACACGTAGACGGTTGAAATCTTTGTATATATTGCTTCCATATAGTCTAAGAAACATGTACGCAAAGCATCCAAACAGTACCATTCGCCAATTTTTTGTTCTTCAAGGTTAAGTGAACAATGAGCCCGATTGTTAATCCTTTATCGGAAATTATTTCTAACTTTCGACAAGTAGAACAATGAATGGAACACGTAGACGGTTGAAATCTTTGTATATATTGCTTCCATATAGTCTAAGAAACATGTACGCAAAGCATCCAAACAGTACCATTCGCCAATTTTTTGTTCTTCAAGTTTAAGTGAACAATGAGCCCCAATGGTTAATCCTTTATCGGAAATTATTTGTAATTTTCGACAAGTAGAACAATGAATGGAACACGTAGACGGTTGAAATCTTTGTATATATTGCTTCTATATAGACTAAGAAACATATATGCAAAGCATCCAAATAGTACAATTCGCCAATTTATTGTTCTTCAAGTTTAAGTGAACAACGAGCCCCATTGTTAATCCTTTAAAGGAAATTATTTGTAAATTTCGACAAGTAGAACAATGATTGGAACACGTAGACGGTTGAAATCTTTGTATATATTGCTTCCATATAGTCTAAGAAACATGTACGCAAAGCAACCAAACAGTACCATTCGCTAATTTTTTGTTCTTCAAGTTTAAGTGAACAATGAGCCCCAATGGTTAATCCTTTATCGGAAATTATTTGTAATTTTCGACAAATAGAACAATGAATGGAACATGTAAACGGTTGAAATCTTTGGATATATTGCTTCTATATAACCTAAGAAACATATATGCAAAGCATCCAAACAGTACCATTCGCCAATTTTTTGTTCTTCAAGGTTAAGTGAACAATGAGCCACATTGTTAATCCTTTATCGGAAACTATTTGTAACTTTCTACAAGTAGAACAATAATTGGAACACGTAGACGGTTGAAATCTTTGTATATATTGCTTCTATATAGACTAAGAAACATATATGCAAAGCATCCAAACAGTACCATTCGCCAATTATTTGTTCTTCAAGTTTAAGTGAACAACGAGCCCCATTGATAATCATGAAACGGAAATTATTTGTAACTTTCGACATGTCGAACAATGAATGGAACAGGTAGACGGTTGAAATCATTATATATATTGCTTCTATATAGTCTAAGAAACATATATGCATAGCATCCACACAGTACAATTCGCCAATTTATTGTTCTTCAAGTTTAAGTGAACAACGAGCCCCATTGTTAATCCTTTAAAGGAAATTATTTGTAAATTTCGACAAGTAGAACAATGATTGGAACACGTAGACGGTTGAAATCTTTGTATATATTGCTTCCATATAGTCTAAGAAACATGTACGCAAAGCATCCAAACAGTACCATTCGCCAATTTTTTGTTCTTCAAGTTTAAGTGAACAATGAGCCCCAATGGTTAATCCTTTATCGGAAATTATTTGTAATTTTCGACAAGTAGAACAATGAATGGAACATGTAAACGGTTGAAATCTTTGTATATATTGCTTGCATATAGTCTAAGAAACATATATGCAAAGCATCCAAACAGTACAATTCGCCAATTGTTTGTTCCTCAAGTTTAAGTGAACAATGAGCCCCAATGGTTAATCCTTTATCGGAAATTATTTGTAACTTTCGACAAGTAGAACAATGAATGTAACAGGTAGACGGTTGAAATCTTTGTATATATTGCTTCTATATAGTCTGAGAAACATATATGCAAAGCATCCAAACAGTACCATTCGCCAATTTATTGTTCTTCAAGTTTAAGTGAACAACGAGCCCCATTGTTAATCCTTTAAAGGAAATTATTTGTAAATTTCGACAAGTAGAACAATGATTGGAACACGTAGACGGTTGAAATCTTTGTATATATTGCTTCCATATAGTCTAAGAAACATGTACGCAAAGCATCCAAACAGTACCATTCGCCAATTTATTGTTCTTCAAGTTTAAGTGAACAACGAGCCCCATTGTTAATCCTTTAAAGGAAATTATTTGTAATTTTCGACAAGTAGAACAATGAATGGAACACGTAGACGGTTGAAATCTTTGTATATATTGCTTCCATATAGTCTAAGAAACATGTACGCAAAGCATCCAAACAGTACCATTCGCCAATTTTTTGTTCTTCAAGTTTAAGTGAACAATGAGCCCCAATGGTTAATCCTTTATCGGAAATTATTTGTAACTTTCGACAAGTAGAACAATGAATGGAACATGTAAACGGTTGAAATCTTTGGATATATTGCTTCTATATAACCTAAGAAACATATATGCAAAGCATCCAAACAGTACCATTCGCCACTTTTTTGTTCTTCAAGGTTAAGTGAACAATGAGCCACATTGTTAATCCTTTATCGGAAACTATTTGTAACTTTCTACAAGTAGAACAATAATTGGAACACGTAGACGGTTGAAATCTTTGTATATATTGCTTCTATATAGTCTAAGAAACATATATGCAATGCATCCAAACAGTACCATTCGCCACTTTTTTGTTCTTCAAGTTTAAGTGAACAACGAGCCCCATTGTTAATCCTTTAAGGGAAATTATTTGTAAATTTCGACGAGTAGAACAATGATTGGAACACGTAGACGGTTGAAATCTTTGTATATATTGCTTCCATATAGTCTAAAAAACATGTACGCAAAGCATCCTAACAGTACCATTCGCCAATTTATTGTTCTTCAAGTTTAAGTGAACAACGAGCCCCATTGTTAATCCTTTAAAGGAAATTATTTGTAAATTTCGACAAGCAGAACAATGATTGGAACACGTAGACGGTTGAAATATTATTATATATTGCTTCCATATAGTCTAAGAAACATATATGCAAAGCATCCAAACAGTACCATTCGCCAATTTATTGTTCTTCTAGTTTAAGTGAACAACGACCCCCATTGTTAATCCTTTAAAGGAAATTATTTGTAAATTTCGACAAGTAGAACAATGATTGGAACACGTAGACGGTTGTAATCTTTGTATATATTGCTTCCGTATAGTCTAAGAAACATATATGCAAAGCATCCAAACAGTACCATTCGCCAATTTTTTGTTCTTCAAGGTTAAGTGAACAATGAGCCCGATTGTTAATCCTTTAAAGGAAATTATTTGTAAATTTCGACAAGTAGAACAATGATTGGAACACGTAGACGGTTGAAATCTTTGTATATATTGCTTCCATATAGTCTAAGAAACATGTACGCAAAGCATCCAAACAGTACCATTCGCCAATTTTTTGTTCTTCAAGTTTAAGTGAACAATGAGCCCCAATGGTTAATCCTTTATCGGAAATTATTTGTAATTTTCGACAAGTAGAACAATGAATGGAACATGTAAACGGTTGAAATCTTTGGATATATTGCTTCTATATAACCTAAGAAACATATATGCAACGCATCCAAACAGTACCATTCGCCAATTTTTTGTTCTTCAAGGTTAAGTGAACAATGAGCCACATTGTTAATCCTTTATCGGAAACTATTTGTAACTTTCTACAAGTAGAACAATAATTGGAACACGTAGACGGTTGAAATCTTTGTATATATTGCTTCTATATAGACTAAGAAACATATATGCAAAGCATCCAAACAGTACCATTCGCCAATTTTTTGTTCTTCAAGTTTAAGTGAACAATGAGCCCCAATGGTTAATCCTTTATCGGAAATTATTTGTAATTTTCGACAAGTAGAACAATGAATGGAACATGTAAACGGTTGAAATCTTTGGATATATTGCTTCTATATAACCTAAGAAACATATATGCAAAGCATCCAAACAGTACCATTCGCCAATTTTTTGTTCTTCAAGGTTAAGTGAACAATGAGCCACATTGTTAATCCTTTATCGGAAACTATTTGTAACTTTCTACAAGTAGAACAATAATTGGAACACGTAGACGGTCGAAATCTTTGTATATATTGCTTCTATATAGACTAAGAAACATATATGCAAAGCATCCAAACAGTACAATTCGCCAATTCATTGTTCTTCAAGTTTAAGTGAACTACGAGCCTCATTGTTAATCCTTTAAAGGAAATTATTTGTAAATTTCGACAAGTAGAACAATGATTGGAACACGTAGACGGTTGTAATCTTTGTATATATTGCTTCCGTATAGTCTAAGAAACATATATGCAAAGCATCCAAACAGTACCATTCGCCAATTTTTTGTTCTTCAAGGTTAAGTGAACAATGAGCCCGATTGTTAATCCTTTAAAGGAAATTATTTGTAAATTTCGACAAGTAGAACAATGATTGGAACACGTAGACGGTTGAAATCTTTGTATATATTGCTTCCATATAGTCTAAGAAACATGTACGCAAAGCATCCAAACAGTACCATTCGCCAATTTTTTGTTCTTCAAGTTTAAGTGAACAATGAGCCTCAATGGTTAATCCTTTATCGGAAATTATTTGTAATTTTCGACAAGTAGAACAATGAATGGAACATGTAAACGGTTGAAATCTTTGGATATATTGCTTCTATATAACCTAAGAAACATATATGCAAAGCATCCAAACAGTACCATTCGCCAATTTTTTGTTCTTCAAGGTTAAGTGAACAATGAGCCACATTGTTAATCCTTTATCGGAAACTATTTGTAACTTTCTACAAGTAGAACAATAATTGGAACACGTAGACGGTTGAAATCTTTGTATATATTGCTTCTATATAGACTAAGAAACATATATGCAAAGCATCCAAACAGTACCATTCGCCAATTTTTTGTTCTTCAAGTTTAAGTGAACAATGAGCCCCAATGGTTAATCCTTTATCGGAAATTATTTGTAATTTTCGACAAGTAGAACAATGAATGGAACATGTAAACGGTTGAAATCTTTGGATATATTGCTTCTATATAACCTAAGAAACATATATGCAAAGCATCCAAACAGTACCATTCGCCAATTTTTTGTTCTTCAAGGTTAAGTGAACAATGAGCCACATTGTTAATCCTTTATCGGAAACTATTTGTAACTTTCTACAAGTAGAACAATAATTGGAACACGTAGACGGTCGAAATCTTTGTATATATTGCTTCTATATAGACTAAGAAACATATATGCAAAGCATCCAAACAGTACAATTCGCCAATTCATTGTTCTTCAAGTTTAAGTGAACTACGAGCCTCATTGTTAATCCTTTAAAGGAAATTATTTGTAAATTTCGACAAGTAGAACAATGATTGGAACACGTAGACGGTTGTAATCTTTGTATATATTGCTTCCGTATAGTCTAAGAAACATATATGCAAAGCATCCAAACAGTACCATTCGCCAATTTTTTGTTCTTCAAGGTTAAGTGAACAATGAGCCCGATTGTTAATCCTTTAAAGGAAATTATTTGTAAATTTCGACAAGTAGAACAATGATTGGAACACGTAGACGGTTGAAATCTTTGTATATATTGCTTCCATATAGTCTAAGAAACATGTACGCAAAGCATCCAAACAGTACCATTCGCCAATTTTTTGTTCTTCAAGTTTAAGTGAACAATGAGCCTCAATGGTTAATCCTTTATCGGAAATTATTTGTAATTTTCGACAAGTAGAACAATGAATGGAACATGTAAACGGTTGAAATCTTTGGATATATTGCTTCTATATAACCTAAGAAACATATATGCAAAGCATCCAAACAGTACCATTCGCCAATTTTTTGTTCTTCAAGGTTAAGTGAACAATGAGCCACATTGTTAATCCTTTATCGGAAACTATTTGTAACTTTCTACAAGTAGAACAATAATTGGAACACGTAGACGGTTGAAATCTTTGTATATATTGCTTCTATATAGACTAAGAAACATATATGCAAAGCATCCAAACAGTACCATTCGCCAATTTTTTGTTCTTCAAGTTTAAGTGAACAATGAGCCCCAATGATTAATCCTTTATCGGAAATTATTTGTAATTTTCGACAAGTAGAACAATGAATGGAACATGTAAACGGTTGAAATCTTTGGATATATTGCTTCTATATAACCTAAGAAACATATATGCAAAGCATTCAAACAGTACCATTCGCCAATTTTTTGTTCTTCAAGGTTAAGTGAACAATGAGCCACATTGTTAATCCTTTATCGGAAACTATTTGTAACTTTCTACAAGTAGAACAATAATTGGAACACGTAGACGGTTGAAATCTTTGTATATATTGCTTCTATATAGTCTAAGAAACAAATATGCAAAGCATCCAAACAGTACGATTCGCCAATTTTTTGTTCTTCAAGTTTAAGTGAACAACGAGCCCCATTGATAATCATGAAACGGAAATTATTTGTAACTTTCTACAAGTAGAACAATGATTGGAACACGTAGACGGTTGAAATCTTTGTATATATTGCTTCCATATAGACTAAGAAACATATATGCAAAGCATCCAAACAGTACCATTCGCCAATTATTTGTTCTTCAAGTTTAAGTGAACAACGAGCCCCATTGATAATCATGAAACGGAAATTATTTGTAACTTTCGACATGTAGAACAATGATTGGAACACGTAGGCGGTTGAAATATTATTATATATTGCTTCCATATAGTCTAAGAAACATATATGCAAAGCATCCAAACAGTACCATTCGCCAATTTATTGTTCTTCAAGTTTAAGTGAACAACGAGCCCCATTGTTAATCCTTTAAAGGAAATTATTTGTAAATTTCGACAAGTAGAACAATGATGGGAACACGTAGACGGTTGAAATCTTTGTATATATTGCTTCCGTATAGTCTAAGAAACATATATGCAAAGCATCCAAACAGTACCATTCGCCAATTTTTTGATCTTCAAGGTTAAGTGAACAATGAGCCCGATTGTTAATACTTTATCCGAAATTATTTGTAAATTTCGACAAGTAGAACAATGATTGGAACACGTGGACGGTTGAAATCTTTGTATATATTGCTTCCATATAGTCTAAGAAACATATATGCAAAGCATCCAAACAGTACAATTCGCCAATTTTTTGTTCTTCAAGGTTAAGTGAACAATGAGCCCGATTGTTAATCCTTTAAAGGAAATTATTTGTAAATTTCGACAAGTAGAACAATGAATGGAACATGTAAACGGTTGAAATCTTTGGATATATTGCTTCTATATAACCTAAGAAACATATATGCAACGCATCCAAACAGTACCATTCGCCAATTTTTTGTTCTTCAAGTTTAAGTGAACAACGAGCCCCATTGTTAATCCTTTAAAGGAAATTATTTGTAACTTTCGACAAGTAGAACAATGAATGGAACAGGTAGACGGTTGAAATCTTTGTATATATTGCTTCCATATAGTCTAAAAAACATGTACGCAAAGCATCCTAACAGTACCATTCGCCAATTTATTGATCTTCAAGTTTAAGTGAACAACGAGCCCCATTGTTAATCCTTTAAAGGAAATTATTTGTAAATTTCGACAAGCAGAACAATGATTGGAACACGTAGACGGTTGAAATATTATTATATATTGCTTCCATATAGTCTAAGAAACATATATGCAAAGCATCCAAACAGTACCATTCGCCAATTTATTGTTCTTCTAGTTTAAGTGAACAACGACCCCCATTGTTAATCCTTTAAAGGAAATTATTTGTAAATTTCGACAAGTAGAACAATGATTGGAACACGTAGACGGTTGTAATCTTTGTATATATTGCTTCCGTATAGTCTAAGAAACATATATGCAAAGCATCCAAACAGTACCATTCGCCAATTTTTTGTTCTTCAAGGTTAAGTGAACAATGAGCCCGATTGTTAATCCTTTAAAGGAAATTATTTGTAAATTTCGACAAGTAGAACAATGATTGGAACACGTAGACGGTTGAAATCTTTGTATATATTGCTTCCATATAGTCTAAGAAACATGTACGCAAAGCATCCAAACAGTACCATTCGCCAATTTTTTGTTCTTCAAGTTTAAGTGAACAATGAGCCCCAATGGTTAATCCTTTAAAGGAAATTATTTGTAAATTTCGACAAGTAGAACAATGATTGGAACACGTAGACGGTTGAAATCTTTGTATATATTGCTTCCATATAGTCTAAGAAACATGTACGCAAAGCAACCAAACAGTACCATTCGCTAATTTTTTGTTCTTCAAGTTTAAGTGAACAATGAGCCCCAATGGTTAATCCTTTATCGGAAATTATTTGTAATTTTCGACAAATAGAACAATGAATGGAACACGTAGACGGTTGAAATCTTTGTATATATTGCTTCCATATAGTCTAAGAAACATGTACGCAAAGCATCCAAACAGTACCATTCGCCAATTTTTTGTTCTTCAAGTTTAAGTGAACAATGAGCCCCAATGGTTAATCCTTTATCGGAAATTATTTGTAACTTTCTACAAGTAGAACAATAATTGGAACACGTAGACGGTTGAAATCTTTGTATATATTGCTTCTATATAGACTAAGAAACATATATGCAAAGCATCCAAACAGTACCATTCGCCAATTTTTTGTTCTTCAAGTTTAAGTGAACAATGAGCCCCAATGGTTAATCCTTTATCGGAAATTATTTGTAATTTTCGACAAGTAGAACAATGATTGGAACACGTAGACGGTTGAAATCTTTGTATATATTGCTTCCATATAGTCTAAGAAACATGTACGCAAAGCATCCAAACAGTACCATTCGCCAATTTTTTGTTCTTCAAGTTTAAGTGAACAATGAGCCCCAATGGTTAATCCTTTATCGGAAATTATTTGTAATTTTCGACAAGTAGAACAATGAATGGAACATGTAAACGGTTGAAATCTTTGGATATATTGCTTCTATATAACCTAAGAAACATATATGCAACGCATCCAAACAGTACCATTCGCCAATTTTTTGTTCTTCAAGGTTAAGTGAACAATGAGCCACATTGTTAATCCTTTATCGGAAACTATTTGTAACTTTCTACAAGTAGAACAATAATTGGAACACGTAGACGGTTGAAATCTTTGTATATATTGCTTCTATATAGACTAAGAAACATATATGCAAAGCATCCAAACAGTACCATTCGCCAATTTTTTGTTCTTCAAGTTTAAGTGAACAATGAGCCCCAATGGTTAATCCTTTATCGGAAATTATTTGTAATTTTCGACAAGTAGAACAATGAATGGAACATGTAAACGGTTGAAATCTTTGGATATATTGCTTCTATATAACCTAAGAAACATATATGCAAAGCATCCAAACAGTACCATTCGCCAATTTTTTGTTCTTCAAGGTTAAGTGAACAATGAGCCACATTGTTAATCCTTTATCGGAAACTATTTGTAACTTTCTACAAGTAGAACAATAATTGGAACACGTAGACGGTTGAAATCTTTGTATATATTGCTTCTATATAGACTAAGAAACATATATGCAAAGCATCCAAACAGTACCATTCGCCAATTTTTTGTTCTTCAAGTTTAAGTGAACAATGAGCCCCAATGGTTAATCCTTTATCGGAAATTATTTGTAATTTTCGACAAGTAGAACAATGATTGGAACACGTAGACGGTTGTAATCTTTGTATATATTGCTTCCGTATAGTCTAAGAAACATATATGCAAAGCATCCAAACAGTACCATTCGCCAATTTTTTGTTCTTCAAGGTTAAGTGAACAATGAGCCCGATTGTTAATCCTTTAAAGGAAATTATTTGTAAATTTCGACAAGTAGAACAATGATTGGAACACGTAGACGGTTGAAATCTTTGTATATATTGCTTCCATATAGTCTAAGAAACATGTACGCAAAGCATCCAAACAGTACCATTCGCCAATTTTTTGTTCTTCAAGTTTAAGTGAACAATGAGCCTCAATGGTTAATCCTTTATCGGAAATTATTTGTAATTTTCGACAAGTAGAACAATGAATGGAACATGTAAACGGTTGAAATCTTTGGATATATTGCTTCTATATAACCTAAGAAACATATATGCAACGCATCCAAACAGTACCATTCGCCAATTTTTTGTTCTTCAAGGTTAAGTGAACAATGAGCCACATTGTTAATCCTTTATCGGAAACTATTTGTAACTTTCTACAAGTAGAACAATAATTGGAACACGTAGACGGTTGAAATCTTTGTATATATTGCTTCTATATAGACTAAGAAACATATATGCAAAGCATCCAAACAGTACCATTCGCCAATTTTTTGTTCTTCAAGTTTAAGTGAACAATGAGCCCCAATGGTTAATCCTTTATCGGAAATTATTTGTAATTTTCGACAAGTAGAACAATGAATGGAACATGTAAACGGTTGAAATCTTTGGATATATTGCTTCTATATAACCTAAGAAACATATATGCAAAGCATCCAAACAGTACCATTCGCCAATTTTTTGTTCTTCAAGGTTAAGTGAACAATGAGCCACATTGTTAATCCTTTATCGGAAACTATTTGTAACTTTCTACAAGTAGAACAATAATTGGAACACGTAGACGGTCGAAATCTTTGTATATATTGCTTCTATATAGACTAAGAAACATATATGCAAAGCATCCAAACAGTACAATTCGCCAATTCATTGATCTTCAAGTTTAAGTGAACTACGAGCCTCATTGTTAATCCTTTAAAGGAAATTATTTGTAAATTTCGACAAGTAGAACAATGATTGGAACACGTAGACGGTTGTAATCTTTGTATATATTGCTTCCGTATAGTCTAAGAAACATATATGCAAAGCATCCAAACAGTACCATTCGCCAATTTTTTGTTCTTCAAGGTTAAGTGAACAATGAGCCCGATTGTTAATCCTTTAAAGGAAATTATTTGTAAATTTCGACAAGTAGAACAATGATTGGAACACGTAGACGGTTGAAATCTTTGTATATATTGCTTCCATATAGTCTAAGAAACATGTACGCAAAGCATCCAAACAGTACCATTCGCCAATTTTTTGTTCTTCAAGTTTAAGTGAACAATGAGCCTCAATGGTTAATCCTTTATCGGAAATTATTTGTAATTTTCGACAAGTAGAACAATGAATGGAACATGTAAACGGTTGAAATCTTTGGATATATTGCTTCTATATAACCTAAGAAACATATATGCAAAGCATCCAAACAGTACCATTCGCCAATTTTTTGTTCTTCAAGGTTAAGTGAACAATGAGCCACATTGTTAATCCTTTATCGGAAACTATTTGTAACTTTCTACAAGTAGAACAATAATTGGAACACGTAGACGGTTGAAATCTTTGTATATATTGCTTCTATATAGACTAAGAAACATATATGCAAAGCATCCAAACAGTACCATTCGCCAATTTTTTGTTCTTCAAGTTTAAGTGAACAATGAGCCCCAATGGTTAATCCTTTATCGGAAATTATTTGTAATTTTCGACAAGTAGAACAATGAATGGAACATGTAAACGGTTGAAATCTTTGGATATATTGCTTCTATATAACCTAAGAAACATATATGCAAAGCATCCAAACAGTACCATACGCCAATTTTTTGTTCTTCAAGGTTAAGTGAACAATGAGCCACATTGTTAATCCTTTATCGGAAACTATTTGTAACTTTCTACAAGTAGAACAATAATTGGAACACGTAGACGGTTGAAATCTTTGTATATATTGCTTCTATATAGTCAAAGAAACAAATATGCAAAGCATCCAAACAGTACGATTCGCCAATTTTTTGTTCTTCAAGTTTAAGTGAACAACGAGCCCCATTGATAATCATGAAACGGAAATTATTTGTAACTTTCTACAAGTAGAACAATGATTGGAACACGTAGACGGTTGAAATCTTTGTATATATTGCTTCCATATAGACTAAGAAACATATATGCAAAGCATCCAAACAGTACCATTCGCCAATTATTTGTTCTTCAAGTTTAAGTGAACAACGAGCCCCATTGATAATCATGAAACGGAAATTATTTGTAACTTTCGACATGTAGAACAATGAATGGAACAGGTAGACGGTTGAAATCATTATATATATTGCTTCTATATAGTCTAAGAAACATATATGCATAGCATCCACACAGTACAATTCGCCAATTTATTGTTCTTCAAGTTTAAGTGAACAACGAGCCCCATTGTTAATCCTTCAAAGGAAATTATTTATAAAATTTCGACAAGCAGAACAATGATTGGAACACGTAGGCGGTTGAAATATTATTATATATTGCTTCCATATAGTCTAAGAAACATATATGCAAAGCATCCAAACAGTACCATTCGCCAATTTATTGTTCTTCAAGTTTAAGTGAACAACGAGCCCCATTGTTAATCCTTTAAAGGAAATTATTTGTAAATTTCGACAAGTAGAACAATGATGGGAACACGTAGACGGTTGAAATCTTTGTATATATTGCTTCCGTATAGTCTAAGAAACATATATGCAAAGCATCCAAACAGTACCATTCGCCAATTTTTTGATCTTCAAGGTTAAGTGAACAATGAGCCCCATTGATAATCATGAAACGGAAATTATTTGTAACTTTCTACAAGTAGAACAATAATTGGAACACGTAGACGGTTGAAATCTTTGTATATATTGCTTCTATATAGTCTAAGAAACAAATATGCAAAGCATCCAAACAGTACGATTCGCCAATTTTTTGTTCTTCAAGTTTAAGTGAACAACGAGCCCCATTGATAATCATGAAACGGAAATTATTTGTAACTTTCTACAAGTAGAACAATGATTGGAACACGTAGACGGTTGAAATCTTTGTATATATTGCTTCCATATAGACTAAGAAACATATATGCAAAGCATCCAAACAGTACCATTCGCCAATTATTTGTTCTTCAAGTTTAAGTGAACAACGAGCCCCATTGATAATCATGAAACGGAAATTATTTGTAACTTTCGACATGTAGAACAATGAATGGAACAGGTAGACGGTTGAAATCATTATATATATTGCTTCTATATAGTCTAAGAAACATATATGCATAGCATCCACACAG
The DNA here is from genome assembly GCA_963989415.1 of Cerceris ruficornis. Classification (NCBI taxonomy): domain Eukaryota; kingdom Metazoa; phylum Arthropoda; class Insecta; order Hymenoptera; family Crabronidae; genus Cerceris; species Cerceris ruficornis. The sequence goes on along the minus strand of CAXDIW010000469.1, from coordinate 460,297 downwards.
TACAATTCGCCAATTTATTGTTCTTCAAGTTTAAGTGAACAACGAGCCCCATTGTTAATCCTTCAAAGGAAATTATTTATAAAATTTCGACAAGCAGAACAATGATTGGAACACGTAGGCGGTTGAAATATTATTATATATTGCTTCCATATAGTCTAAGAAACATATATGCAAAGCATCCAAACAGTACCATTCGCCAATTTATTGTTCTTCAAGTTTAAGTGAACAACGAGCCCCATTGTTAATCCTTTAAAGGAAATTATTTGTAAATTTCGACAAGTAGAACAATGATGGGAACACGTAGACGGTTGAAATCTTTGTATATATTGCTTCCGTATAGTCTAAGAAACATATATGCAAAGCATCCAAACAGTACCATTCGCCAATTTTTTGATCTTCAAGGTTAAGTGAACAATGAGCCCGATTGTTAATACTTTATCCGAAATTATTTGTAAATTTCGACAAGTAGAACAATGATTGGAACACGTGGACGGTTGAAATCTTTGTATATATTGCTTCCATATAGTCTAAGAAACATATATGCAAAGCATCCAAACAGTACAATTCGCCAATTTTTTGTTCTTCAAGGTTAAGTGAACAATGAGCCCGATTGTTAATCCTTTAAAGGAAATTATTTGTAAATTTCGACAAGTAGAACAATGAATGGAACATGTAAACGGTTGAAATCTTTGGATATATTGCTTCTATATAACCTAAGAAACATATATGCAACGCATCCAAACAGTACAATTCGACAATTTTTTGATCTTCAAGTTTAAGTGAACTACGAGCCTCATTGTTAATCCTTTAAAGGAAATTATTTGTAAATTTCGACAAGTAGAACAATGATTGGAACACGTAGACGGTTGTAATCTTTGTATATATTGCTTCCGTATAGTCTAAGAAACATATATGCAAAGCATCCAAACAGTACCATTCGCCAATTTTTTGTTCTTCAAGGTTAAGTGAACAATGAGCCCGATTGTTAATCCTTTAAAGGAAATTATTTGTAAATTTCGACAAGTAGAACAATGATTGGAACACGTAGACGGTTGAAATCTTTGTATATATTGCTTCCATATAGTCTAAGAAACATGTACGCAAAGCATCCAAACAGTACCATTCGCCAATTTTTTGTTCTTCAAGTTTAAGTGAACAATGAGCCTCAATGGTTAATCCTTTATCGGAAATTATTTGTAATTTTCGACAAGTAGAACAATGAATGGAACATGTAAACGGTTGAAATCTTTGGATATATTGCTTCTATATAACCTAAGAAACATATATGCAAAGCATCCAAACAGTACCATTCGCCAATTTTTTGTTCTTCAAGGTTAAGTGAACAATGAGCCACATTGTTAATCCTTTATCGGAAACTATTTGTAACTTTCTACAAGTAGAACAATAATTGGAACACGTAGACGGTTGAAATCTTTGTATATATTGCTTCTATATAGACTAAGAAACATATATGCAAAGCATCCAAACAGTACCATTCGCCAATTTTTTGTTCTTCAAGTTTAAGTGAACAATGAGCCCCAATGGTTAATCCTTTATCGGAAATTATTTGTAATTTTCGACAAGTAGAACAATGAATGGAACATGTAAACGGTTGAAATCTTTGGATATATTGCTTCTATATAACCTAAGAAACATATATGCAAAGCATCCAAACAGTACCATACGCCAATTTTTTGTTCTTCAAGGTTAAGTGAACAATGAGCCACATTGTTAATCCTTTATCGGAAACTATTTGTAACTTTCTACAAGTAGAACAATAATTGGAACACGTAGACGGTTGAAATCTTTGTATATATTGCTTCTATATAGTCTAAGAAACAAATATGCAAAGCATCCAAACAGTACGATTCGCCAATTTTTTGTTCTTCAAGTTTAAGTGAACAACGAGCCCCATTGATAATCATGAAACGGAAATTATTTGTAACTTTCTACAAGTAGAACAATGATTGGAACACGTAGACGGTTGAAATCTTTGTATATATTGCTTCCATATAGACTAAGAAACATATATGCAAAGCATCCAAACAGTACCATTCGCCAATTATTTGTTCTTCAAGTTTAAGTGAACAACGAGCCCCATTGATAATCATGAAACGGAAATTATTTGTAACTTTCGACATGTAGAACAATGAATGGAACAGGTAGACGGTTGAAATCATTATATATATTGCTTCTATATAGTCTAAGAAACATATATGCATAGCATCCACACAGTACAATTCGCCAATTTATTGTTCTTCAAGTTTAAGTGAACAACGAGCCCCATTGTTAATCCTTCAAAGGAAATTATTTATAAAATTTCGACAAGCAGAACAATGATTGGAACACGTAGGCGGTTGAAATATTATTATATATTGCTTCCATATAGTCTAAGAAACATATATGCAAAGCATCCAAACAGTACCATTCGCCAATTTATTGTTCTTCAAGTTTAAGTGAACAACGAGCCCCATTGTTAATCCTTTAAAGGAAATTATTTGTAAATTTCGACAAGTAGAACAATGATGGGAACACGTAGACGGTTGAAATCTTTGTATATATTGCTTCCGTATAGTCTAAGAAACATATATGCAAAGCATCCAAACAGTACCATTCGCCAATTTTTTGATCTTCAAGGTTAAGTGAACAATGAGCCCCATTGATAATCATGAAACGGAAATTATTTGTAACTTTCTACAAGTAGAACAATAATTGGAACACGTAGACGGTTGAAATCTTTGTATATATTGCTTCTATATAGTCTAAGAAACAAATATGCAAAGCATCCAAACAGTACGATTCGCCAATTTTTTGTTCTTCAAGTTTAAGTGAACAACGAGCCCCATTGATAATCATGAAACGGAAATTATTTGTAACTTTCTACAAGTAGAACAATGATTGGAACACGTAGACGGTTGAAATCTTTGTATATATTGCTTCCATATAGACTAAGAAACATATATGCAAAGCATCCAAACAGTACCATTCGCCAATTATTTGTTCTTCAAGTTTAAGTGAACAACGAGCCCCATTGATAATCATGAAACGGAAATTATTTGTAACTTTCGACATGTAGAACAATGAATGGAACAGGTAGACGGTTGAAATCATTATATATATTGCTTCTATATAGTCTAAGAAACATATATGCATAGCATCCACACAGTACAATTCGCCAATTTATTGTTCTTCAAGTTTAAGTGAACAACGAGCCCCATTGTTAATCCTTCAAAGGAAATTATTTATAAAATTTCGACAAGCAGAACAATGATTGGAACACGTAGGCGGTTGAAATATTATTATATATTGCTTCCATATAGTCTAAGAAACATATATGCAAAGCATCCAAACAGTACCATTCGCCAATTTATTGTTCTTCAAGTTTAAGTGAACAACGAGCCCCATTGTTAATCCTTTAAAGGAAATTATTTGTAAATTTCGACAAGTAGAACAATGATGGGAACACGTAGACGGTTGAAATCTTTGTATATATTGCTTCCGTATAGTCTAAGAAACATATATGCAAAGCATCCAAACAGTACCATTCGCCAATTTTTTGATCTTCAAGGTTAAGTGAACAATGAGCCCGATTGTTAATACTTTATCCGAAATTATTTGTAAATTTCGACAAGTAGAACAATGATTGGAACACGTGGACGGTTGAAATCTTTGTATATATTGCTTCCATATAGTCTAAGAAACATATATGCAAAGCATCCAAACAGTACAATTCGCCAATTTTTTGTTCTTCAAGGTTAAGTGAACAATGAGCCCGATTGTTAATCCTTTAAAGGAAATTATTTGTAAATTTCGACAAGTAGAACAATGAATGGAACATGTAAACGGTTGAAATCTTTGGATATATTGCTTCTATATAACCTAAGAAACATATATGCAACGCATCCAAACAGTACCATTCGCCAATTTTTTGTTCTTCAAGTTTAAGTGAACAACGAGCCCCATTGTTAATCCTTTAAAGGAAATTATTTGTAACTTTCGACAAGTAGAACAATGAATGGAACAGGTAGACGGTTGAAATCTTTGTATATATTGCTTCCATATAGTCTAAAAAACATGTACGCAAAGCATCCTAACAGTACCATTCGCCAATTTATTGTTCTTCAAGTTTAAGTGAACAACGAGCCCCATTGTTAATCCTTTAAAGGAAATTATTTGTAAATTTCGACAAGCAGAACAATGATTGGAACACGTAGACGGTTGAAATATTATTATATATTGCTTCCATATAGTCTAAGAAACATATATGCAAAGCATCCAAACAGTACCATTCGCCAATTTATTGTTCTTCTAGTTTAAGTGAACAACGACCCCCATTGTTAATCCTTTAAAGGAAATTATTTGTAAATTTCGACAAGTAGAACAATGATTGGAACACGTAGACGGTTGTAATCTTTGTATATATTGCTTCCGTATAGTCTAAGAAACATATATGCAAAGCATCCAAACAGTACCATTCGCCAATTTTTTGTTCTTCAAGGTTAAGTGAACAATGAGCCCGATTGTTAATCCTTTAAAGGAAATTATTTGTAAATTTCGACAAGTAGAACAATGAATGGAACATGTAAACGGTTGAAATCTTTGGATATATTGCTTCTATATAACCTAAGAAACATATATGCAACGCATCCAAACAGTACCATTCGCCAATTTTTTGTTCTTCAAGGTTAAGTGAACAATGAGCCACATTGTTAATCCTTTATCGGAAACTATTTGTAACTTTCTACAAGTAGAACAATAATTGGAACACGTAGACGGTTGAAATCTTTGTATATATTGCTTCTATATAGACTAAGAAACATATATGCAAAGCATCCAAACAGTACCATTCGCCAATTTTTTGTTCTTCAAGTTTAAGTGAACAATGAGCCCCAATGGTTAATCCTTTATCGGAAATTATTTGTAATTTTCGACAAGTAGAACAATGAATGGAACATGTAAACGGTTGAAATCTTTGGATATATTGCTTCTATATAACCTAAGAAACATATATGCAAAGCATCCAAACAGTACCATTCGCCAATTTTTTGTTCTTCAAGGTTAAGTGAACAATGAGCCACATTGTTAATCCTTTATCGGAAACTATTTGTAACTTTCTACAAGTAGAACAATAATTGGAACACGTAGACGGTCGAAATCTTTGTATATATTGCTTCTATATAGACTAAGAAACATATATGCAAAGCATCCAAACAGTACAATTCGCCAATTCATTGTTCTTCAAGTTTAAGTGAACTACGAGCCTCATTGTTAATCCTTTAAAGGAAATTATTTGTAAATTTCGACAAGTAGAACAATGATTGGAACACGTAGACGGTTGTAATCTTTGTATATATTGCTTCCGTATAGTCTAAGAAACATATATGCAAAGCATCCAAACAGTACCATTCGCCAATTTTTTGTTCTTCAAGGTTAAGTGAACAATGAGCCCGATTGTTAATCCTTTAAAGGAAATTATTTGTAAATTTCGACAAGTAGAACAATGATTGGAACACGTAGACGGTTGAAATCTTTGTATATATTGCTTCCATATAGTCTAAGAAACATGTACGCAAAGCATCCAAACAGTACCATTCGCCAATTTTTTGTTCTTCAAGTTTAAGTGAACAATGAGCCTCAATGGTTAATCCTTTATCGGAAATTATTTGTAATTTTCGACAAGTAGAACAATGAATGGAACATGTAAACGGTTGAAATCTTTGGATATATTGCTTCTATATAACCTAAGAAACATATATGCAAAGCATCCAAACAGTACCATTCGCCAATTTTTTGTTCTTCAAGGTTAAGTGAACAATGAGCCACATTGTTAATCCTTTATCGGAAACTATTTGTAACTTTCTACAAGTAGAACAATAATTGGAACACGTAGACGGTTGAAATCTTTGTATATATTGCTTCTATATAGACTAAGAAACATATATGCAAAGCATCCAAACAGTACCATTCGCCAATTTTTTGTTCTTCAAGTTTAAGTGAACAATGAGCCCCAATGGTTAATCCTTTATCGGAAATTATTTGTAATTTTCGACAAGTAGAACAATGAATGGAACATGTAAACGGTTGAAATCTTTGGATATATTGCTTCTATATAACCTAAGAAACATATATGCAAAGCATCCAAACAGTACCATTCGCCAATTTTTTGTTCTTCAAGGTTAAGTGAACAATGAGCCACATTGTTAATCCTTTATCGGAAACTATTTGTAACTTTCTACAAGTAGAACAATAATTGGAACACGTAGACGGTTGAAATCTTTGTATATATTGCTTCTATATAGTCTAAGAAACAAATATGCAAAGCATCCAAACAGTACGATTCGCCAATTTTTTGTTCTTCAAGTTTAAGTGAACAACGAGCCCCATTGATAATCATGAAACGGAAATTATTTGTAACTTTCTACAAGTAGAACAATGATTGGAACACGTAGACGGTTGAAATCTTTGTATATATTGCTTCCATATAGACTAAGAAACATATATGCAAAGCATCCAAACAGTACCATTCGCCAATTATTTGTTCTTCAAGTTTAAGTGAACAACGAGCCCCATTGATAATCATGAAACGGAAATTATTTGTAACTTTCGACATGTAGAACAATGAATGGAACAGGTAGACGGTTGAAATCATTATATATATTGCTTCTATATAGTCTAAGAAACATATATGCATAGCATCCACACAGTACAATTCGCCAATTTATTGTTCTTCAAGTTTAAGTGAACAACGAGCCCCATTGTTAATCCTTCAAAGGAAATTATTTATAAAATTTCGACAAGCAGAACAATGATTGGAACACGTAGGCGGTTGAAATATTATTATATATTGCTTCCATATAGTCTAAGAAACATATATGCAAAGCATCCAAACAGTACCATTCGCCAATTTATTGTTCTTCAAGTTTAAGTGAACAACGAGCCCCATTGTTAATCCTTTAAAGGAAATTATTTGTAAATTTCGACAAGTAGAACAATGATGGGAACACGTAGACGGTTGAAATCTTTGTATATATTGCTTCCGTATAGTCTAAGAAACATATATGCAAAGCATCCAAACAGTACCATTCGCCAATTTTTTGATCTTCAAGGTTAAGTGAACAATGAGCCCGATTGTTAATACTTTATCCGAAATTATTTGTAAATTTCGACAAGTAGAACAATGATTGGAACACGTGGACGGTTGAAATCTTTGTATATATTGCTTCCATATAGTCTAAGAAACATATATGCAAAGCATCCAAACAGTACAATTCGCCAATTTTTTGTTCTTCAAGTTTAAGTGAACAATGAGCCCCAATGGTTAATCCTTTATCGGAAATTATTTGTAACTTTCGACAAGTAGAACAATGAATGGAACAGGTAGACGGTTGAAATCTTTGTATATATTGCTTCTATATAGTCTGAGAAACATATATGCAAAGCATCCAAACAGTACCATTCGCCAATTTATTGTTCTTCAAGTTTAAGTGAACAACGAGCCCCATTGTTAATCCTTTAAAGGAAATTATTTGTAAATTTCGACAAGTAGAACAATGATTGGAACACGTAGACGGTTGAAATTTTTATATATATTGCTTCCATCTAGTGTAAGAAACAAATATGCAAAGCATCCAAACAGTACAATTCGCCAATTTATTGTTCTTCAAGTTTAAGTGAACAACGAGCCCCATTGTTAATCCTTTAAAGGAAATTATTTGTAAATTTCGACAAGTAGAACAATGATTGGAACACGTAGACGGTTGAAATCTTTGTATATATTGCTTCTATATAGTATAAGAAACATATATGCAAAGCATCCAAACAGTACCATTCGCCAATTTTTTGTTCTTCAAGTTTAAGTGAACAATGAGCCCCATTGTTAATCCTTTATCGGAAATTATTTGTAACTTTCGACAAGTAGAACAATGAATGGAACAGGTAGACGGTTGAAATCTTTGTATATATTGCTTCTATATAGTCTAAGAAACATATATGCAAAGCATCCAAACAGTACCATTCGCCAATTTTTTGTTCCTCAAGTTTAAGTGAACAACGAGCCCCATTGTTAATCCTTTAAAGGAAATTATTTGTAAATTTCGACAAGTAGAACAATGATTGGAACACGTAGACAGTTGAAATCTTTGTATATATTGCTTCCATATAGTCTAAGAAACATATATGCAAAGCATCCAAACAGTACAATTCGCCAATTTTTTGTTCTTCAAGTTTAAGTGAACTACGATCCCCATTGTTAATCTCTTAACGGAAATTATTCGTAACATTCGACAAGTAGAACAATGAATGGAACAGGTAGACTGTTGAAATCATTGTATATATTGCTTCTATATAGTCTAAGAAACATATATGCAAAGCATCCAAACAGTACCATTCGCCAATTTTTTGTTCTTCAAGTTTAAGTGAACAATGAGCCCCATTGTTAACCCTGTATCGGAAATTATTTGTAACTTTCGACAAGTAGAACAATGAATGGAACAGGTAGACGGTTGAAATCTTTGTATATATTGCTTCTATATAGTCTAAGAAACATATATGCAAAGCATCCAAACAGTACAATTCGCCAATTTTTTGTTCCTCAAGTTTAAGTGAACAACGAGCCCCATTGTTAATCCTTTAAAGGAAATTATTTGTAAATTTCGACAAGTAGAACAATGATTGGAACACGTAGACAGTTGAAATCTTTGTATATATTGCTTCCATATAGTCTAAGAAACATATATGCAAAGCATCCAAACAGTACAATTCGCCAATTTTTTGTTCTTCAAGTTTAAGTGAACTACGATCCCCATTGTTAATCTCTTAACGGAAATTATTTGTAACATTCGACAAGTAGAACAATGAATGGAACAGGTAGACTGTTGAAATCATTGTATATATTGCTTCTATATAGTCTAAGAAACATATATGCAAAGCATCCAAACAGTACCATTCGCCACTTTTTTGTTCTTCAAGTTTAAGTGAACAACGAGCCCCATTGTTAATCCTTTAAACGAAATTATTTGTAAATTTCGACAAGTAGAACAATGAATGGAACAGGCAGACGGTTAAAATCTATGTATATATTGCTTCTATATAGTCTAAGAAACATATATGCAAAGCATCCAAACAGTACCATTCGCCACTTTTTTGTTCTTCAAGTTTAAGTGAACAACGAGCCCCATTGTTAATCCTTTAAACGAAATTATTTGTAAATTTCGACAAGTAGAACAATGATTCTAACACGTAGACGGTTGAAATCTTTGTATATATTGCTTCCATATAGTCTAAGAAACATGTACGCAAAGCATCCAAACAGTACCATTCGCCAATTTTTTGTTCTTCAAGTTTAAGTGAACAATGAGCCCCAATGGTTAATCCTTTATCGGAAATTATTTGTAATTTTCGACAAGTAGAACAATGAATGGAACAGTTAGACGGTTGAAATATTTGTATATATTGCTTCTATATAATCTAAGAAACATATATGCAAAGCATCTAAACAGTAACAATCGCCAATTTTTTGATCTTCAAGTTTAAGTGAACAGCGAGCCCCATTGATAATCATGAAATGGAAATTATTTGTAACTTTCTACAAGTAGAACAATGAATAGTACAGGTAGACGGGTGAAATCTTTCTATATATTGCTTCTATATAGTCTAAGAAACATATATGCAAAGCATCCAAACAGTACCATTCGCCAATTTTTTGTTCTTCAAGTTTAAGTAAACTACGATCCCCATTGTTAATCCCTTAACGGAAATTATTTGTAACATTCGACAAGTAGAACAATGAATGGAACAGGTAGACGGTTAAAATCTATGTATATATTGCTTCTATATAGTCTAAGAAACATATATGCAAAGCATCCAAACAGTACCATTCGCCACTTTTTTGTTCTTCAAGTTTAAGTGAACAACGAGCCCCATTGTTAATCCTTTAAACGAAATTATTTGTAAATTTCGACAAGTAGAACAATGAATGGAACAGGCAGACGGTTAAAATCTATGTATATATTGCTTCTATATAGTCTAAGAAACATATATGCAAAGCATCCAAACAGTACCATTCGCCACTTTTTTGTTCTTCAAGTTTAAGTGAACAACGAGCCCCATTGTTAATCCTTTAAACGAAATTATTTGTAAATTTCGACAAGTAGAACAATGATTCTAACACGTAGACGGTTGAAATCTTTGTATATATTGCTTCCATATAGTCTAAGAAACATGTACGCAAAGCATCCAAACAGTACCATTCGCCAATTTTTTGTTCTTCAAGTTTAAGTGAACAATGAGCCCCATTGTTAATCCTTTAAAGGAAATTATTTGTAAATTTCGACAAGTAGAACAATGATTGGAACACGTAGACAGTTGAAATCTTTGTATATATTGCTTCCATATAGTCTAAGAAACATATATGCAAAGCATCCAAACAGTACAATTCGCCAATTTTTTGTTCTTCAAGTTTAAGTGAACTACGATCCCCATTGTTAATCTCTTAACGGAAATTATTCGTAACATTCGACAAGTAGAACAATGAATGGAACAGGTAGACTGTTGAAATCATTGTATATATTGCTTCTATATAGTCTAAGAAACATATATGCAAAGCATCCAAACAGTACCATTCGCCAATTTTTTGTTCTTCAAGTTTAAGTGAACAATGAGCCCCATTGTTAACCCTGTATCGGAAATTATTTGTAACTTTCGACAAGTAGAACAATGAATGGAACAGGTAGACGGTTGAAATCTTTGTATATATTGCTTCTATATAGTCTAAGAAACATATATGCAAAGCATCCAAACAGTACAATTCGCCAATTTTTTGTTCCTCAAGTTTAAGTGAACAACGAGCCCCATTGTTAATCCTTTAAAGGAAATTATTTGTAAATTTCGACAAGTAGAACAATGATTGGAACACGTAGACAGTTGAAATCTTTGTATATATTGCTTCCATATAGTCTAAGAAACATATATGCAAAGCATCCAAACAGTACAATTCGCCAATTTTTTGTTCTTCAAGTTTAAGTGAACTACGATCCCCATTGTTAATCTCTTAACGGAAATTATTTGTAACATTCGACAAGTAGAACAATGAATGGAACAGGTAGACTGTTGAAATCATTGTATATATTGCTTCTATATAGTCTAAGAAACATATATGCAAAGCATCCAAACAGTACAATTCGCCAATTTTTTGTTCTTCAAGTTTAAGTGAACAACGAGCCCCATTGTTAATCCTTTAAAGGAAATTATTTGTAACTTTCGACAAGTAGAACAATGAATGGAACAGGTAGACGGTTCAAATCTTTGTATATATTGCTTCTATATAGTCTAAGAAACATATATGCAAAGCATCCAAACAGTACCATTCGCCAATTTTTTGTTCTTCAAGTTTAAGTGAACAATGAGCCCCATTGTTAATCCTTTATCGGAAATTATTTGTAACTTTCGACAAGTAGAACAATGAATGGAACAGGTAGACGGTTGAAATCTTTGTATATATTGCTTCTATATAGTCTAAGAAACATATATGCAAAGCATCCAAACAGTACCATTCGCCAATTTTTTGTTCTTCAAGTTTAAGTAAACTACGATCCCCATTGTTAATCCCTTAACGGAAATTATTTGTAACATTCGACAAGTAGAACAATGAATGGAACAGGTAGACGGTTAAAATCTATGTATATATTGCTTCTATATAGTCTAAGAAACATATATGCAAAGCATCCAAACAGTACCATTCGCCACTTTTTTGTTCTTCAAGTTTAAGTGAACAACGAGCCCCATTGTTAATCCTTTAAACGAAATTATTTGTAAATTTCGACAAGTAGAACAATGAATGGAACAGGCAGACGGTTAAAATCTATGTATATATTGCTTCTATATAGTCTAAGAAACATATATGCAAAGCATCCAAACAGTACCATTCGCCACTTTTTTGTTCTTCAAGTTTAAGTGAACAACGAGCCCCATTGTTAATCCTTTAAACGAAATTATTTGTAAATTTCGACAAGTAGAACAATGATTCTAACACGTAGACGGTTGAAATCTTTGTATATATTGCTTCCATATAGTCTAAGAAACATGTACGCAAAGCATCCAAACAGTACCATTCGCCAATTTTTTGTTCTTCAAGTTTAAGTGAACAATGAGCCCCAATGGTTAATCCTTTATCGGAAATTATTTGTAATTTTCGACAAGTAGAACAATGAATGGAACAGTTAGACGGTTGAAATATTTGTATATATTGCTTCTATATAATCTAAGAAACATATATGCAAAGCATCTAAACAGTAACAATCGCCAATTTTTTGATCTTCAAGTTTAAGTGAACAGCGAGCCCCATTGATAATCATGAAATGGAAATTATTTGTAACTTTCTACAAGTAGAACAATGAATAGTACAGGTAGACGGGTGAAATCTTTCTATATATTGCTTCTATATAGTCTAAGAAACATATATGCAAAGCATCCAAACAGTACCATTCGCCAATTTTTTGTTCTTCAAGTTTAAGTAAACTACGATCCCCATTGTTAATCCCTTAACGGAAATTATTTGTAACATTCGACAAGTAGAACAATGAATGGAACAGGTAGACGGTTAAAATCTATGTATATATTGCTTCTATATAGTCTAAGAAACATATATGCAAAGCATCCAAACAGTACCATTCGCCACTTTTTTGTTCTTCAAGTTTAAGTGAACAACGAGCCCCATTGTTAATCCTTTAAACGAAATTATTTGTAAATTTCGACAAGTAGAACAATGAATGGAACAGGCAGACGGTTAAAATCTATGTATATATTGCTTCTATATAGTCTAAGAAACATATATGCAAAGCATCCAAACAGTACCATTCGCCACTTTTTTGTTCTTCAAGTTTAAGTGAACAACGAGCCCCATTGTTAATCCTTTAAAGGAAATTATTTGTAACTTTCGACAAGTAGAACAATGAATGGAACAGGTAGACGGTTGAAATATTTGTATATATTTCTTCTATATAGTCTAAGAAACATATATGCAAAGCATCCAAACAGTACAATTCGCCAATTTTTTGTTCTTCAAGTTTAAGTAAACTACGATCCCCATTGTTAATCCCTTAACGGAAATTATTTGTAACTTTCGACAAGTAGAACAATGAATGGAACAGGTAGACGGTTGAAATCTTTGTATATATTGCTTCTATATAGTCTAAGAAACATATATGCAAAGCATCCAAACAGTACAATTCGCCAATTTTTTGTTCTTCAAGTTTAAGTAAACTACGATCCCCATTGTTAATCCCTTAACGGAAATTATTTGTAACTTTCGACAAGTAGAACAATGAATGGAACAGGTAGACGGTTGAAATCATTGTATATATTGCTTCTATATAGTCTAAGAAACATATATGCAAAGCATCCAAACAGTACCATTCGCCACTTTTTTGTTCTTCAAGTTTAAGTGAACAACGAGCCCCATTGTTAATCCTTTAAAGGAAATTATTTGTAAATTTCGACAAGTAGAACAATGATTGGAACACGTAGACGGTTGAAATCTTTGTATATATTGCTTCCATATAGTCTAAGAAACATGTACGCAAAGCATCGAAACAGTACCACTCGCCAATTTTTTGTTCTTCAAGTTTAAGTGAACAATGAGCCCCAATGGTTAATCCTTTATCGGAAATTATTTGTAATTTTCGACAAGTAGAACAATGAATGGAACAGTTAGACGGTTGAAATATTTGTATATATTGCTTCTATATAATCTAAGAAACATATATGCAAAGCATCTAAACAGTAACAATCGCCAATTTTTTGATCTTCAAGTTTAAGTGAACAGCGGGCCCCATTGATAATCATGAAATGGAAATTATTTGTAACTTTCTATAAGTAGAACAATGAATAGTACAGGTAGACGGGTGAAATCTTTCTATATATTGCTTCTAAATAGTCTAAGAAACATCTATGCAAAGCATCCAAACAGTGCAATTCGCCAATTTTTTGTTCTTCAAGTTTAAGTGAACTACGAGCCCCATTGTTAATCCTTTAACGGAAATTAATTGTAAATTTCGACAAGTAGAACAATGAATGGAACAGGTAGACGGTTGAAATCTTTGTATATATTGCTTCTATATAGTCTAAGAAACATATATGCAAAGCATCCAAACAGTACAATTCGCCAATTTATTGTTCTTCAAGTTTAAGTGAACAACGAGCCCCATTGTTAATCCTTTAAAGGAAATTATTTGTAACTTTCGGCAAGTAGAACAATGAATGGAATAGGTAGACGGTTGAAATCATTGTATATATTGCTTCTATATAGTCTAAGAAACATATATGCAAAGCATCTAAACAGTAACAATCGCCAATTTTTTGATCTTCAAGTTTAAGTGAACAGCGAGCCCCATTGATAATCATGAAATGGAAATTATTTGTAACTTTCTACAAGTAGAACAATGAATAGTACAGGTAGACGGGTGAAATCTTTCTATATATTGCTTCTAAATAGTCTAAGAAACATCTATGCAAAGCATCCAAACAGTGCAATTCGCCAATTTTTTGTTCTTCAAGTTTAAGTGAACTACGAGCCCCATTGTTAATCCTTTAACGGAAATTAATTGTAAATTTCGACAAGTAGAACAATGAATGGAACAGGTAGACGGTTGAAATCATTGTATATATTGCTTCTATATAGTCTAAGAAACATATATGCAAAGCATCCAAACAGTACAATTCGCCAATTTTTTGTTCTTCAAGTTTAAGTAAACTACGATCCCCATTGTTAATCCCTTAACGGAAATTATTTGTAACATTCGACAAGTAGAACAATGAATAGAACAGGTAGACGGTTGAAATCCTTGTTTATATTGCTTCCATATAGTCTAAGAAACATGTACGCAAAGCATCCAAACAGTACCATTCGCCAATTTTTTGTCCTACAAGTTTAAGTGAACAATGAGCCCCATTGTTAATCCCTTAACGGAAATTATTTGTAACTTTCGACAAGTAGAACAATGAATGGAACAGGTAGACGGTTGAAATCTTTGTATCTATTGCTTCTATATAGTATAAGAAACATATATGCAAAGCATCCAAACAGTACCATTCGCCAATTTTTTGTTCTTCAAGTTTAAGTGAACTACGAGCCCCATTGTTAATCCTTTAAAGGAAATTATTTGTAACTTTCGACAAGTAGAACAATGAATGGAACAGGTAGACTGTTGAAATCATTGTATATATTGCTTCTATATAGTCTAAGAAACATATATGCAAAGCATCCAAACAGTACAATTTGCCAATTTTTTGTTCTTCAAGTTTAAGTGAACTACGATCCCCATTGTTAATCCCTTAACGGAAATTATTTGTAACTTTCGACAAGTAGAACAATGAATGGAACAGGTAGACGGTTGAAATCATTGTATATATTGCTTCTATATAGTCTAAGAAACATATATGCAAAGCATCCAAACAGTACAATACGCCAATTTTTTGTTCTTCAAGTTTAAGTAAACTACGATCCCCATTGTTAATCCCTTAACGGAAATTATTTGTAACTTTCGACAAGTAGAACAATGAATGGAACAGGTAGACGGTTGAAATCTTTGTATATATTGCTTCTATATAGTCTAAGAAACATATATGCAAAGCATCCAAACAGTACAATTCGCCAATTTTTTGTTCTTCAAGTTTAAGTAAACTACGATCCCCATTGTTAATCCCTTAACGGAAATTATTTGTAACATTCGACAAGTAGAACAATGAATGGAACAGGTAGACGGTTGAAATCTTTGTATCTATTGCTTCTATATAGTATAAGAAACATATATGCAAAGCATCCAAACAGTACCATTCGCCAATTTTTTGTTCTTCAAGTTTAAGTGAACTACGAGCCCCATTGTTAATCCTTTAAAGGAAATTATTTGTAACTTTCGACAAGTAGAACAATGAATGGAACAGGTAGACTGTTGAAATCATTGTATATATTGCTTCTATATAGTCTAAGAAACATATATGCAAAGCATCCAAACAGTACAATTCGCCAATTATTTCATCTTCAAGTTTAAGTGAACTACGAGCCCCATTGTTAACACTTTAATGGAAATTATTTGTAACTTGCGACAAGTAGAACAATGAGTGGAACAGGTAGACGGTTGAAATCAATGTATATATTGCTTCTATATAGTCTAAGAAACATATATGCAAAGCATCCAAACAGTACCATTCGCCAATTTTTTGTTCTTCAAGTTTAAGTGAACAATGAGCCCCATTGTTAATCCTTTATCGGAAATTATTTGTAACTTTCGACAAGTAGGACAATGAATGGAACAGGTAGACTGTTGAAATCATTGTATATATTGCTTCTATATAGTCTAAGAAACATATATGCAAAGCATCTAAACAGTAACATTCGCCAATTTTTTGATCTTCAAGTTTAAGTGAACAACGAGCCCCATTGATAATCATGAAATGGAAATTATTTGTAAATTTCTACAAGTAGAACAATGAATGGTACAGGTAGACGGGTGAAATCTTTCTATATATTGCTTCCATATAGTCTAAGAAACATATATGCAAAGAATCCAAACAGTACAATTCGCCAATTTGTTATTCTTCAAGTTTAAGTGAACTACGAGCCCCATTGTTAATCCTTTTAAGGAAATTATTTGTAAATTTCGACAAGTAGAACAATGAATGGAACAGGTAGACGAATGAAATCATTGTATATGTTGCTTCTATATAGTCTAAGAAACATATATGCAAAGCATCGAAACAGTACAATTCGCCAATTTTTTGTTCTTCAAGTTTAAGTGAACAACGAGCCCCATTGTTAATACTTTAACGGAAATTATTTGTAACTTTCGACAAGTAGAACAATGATTGGAACAGGTAGACGGTTGAAATCAATGTATATATTGCTTCTATATAGTATACGAAACATATATGCAAACCATCCAAACAGTACAATTTGCCAATTTTTTGTTCTTCAAGTTTAAGTGAACAACGAGCCCCATTGATAATCATGAAAGGGAAATTATTTGTAAGTTTCTACAAGTAGAACAATGATTGGAACAGGTAGACGGTTGAAATCAATGTATATATTGCTTCTATATAGTCTAAGAAACATATATGTGTTACGAACGGCGTATTATTCGAACGTCCCGTCCGTCGTCGAGCGGGTGCCGACGGATGGTAGATTCCGTGCGTAACGGCCAAGACGAAAACGAATCGCGCGCGGGTTTGCGCGGTTGACTCTATTTGAAAATTTTGTAGCTCTCCCCAGCCTAAGGCGAGGAGAGGACAGGATGGATGGGTCGATCTGTTAAGACCTATACAGGTCTGGCTTAATCGAAATCTAAAGGATAAGGATATTGAATAATAGAACTGAATCTCACAATGTTATAATGGGTAAAAGCAATGTGTATTCAAATTTAAACAAAGAACGTTACAAACGGTAATGAAATGGATTATAATATCGGCTAAGTTGGATATAAAATAATTGATTTTGAATAGATATATGTACGTTAACAATTTATTGGTGGTGAAGCTGGCTCGAAATCGAGTGATTATGATCCAATCGAATCTATCTTTCGTTTCCGAAACAACCTCCCATTTACAGGCAAAATGTATATTTTAAAATAGTCCAACGGTAGAGAAACTCACTATTGAGACGGCGGTTTACAATAGAATGTGACAAGATAATTATGGTAATGGCAAATTAGAACTCATCCTGGATTTTGAGATGATACAAATATACGATGATAATTGCTGTTTGTGTTATCTTTTACTCTCGTCGAGATTAACTCGGAGTTCAAGTGGCTGCACAGAAGAGTGGATGGATTAGAACTGCACTTTTTCGAATTTACCTATTCTAATGATTCTATAGATCATGCAATACTAAAATATACGGTTAACGAATCTTATAAGTAGGTTTTACAATACAATTCTCGCACGAAACTCTGAGTCTTTCGGAACTACAGCGTTACCGAACTACGCTCACGGAGATTCTAGGATTCTCTCACGGTTTCGCGGGTTAACAATCACGCACCTCGCGACTTTACGATTGAAAACCAAGAGATTTATTTGTTTAACGAGGATTATAAAGTCCGTTACCGCGTATCGAACTATTGAAGTTATTCGCGTATAACCTAAGCTTAACTAAACCCTCGGACTATGCCTACGCACCTCGCGACTTTCCAGACGATAGTGACGAGTTGAGCTCGTCTTCGGCCTCACAAGGGTGGGCCCTAGGTGGAGGTGGTAGCCACGTTCCGTGGTCACGTTTTGCTAAGGTTAACAATTTTGAGTGCTAGTCTCCATCTTCCCTTCCGTCCGAGCCCCACACATCAGCCGCTGCTGATTTGCCTCGCAATTCCTGGGACCGGAGGACATACGTGACTCGAAACGACCTTTGTCAGCAGAGCAGCCGGATGTGCATTTCTTTCGTTATAGAGAATCTCAAACGATATCGTAATGCAGTTAGAGAGAACTCTGAATGCATAAGCACTCCTGCATCATCGGAATCGGAGAACAATTATTAACGTTCTGCGTATTTGCCGAAGGAATTTCAATCATTGGCAAATGCGCAGGCAATGAACTCAAAAGAAAAAGAATTTTAGTTCCCGGGACGTAACATCCCTCCCCCCTTAGAATGAACATCGTCCCCGATGTTTCTACGGTAATACGTGCGCACGCAAGCGTTCTGAGACCTCGTCCTCGAGACTCAGCCATATGGGCACTCGGAGATCCTGTCGTAGCGCATCCATACGCGGGAAATAGTACAGACATACAGGTGGTCTATGCTGCCTTGCGGTAGTGCTATCCAATCCCACCTTGAGTCCATTATCGTGGGTTGTTTTGATGTTCGCAATGCCCTGGGTGTGACTTCAGTTGTACCAAACGTCACGAAGGCAACGTTTTTCCGCTGATTGCTGAAGCATCGCCACGTGGGTGGATCCACAGGATGCAGAGGACTTCAATATATCGTTCCCTGTTTGGTGTAAGGTGCTGGCCTCGCCACATAATATCAGCCTGACCTGGTCTCAGAGCTTGTCGATGCCATATTTTCCCTGTCGTTATTGTACAGATTAGTTACGGGTTTCAATAACTAACATTTCATTATAACAGAATAGGTGAAGAAGACAAACGGAAGAATCAAGAATATATATAAGAGGAAACAGAAGAGGTATAGTAATTGAGATAAAATCTTGGTCCACCAGTGGTTTCTGGTTAGATGCTGTGATATCTTTCGAATTAGTTTCATTTATCTCATTTTCCGGGTTTGGAGGTATTTTCCAAATGGTGATTCCTCAACTCGTTCAGTCAGCTTCCAGATTGTATAAGGGCTGTCCAGCAACCTGATAGCTTGGCCTTAACGGAGTGTCGGACGCCAGATCGCTGTGTATGGTCGATGATTGAATTCCGTATAAAGTTGTCTTCAGACGTTTTCTTCCCCACTGTTAGGATGTATATATTTGGGATCTGGTCCCGCATGATTTGTGTATCATCGTAAAAACTCTGTAGGTCGCTCTGAATTATGTGAGTTAGGTTTTTGGCGATTCGTGTAAGCAAGTTTTGGTCCTGATATGGTGTGTCTATTTCCGCATTGAAACATTCGGCATTGTCTTCCGTGAAGGATCTGAGGATGTGGGGGCTTGCTGATCCGGTGACTCCAAAGAATACGCTTCTATGAACTAAGGAACGAAGTACATAGTCTATGTGTGCTATTACAATTTCTTAAAATGTTTCTCTCGTTTCCGCGTACAAGTCTAGGTTTCTCGAATCCTATTTCCCAAATAACAAGGTTGAGTAAGATGTCACAATGATCGCATATCGGCAAACATAAACATTCGTCGTCCAATGATCGTAATTCCAAGGAATGTCTAAAGCTTAACAAGAAGTATTAATATGTAAGTATCCATTCTCCAATTTGTTTGTTGTTCCAGGTCCAGGGTGAAGAAAAAAAAAATTCTTAATTAGGTGTGAGTTCCAATTTATCTGTATGTTTAACGAATCTTTTCCCATCATTATCTTCTAGTATGACGTTATTATGTTCTAAAATTCCAACAATTTTATATGGTCCGTGATATCGTTTACTGAATTTTCCTTGTCTTGGTTGTACTAGAACGCGTGCCATATCTCCGATTCTTCCTTGAAACGGTTTGGCTTTTAGATCGTAGTAAAATTTTGAAGTGTGCTTTGCAGATATTAAATTTTTGCCCGCTAATACTTGCATTTCCGTTAATCTAACTATTAGGTCGCGAAGATACGAGTTATAAGTCGGCAATTCTTCTTCGGTTGGCAAGGTACTAGGAAATCTAGCTAATTTGCCAAATACCAATTCGTAAGGAGTAAAATTTGTAGCTTCATGAACCGAAGTGTTATACGAAAACATTGCAAAGGGAACTAAACGATCCCAGTCGTCGAAATCATCTAAATAGTGTTTTATATAATCTGTCAATACTATGTGGGTTCTTTCTAATGCTCCATTTGATTGTGGTCTATAGCTTGATGTGGTTACGTGATCCATTTTAAATAATTTTGCCATTTCCCCGAGAAGTTTGTTTACGAAGCTAGTGCCTCTATCCGTTAATATAACACGTGGCGCTCCAAACTGAAGAATTAGTGTTTCTACTATGGCGTGTGCTATTGTTTCTGCTTTAATATCCGGAACAGGTATGGCTAGACAGTATTTAGTTAAATTATCTTGCATGGTGAGTATGTGACGATTGCCATTAGGAGTAATAGGTAACGGTCCCACGGTATCTAAGGATACTTTAACAAATGGTTCTAACGGGGTATCTGTAATTAACATCGGCTCCCTTGTTTTAGCACGTACTATCTTGTTTTCCTGACAGCTACTGCAGGTCCTTATAAAATTTTGAATATCGTTCCTCATTCCTGGCCAATAAAATCTTTCTCGGATTCTCTGATAAGTTTTCGTAATTCCCTTATGTCCACCTACCAAACTACCGTGATATTCGGAAATTATTTCCGATCGGAGTTCTTCAGGTGGCACTTGAATTGTACCATTGCAAATAATTATGTCGATATCGGTTTCACCAAAGGTATTCATTAATAAATCTATCAATGTACCTTGAGATAGTGTACCGATTAGATCTCCTGATTTCGAAATTTTGAGTGATTTTATGCCCAATTTTATTTATGATTTCTTTAAATTTTCCAATCCAATTTTTACTTGATCTATATCCAAAGTATCGAAATGGTTCCTTTGAATAACAACACTAAAAATTCTGTGCTTTCCTCGAGTCGTGATGAGAATTTGACCGACCCTTGGTTTCATTTCTCGCAGATTTTCAATGCTTATAGCCCCTATGTCTACGAGTAATCTTCCTATAGGGTTGACAAGTTCACAGTCCGACGAAATGAAATGCACGTAATTTCTAGTGGTTGCAGTTAAATTGTCTCTACTAAAACTCAACAGTTTTGACGTTCTTCGAGGAAGATTTAATGGTGAGGTTGTTTCTATATCAGGTGGTATATCTTCTGTTATCCTAATGCCGGCATAGTAAGGTTCATTCGGAATTTCAGCTGATGGGACCTTTGGTTCCTCCTTTCCAAGGGACACTTCTTGAGGTACGGAAAAGGTGTGATATGAGGGACGGGGTGTAGATAAGGCTAGTGGTCGGCGTAATGGCATAGGAGTAGGAAACACAGATCTACGCGGTTGCCAGTGAATTTTCGTTTGTTCATTCTGTCTTTCTGATGTGTCATAACGGTTTAATAGCCCCTTAATTCGTCTATCCAGTTCCTCATCGTCAATTTCTTCTTCATTACTATCGTTTGTTGCGTCTGATTGCGATTGTTCCGGAGTAAGGTTGCGTTGTTGCAAAGATTCATCAAATTTGGCAAATGAATTTTGTAATTCCTGTAAATCGATTGGCTGATCTGAAGTATCAATAAAAACGTCGTCGTCACTGTTGTCTAAAGGTGGTTGTACTTCTACTATAATATTGTCTGGTAAATTTCTCATATTATTATCAGCTTCGTCCGTCTTTTCCTCCCGAATGGGTTCCAATTGTAAGTCAGTTTCACCTGGTTTTGATCTTCGCGGGGTAACTAAAGACTTCGGAGGTAAATGTAGGCTAGGTAAAGTACTTTTCCGTTTGCGTAATATTGGTGGTATAACAGTTTCTGTGTCAGTCTCGTCGGTGTCTTTATCGTCTGTTATTGTCGGTGAAGTAGTTGGTCTCAGTTTCTGTCGAGTACGTAGTGCAATCGAATCGGGATTTATGGGGTTTTTGGGCTTATTCTTAGAGCCAACTGGTCGACCAGGTCCCTTAGGAATTTCGGAATTGGTGGTGGTTGGTTTTGAACATGCCGCCCGTTTCTGAATCGGGAAAATCTGTATGGAATCGGAGTCGGAATCAGAAAAATGGTCCGTGGATGAAGTATCGGAAGGGTTTACTGGATTACGAGATAGTGCATCTGCGTTTACATTTAGGCGACCCGGTTTATGAACAAAGTTGTATTCGTAATCTCGCAATTTTAATCTCCAACGGATTAGCCTCTGACCTGGATCCTTTATTGAATCTATCCACTTTAGTGGTTCATGATCGCTGAATAAAGTAAATCTTCTGCCATATAGGTACGGCCTAAAATGCAAAACTGAGTATAGAACTGCCAAGCATTCTTTCTCAGTAGTGGAGTAATTTTGTTCCGGTTTGGTTAAATTTCTGGAAAGGTAAGCTACTGGCAAATCGTGGCCATCAACTTCTTGAGATAAAACGGCACCTATTGCAAAGTCAGATGCATCCGTCGTAAGTGTAAATGGTTTATCAAAATTCGGATACTGGAGGATTGGAAACTCGCACAGCGCCTTGCGCAGCTCACGAAAACTACGCTTCTGTTCCATTCCCCATTCAAATTTGGTGTCCTTTTTCAAAAGTGCTGTTAACGGTTTGGCCTTCGCAGCGAAATCTCTTATGAAGCGCCGATAGTAACCAGCAAGTCCTAGGAACTGCCTAATGTTTTTCTGATTCTGGGGTTTCGGAAATTTTCTGACTGCCTTTATTTTCCTGGCATCTGGTTTTACCCCTTTTCGACTAATTACGTGTCCTAAATAAGATACTTCTGTTTTCAAGAATTCGCACTTGTCCGGTTGCAATGTTAATTTAGCATCGGTCAATTTAGTCAACAAGCGGCGAATCTTTTTCCCGTGTTCTTCTAGAGTTTTAGCGTAAATAACTATGTCGTCCAAATATACGAATAATTCTACCCCTTGCAATCCGCGCAGTACTTGATCCATAAGTCTTTGAAAAGTAGCTGGAGCATTTTTCAGACCCTCTGGCATTCGAATGTATTCGTAATGGCCATTTGGTGTGGAAAATGCCGTTTTCTGCCTGTCACGTGGGTCCATTTCAATTTGTTGGAACCCACTTGCCAAATCAAAGGTTGTAAAATATCTAGCTTCACCCAAATGATCCAAAATATCTGTTATGTTCGGTAGTGGGTACGCATCACCAACGGTTTTCTCATTTAACTTTCGAAAATCAATTACCATTCGCCACCTGGGATTGCCCTGGGAATCAGGTTTCTTTGGTACGATCCAAAGTGGAGAATTGTATGGAGACTTTGAAGGCGTAATTATCCCACTATTTAATTTTGAAGAAATTTGGTTTTCTATTTCAGTTTTATGAACCGGTGGAAATCTGTACTGTCGGGTATTTATGGGTAAATCGTCAGTTGTGTGTATTCTGTGTTGAATTAATGGAGTTGCCTCTAATTTGTCACCCGGTAAATGAAAGCAATCAGGAAACTCTTCTATCAAATCTATTACATGT
The DNA here is from genome assembly GCA_963989415.1 of Cerceris ruficornis. NCBI lineage: Eukaryota > Metazoa > Arthropoda > Insecta > Hymenoptera > Crabronidae > Cerceris > Cerceris ruficornis. The sequence continues at coordinate 436,517 of CAXDIW010000469.1, read as the reverse complement.
TCCCGTTCTTCTATATTCAAATGACTCAGACGTAACTTGTCTAATTGTAAGATTCTGGAGACTCTGTCGCCGTAATGTTTCGTTTCTATATATTCCGAATCAGAATCTGTTTCTAAGTGTTTATCTTCTTCTGGGAAATTATGATATTCAAACGGATAAATTTCTTGTGGAGGAACTTCTATCTCAATATCTTTTTCAAGGGTATTTATGGCTAACACATGGCATACGCCTTGATTTACGCTAACTGCTGCTTCCCCGATGTATATACCCGCTTTAGTCGATAATTTAGGTAAATAACCTTCTAATAATTCTGGATTGATGACATCGATAGCGACTGCTTGACGAGTACGGGCTTTCAACAAAAGTATACGCGGTTTAAAATTTCGCGGTTTATACGTGTTTGGTTTTTCTCCGATAAATCTAAAAGGTTTTATGGGTTCTGATTTGGTTACTAGTGTATTACGAGCAAAAGATATTTCGGCCTGTTCTTGGCGCAAAAATTCCTTTCCTAGAATTCCGTCACTTTTAAGAGGGAAAGACGATTTTACCGCATGAAATTTCACAGGTTGCCCCAAAAGCGTGACTGTGGTTGTACCAATTGTTTCTAGGCTTTCCGGTGTTATCCCGGCTATTGTAATGGATTCATGCAATTCTACAATCTGGTCTACATGTAGAGCGTTTACTTTAATTAAATTTATGTCCGACCCGGTATCTACTAAGAGGCGAGCGAAACCGTCGCGGAACTCCTTAGCTTGCATTTCTACGAGCGGTGACTCCCGCTGACGCGAGTAAGAGAAGTAGCTTCGTTGCCCTCCAAGGTCCCGGCCTTGCTGCGACGCTCTCGGCTCGGATAACTCGCCGTCGCGCCTCTCCAGCGAGTCATTTCGGAGTTTAAATTCGTATTTTCAAATCGATTTGGCGATTCGGATCGAAATTGATTAGATTTATAGTTCGGCGAACTTGGTCTAGATTCACTTTTCCGTGGCGGAGGGGATTCTGCGCGAAATTGTATAGATTTCCGAAATGGGGAAGGTGATCTTGGTTCGCGTTTGTATGGGGAAAATGGAGGAGGTTCGATTGGTAAAGGTTGGTTTTGTGATGTAACGTTGTGCGGGCTCGGCATGGAGTTATGACTGGTATTCGGGTAGGGGTACATAGGATTGTAAGGCATAGGAGGACCAAAATAATAAGGGTAGTACGGCGGATATGGTGGATATGGTGGGAATTGGTACTTGTATGGATCTGGTGGCACAGGTTCGCGAGCAGCTGATTTCAAAATGCTAATGGGTGGTGTCGACCGATTTGCAGGCCCTGGGGTAGGACTAGGACTCCTTGATTCTTGGTCGCGATAATTCTTGTGCCGATAACGTGATTCTATAGGCTTCGAATTTATTTCTGAATCTGGATTTGAATCGCGAGATAGCATTAACCGAGTAGGTCCGAACCCCGGAATTACCCCTGTTTTCATGCGTGACTCTAGCTTTGAAGCAAACTTTACCGCGCTATCTAAGGTTTTGGGTTCGCGCGTAGCAACAGACAAAGCTATTTCGTCCGGCAGCCCTCGAATAAATGCTTCTAATGCACTTTCCTCGACAAGCGTCATCATCCGCTCAGCGTCACATCCATATTTATCTTCTAATGCAGTGCGAGCACCATTTACCAGAATATTTAATCTGTCGGAAAAATCGTTCACGGATTCGCCCCTGTTCATTCGGATATTTTCTATTTCGCGATTGTAATATGAATAACCTTTTCCAGGCGCGAATCTTTCCTTTAGGTGTTTAACCAAATCATCTACTTTCCTGAATGTTCTTCCCCAAGTGCTATCTCTAGCAGCCCCTTGCAATTTGCCTAGTACTGCCCTAAGGAACGATCCCTCTAATGCCGGTGGTACGAAAACTGACCCATTATGTACGTCTTGAAGAAAATTCTTAAGAGGGATATTTTTGCCATCAAAATACGGTATATTTAACGTGCTATTTTGTACCGCGAAGCATTCTGCCATAGATGTCATCATAGAATTAGTAATATTTAAATCTTCGGCGAATGCACTTGCCGCATTAGTCGCGTTCGCGCTCCGAGCTGCGTTTCCATTCGGATTCATTTTCAACAATATGTATATAGTTATGTATGGTTTGCAAAAGAAAGGAACAATATATATATATGCGTGTGTAATATATGAGAACAAGGATTGAATTCGGTGCTAAGATATTTTTTTTTTTTTTTTTTTTTTTTTTTTTTTCCTTTTATAATACCAAAGATTTGTCAATGTTCAATCCTTCTTCCCAGTAGGTAACAAAACATCAATGCAATAGATCACAATTCAAGAGAAATTATTCGCATAAATAGCAACAATATATCAAATACACAAATATTAAAATATCAAACAGATAAATGTCATCAAAGCAATATATAATAGTAGACCAGAAATCAATTCGTAAAAATACAGAAAATTCAGTAAAATAATATTTTACGATATCATGGAACAATTAATGAAACGAAATTTAAATTATAAATAGAGAGCTTCTGGACCGAAGGTGGAAGAAGAGAAAAATACATAAAACAATTTCCTTTAAATCCAAAATCTAAATTGAAAAATCTTAAATCAATAATCCTTATCAGATTTAAATCCCGATTTAACAGATCTATCCCACTTCTGACACCAGTTTTAGCTGTTACGAACGGCGTATTATTCGAACGTCCCGTCCGTCGTCGAGCGGGTGCCGACGGATGGTAGATTCCGTGCGTAACGGCCAAGACGAAAACGAATCGCGCGCGGGTTTCCGCGGTTGACTCTATTTGAAAATTTTGTAGCTCTCCCCAGCCTAAGGCGAGGAGAGGACAGGATGGATGGGTCGATCTGTTAAGACCTATACAGGTCTGGCTTAATCGAAATCTAAAGGATAAGGATATTGAATAATAGAACTGAATCTCACAATGTTATAATGGGTAAAAGCAATGTGTATTCAAATTTAAACAAAGAACGTTACAAACGGTAATGAAATGGATTATAATATCGGCTAAGTTGGATATAAAATAATTGATTTTGAATAGATATATGTACGTTAACAATTTATTGGTGGTGAAGCTGGCTCGAAATCGAGTGATTATGATCCAATCGAATCTATCTTTCGTTTCCGAAACAACCTCCCATTTACAGGCAAAATGTATATTTTAAAATAGTCCAACGGTAGAGAAACTCACTATTGAGACGGCGGTTTACAATAGAATGTGACAAGATAATTATGGTAATGGCAAATTAGAACTCACCCTGGATTTTGAGATGATACAAATATACGATGATAATTGCGGTTTGTGTTATCTTTTACTCTCGTCGAGATTAACTCGGAGTTCAAGTGGCTGCACAGAAGAGTGGATGGATTAGAACTGCACTTTTTCGAATTTACCTATTCTAATGATTCTATAGATCATGCAATACTAAAATATACGGTTAACGAATCTTATAAGTAGGTTTTACAATACAATTCTCGCACGAAACTCTGAGTCTTTCGGAACTACAGCGTTACCGAACTACGCTCACGGAGAATCTAGGATTCTCTCACGGTTTCGCGGGTTAACAATCACGCACCTCGCGACTTTACGATTGAAAACCAAGAGATTTATTTGTTTAACGAGGATTATAAAGTCCGTTACCGCGTATCGAACTATTGAAGTTATTCGCGTATAACCTAAGCTTAACTAAACCCTCGGACTATGCCTACGCACCTCGCGACTTTCCAGACGATAGTGACGAGTTGAGCTCGTCTTCGGCCTCACAAGGGTGGGCCCTAGGTGGAGGTGGTAGCCACGTTCCGTGGTCACGTTTTGCTAAGGTTAACAATTTTGAGTGCTAGTCTCCATCCTCCCTTCCGTCCGAGCCCCACACATCAGCCGCTGCTGATTTGCCTCGCAATTCCTGGGACCGGAGGACATACGTGACTCGAAACGACCTTTGTCAGCAGAGCAGCCGGATGTGCATTTCTTTCGTTATAGAGAATCTCAAACGATATCGTAATGCAGTTAGAAAGAACTCTGAATGCATAAGCATTCCTGCATCATCGGAATCGGAGAACAATTATTAACGTTCTGCGTATTTGCCGAAGGAATTTCAATCATTGGCAAATGCGCAGGCAATGAACTCAAAAGAAAAAGAATTTTAGTCCCCGGGACGTAACATATGCAAAGCATCGAAACAGTACAATTCGCCAATTTTTTGTTCTTCAAGTTTAAGTGAACTACGAGCCCCATTGATAATCATGAAACGGAAATTATTTGTAAGTTTCTACAAGTAGAACAATGAATAGACCTTTGATCTTTCTTTAACGTGCGGTACCAGCTATGAAGCACACCCACACGGCCCCCATGGGGAACAATGAATAGAACGGGTAGACGGTAGAAATCTTTGTATATGTTGCTTCTATATAGTCTAAGAAACCTATATGCAAAGCATCTAAACAGTAACATTCGCCAATTTTTTGATCTTCAAGTTTAAGCGAACTACGAGCCCCATTGTTAATACTTTAACGGAAATTATTTGTAACTTTCGACAAGTAGAACAATGACTGGAACAGGTAGACGGTTGAAATCAATGTATATATTGCTTCTATATAGTCTAAGAAACATATATGCAAAGCATCTAAACAGTACAATTCGCCAATTTTTTGTTCTTCAAGTGTAAGTGAACAACGTGCCCCATTGATAATCACGAAACGGAAATTATTTGTAAGTTTCTACAAGTAGAACAATGAATAGAACGGATAGACGGGTGAAATCTTTCTATATATTGCTTCTATATAGTCTAAGAAACATATATGCAAAGCATCCAAACAGTACAATTCGCCAGTTTTTTGTTTTTCAAGTTTAAGTGAACTACGAGCCCCATTGTTAATACTTTAACGGAAATTATTCGTAATTTTCGACAAGTAGAACAATGAATGGGGCAGGTATGCGGTTGAAATCTTTGTATATATTGCTTCTATATAGTATACGAAACATATATGCAAAGCATCCAAACAGTACCATACGCCAATTTTTTGATCTTCAAGTTTAAGTGAACAACGAGCCCCATTGATAATCATGAAATGGAAATTATTTGCAACTTTCTACAAGTAGAACAATGAATAGAACGGGTAGACGGTAGAAATCTTTGTATATGTTGCTTCTATATAGTCTAAGAAACCTATATGCAAAGCATCGAAACAGTACAAGTCGCCATTTTTTTATTCTTCAAGTTTAAGTGAACTACGAGCCCCATTGTTAATACTTTAACGGAAATTATTTGTAACTTTCGACAAGTAGAACAATGAATGGAACAGGTAGACGGTTGAAATCAATGTATATATTGCTTCTATATAGTCTAAGAAACATATATGCAAAGCATCTAAACAGTACAATTTGCCAATTTTTTGTTCTTCAAGATTAAGTGAACAACGAGCCCCATTGATAGTCATGAAAGGGAAATTATTTGTAAGTTTCTACAAGTAGAACAATGATTGGAACACGTAGACGGTTGAAATCTATGTATATATTGCTTCCATATAGTCTAAGAAATATATATGCAAAGCATCCAAACAGTACCATTCGCCAATTCTTTGTTCTTCAAGTTTAAGTGAACAATGAGCCCCATTGTTAATCCTTTATCGGAAATTATTTGTAACATTCGACAAGTAGAACAATGAATGGAACAGGTAGACGGTAGAAATCTTTGTATATATTGCTTCTATATAGTATAAGAAACATATATGCAAAGCATCCAAACTGTACCATTCGCCAATTTTTTGTTTTTCAAGTTTAAGTGAACTACGAGCCCCATTGTTAATCCTTTGACGGAAATTATTTATAACTTTCTACAAGTAGAACAATGAATAGAACAGGTAGACGGTTGAAATCTTTGTATATGATGCTTCTATATAGTCTAAGAAACATCTATGCAAAGCATCCAAACAGTGCAATTCGCCAATTTTTTGTTCTTCAAGTTTAAGTGAACTACGAGCCCCATTGTTAATCCTTTAACGGAAATTAATTGTAAATTTCGACAAGTAGAACAATGAATGGAACAGGTAGACGGTTGAAATCATTGTATATATTGCTTCTATATAGTCTAAGAAACATATATGCAAAGCATCCAAACAGTACAATTCGCCAATTTTTTGTTCTTCAAGTTTAAGTAAACTACGATCCCCATTGTTAATCCCTTAACGGAAATTATTTGTAACATTCGACAAGTAGAACAATGAATAGAACAGGTAGACGGTTGAAATCCTTGTTTATATTGCTTCCATATAGTCTAAGAAACATATATGCAAAGAATTCAAACAGTACAATTCGCCAATTTGTTATTCTTCAAGTTTAAGTGAAATACGAGCCCCATTGTTAATACTTTAACCGTAATTATTTGTAACTTTCGACAAGTAGAACAATGAATGGAACAGGTAGACGGTTGAAATCAATGTATATATTGGTTCTATATAGTCTAAGAAACATATATGCAAAGCGTCCAAAAAGTACAATTCGCCAATTTTTTGATCTTCAAGTTTAAGTGAACTGCGAGCCCCATTGTTAATACTTTAACGGAAATTATTTGTAACTTTCGACAAGTAGAACAATGAATGGAACAGGTAGACGGTTGAAATCAATGTATATATTGCTTCTACATAATCTACGAAACATATATGCAAAGCATCCAAACAGTACCATTCGCCAATTTTTTGTTTTTCAAGTTTAAGTGAACAATGAGCCCCAATGGTTAATCCTTTATCGGTAATTATTTGTAACTTTCGACAAGTAGAACAATGAATGGAACAGGTAGACGGTGGAAATCTTTGTATATATTGCTTCTATATAGTCTAAGAAACATATGTGCAAAGCATCCAAACAGTACAATTCGCCAATTTATTGTTCTTCAAGTTTAAGTGAACAACGGGCCCCATTGATAATCATGAAATGGAAATTATTTGTAACTTTCTACAAGTAGAACAATGAATAGTACAGGTAGACGGGTGAAATCTTTCTATATATTGCTTCTAAATAGTCTAAGAAACACATATGCAAAGCATCCAAACAGTAAAATTCGCCAATTTTTTGTTCTTCAAGTTTAAGTGAACTACGAGCCCCATTGTTAATCCTTTAAAGGAAATTAATTGTAAATTTCGACAAGTAGAACATTGAATGGAACAGGTAGACGGTTGTAATCTTTGTATATATTGCGTCTATATAATCTAAGAAACATATATGCAAAGCATCCAAACAGTACCATTCGCCAATTTTTTGTTCTTCAAGTTTAAGTGAACTACGAGCCCCATTGTTAATCCTTTAAAGGAAATTATTTGTAAAGGGTATAGCAGGATAAGGGGGTCAAAAGTGCCCTTCAACCGATTTCAATGGGGATGGTCTCATTCGATAGATAATGCACGGCGATTGATGTCTACAAATTTTTAACCCTGAATTTTGACCGGAAGGGTAGTTATGGGGAAAATTAAAAAAACTGGTTTTTGGCCCTTTTTCCCCATTTACTGAGGCGTACAAAATCCAAATAAATTCTGACATATTTTACACGGTACCGGACATATTGGAGAATTTTTTCAGATTTTTCCGTCGAAGTAGCTAAGCGTGAAAAATCGGCAAAGTCAAAAAAAACGGAAAAAAGAAGATTTCGTATCGAAATCGTCGAGGTACAACTTTTTGGTTTATATAGTAACAATCTAACACCTACGATTGTTATCCCCAATTTTTTCAGATTTTTAAACCACCTGCGTCATTGTGAAAAAAATCGAAAACCGATTTTCGGGACGTATTTTGATCTAAAACGCAAGAAGTAATTGTTATTTTTCCATTATTTTGATAGAGTATGTTCATTTTGTGCTTTTCAATGTTTCTGCATACAAAGCAATGCAAAGGATTAAATTGATTCAATTATTCGTAAGCCACACACTTCCTTATCAGCTAAAAATACGAACGTTCTTTCAACAGCAGCGATGGCGCAGTCGGTAGAGTTCTTGGCTGCGGAACCTCTCGAAACTTTTTGTCGCCGGTTCGAGTCCCAATGAGGCAAAATATTTTTTTTTTTTTTTTTAATCATTCACTGCATAACAACAAATAATAATTATTTTTCAATTTTTCAATGGTTTTTAAACATTTTTAAATACTTATTCAATATGAAATATATGTAAAAATAATTATGGAGCATATTGTTTTTTTCATTGATTCGTCCTAGCCACATCTCGTTATTCTTTTGTACATTGAACGAATATTAGTTTACTGTAACGAATGCAAATATGTATTCAATATTAAAAGGATCCAATTGTATATTCTGATGAATTGTAATGAAGGTGATGTCTAACGGAAAGAAGCGTCTATTTCTTTTTAAACATTCTTATTTTTGTATTTACCGCTTCTCCATTTATGCAGAGATCACCCAAAATAGACAATGAATTGAAAGAAAGAAGGTATATTGGGATTTCGTCCGTTATAATTCCTTTACTGTTTTATGCAAATCAACTCCTCAATATTCTTAAATGCCTCGTCCGATCACGCCACATTAATCAAAGAAGTTATCGTTGCTTCATTAACTATACCCCTAATATAATTGGAATTTCGGGCATCAAATGTTATTGCTGTGAATGTGCGAGTGGTAACGGTACCATAGGTTGTTGTTCGCACATTGCTGCAATAATATACTACCTGTCGCACGCACGGTATCTATCGACAATTGTTAGGGCTTCAGACATGTTGACAAAAATATTTAATAAAAATGAAGTGGTGCCCATCATTAATGAACATAGTGACGAGGATTAAAGCCACACGAAACGTGTTTCAACTTTTAATTATCAAAAGGTAATCTATCGCATGCCATTTATATTTTCACACTAATATTAATTTCCGTATTAACAATTGTTATCCACTTAATACTTAAAAACATTTGTTTTCTAATTATATTTCATGGGAGGTGAATTGGCGAGAGAAAAGTTTCAAGTATTCCGCAGCTAGATACTGTAGCCTAATCATCAAATGATAATCTATCATTCGTATTTTTACATTAATATTCATTTACGTATTAATAACATTTATGCAGTCAATAATTTAAAAACAATGATCATTAGTTCTAAAGGTACAACTCGGTACCTGCCCGCTACCTACACGCTACGCAGGTAATTGCGGACTAGATAACTGAAGGGAGTACATAATACTGGGGTAAGTGTAATAAAACAATAAAACCTTCTGAACTGACTTTAATGTTTTCGTGTACTTAAAGTGGTTGGAAAACACGATTGCAATGGGGCACAAAACCTAAAGCTGAAGAAGTTGATTTGCATAAAACAGTAAAGGCATTATAACGGATGAAATCCCAATATACCTTCTTTCTTTCAATTCATTGTCCATTTTGGATGATCTCTGCATACATGGAGAAGCGGTAAATACAAAAATCAGAATGTTTAAAAAGAAATAGACGCTTCTTTCCGTTAGACATCACCTTCATTACAATTCATCAGAATATACAATTGGATCCTTTTAATATTGAATACATATTTGCATTCGTTACAGTAAACTAATATTCGTTCAATGTACAAAAGAATAACGAGATGTGGCTAGGACGAATCAATGAAAAAAACAATATGCTCCATAATTATTTTTACATATATTTCATATTGAATAAGTATTTAAAAATGTTTAAAAACCATTGAAAAATTGAAAAATAATTATTATTTGTTGTTATGCAGTGAATGATTAAAAAAAAAAAAAAAAATATTTTGCCTCATTGGGACTCGAACCGGCGACAAAAAGTTTCGAGAGGTTCCGCAGCCAAGAACTCTACCGACTGCGCCATCGCTGCTGTTGAAAGAACGTTCGTATTTTTAGCTGATAAGGAAGTGTGTGGCTTACGAATAATTGAATCAATTCAATCCTTTGCATTGCTTTGTATGCAGAAACATTGAAAAGCACAAAATGAACATACTCTATCAAAATAATGGAAAAATAACAATTACTTCTTGCGTTTTAGATCAAAATACGTCCCGAAAATCGGTTTTCGATTTTTTTCACAATGACGCAGGTGGTTTAAAAATCTGAAAAAAATTGGGGATAACAATCGTAGGTGTTAGATTGTTACTATATAAACCAAAAAGTTGTACCTCGAAGATTTCGATACGAAATCTTCTTTTTTCCGTTTTTTTTGTCTTTGCCGATTTTTCACGCTTAGCTACTTCGACGGAAAAATCTGAAAAAATTCTCCAATATGTCCGGTACCGTGTAAAATATGTCAGAATTTATTTGGATTTTGTACGCCTCAGTAAATGGGGAAAAAGGGCCAAAAACCTGTTTTTTTTAATTTTCCCCATAACTACCCTTCCGGTCAAAATTCAGGGTTAAAAATTTGTAGACATCAATCGCCGAGCATTATCTATCGAATGAGATCGGCCCCATTGAAATCGGTTGAAGGGCACTTTTGACCCCCTTATCCTGCTATACCCTTTCGACAAGTAGAACAATGAATGGAACAGGTAGACTGTTGAAATCATTTTATATATTGCTTCTATATAGTCTAAGAAACATATATGCAAAGCATCCAAACAGTACAATTCGCCAATTTTTTGTTCTTCAAATTTAAGTAAACTACGATCCGCATTGTTAATCCCTTAACGGAAATTATTTGTAACTTTCGACAAGTAGAACAATGAATGGAACAGGTAGACGGTTGAAATCATTGTATATATTGCTTCTATATAATCTAAAAGACACATATGCAAAGCATCCAAACAGTACAATTCGCCAATTATTTCATCTTCATGTTTAAGTGAACTACGAGCCCCATTGTTAATCCTTTAAAGGAAATTATTTGTAAATTTCGACAAGTAGAACAATGAATGGATCATGTAGACGGTTGAAATCATTGTATATATTGTTGCAGGTTATTAAATCGAAAAACCCTTGGTACTTAAACAATATATATATATTCAACACAGGTTTTACAAACTAAATGATATCAAAGTATGTGTACTAAATAAGACAAAATAACTAAACTCAAATCTTTTGCTTTAAACAAGACTACGCTCTCTCACACCTTTCCTTTCTGACTAGCACGAGGCTTCTGCCTTCTTCGCTTCACTTTTTCTTCCACTCGCTCATACATTCACTCTCGCAGATAATGCAGGGAGTGATTATACTCCCAACACTCCCTTTTAATCACGACTCACACATTCAGGTAACCAAAAAATTTCTGTGTTTCACAAACTTACAACTACTTAACGGTTTGGTAAAAATGTCTGCATGTTGCTCTGCAGACTCACAGTACTTTATTACGATAGAATGTTCTTTGATTTTTTCTTTTACAAAGTGATAACGAACATCTATGTGTTTCGATCGCTTATTAAAAACACCGGTTTTTGCTATGCAAATTGCACTCTGATTATCTACGTGAAGTTCTATAGATACCTTAGTTTCTGCCAAAATTTCAATGATAGATTTCGCATACAAGAGTTCCTTACAACAATCGGCAATCGCAATGAATTCTGCTTCTGTGCTTGATAGGGCCACCACTGGCTGTTTCCGTGAGCACCAGCTGATCAAGCCTCCGCAGTATTTTATGGCGTACCCTGACGTACTTCTCCTGCTCTCAATATCCCCAGCATAATCTGCATCGCAATAGGCAACAAGTTTATCAGGAGGTTCTGAGGCGAAATATTTTATTCCCAGATTTCTGTTTCCCTGCAGGTACCTGAAAATTCTTTTTACATTAACAATGTCTACGTCAGAGGGATTCTGAGTACTCCTACTGCTATAGTTTACCGCAAAACTTAGATCTGGTCTGGTTTTGTTCGCTAGATACAACAATCCACCCACTGCTTCTCTATAAGGGAACGATCTTACCTTTTCCTCGCATACAATACTATTGTTTTCACACATAGGTGTGGAAACTGACTTAGAATTTTCCATTCCATAGGATTTCAAGATTTGGTCAGCGTACGTCTTTTGTGTCAATTTAAGGTCACTGTCCGTTCTGTCCATGTCCATACCTAACAGCGAATTTGGTTTGTAGTCGATTTTCATGTCAAATTCTTTACTCAGTTCTGTCATCAAATCAGTAATTTCTTGTAGATCCTTTCCGATAATTACACCGTCATCCACGTATACTGCCACCACAAGCGTACTCTTCTCCCTTTTAAAGAGGCATCTCTCTGTTGTCAGCTGCGTTAATCTTCTTCTGCACAAAGCTTCAGTGAACCGCTTGTTCCACTGTAGTGGTGCCTGTTTCAGGCCATACAGTGCCTTTTTTAGCTTACAAATCTTGTCATTTTCTGTCACGTATCCTTCTGGCAGATGGATGTATACAGTTTCTTCCAGCTCACCATACAAAAAGGCTGTTGTTACGTCAAACTTCACCACGTGGTAGTTCCTTGCCGTAGCAAGCGCAAGTGCTATTCTTAGTGCACTAGTATTTATTACTGGACTGTAAATGTTGTCTTCACGATAACTTTCTTTCTCTTGTTCGCAGCCTCTCACCACTAATCTGGCTCTGTACCGTCCATCATCCTTGACTTTGAAGACCCATTTGCTGCTTAGTATCTTTCTTCCTTCTGCTTCTTTCTTATTCACGATTTCCCAGGTGTTATTCCTCTTGAGGGATTCCTTTTCCTCTTCTATTGCTTCCATCCATTTTTCTTTCTCTTCTCCTGTCGTTGCTTCTTTGTAGGTTAGGAAAACTTCGCTTGCGTACCTATCGGGTGCTTTTCTGCTTCTACTCGGTCTGGTAGAATTGCTTGTGTCTTCTTGCGTTGCAGTGTTTTCTATTCCTTCTTCTGATTCAGTTTCCTTTTCTCCAATCTGTATTGTTTCATCTTGAGTTTCCTCTTCTTCTGTTTCTCCACTTTCTTCGGGATCGATAATTTTTCCTTTTCTTACGACATTTTCTTGGGTTTCTTGATCTTGAAAAATGACATCTCTTGATATCACTACCTTCCTTCTTTTTCCATCCCAGAGCCTGTATGCATTTGGTGCATAACCTATAAACCGATAGCTGTCACTTCGTTTGTCTAGCTTTCTCAGTTGTCCCAGTCGTTTCGCGTGAACCACGCTTCCAAAAAATCTCAGATTTTTCAAGTCTGGTTGTTTACCACTCCATAGTTCAAACGCAGTTTTGTTATTATTTTTAATAGGACTTCTGTTTGACAAATAAGAAGCCACCAATACTGCTTCTCCCCACATTTCTTTTCCCAAGTTTGCGTCAAACAAAACCGCTCTTGCCTTTTCAAACAACGTCCTATTCAGTCTTTCTGCACGCCCATTCAGTTGCGGCGTGTGTGGAGGCGTGTAATTCAGTCTTATACCTCTATTCTTACACCATCTCACAAATTCTCCGCTGGTATACTCACCGCCATTGTCACTTCTCAGCATCGACACTTTCAAATCCCATTTTGCTTCTACGGAGGACACATACTCCTTTACAATTTCCAGTGCTTCACTCTTGGACTCTAACAGATACACCATTACAAAATTTGTGTAGTCATCCAGAAATGTCATGCAGTACCTTTTTTTATTCCACGTTGTCGGATCCACTGGTCCGCAGATATCTGTATGAACGATCTCAAGTGGCCTCGTAGATCGATTCCTCGACTCTCCAAAAGGAGTTCTTGCATGCTTCGCTTCTGCACACACACCACATGCTTGACCTTCTGCACTGATTTCCTCTTCAGAGATATCCAGACCCGTTGCTTGTTTCAGGAGATCTTTCATTTTTCCCAAACTTAGATGTCCTAGCCTTCTATGCCAGTCTTGCACTTTGGACTTCTTGTTCACTAGCAGCGCTTCTCGTTTGTTCTCCTTTTCCATACCGTTTACACAGTACAGCCCAGCTTCGTACCTTTTTCCTGTGAGTATTTCCTCTTCGTTCTTCATTACTTTCACCGATCCTTCCTTAAAGTAAACTTCCCCTCCTTTTTTTACTATTGCATCTACTGACATCAGGTTTTGTCTCAGTTCTGGAACATAATATACGTTTTCAAGCACACATTTTCCAAGATCCACTGTACCTTTCTCTGTAGCTTTCATCACAACGCCTTTCTTGGCCGATCCTATCTCAGCGTGTATCTTCTTTCTGTCTTGCAGTAACCCTCTATCGTTTACCATGTGATTTGTAGAGCCTGAATCCAATACCCAAGTTTTCGAGTTCGGCATCGCTGTCAAGAAGCTCACTTTCTTTTCTTCTCTTCTGGCATTTGCTTGTCTGTTTCTTGCAAAGTAACACTCCTTCTCCGTGTGATTTGTCCTTTTGCATACGTTACATGGAGGATACTCTGTTCTGATTTTATTTTGTTTATACTTGCAATCTCTCGCAATGTGTCCATTCTTACCACACACAAAGCATTTCACATCCTTACTCTTCCATCGGTCACTGCGTACGTATTCCTTGCAAGTCGCGGCAAGATGCTTCGGAGAGTTGCATTTAAAGCATCTCCTTTCTGGCGCACTGAACGCAACTGGCTCTTCTTGCGCTTGATCCTTCGCTTCTTCAGCGAGCAGCCTCGATGTGAGATTGTCCAACGTCTTTTCTTCTGTTGGAGTTGAGTCCCATGCACATACAAACACCCTGTACCTGTCGGGCAGAGACGTTAATATTTTTGACATTAGCAACTTGTCTTCTATATCGCTACCTAGCGTTTTCAATCGAAAACCTATATTTCTCAGGTGTGCTATGTGCTCTGCTATATTGCTGTCAGTCTTGTATGCGTACGTGAAGAGTTCTTGCATCAGTCCACATTTCTGTTGCTCTGTGTCCCTTTCGTAAATTATCCTGAGTTTCGTCCACATGGCGTTACTCGTAGCGCAATTAATAATGTGTATAAGTACCTGGTCTGTTACATTCGTAACTAAGATTTTCTGTGCACGTGCATCCTTCTTTTGCCATTCTTCTGTTTTGGTCGCTTTTTCCTCTGGAACCTCAGTCACCTGACCCATGAGGCCATGTGCTTTCAATACGATGGTGATCTTGAATTTCCAGATTTGGAATCCATCGGCATCCCTCAGTTTTTCGACGAAATCGGAGTCTTCTTTGTTTTGTTGCATCTGAGACATCTTGGTTTTGCTCTGACTTACTTTATTTTTAGTCTTCCACTGGTTCTAGACGGAATTTTAATCTACACTGCACTTACTTTTTTTAACACGTGCTCTGGGCCCATAACCTGTTGCAGGTTATTAAATCGAAAAACCCTTGGTACTTAAACAATATATATATATTTAACACAGGTTTTACAAACTAAATGATATCAAAGTATGTGTACTAAATAAGACAAAATAACTAAACTCAAATCTTTTGCTTTAAACAAGACTACGCTCTCTCACACCTTTCCTTTCTGACTAGCACGAGGCTTCTGCCTTCTTCGCTTCACTTTTTCTTCCACTCGCTCATACATTCACTCTCGTAGATAATGCAGGGAGTGATTATACTCCCAACATATATTGCTTCTATGTAGTCTACGAAACAAATATGCAAAGCATCCAAACAGTACAATTCGCCAATTTTTTGTTCTTCAAGTTTAAGTGAACAATGAGCCCCAATGGTTAATTTTTTATCGGTAATTATTTGTAACTTTCGAAAAGTAGAACAATGAATGGAACAGGTAGACGGTTGAAATCCTTGTATATATTGCGTCTATATAGTCTAAGAAACATATATGCAAAGCATCCAAACAGTACAATTCGCCAATTTATTGTTCTTCAAGTTTAAGTGAACAACGAGCCCCATTGTTAATCCTTTAAAGGAAATTATTTGTAAATTTCGACAAGTAGAACAATGATTGGAACAGGTAGACTGTTGAAATCTTTGTATATATAGCTTCCATATAGTCTAAGAAACATGTACGCAAAGCATCCAAATAATACCATTTGCCAATTTTTTGGTCTTCAAGTTTAAGTGAACAATGAGACCCAATGGTTAATCCTTTATCGGAAATTATTTGTAATTTTCGACAAGTAGAACAATGAATAGAACAGGTAGACGGTTGAAATCTTTGTATATGTTGCTTCTATATAGTCTACGAAACCTATATGCAAAGCATCTAAACAGTAACAATCGCCAATTTTTTGATCTTCAAGTTTAAGTGAACAGCGAGCCCCATTGATAATCATGAAATGGAAATTATTTGTAACTTTCTACAAGTAGAACAATGAATAGTACAGGTAGACGGGTGAAATCTTTCTATATATTGCTTCTAAATAGTCTAAGAAACATATATGCAAAGCATCCAAACAGTACAAATCGCCAATTTTTTGTTCTACAAGTTTAAGTGAACTACGAGCCCCATTGTTAATCCTTTAAAGGAAATTATTTGTAATTTTCGACAAGCAGAACAATGAATGGTACAGGTAGACGGTTGAAATCTTTGTATATATTGCTTCTATATAATCTAAGAAACATATATGCAAAGCATCCAAACAGTACCATTCGCCAATTTTTTGTTTTTCAAGTTTAAGTGAACAACGAGCCCCATTGATAATCATGAAATGGAAATTATTTCTAACTTTCTACAAGTAGAACAATGAATAGTACAGGTAGACGGGTGAAATCTTTCTATATATTGCTTCTAAATAGGCTAAGAAACATATATGCAAAGCATCCAAACAGTTGTTACGTGCCAAGGGCCAGGAGCTTTGCGAGTGGTCGAGGTAAAATAATAAGGTGTTGTGTTCGTTGTGGTGTTCGTTGGGTTTTAGAAGTAGTTTGTTAGTCGTGGACGATCCCGTGTATGGCTAACACGGGTTGCCACAGGAGATTGGAACACGCGTGGACGATCCCGTGTATGGATAACACAGGTTGCCACAGGAGGTTGGAACACGCGTGGACGATCCCGTGTATGGCTAACACGGGTTGCCACAGGAGGTTGGAACACGCGTGGACGATCCCGTGTATGGATAACACGGGTTGCCACAGGAGGTTGGAACACGCGTGGACGATCCCGTGTATGGTTAACACGGGTTGCCACAGGAATGTTAGTTAGGCTGACGTAACTTTATAATTATGCAATACACTTCGAGCGGTAAAAGTGTATTGCTGTGGGATCGCAGGCTGACGATTTCTGGAAGGTAATCGTGGAAAGAATTTAAACGCGATAAGACTAAGAACACGATCAAACTATATTTCTTTATGCTGGCGATTAACACAGATTAATGTGTATGTGTTTGGTTACAAAGGTGTTAAGTGGACTTGTGTTTCTGGACGCACGCACCTACTTGTAATTCTCTCGGTTTTCACGCAACGAGAAATGCGGGGGTATTAGATAGTACAAAATGCCTAATAGATATCGCGGACTTGGCGCGTATTCTATACGGTTAACGACGTATCGACGAAAACTAAGTTCGGTCAAACGAAGAAGATCTATCCGCGTGGTTATAACGACCTGCAGCGTGACAGTCTATTACTGAACTAATCCCACGAGGTGGTTTGTAACCCGTCTTTTATAGTAAGAAAAAGTGGTGGGGTACGATGCACTTTCTGGAATTTTCCTGCGGGATGCAATAGGAATGTGTCTATAAGATATGTGTCTCGTCGTTCGCTCGAGTTCTAGTTTTCGTAGTCTTAATTATTCTGGGCAAACAGAGCGGTTTTCGGTCCTAGCGAGGGGTCCGGCTATGCATGTGGTGAATTTCCGGCCTCGTGCTCGAAGTAGAGAGTCTAATTTTTATTAGGCTCAGGGCCGCATGTAACACAGTACAATTCGCCAATTATTTGATCTTCAAGTTTAAGTGAACTACGAGCCCCATTGTTAATACTTTAACGGAAATTATTTGTAACTTTCGACAAGTAGAACAATGAATGGAACAGGTAGACGGTTGAAATCCTTGTATATATTGCGTCTATATAGTCTAAGAAACATATATGCAAAGCATCCAAACAGTACAATTCGCCAATTTATTGATCTTCAAGTTTAAGTGAACAACGAGCCCCATTGTTAATCCTTTAAAGGAAATTATTTGTAAATTTCGACATGTAGAACAATGAATGGAACAGGTAGACGGTTGAAATCTTTGTATATATTGCTTCTATATAATCTAAGAAACATATATGCAAAGCATCGAAACAGTACCATTCGCCAATTTTTTGTTCTTCAAGTTTAAGTGAACTACGAGCCCCATTGTTAATCCTTTAACGGAAATAATTTGTAACTTGCGACAAGTAGAACAATGAATGGAACAGGTAGACGGTTGAAATCTTTGTATATATTGCTTCTATATAATCTAAGAAACATATATGCAAAGCATCCAAACAGTACCATTCGCCAATTTTTTGTTCTTCAAGTTTAAGTGAACAACGAGCCCCATTGATAATCATGAAACGGAAATTATTTGTAACTTTCTACAAGTAGAACAATGAATAGAACAGGTAGACGGTTGAAATCTTTGTATATGATGCTTCTATATACTCTAAGAAACTTATATGCAAAGCATCTAAACAGTAACAATCGCCAATTTTTTGATCTTCAAGTTTAAGTGAACAGCGAGCCCCATTGATAATCATGAAATGGAAATTATTTGTAACTTTCTACAAGTTGAACAATGAATAGTACAGGTAGACGGGTGAAATCTTCCTATACATTGCTTCTAAATAGTCTAAGAAACATATATGCAAAGCATCCAAACAGTACAATTCGCCAATTTTTTGTTCTTCAAGTTTAAGTGAACTACGAGCCACATTGTTAATCCTTTAAAGGAAATTATTTGTAAATTTCGACAACTAGAACAGTGAATGGATCAGGTAGACGGTTGAAATAATTGTATATATTGCTTCTATATAATCTACGAAACATATATGCAAAGCATCCAAACAGTACAATTCGCCAATTTTTTGTCCTTCAAGTTTAAGTGAACAATGAGCCCCATTGTTAAGCCTTTATCGGAAATTATTTGTAACTTTCGACAAGTAGAACAATGAATGGAACAGGTAGACGATTGAAATCTTTGTATATATTGCTTCTATATAGTCTAAGAAACATATATGCAAAGCATCCAAACAGTACAATTCGCCAATTTGTTGTTCTTCAAGTTTAAGTGAACAACGAGCCCCATTGTTAATCCTTTAAAGGAAATTATTTGTAATTTTCGACAAGCAGAACAATGAATGGTACAGGTAGACGGTTGAAATCTTTGTATATGTTGCTTCCATATAGTCTAAGAAACATGTACGCAAAGCATCCAAACAGTACCATTCGCCAATTTTTTGTTCTTCAAGTTTAAGTGAACAACGAGCCCCATTGTTAATCCTTTAAAGGAAATTATTTGTAAATTTCGACAAGTAGAACAATGAATGGAACAGGTAGACTGTTGAAATCATTGTATATATTGCTTCTATATAGTCTAAGAAACATATATGCAAAGCATCCAAACAGTACAATTCGCCAATTTTTTGTTCTTCCAGTTTAAGTGAACAACGAGCCCCATTGTTAATCCTTTAAAGGAAATTATTTGTAATTTTCGACAAGCAGAACAATGAATGGTACAGGTAGACGGTTGAAATCTTTGTATATGTTGCTTCCATATAGTCTAAGAAACATGTACGCAAAGCATCCAAACAGTACCATTCGCCAATTTTTTGTTCTTCAAGTTTAAGTGAACAACGAGCCCCATTGATAATCATGAAACGGAAATTATTTGTAAGTTTCTATAAGTAGAACAATGAATAGAACAGGTAGACGGGTGAAATCCTTCTATATATTGCTTCTATATAGTCTAAGAAACATATATGCAAAGCATCCAAACAGTACAATTCGCCAATTTTTTGTTCTTCAAGTTTAAGTAAACTACGATCCCCATTGTTAATCCCTTAACGGAAATAATTTGTAACTTTCGACAAGTAGAACAATGAATGGAACAGGTAGACGGTTGAAATCATTGTATATATTGCTTCTATATAATCTAAGATACACATATGCAAAGCATCCAAACAGTACAATACGCCAATTATTTCATCTTCATGTTTAAGTGAACTACGAGACCCATTGTTAATCCTTTAAAGGAAATTATTTGTAAATTTCGACAAGTAGAACAATGAATGGATCATGTAGACGGTTGAAATCATTGTATATATTGCTTCTATATAATCTACGAAACAAATATGCAAAGCATCCAAACAGTACAATTCGCCAATTTTTTGTTCTTCAAGTTTAAGTGAACAGCGAGCCCCATTGTTAATCCTTTAAAGGAAATTATTTGTAAATGTCGACAAGTAGAGCAACGAATGGAACAGGTAGACGGTTGAATTCCTTGTATATATTGCGTCTATATAGTCTAAGAAACATATATGCAAAGCATCCAAACAGTACAATTCGCCAATTTTTTGTTCTTCAAATTTAAGTGAACAATGAGCCCCAATGGTTAATCCTTTATCGGAAATTATTTGTAACTTTCTACAAGTAGAACAATGAATAGAACAGGTAGACGGGTGAAATCTTTCTATATATTGCTTCTATATAGTCTAAGAAACATATATGCAAAGCATCCAAACCGTACCATTCGCCAATTTATTGTCCTTCAAGTTTAAGTGAACTTTGATCCCCATTGTTAATCCTTTAACGGAAATTATTTGTAACTTTCGACTAGTAAAACAATGAATGGAACAGGTAGACGGTTGAAATCTTTGTATATATTGCTTCTATATAGTCTAAGAAACATATATGCAAAGCATCCAAATAGTACAATTCGCCAATTTATTGTTCTTCAAGTTTAAGTGAACTACGATTCCCATTGTTAATCCTTTAACGGAAATTATTTGTAACATTCGACAAGTAAAACAATGAATGGACCAGGTAGACGGTTCAGATCTTTGTATATATTGCTTCTATATAGTCTAAGAAACATATATGCAAAGCATCCAAACAGTACCATTCGCCAATTTTTTGTCCTACAAGTTTAAGAGAACAACGAGCCCCATTGTTAATCCTTTAAAGGAAATTATTTGTAAATTTCGACAAGTAGAAAAATGATTGGTACACGTAGACGTTTGAAATCTTTGTATATATTGCTTCCATATAGTCTAAGAAACATATATGCAAAGCATCCAAACAGTACAATTCGCCAATTTTTTGTTCTTCAAGTTTAAGTGAACTACGAGCCCCATTGTTATTCCTTTAAAGGAAATTATTTGTAAATTTCGACAAGAAGAACAATGAATGGAACAGGTAGACTGTTGAAATCATTGTATATATTGCTTCTATATAGTCTAAGAATCATATATGCAAAGCATCCAAACAGTACCCTTCGCCAATTTTTTGTTCTTCAAATTTAAGTGAACTACGAGCCCTATTGTTAATCCTTTAACGGAAATTAATTGTAACTTTCTACAAGTAGAACAATGATTGGAACACGTAGACGGTTGAAATCTTTGTATATATTGCTTCCATATAGTCAAAGAAACATATATGCAAAGCATCCAAACAGTACAATTCGCCAATTTTTTGTTCTTCAAGTTTAAGTAAACTACGATCCCCATTCTTAATCCCTTAACGGAAATTATTTGTAACTTTCGACAAGCAGAACAATGAATGGAACATGTAGACGGTTGAAATCATTGTATATATTGCTTCTATATAGTCTAAGAAACATATATGCAAAGCATCCAAACAGTACAATTCGACAATTTTTTGTTCTTCAAGTTTAGTGAACAATGAGCCCCAATGGTTAATCCTTTATCGGAAATTATTTGTAACTTTCGACAAATTTACAATTAATTTGTAAATTATTTGTAATTATTTTATATCTAACTATAATATTACAGTAATATATGACATTTAATTGTTTCTATGCGGCTTGACAACGACACTATTCTTCATATTGCACACAGTGCAAGTCCTATGACCACTTAAAACCGTTATAAGGTCGATTACAGTCGTTATATAGTCGTTTCTGTCTTTTATCTGCATATACATTTATATCTAAATATTACAGCAATATACGCCATTTGATCGTTTATTTGCGGCTAGCCATCTTCAATATTCGTCACCTTGCACACAATGCAAGTCCTATGTCCATTTATAACCGATATAAGATCGTTTATAGTCGTTATATAGTCGTTTCTGTCTTTTATCTGCATAAACATTTATATCTAAATATTACAGCCATGTACGCCATTTGATCGTTTATTTGCGGCTTGTTATCGCCAATATCCTTCATATCGCTCACAATGCAAGTCCTATGATCATTTATAACCGTTACAAGGTCGTTCATAGTCGTAATATAGTTGTTTATGTCATTAATCAGCATATACGTTTATATCTAACTATAATATTACAGTAATATACGACATTTAATTGTTTCTATGCGGCTTGCCAACGTCAATGTTCTTCATATTGCACACAGTGCAAGTCCTATGACCACTTAAAACCGTTATAAGGTCGATCACAGTCGTTATATAGTCGTTTCTGTCTTTTATCTGCATATACATTTATATCTAAATATTACAGCAATATACGCTGTTTGATCGTTTATTTGCGGCTTGTTATCGCCAATATCCTTCATATTGCTCACAATGCAAGTCCTATGATCATTTATAACCGTTACAAGGTGGTTCATAGTCGTAATATAGTTCTTTACGTCATTAATCAGCATATACATTTATATCTAACTATAATATTACAGTAATATATGACATTTAATTGTTTCTATGCGGCTTGACAACGACAATATTCTTCATATTGCACACAGTGCAAGTCCTATGACCACTTAAAACCGTTATAAGGTCGATTACAGTCGTTATATAGTCGTTTCTGTCTTTTATCTGCATATACATTTATATCTAAATATTACAGCAATATAGGCCATTTGATCGTTTATTTGCGGCTAGCCATCTTCAATATTCGTCACCTTGCACACAATGCAAGTCCTATGTCCATTTATAACCGATATAAGATCGTTTATAGTCATTATATAGTCGTTTCTGTCTTTTATCTGCATATACATTTATATCTAAATATTACAGCAATGTACGCCATTTGATCGTTTATTTGCGGCTTGTTATCGCAAATATCCTTCATATTGCTCACAGTGCAAGTCCTATGATCATTTATAACCGTTACAAGGTCGTTCATAGTCGTAATATAGTTGTTTATGTCATCAATCAGCATATACATTTATAGCTAACTATAATATTACAGTAATATGTGACATTTAATTGTTTCTATGCGGCTTGACAACGTCAATATTCTTCATATTGCACACAGTGCAAGTCCTATGACCACTTAAAACCGTTATAAGGTCGATCACAGTCGTTATATAGTCGTTTCTGTCTTTTATCTGCATATACATTTATATCTAAATATTACAGCAATATACGCTGTTTGATCGTTTATTTGCGGCTTGTTATCGCCAATATCCTTCATATTGCTCACAATGCAAGTCCTATGATCATTTATAACCGTTACAAGGTCGTTCATAGTCGTAATATCGTTCTTTACGTCATTAATCAGCATATACATTTATATCTAACTATAATATTACAGTAATATATGACATTTAATTGTTTCTATGCGGCTTGACAACGACAATATTCTTCATATTGCACACAGTGCAAGTCCTATGACCACTTAAAACCGTTATAAGGTCGATTACAGTTGTTATATAGTCGTTTCTGTCTTTTATATGCACATACATTTATATCTAAATATTACAGCAATGTACGCCATTTGATCGTTTATTTGCGGCTTGTTATCGCCAATATCCTTCATATCGCTCACAGTGCAAGTCCTATGATCATTTATAACTGTTACAAGGTCGTTCATAGTCGTAATATAGTTGTTTATGTCATCAATCAGCATATACATTTATAGCTAACTATAATATTACAGTAATATGTGACATTTAATTGTTTCTATGCGGCTTGACAACGTCAATATTCTTCATATTGCACACAGTGCAAGTCCTATGACCACTTAAAACCGTTATAAGGTCGATTACAGTCGTTATATAGTCGTTTCTGACTTTTATATGCACATACATTTATATCTAAATATTACAGCAATATACGCCATTTGATCGTTTATTTGCGGCTTGTTATCGCCAATATCCTTCATATTGCTCACAATGCATGTCCTATGATCAGTTATAACCGTTATAAGGTCGATTACAGTCGTTATATAGTCGTTTCTGACTTTTATATGCACATACATTTATATCTAAATATTACAGCAATGTACGCCATTTGATCGTTTATTTGCGGCTTGTTATCGCCAATATCCTTCATATCGCTCACAATGCAAGTCCTATGATCATTTATAACCGTTACAAGGTCGTTCATAGTCGTAATATAGTTGTTTATGTCATCAATCAGCATATACATTTATATCTAACTATAATATTACAGTAATATACGACATTTAATTGTTTCTATGCGGCTTGCCAACGTCAATAATCTTCATATTGCACACAGTGCAAGTCCTATGACCACTTAAAACCGTTATAAGGACGATTACAGTCGTTATATAGTCGTTTCTGTCTTTTACCTGCATATACATTTATATCTAAATATTACAGCAATATACGCCATTTGATCGTTTATTTGCGGCTTGTTATCGCCAATATCCTTCACATTGCTCACAATGCATGTCCTATGATCATTTATAACCGTTACAAGGTCGTTCATAGTCGTAATATAGTTGTTTATGTCATTAATCAGCACATACATTTATATCTAACTATAATATTACAGTAATATACGACATTTAATTGTTTCTATGCGGCTTGCCAACGTCAATATTCTTCATATTGCACACAGTGCAAGTCCTATGACCACTTAAAACCGTTATAAGGTCGATTACAGTCGTTATATAGTCGTTTCTGTCTTTTATCTGCATATACATTTATATCTAAATATTACAGTAATATACGCCATTTGATCGTTTATTTGCGGCTTGTTATCGCCAATATCCTTCATATTGCTCACAATGCATGTCCTATGATGATATATAACCGTTACAATGTCGTTCATAGTCGTAATATAGTTGTTTATGTCATTAATCAGCACATACATTTATATCTAACTATAATATTACAGTAATATACGACATTTAATTGTTTCTATGCGGCTTGCCAACGTCATAATTCTTCATATTGTACACATTGCAAGTCCTATGACCACTTAAAACCGTTATAAGGTCGATTACAGTCGTTATATAGTCGTTTCTGTCTTTTATCTGCATATACATTTATATCTAAATATTACAGCAATATACGCCATTTGATCGTTTATTTGCGGCTTGTTATCGCCAATATCCTTCATATTGATCACAATGCAAGTCCTATGATCATTTATAACCGTTACAAGGTCGTTCATAGTTGTAATATAGTTGTTTATGTCATTGATCAGCATATACATTTATATCTAACTATAATATTACAGTAATATACGACATTTAATTGTTTCTATGCGGCTTGCCAACGTCAATATTCTTCATATTGCACACAGTGCAAGTCCTATGACCACTTAAAACCGTTATAAGGTCGATCACAGTCGTTATATAGTCGTTTCTGTCTTTTATCTGCATATACATTTATATCTAAATATTACAATAATATACGCCATTTGATCGTTTATTTGCGGCTTGTTATCGCCAATATCCTTCATATTGCTCACAATGCATGTCCTATGATCATTTATAACCGTTACAAGGTCGTTCATAGTCGTAATATAGTTGTTTATGTCATTAATCAGCACATACATTTATATCTAACTATAATATTACAGTAATATACGACATTTAATTGTTTCTATGCGGCTTGCCAACGTCAATATTCTTCATATTGCACACAGTGCAAGTCCTATGACCACTTAAAACCGTTATAAGGTCGATTACAGTCGCTATATAGTCGTTTCTGTCTTTTATCTGCATATACATTTATATCTAAATATTACAGCAATATACGCCATTCGAATGTTTATTTGCGGCTTGTTATCGCCAATATCCTTCATATTGCTCACAATGCTAGTCCTATGATCATTTATAACCGTTACAAGGTCGTTCATAGTCGTAATATGGTTGTTTATGTCATCAATCAGCATATACATTTATATCTAACTATAATATTACAGTAATATACGACATTTAATTGTTTCTATGCGGCTTGCCAACGTCAATATTCTTCATATTGCACACAGTGCAAGTCCTATGACCACTTAAAACCGTTATAAGGACGATTACAGTCGTTATATAGTCGTTTCTGTCTTTTACCTGCATATACATTTATATCTAAATATTACAGCAATATACGCCATTTGATCGTTTATTTGCGGCTTATTATCGCCAATATCCTTCACATTGCTCACAATGCATGTCCTATGATCATTTATAACCGTTACAAGGTCGTTCATAGTCGTAATATAGTTGTTTATGTCATTAATCAGCACATACATTTATATCTAACTATAATATTACAGTAATATACGACATTTAATTGTTTCTATGCGGCTTGCCAACGTCAATATTCTTCATATTGCACACAGTGCAAGTCCTATGACCACTTAAAACCGTTATAAGGTCGATTACAGTTGTTATATAGTCGTTTCAGTCTTTTATCTGCATATACATTTATATCTAAATATTACAGCAATATACGCCATTTGATCGTTTATTTGCGGCTTGTTATCGCCAATATCCATCATATTGCTCACAATGTAAGTCCTATGATCATTTATAACCGTTACAAGGTCGTTCATAGTCGTAATATAGTTGTTTATGTCATTAATCAGCATATACATTTATATCTAACTATAATATTACAGTAATATACGACATTTAATTGTTTCTATGCGGCTTCCCAACGTCAATATTCTTCATATTACACACAGTGCAAGTCCTATGACCACTTAAAACCGTTATAAGGTCGATTACAGTCGTTATATAGTCGTTTCAGTCTTTTATCTGCATATACATTTATATCTAAATATTACAGCAATATATGCCATTTGATCGTTTATTTGCGGCTTGTTATCGCCAATATCCATCATATTGCTCACAATGTAAGTCCTATGATCATTTATAACCGTTACAAGGTCGTTCATAGTCGTAATATATTTGTTTATGTCATTAATCAGCATATACATTTATATCTAACTATAATATTACAGTAATATACGACATTTAATTGTTTCTATGCGGCTTGCCAACGACAATATTCTTCATATTGTACACAGTGCAAGTCCTATGACCACTTAAAACCGTTATAAGGTCGATTACAGTCGTTATATAGTCGTTTCTGTCTTTTATCTGCATATACATTTATATCTAAATATTACAGCAATATACGCCATTTGATCGTTTATTTGCGGCTTGTTATCGCCAATATCCTTCATATTGCTCACAATGCTAGTCCTATGATCATTTATAACCGTTACAAGGTCGTTCATAGTCGTAATATAGTTGTTTATGTCATTAATCAGCATGTACATTTATATCTAACTATAATATTACAGTAATATACGCCATTTAATTGTTTCGATGCGGCTTGCCAACGTCAATATTCTTCATATTGTACACAGTGCAAGTCCTATGACCACTTAAAACCGTTATAAGGTCGATTACAGTCGTTATATAGTCTTTTCTGTCTTTTATCTGCATATTCATTTATATCTAAATATTACAGCAATATACGCCATTTGATCGTTTATTTGCGCCTTGTTATCGCCAATATCCTTCATATTGATCACAATGCAAGTCCTATGATCATTTATAACCGTTACAAGGTCGTTCATAGTCGTAATATAGTTGTTTATGTCATTAATCAGCACATACATTTATATCTAACTATAATATTACAGTAATATACGACATTTAATTGTTTCTATGCGGCTTGCCAACGTCAATATTCTTCATATTGCACACAGTGCAAGTCGTATGACCACTTAAAACCGTTATAAGGTCGATTACAGTCGTTATATAGTCGTTTCTGTCTTTTATCTGCATATACATTTATATCTAAATATAACAGCAATATACGCCATTTGATCGTTTATTTGCGGCTTGTTATCGCCAATATCCTTCATATTGCTCACAATGCATGTCCTATGATCATTTATAACCGTTACAAGGTCGTTCATAGTCGTAATATAGTTGTTTATGTCATTAATCAGCACATACATTTATATCTAACTATAATATTACAGTAATATACGACATTTAATTGTTTCTATGCGGCTTGCCAACGTCAATATTCTTCATATTGCACACAGTGCAAGTCCTATGATCACTTAAAACCGTTATAAGGTCGATTACAGTTGTTATATAGTCGTTTCTGTCTTTTATCTGCATATACATTTATATCTAACTATAATATTACAGTAATATACGACATTTAATTGTTTCGATGCGGCTTGCCAACGTCAATATTCTTCATATTGTACACAGTGCAAGTCCTATGACCACTTAAAACCGTTATAAGGTCGATTACAGTCGTTATATAGTCTTTTCTGTCCTTTATCTGCATATACATTTATATCTAAATATTACAGCAATATACGCCATTTGATCGTTTATTTGCGCCTTGTTATCGCCAATATCCTTCATATTGATCACAATGCAAGTCCTATGATCATTTATAACCGTTACAAGGTCGTTCATAGTCGTAATATAGTTGTTTATGTCATTAATCAGCATATACATTTATATCTAACTATAATATTACAGTAATATACGACATTTAATTGTTTCTATGCGGCTTGCCAACGTCAATATTCTTCATATTGCACACAGTGCAAGACCTATGACCACTTAAAACCGTTATAAGGTCGATTACAGACGTTATATAGTCGTTTCGGTCTTTTATCTGCATATACATTTATATCTAAATATTACAGTAATATACGCCATTTGATCGTTTATTTGCGGCTTGTTATCGCCAATATCCTTCATATTGCTCACAATGCATGTCCTATGATCATATATAACCGTTACAAGGTCGTTCATAGTCGTAATATAGTTGTTTATGTCATTAATCAGCACATACATTTATATCTAACTATAATATTACAGTAATATACGACATTTAATTGTTTCTATGCGGCTTGCCAACGTCAAAATTCTTCATATTGTACACATTGCAAGTCCTATGACCACTTAAAACCGTTATAAGGTCGATTACAGTCGTTATATAGTCGTTTCTGTCTTTTATCTGCATATACATTTATATCTAAATATTACAGCAATATACGCCATTTGATCGTTTATTTGCGGCTTGTTATCGCCAATATCCTTCATATTGATCACAATGCAAGTCCTATGATCATTTATAACCGTTACAAGGTCGTTCATAGTTGTAATATAGTTGTTTATGTCATTGATCAGCATATACATTTATATCTAACTATAATATTAAAGTAATATACGACATTTAATTGTTTCTATGCGGCTTGCCAACGTCAATATTCTTCATATTGCACACAGTGCAAGTCCTATGACCACTTAAAACCGTTATAAGGTCGATTACAGTCGTTATATAGTCGTTTCTGTCTTTTATCTGCATATACATTCATATCTAAATATAACAGCAATATACGCCATTTGATCGTTTATTTGCGGCTTGTTATCGCCAATATCCATCATATTGCTCACAATGCATGTCCTATGATCATTTATAACCGTTACAAGGTCGTTCATAGTCGTAATATAGTTGTTTATGTCATTAATCAGCACATACATTTATATCTAACTATAATATTACAGTAATATACGACATTTAATTGTTTCTATGCGGCTTGCCAACGTCAATATTCTTCATATTGCACACAGTGCAAGTCCTATGATCACTTAAAACCGTTATAAGGTCGATTACAGTTGTTATATAGTCGTTTCTGTCTTTTATCTGCATATACATTTATATCTAAATATTACAGCAATGTACGCCATTTGATCGTTTATTTGCGGCTTGTTATCGCCAATATCCTTCATATTGCTCACAATGCAAGTCCTATAATCATTTATAACCGTTACAAGGTCGTTCATAGTCGTAATATAGTTGTTCATTTCATCAATCAGCATATACATTTATATCTAACTATAATATTACAGTAATATACGACATTTAATTGTTTCTATGCGGCTTGCCAACGTCAATATTCTTCATATTGCACACAGTGCAAGTCCTATGACCACTTAAAACCGTTATAAGGTCGATTACAGTCGTTATATAGTCGTTTCAGTCTTTTATCTGCATATACATTTATATCTAAATATTACAGCAATATATGCCATTTGATCGTTTATTTGCGGCTTGTTATCGACAATATCCATCATATTGCTCACAATGTAAGTCCTATAATCATTTATAACCGTTACAAGGTCGTTCATAGTCGTAATATAGTTGTTCATGTCATCAATCAGCATATACATTTATATCTAACTATAATATTACAGTAATATACGACATTTAATTGTTTCTATGCGGCTTTCCAACGTCAATATTCTTGATATTGCACACAGTGCAAGTCCTATGACCACTTAAAACCGTTATAAGGTCGATTACAGTCGTGATATAGTCGTTTCAGTCTTTTATCTGCATATACATTTATATCTAAATTTTACAGCAATATATGCCATTTGATCGTTTATTTGCGGCTTGTTATCGACAATATCCATCATATTGCTCACAATGTAAGTCCTATGATCATTTATAACCGTTACAAGGTCGTTCATAGTCGTAATATAGTTGTTTATGTCATTAATCAGCATATACATTTATATCTAACTATAATATTACAGTAATATACGACATTTAGTTGTTTCTATGCGGCTTGCCAACGTCAATATTCTTCATATTGTACACAGTGCAAGTCCAATGACCACTTAAAACCGTTATAAGGTCGATTACAGTCGTTATATAGTCGTTTCTGTCTTTTATCTGCATATACATATATATGTAAATATTACAGCAATATACGCCATTTGATCGTTTATTTGCGGCTTGTTATCGCCAATATCCTTCATATTGATCACAATGCAAGTCCTATGATCATTTAAAACCGTTACAAGGTCGTTCATAGTCGTAATATAGTTGTTTCTGTCATTAATCAGCATACTCATTTATATCTAACTATAATATTAAAGTAATATACGACATTTAATTGTTTCTATGCGGCTTGCCAACGTCAATATTCTTCATATTGTACACAGTGCAAGTCCTATGACCACTTAAAACCGTTATAAGGTCGATTACAGTCGTTATATAGTCGTTTCTGTCTTTTATCTGCATATACATTTATATCTAAATATAACAGCAATATACGCCATTTGATCGTTTATTTGCGGCTTGTTATCGCCGATATCCTTCATATTGCTCACAATGCATGTCCTATGATCATTTATAACCGTTACAAGGTCGTTCATAGTCGTAATATAGTTGTTTATGTCATTAATCAGCACATACATTTATATCTAACTATAATATTACAGTAATATACGACATTTAATTGTTTCTATGCGGCTTGCCAATGTCAATATTCTTCATATTGTACACAGTGCAAGTCCTATGACCACTTAAAACCGTTATAAGGTCGATTACAGTCGTTATATAGTCGTTTCAGTCTTTTATCTGCATATACATTTATATCTAAATATCACAGCAATATGTGCCATTTGATCGTTTATTTGCGGCTTGTTATCGCCAATATCCTTCATATTGCTCACAACGCAAGTCCTATGATCATTTATAACCGTTACAAGGTCGTTCATAGTCGTAATATAGTTGTTCATGTCATCAATCAGCATATACATTTATATCTAACTATAATATTACAGTAATATACGACATTTAATTGCTTCTATGCGGCTTGCCAACGTCAATATTCTTCATATTGCACACAGTGCAAGTCCTATGATCACTTAAAACCGTTATAAGGTCGATTACAGTTGTTATATAGTCGTTTCTGTCTTTTATCTGCATATACATTTATATCTAAATATTACAGCAATGTACGCCATTTGATCGTTTATTTGCGGCTTGTTATCGCCAATATCCTTCATATTGCTCACAATGCAAGTCCTATGATCATTTATAACCGTTACAAGGTCGTTCATAGTCGTAATATAGTTCTTTACGTCATTAATCAGCATATACATTTATATCTAACTATAATATTACAGTAATATACGACATTTAATTGTTTCTATGCGGCTTGCCAACGTCAATATTCTTCATATTGCACACAGTGCAAGTCCTATGACCACTTAAAACCGTTATAAGGTCGATTACAGTCGTTATATAGTCGTTTCAGTCTTTTATCTGCATATACATTTATATCTAAATATTACAGCAATATATGCCATTTGATCGTTTATTTGCGGCTTGTTATCGCCAATATCCATCATCTTGCTCACAATGTAAGTCCTATGATCATTTATAACCGTTACAAGGTCGTTCATAGTCGTAATATAGTTGTTTATGTCATTAATCAGCATATACATTTATATCTAACTATAATATTACAGTAATATACGACATTTAATTGTTTCTATGCGGCTTGCCAACGTCAATATTCTTCATATTGTACACAGTGCAAGTCCTATGACCACTTAAAACCGTTATAAGGTCGATTACAGTCGTTATATAGTCGTTTCTGTCTTTTATCTGCATATACATTTATATCTAAATATTACAGCAATATACGCCATTTGATCGTTTATTTGCGGCTTGTTATCGCCAATATCCTTTATATTGATCTCAATGCAAGTCCTATGATCATTTAAAACCGTTACAAGGTCGTTCATAGTCGTAATATAGTTGTTTACGTCATTAATCAGCATACACATTTATATCTAACTATAATATTAAAGTAATATACGACATTTAATTGTTTCTATGCGGCTTGCCAACGTCAATATTCTTCATATTGTACACAGTGCAAGTCCTATGATCACTTAAAACCGTTATAAGGTCGATTACAGTCGTTATATAGTCGTTTCAGTCTTTTATCTGCATATACATTTATATCTAAATATTACAGCAATATATGCCATTTGATCGTTTATTTGCGGCTTGTTATCGCCAATATCCATCATGTTGCTCACAATGTAAGTCCTATGATCATTTATAACCGTTACAAGGTCGTTCATAGTCGTAATATAGTTGTTTATGTCATTAATCAGCATATACATTTATATCTAACTATAATATTACAGTAATATACGACATTTAATTGTTTCTATGCGGCTTGCCAACGTCAATATTCTTCATATTGTACACAGTGCAAGTCCTATGACCACTTAAAACCGTTATAAGGTCGATTACAGTCGTTATATAGTCGTTTCTGTCTTTTATCTGCATATACATTTATATCTAAATATTACAGCAATATACGCCATTTGATCGTTTATTTGCGGCTTGTTATCGCCAATATCCTTTATATTGATCTCAATGCAAGTCCTATGATCATTTAAAACCGTTACAAGGTCGTTCATAGTCGTAATATAGTTGTTTACGTCATTAATCAGCATACACATTTATATCTAACTATAATATTAAAGTAATATACGACATTTAATTCTTTCTATGCGGCTTGCCAACGTCAATATTCTTCATATTGTACACAGTGCAAGTCCTATGATCACTTAAAACCGTTATAAGGTCGATTACAGTCGTTATATAGTCGTTTCAGTCTTTTATCTGCATATACATTTATATCTAAATATTACAGCAATATACGTCATTTGATCGTTTATTTGCGGCTTGTTATCGCCAATATCCTTCATATTGATCACAATGCAAGTCCTATGATCATTTATAACCGTTACAAGGTCGTTCATAGTCGTAATATAGTTGTTCATGTCATCAATCAGCATATACATTTATATCTAACTATAATATTACAGTAATATACGACATTTAATTGTTTCTATGCGGCTTGCCAACGTCAATATTCTTCATATTGCACACAGTGCAAGTCCTATGACCACTTAAAACCGTTATAAGGTCGATTACAGTTGTTATATAGTCGTTTCTGTCTTTTATCTGCATATACATATATATCTAAATATTACAGCAATGTACGCCATTTGATCGTTTATTTGCGGCTTGTTATCGCCAATATCCTTCATATTGCTCACAATGCAAGTCCTATGATCATTTATAACCGTTACAAGGTCGTTCATAGTCGTAATATAGTTGTTCATGTCATCAATCAGCATATACATTTATATCTAACTATAATATTACAGTAATATACGACATTTAATTGTTTCTATGCGGCTTGCCAACGTCAATATTCTTCATATTGCACACAGTGCAAGTCCTATGACCACTTAAAACCGTTATAAGGTCGATTACAGTCGTTATATAGTCGTTTCAGTCTTTTATCTGCATATACATTTATATCTAAATATTACAGCAATATATGCCATTTGATCGTTTATTTGCGGCTTGTTATCGACAATATCCATCATATTGCTCACAATGTAAGTCCTATGATCATTTATAACCGTTACAAGGTCGTTCATAGTCGTAATATAGTTGTTTATGTCATTAATCAGCATATACATTTATATCTAACTATAATATTACAGTAATATACGACATTTAATTGTTTCTATGCGGCTTGCCAACGTCAATACTCTTCATATTGCACACAGTGCAAGTCCTATGACCACTTTAAACCGTTATAAGGTCGATTACAGTCGTTATATAGTCGTTTCTGTCTTTTATCTGCATATACATTTATATCTAAATATAACAGCAATATACGCCATTTGATCGTTTATTTGCGGCTTGTTATCGCCGATATCCTTCATATTGCTCACAATGCATGTCCTATGATCATTTATAACCGTTACAAGGTCGTTCATAGTCGTAATATAGTTGTTTATGTCATTAATCAGCACATACATTTATATCTAACTATAATATTACAGTAATATACGACATTTAATTGTTTCTATGCGGCTTGCCAATGTCAATATTCTTCATATTGTACACAGTGCAAGTCCTATGACCACTTAAAACCGTTATAAGGTCGATTACAGTCGTTATATAGTCGTTTCAGTCTTTTATCTGCATATACATTTATATCTAAATATCACAGCAATATGTGCCATTTGATCGTTTATTTGCGGCTTGTTATCGCCAATATCCTTCATATTGCTCACAACGCAAGTCCTATGATCATTTATAACCGTTACAAGGTCGTTCATAGGCGTAATATAGTTGTTCATGTCATCAATCAGCATATACATTTATATCTAACTATAATATTACAGTAATATACGACATTTAATTGTTTCCATGCGGCTTGCCAACGTCAATATTCTTCATATTGCACACAGTGCAAGTCCTATGATCACTTAAAACCGTTATAAGGTCGATTACAGTTGTTATATAGTCGTTTCTGTCTTTTATCTGCATATACATTTATATCTAAATATTACAGCAATGTACGCCATTTGATCGTTTATTTGCGGCTTGTTATCGCCAATATCCTTCATATTGCTCACAATGCAAGTCCTATGATCATTTATAACCGTTACAAGGTCGTTCATAGTCGTAATATAGTTGTTCATGTCATCAATCAGCATATACATTTATATCTAACTATAATATTACAGTAATATACGACATTTAATTGTTTCTATGCGGCTTGCCAACGTCAATATTCTTCATATTGCACACAGTGCAAGTCCTATGACCACTTAAAACCGTTATAAGGTCGATTACAGTCGTTATATAGTCGTTTCAGTCTTTTATCTGCATATACATTTATATCTAAATATTACAGCAATATATGCCATTTGATCGTTTATTTGCGGCTTGTTATCGCCAATATCCATCATCTTGCTCACAATGTAAGTCCTATGATCATTTATAACCGTTACAAGGTCGTTCATAGTCGTAATATAGTTGTTTATGTCATTAATCAGCATATACATTTATATCTAACTATAATATTACAGTAATATACGACATTTAATTGTTTCTATGCGGCTTGCCAACGTCAATATTCTTCATATTGTACACAGTGCAAGTCCTATGACCACTTAAAACCGTTATAAGGTCGATTACAGTCGTTATATAGTCGTTTCTGTCTTTTATCTGCATATACATTTATATCTAAATATTACAGCAATATACGCCATTTGATCGTTTATTTGCGGCTTGTTATCGCCAATATCCTTTATATTGATCTCAATGCAAGTCCTATGATCATTTAAAACCGTTACAAGGTCGTTCATAGTCGTAATATAGTTGTTTACGTCATTAATCAGCATACACATTTATATCTAACTATAATATTAAAGTAATATACGACATTTAATTCTTTCTATGCGGCTTGCCAACGTCAATATTCTTCATATTGTACACAGTGCAAGTCCTATGACCACTTAAAACCGTTATAAGGTCGATTACAGTCGTTATATAGTCGTTTCTGTCTTTTATCTGCATATACATTTATATCTAAATATTACAGCAATATACGCCATTTGATCGTTTATTTGCGGCTTGTTATCGCCAATATCCTTTATATTGATCTCAATGCAAGTCCTATGATCATTTAAAACCGTTACAAGGTCGTTCATAGCCGTAATATAGTTGTTTACGTCATTAATCAGCATACACATTTATATCTAACTATAATATTAAAGTAATATACGACATTTAATTCTTTCTATGCGGCTTGCCAACGTCAATATTCTTCATATTGTAAACAGTGCAAGTCCTATGATCACTTAAAACCGTTATAAGGTCGATTACAGTCGTTATATAGTCGTTTCAGTCTTTTATCTGCATATACATTTATATCTAAATATTACAGCAATATACGTCATTTGATCGTTTATTTGCGGCTTGTTATCGCCAATATCCTTCATATTGATCACAATGCAAGTCCTATGATCATTTATAACCGTTACAAGGTCGTTCATAGTCGTAATATAGTTGTTCATGTCATCAATCAGCATATACATTTATATCTAACTATAATATTACAGTAATATACGACATTTAATTGTTTCTATGCGGCTTGCCAACGTCAATATTCTTCATATTGCACACAGTGCAAGTCCTATGACCACTTAAAACCGTTATAAGGTCGATTACAGTTGTTATATAGTCGTTTCTGTCTTTTATCTGCATATACATATATATCTAAATATTACAGCAATGTACGCCATTTGATCGTTTATTTGCGGCTTGTTATCGCCAATATCCTTCATATTGCTCACAATGCAAGTCCTATGATCATTTATAACCGTTACAAGGTCGTTCATAGTCGTAATATAGTTGTTCATGTCATCAATCAGCATATACATTTATATCTAACTATAATATTACAGTAATATACGACATTTAATTGTTTCTATGCGGCTTGCCAACGTCAATATTCTTCATATTGCACACAGTGCAAGTCCTATGACCACTTAAAACCGTTATAAGGTCGATTACAGTCGTTATATAGTCGTTTCAGTCTTTTATCTGCATATACATTTATATCTAAATATTACAGCAATATATGCCATTTGATCGTTTATTTGCGGCTTGTTATCGACAATATCCATCATATTGCTCACAATGTAAGTCCTATGATCATTTATAACCGTTACAAGGTCGTTCATAGTCGTAATATAGTTGTTTATGTCATTAATCAGCATATACATTTATATCTAACTATAATATTACAGTAATATACGACATTTAATTGTTTCTATGCGGCTTGCCAACGTCAATACTCTTCATATTGCACACAGTGCAAGTCCTATGACCACTTTAAACCGTTATAAGGTCGATTACAGTCGTTATATAGTCGTTTCTGTCTTTTATCTGCATATACATTTATATCTAAATATTACAGCAATATACGTCATTTGATCGTTTATTTGCGGCTTGTTATCGCCAATATCCTTCATATTGATCACAATGCAAGTCCTATGATCATTTATAACCGTTACAAGGTCGTTCATAGTCGTAATATATTTGTTTATGTCATTAATCAGCATATACATTTATATCTAACTATAATATTACAGTAATATACGACATTTAATTGTTTCTATGCGGCTTGCCAACGTCAATATTCTTCATATTGTACACAGTGCAAGTCCTATGACCACTTAAAACCGTTATAAGGACGATTACAGTCGTTATATAGTCGTTTCTGTCTTTTACCTGCATATACATTTATATCTAAATATTACAGCAATATACGCCATTTGATCGTTTATTTGCGGCTTATTATCGCCAATATCCTTCACATTGCTCACAATGCATGTCCTATGATCATTTATAACCGTTACAAGGTCGTTCATAGTCGTAATATAGTTGTTTATGTCATTAATCAGCACATACATTTATATCTAACTATAATATTACAGTAATATACGACATTTAATTGTTTCTATGCGGCTTGCCAACGTCAATATTCTTCATATTGCACACAGTGCAAGTCCTATGACCACTTAAAACCGTTATAAGGTCGATTACAGTCGTTATATAGTCGTTTCAGTCTTTTATCTGCATATACATTTATATCTAAATATTACAGCAATATACGCCATTTGATCGTTTATTTGCGGCTTGTTATCGCCAATATCCATCATATTGCTCACAATGTAAGTCCTATGATCATTTATAACCGTTACAAGGTCGTTCATAGTCGTAATATAGTTGTTTATGTCATTAATCAGCATATACATTTATATCTAACTATAATATTACAGTAATATACGACATTTAATTGTTTCTATGCGGCTTCCCAACGTCAATATTCTTCATATTACACACAGTGCAAGTCCTATGACCACTTAAAACCGTTATAAGGTCGATTACAGTCGTTATATAGTCGTTTCAGTCTTTTATCTGCATATACATTTATATCTAAATATTACAGCAATATATGCCATTTGATCGTTTATTTGCGGCTTGTTATCGCCAATATCCATCATATTGCTCACAATGTAAGTCCTATGATCATTTATAACCGTTACAAGGTCGTTCATAGTCGTAATATATTTGTTTATGTCATTAATCAGCATATACATTTATATCTAACTATAATATTACAGTAATATACGACATTTAATTGTTTCTATGCGGCTTGCCAACGACAATATTCTTCATATTGTACACAGTGCAAGTCCTATGACCACTTAAAACCGTTATAAGGTCGATTACAGTCGTTATATAGTCGTTTCTGTCTTTTATCTGCATATACATTTATATCTAAATATAACAGCAATATACGCCATTTGATCGTTTATTTGCGGCTTGTTATCGCCAATATCCTTCATATTGCTCACAATGCATGTCCTATGATCATTTATAACCGTTACAAGGTCGTTCATAGTCGTAATATAGTTGTTTATGTCATTAATCAGCACATACATTTATATCTAACTATAATATTACAGTAATATACGACATTTAATTGTTTCTATGCGGCTTGCCAACGTCAATATTCTTCATATTGCACACAGTGCAAGACCTATGACCACTTAAAACCGTTATAAGGTCGATTACAGACGTTATATAGTCGTTTCGGTCTTTTATCTGCATATACATTTATATCTAAATATTACAGTAATATACGCCATTTGATCGTTTATTTGCGGCTTGT
Source organism: Cerceris ruficornis (assembly GCA_963989415.1). Classification (NCBI taxonomy): domain Eukaryota; kingdom Metazoa; phylum Arthropoda; class Insecta; order Hymenoptera; family Crabronidae; genus Cerceris; species Cerceris ruficornis. The sequence goes on along the minus strand of CAXDIW010000469.1, from coordinate 396,967 downwards.
TATCGCCAATATCCTTCATATTGCTCACAATGCATGTCCTATGATCATATATAACCGTTACAAGGTCGTTCATAGTCGTAATATAGTTGTTTATGTCATTAATCAGCACATACATTTATATCTAACTATAATATTACAGTAATATACGACATTTAATTGTTTCTATGCGGCTTGCCAACGTCAAAATTCTTCATATTGTACACATTGCAAGTCCTATGACCACTTAAAACCGTTATAAGGTCGATTACAGTCGTTATATAGTCGTTTCTGTCTTTTATCTGCATATACATTTATATCTAAATATTACAGCAATATACGCCATTTGATCGTTTATTTGCGGCTTGTTATCGCCAATATCCTTCATATTGATCACAATGCAAGTCCTATGATCATTTATAACCGTTACAAGGTCGTTCATAGTTGTAATATAGTTGTTTATGTCATTGATCAGCATATACATTTATATCTAACTATAATATTAAAGTAATATACGACATTTAATTGTTTCTATGCGGCTTGCCAACGTCAATATTCTTCATATTGCACACAGTGCAAGTCCTATGACCACTTAAAACCGTTATAAGGTCGATTACAGTCGTTATATAGTCGTTTCTGTCTTTTATCTGCATATACATTCATATCTAAATATAACAGCAATATACGCCATTTGATCGTTTATTTGCGGCTTGTTATCGCCAATATACATCATATTGCTCACAATGCATGTCCTATGATCATTTATAACCGTTACAAGGTCGGTCATAGTCGTAATATAGTTGTTTATGTCATTAATCAGCACATACATTTATATCTAACTATAATATTACAGTAATATACGACATTTAATTGTTTCTATGCGGCTTGCCAACGTCAATATTCTTCATATTGCACACAGTGCAAGTCCTATGATCACTTAAAACCGTTATAAGGTCGATTACAGTTGTTATATAGTCGTTTCTGTCTTTTATCTGCATATACATTTATATCTAAATATTACAGCAATGTACGCCATTTGATCGTTTATTTGCGGCTTGTTATCGCCAATATCCTTCATATTGCTCACAATGCAAGTCCTATAATCATTTATAACCGTTACAAGGTCGTTCATAGTCGTAATATAGTTGTTCATTTCATCAATCAGCATATACATTTATATCTAACTATAATATTACAGTAATATACGACATTTAATTGTTTCTATGCGGCTTGCCAACGTCAATATTCTTCATATTGCACACAGTGCAAGTCCTATGACCACTTAAAACCGTTATAAGGTCGATTACAGTCGTTATATAGTCGTTTCAGTCTTTTATCTGCATATACATTTATATCTAAATATTACAGCAATATATGCCATTTGATCGTTTATTTGCGGCTTGTTATCGCCAATATCCATCATCTTGCTCACAATGTAAGTCCTATGATCATTTATAACCGTTACAAGGTCGTTCATAGTCGTAATATAGTTGTTTATGTCATTAATCAGCATATACATTTATATCTAACTATAATATTACAGTAATATACGACATTTAATTGTTTCTATGCGGCTTGCCAACGTCAATATTCTTCATATTGTACACAGTGCAAGTCCTATGACCACTTAAAACCGTTATAAGGTCGATTACAGTCGTTATATAGTCGTTTCTGTCTTTTATCTGCATATACATTTATATCTAAATATTACAGCAATATACGCCATTTGATCGTTTATTTGCGGCTTGTTATCGCCAATATCCTTTATATTGATCTCAATGCAAGTCCTATGATCATTTAAAACCGTTACAAGGTCGTTCATAGTCGTAATATAGTTGTTTACGTCATTAATCAGCATACACATTTATATCTAACTATAATATTAAAGTAATATACGACATTTAATTGTTTCTATGCGGCTTGCCAACGTCAATATTCTTCATATTGTACACAGTGCAAGTCCTATGATCACTTAAAACCGTTATAAGGTCGATTACAGTCGTTATATAGTCGTTTCAGTCTTTTATCTGCATATACATTTATATCTAAATATTACAGCAATATATGCCATTTGATCGTTTATTTGCGGCTTGTTATCGCCAATATCCATCATGTTGCTCACAATGTAAGTCCTATGATCATTTATAACCGTTACAAGGTCGTTCATAGTCGTAATATAGTTGTTTATGTCATTAATCAGCATATACATTTATATCTAACTATAATATTACAGTAATATACGACATTTAATTGTTTCTATGCGGCTTGCCAACGTCAATATTCTTCATATTGTACACAGTGCAAGTCCTATGACCACTTAAAACCGTTATAAGGTCGATTACAGTCGTTATATAGTCGTTTCTGTCTTTTATCTGCATATACATTTATATCTAAATATTACAGCAATATACGCCATTTGATCGTTTATTTGCGGCTTGTTATCGCCAATATCCTTTATATTGATCTCAATGCAAGTCCTATGATCATTTAAAACCGTTACAAGGTCGTTCATAGTCGTAATATAGTTGTTTACGTCATTAATCAGCATACACATTTATATCTAACTATAATATTAAAGTAATATACGACATTTAATTCTTTCTATGCGGCTTGCCAACGTCAATATTCTTCATATTGTACACAGTGCAAGTCCTATGATCACTTAAAACCGTTATAAGGTCGATTACAGTCGTTATATAGTCGTTTCAGTCTTTTATCTGCATATACATTTATATCTAAATATTACAGCAATATACGTCATTTGATCGTTTATTTGCGGCTTGTTATCGCCAATATCCTTCATATTGATCACAATGCAAGTCCTATGATCATTTATAACCGTTACAAGGTCGTTCATAGTCGTAATATAGTTGTTCATGTCATCAATCAGCATATACATTTATATCTAACTATAATATTACAGTAATATACGACATTTAATTGTTTCTATGCGGCTTGCCAACGTCAATATTCTTCATATTGCACACAGTGCAAGTCCTATGACCACTTAAAACCGTTATAAGGTCGATTACAGTTGTTATATAGTCGTTTCTGTCTTTTATCTGCATATACATATATATCTAAATATTACAGCAATGTACGCCATTTGATCGTTTATTTGCGGCTTGTTATCGCCAATATCCTTCATATTGCTCACAATGCAAGTCCTATGATCATTTATAACCGTTACAAGGTCGTTCATAGTCGTAATATAGTTGTTCATGTCATCAATCAGCATATACATTTATATCTAACTATAATATTACAGTAATATACGACATTTAATTGTTTCTATGCGGCTTGCCAACGTCAATATTCTTCATATTGCACACAGTGCAAGTCCTATGACCACTTAAAACCGTTATAAGGTCGATTACAGTCGTTATATAGTCGTTTCAGTCTTTTATCTGCATATACATTTATATCTAAATATTACAGCAATATATGCCATTTGATCGTTTATTTGCGGCTTGTTATCGACAATATCCATCATATTGCTCACAATGTAAGTCCTATGATCATTTATAACCGTTACAAGGTCGTTCATAGTCGTAATATAGTTGTTTATGTCATTAATCAGCATATACATTTATATCTAACTATAATATTACAGTAATATACGACATTTAATTGTTTCTATGCGGCTTGCCAACGTCAATACTCTTCATATTGCACACAGTGCAAGTCCTATGACCACTTTAAACCGTTATAAGGTCGATTACAGTCGTTATATAGTCGTTTCTGTCTTTTATCTGCATATACATTTATATCTAAATATAACAGCAATATACGCCATTTGATCGTTTATTTGCGGCTTGTTATCGCCGATATCCTTCATATTGCTCACAATGCATGTCCTATGATCATTTATAACCGTTACAAGGTCGTTCATAGTCGTAATATAGTTGTTTATGTCATTAATCAGCACATACATTTATATCTAACTATAATATTACAGTAATATACGACATTTAATTGTTTCTATGCGGCTTGCCAATGTCAATATTCTTCATATTGTACACAGTGCAAGTCCTATGACCACTTAAAACCGTTATAAGGTCGATTACAGTCGTTATATAGTCGTTTCAGTCTTTTATCTGCATATACATTTATATCTAAATATCACAGCAATATGTGCCATTTGATCGTTTATTTGCGGCTTGTTATCGCCAATATCCTTCATATTGCTCACAACGCAAGTCCTATGATCATTTATAACCGTTACAAGGTCGTTCATAGGCGTAATATAGTTGTTCATGTCATCAATCAGCATATACATTTATATCTAACTATAATATTACAGTAATATACGACATTTAATTGTTTCCATGCGGCTTGCCAACGTCAATATTCTTCATATTGCACACAGTGCAAGTCCTATGATCACTTAAAACCGTTATAAGGTCGATTACAGTTGTTATATAGTCGTTTCTGTCTTTTATCTGCATATACATTTATATCTAAAAATTACAGCAATGTACGCCATTTGATCGTTTATTTGCGGCTTGTTATCGCCAATATCCTTCATATTGCTCACAATGCAAGTCCTATGATCATTTATAACCGTTACAAGGTCGTTAATAGTCGTAATATAGTTGTTCATGTCATCAATCAGCATATACATTTATATCTAACTATAATATTACAGTAATATACGACATTTAATTGTTTCTATGCGGCTTGCCAACGTCAATATTCTTCATATTGCACACAGTGCAAGTCCTATGACCACTTAAAACCGTTATAAGGTCGATTACAGTCGTTATATAGTCGTTTCAGTCTTTTATCTGCATATACATTTATATCTAAATATTACAGCAATATATGCCATTTGATCGTTTATTTGCGGCTTGTTATCGCCAATATCCATCATCTTGCTCACAATGTAAGTCCTATGATCATTTATAACCGTTACAAGGTCGTTCATAGTCGTAATATAGTTGTTTATGTCATTAATCAGCATATACATTTATATCTAACTATAATATTACAGTAATATACGACATTTAATTGTTTCTATGCGGCTTGCCAACGTCAATATTCTTCATATTGTACACAGTGCAAGTCCTATGACCACTTAAAACCGTTATAAGGTCGATTACAGTCGTTATATAGTCGTTTCTGTCTTTTATCTGCATATACATTTATATCTAAATATTACAGCAATATACGCCATTTGATCGTTTATTTGCGGCTTGTTATCGCCAATATCCTTTATATTGATCTCAATGCAAGTCCTATGATCATTTAAAACCGTTACAAGGTCGTTCATAGTCGTAATATAGTTGTTTACGTCATTAATCAGCATACACATTTATATCTAACTATAATATTAAAGTAATATACGACATTTAATTCTTTCTATGCGGCTTGCCAACGTCAATATTCTTCATATTGTACACAGTGCAAGTCCTATGACCACTTAAAACCGTTATAAGGTCGATTACAGTCGTTATATAGTCGTTTCTGTCTTTTATCTGCATATACATTTATATCTAAATATTACAGCAATATACGCCATTTGATCGTTTATTTGCGGCTTGTTATCGCCAATATCCTTTATATTGATCTCAATGCAAGTCCTATGATCATTTAAAACCGTTACAAGGTCGTTCATAGTCGTAATATAGTTGTTTACGTCATTAATCAGCATACACATTTATATCTAACTATAATATTAAAGTAATATACGACATTTAATTCTTTCTATGCGGCTTGCCAACGTCAATATTCTTCATATTGTACACAGTGCAAGTCCTATGACCACTTAAAACCGTTATAAGGTCGATTACAGTCGTTATATAGTCGTTTCTGTCTTTTATCTGCATATACATTTATATCTAAATATTACAGCAATATACGCCATTTGATCGTTTATTTGCGGCTTGTTATCGCCAATATCCTTTATATTGATCTCAATGCAAGTCCTATGATCATTTAAAACCGTTACAAGGTCGTTCATAGCCGTAATATAGTTGTTTACGTCATTAATCAGCATACACATTTATATCTAACTATAATATTAAAGTAATATACGACATTTAATTCTTTCTATGCGGCTTGCCAACGTCAATATTCTTCATATTGTAAACAGTGCAAGTCCTATGATCACTTAAAACCGTTATAAGGTCGATTACAGTCGTTATATAGTCGTTTCAGTCTTTTATCTGCATATACATTTATATCTAAATATTACAGCAATATACGTCATTTGATCGTTTATTTGCGGCTTGTTATCGCCAATATCCTTCATATTGATCACAATGCAAGTCCTATGATCATTTATAACCGTTACAAGGTCGTTCATAGTCGTAATATAGTTGTTCATGTCATCAATCAGCATATACATTTATATCTAACTATAATATTACAGTAATATACGACATTTAATTGTTTCTATGCGGCTTGCCAACGTCAATATTCTTCATATTGCACACAGTGCAAGTCCTATGACCACTTAAAACCGTTATAAGGTCGATTACAGTTGTTATATAGTCGTTTCTGTCTTTTATCTGCATATACATATATATCTAAATATTACAGCAATGTACGCCATTTGATCGTTTATTTGCGGCTTGTTATCGCCAATATCCTTCATATTGCTCACAATGCAAGTCCTATGATCATTTATAACCGTTACAAGGTCGTTCATAGTCGTAATATAGTTGTTCATGTCATCAATCAGCATATACATTTATATCTAACTATAATATTACAGTAATATACGACATTTAATTGTTTCTATGCGGCTTGCCAACGTCAATATTCTTCATATTGCACACAGTGCAAGTCCTATGACCACTTAAAACCGTTATAAGGTCGATTACAGTCGTTATATAGTCGTTTCAGTCTTTTATCTGCATATACATTTATATCTAAATATTACAGCAATATATGCCATTTGATCGTTTATTTGCGGCTTGTTATCGACAATATCCATCATATTGCTCACAATGTAAGTCCTATGATCATTTATAACCGTTACAAGGTCGTTCATAGTCGTAATATAGTTGTTTATGTCATTAATCAGCATATACATTTATATCTAACTATAATATTACAGTAATATACGACATTTAATTGTTTCTATGCGGCTTGCCAACGTCAATACTCTTCATATTGCACACAGTGCAAGTCCTATGACCACTTTAAACCGTTATAAGGTCGATTACAGTCGTTATATAGTCGTTTCTGTCTTTTATCTGCATATACATTTATATCTAAATATTACAGCAATATACGTCATTTGATCGTTTATTTGCGGCTTGTTATCGCCAATATCCTTCATATTGATCACAATGCAAGTCCTATGATCATTTATAACCGTTACAAGGTCGTTCATAGTCGTAATATAGTTGTTTATGTCATTAATCAGCATATACATTTATATCTAACTATAATATTACAGTAATATACGACATTTACTTGTTTCTATGCGGCTTGCCAACGTCAATATTCTTCATATTGCACACAGTGCAAGTCCTATGACCACTTAAAACCGTTATAAGGTCGATTACAGTCGTTATATAGTCGTTTCAGTCTTTTATCTGCATATACATTTATATCTAAATATCACAGCAATATGTGCCATTTGATCGTTTATTTGCGGCTTGTTATCGCCAATATCCATCATATTGCTCACAATGTAAGTCCTATGATCATTTATAACCGTTACAAGGTCGTTCATAGTCGTAATATAGTTGTTTATGTCATTAATCAGCATATACATTTATATATAACTATAATATTGCAGTAATATACGACATTTAATTGTTTCTATGCGGCTTGCCAACGACAATATTCTTCATATTGCACACAGTGCAAGTCCTATGACCACTTAAAACCGTTATAAGGTCGATTACAGTCGTTATATAGTCGTTTCAGTCTTTTATCTGCATATACATTTATATCTAAATATTACAGCAATATATGCCATTTGATCGTTTATTTGCGGCTTGTTATCGACAATATCCATCATATTGCTCACAATGTAAGTCCTATGATCATTTATAACCGTTACAAGGTCGTTCATAGTCGTAATATAGTTGTTTATGTCATTAATCAGCATATACATTTTTATCTAACTATAATATTACAGTAATATACGACATTTAATTGTTTCTATGCTGCTTGCCAACGTCAATATTCTTCATATTGTACAGGGTGTAAGACATTTAATGGTCATGTTTTCGGGGGGTTGTTCTAGAGTTCGGATTGGATGAAGATTTGTAAAAATTACTTTCCGCAAAATTATTTGTAAAATTTCGTAAAAAAATTGGTTGAAACTGGCTCGGCTATCTTCTTCGTATTGTTACGTAGGTAAAATGTCTGCGAGGAATCATGGGTCAGAAGTGAACCGTTCTCCCACAAATCGACTTTTAATTGGGCCTCCGCGATCTAATTTTCGCTTAGTAAGTGAGAGAGTCAGCTGTTCCTTCGGAAAGAAACACACAAGATATCCTTGTCGGCTAGGAAGACGTCAATGACCTGCGCTCGGTGTCAGGTTCGCTCATGGGTCCTCCCGGGGAAAAGAACATAAACACTTGCACTGCTCTTAGTGGTTCGGTGACCCAGTCCCCCAATTTCCAATGTCTAGTAGCACGCTTCTCCTCAGACTGTTCGAGCCGACAAGGATATCTTGTGTGTCTCTTTCCGAAGGAACAGCTGACTCTCTCACTTACTAAGCGTGAATTAGACCGCGGAGGCCCAATTAAAAGTCGATTTGCGGGAAAACGGTTGACCTCTGACCCATGGTTCCTCTCAGACATTTTACCTACGTAACAATACGAAGAAGATAGCCGAGCCAGTTCCAACCGATTTTTTTACAAAATTTTACAAATAATTTTGCGGAAAGTAATTTTTACAAATCTTCATCCAATCTGAGCTCTAGAACAACCCCCCGAAAACATGACCATTAAATGTCATACACCCTGTACACAGTGCAAGTCCTATGACCACTTAAAACCGTTATAAGGTCGATTACAGTCGTTATATAGTCGTTTCAGTCTTTTATCTGCATATACATTTATATCTAAATATTACAGCAATATACGCCATTTGATCGTTTATTTGCGGCTTGTTATCGCCAATATCCTTCATATTGCTCACAATGCATGTCCTATGATCATTTATAACCGTTACAAGGTCGTTCATAGTCGTAATATAGTTGTTTATGTCATTAATCAGCACATACATTTATATCTAACTATAATATTACAGTAATATACGACATTTAACTGTTTCTATGCGGCTTGACAACGCCAATATTCTTCATATTGCACACAGTGCAAGTCCTATGATCACTTAAAACCGTTATAAGGTCGATTACAGTTGTTATATAGTCCTTTCGGTCTTTTATCTGCATATACATTTATATCTAAATATTACAGCAATGTACGCCATTTGATCGTTTATTTGCGGCTTGTTATCGCCAATATCCTTCATATTGCTCACAATGCAAGTCCTATGATCATTTATAACCGTTACAAGGTCGTTCATAGTCGTAATATAGTTGTTTATGTCATTAATCAGCATATACATTTATATCTAACTATAATATTACAGTAATATACGACATTTAATTGTTTCTATGCGGCTTGCCAACGTCAATATTCTTCATATTGTACAGGGTGTAAGACATTTAATGGTCATGTTTTCGGGGGGTTGTTCTAGAGTTCGGATTGGATGAAGATTTGTAAAAATTACTTTCCGCAAAATTATTTGTAAAATTTCGTAAAAAAATTGGTTGAAACTAGCTCGGCTATCTTCTTCGTATTGTTACGTAGGTAAAATGTCTGAGAGGAACCATGGGTCAGAAGTGAACCGTTCTCCCACAAATCGACTTTTAATTGGGCCTCCGCGATCTAATTTTCGCTTAGTAAGTGAGAGAGTCAGCTGTTCCTTCGGAAAGAAACACACAAGATATCCTTGTCGGCTAGGAAGACGTCAATGACCTGCGCTCGGTGTCAGGTTCGCTCATGGGTCCTCCCGGGGAAAAGAACATAAACACTTGCACTGCTCTTAGTGGTTCGGTGACCCAGTCCCCCAATTTCCAATGTCTAGTAGCACGCTTCTCCACAGACTGTTCGAGCCGACAAGGATATCTTGTGTGTCTCTTTCCGAAGGAACAGCTGACTCTCTCACTTACTAAGCGTGAATTAGACCGCGGAGGCCCAATTAAAAGTCGATTTGCGGGACAACGGTTGACCTCTGACCCATCGTTCCTCTCAGACATTTTACCTACGTAACAATACGAAGAAGATAGCCGAGCCAGTTCCAACCGATTTTTTTACAAAATTTTACAAATAATTTTGCGGAAAGTAATTTTTACAAATCTTCATCCAATCTGAGCTCTAGAACAACCCCCCGAAAACATGACCATTAAATGTCATACACCCTGTACACAGTGCAAGTCCTATGACCACTTAAAACCGTTATAAGGTCGATTACAGTCGTTATATAGTCGTTTCTGTCTTTTATCTGCATATACATATATATGTAAATATTACAGCAATATACGCCATTTGATCGTTTATTTGCGGCTTGTTATCGCCAATATCCTTCATATTGATCACAATGCAAGTCCTATGATCATTTAAAACCGTTACAAGGTCGTTCATAGTCGTAATATAGTTGTTTCTGTCATTAATCAGCATACACATTTATATCTAACTATAATATTAAAGTAATATACGACATTTAATTGTTTCTATGCGGCTTGCCAACGTCAATATTCTTCATATTGTACACAGTGCAAGTCCTATGACCACTTAAAACCGTTATAAGGTCGATTACAGTCGTTATATAGTCGTTTCTGTCTTTTATCTGCATATACATTTATATCTAAATATTACAGCAATATACGTCATTTGATCGTTTATTTGCGGCTTGTTATCGCCAATATCCTTCATATTGATCACAATGCAAGTCCTATGATCATTTATAACCGTTACAAGGTCGTTCATAGTCGTAATATAGTTGTTTATGTCATTAATCAGCATATACATTTATATCTAACTATAATATTACAGTAATATACGACATTTACTTGTTTCTATGCGGCTTGCCAACGTCAATATTCTTCATATTGCACACAGTGCAAGTCCTATGACCACTTAAAACCGTTATAAGGTCGATTACAGTCGTTATATAGTCGTTTCAGTCTTTTATCTGCATATACATTTATATCTAAATATTACAGCAATATATGCCATTTGATCGTTTATTTGCGGCTTGTTATCGCCAATATCCATCATATTGCTCACAATGTAAGTCCTATGATCATTTATAACCGTTACAAGGTCGTTCATAGTCGTAATATAGTTGTTTATGTCATTAATCAGCATATACATTTATATCTAACTATAATATTACAGTAATATACGACATTTAATTGTTTCTATGCGGCTTGCCAACGTCAATATTCTTCATATTGTACACAGTGCAAGTCCTATGACCACTTAAAACCGTTATAAGGTCGATTACAGTCGTTATATAGTCGTTTCAGTCTTTTATCTGCATATACATTTATATCTAAATATCACAGCAATATGTGCCATTTGATCGTTTATTTGCGGCTTGTTATCGCCAATATCCATCATATTGCTCACAATGTAAGTCCTATGATCATTTATAACCGTTACAAGGTCGTTCATAGTCGTAATATAGTTGTTTATGTCATTAATCAGCATATACATTTATATCTAACTATAATATTACAGTAATATACGACATTTAATTCTTTCTATGCGGCTTGCCAACGACAATATTCTTCATATTGTACACAGTGCAAGTCCTATGACCACTTAAAACCGTTATAAGGTCGATTACAGTCGTTATATAGTCGTTTCTGTCTTTTATCTGCATATACATTTATATCTAAATATTACAGCAATATACGCCATTTGATCGTTTATTTGCGGCATGTTATCGCCAATATCCTTCATATTGATCACAATGCAAGTCCTATGATCATTTAAAACCGTTACAAGGTCGTTCATAGTCGTAATATAGTTGTTTCTGTCATTAATCAGCATACACATTTATATCTAACTATAATATTAAAGTAATATACGACATTTAATTGTTTCTATGCGGCTTGCCAACGTCAATATTCTTCATATTGTACACAGTGCAAGTCCTATGACCACTTAAAACCGTTATAAGGTCGATTACAGTCGTTATATAGTCGTTTCAGTCTTTTATCTGCATATACATTTATATCTAAATATTACAGCAATATATGCCATTTGATCGTTTATTTGCGGCTTGTTATCGCCAATATCCATCATATTGCTCACAATGTAAGTCCTATGATCATTTATAACCGTTACAAGGTCGTTCATAGTCGTAATATAGTTGTTTATGTCATTAATCAGCATATACATTTATATCTAACTATAATATTACAGTAATATACGACATTTAATTGTTTCTATGCGGCTTGCCAACGTCAATATTCTTCATATTGTACACAGTGCAAGTCCTATGACCACTTAAAACCGTTATAAGGTCGATTACAGTCGTTATATAGTCGTTTCAGTCTTTTATCTGCATATACATTTATATCTAAATATCACAGCAATATGTGCCATTTGATCGTTTATTTGCGGCTTGTTATCGCCAATATCCATCATATTGCTCACAATGTAAGTCCTATGATCATTTATAACCGTTACAAGGTCGTTCATAGTCGTAATATAGTTGTTTATGTCATTAATCAGCATATACATTTATATCTAACTATAATATTACAGTAATATACGACATTTAATTGTTTCTATGCGGCTTGCCAACGACAATATTCTTCATATTGTACACAGTGCAAGTCCTATGACCACTTAAAACCGTTATAAGGTCGATTACAGTCGTTATATAGTCGTTTCTGTCTTTTATCTGCATATACATATATATCTAAATATTACAGCAATATACGCCATTTGATCGTTTATTTGCGGCTTGTTATCGCCAATATCCTTCATATTGATCACAATGCAAGTCCTATGATCATTTAAAACCGTTACAAGGTCGTTCATAGTCGTAATATAGTTGTTTATGTCATTAATCAGCATACACATTTATATCTAACTATAATATTAAAGTAATATACGACATTTAATTGTTTCTATGCGGCTTGCCAACGACAATATTCTTCATATTGTACACAGTGCAAGTCCTATGACCACTTAAAACCGTTATAAGGTCGATTACAGTCGTTATATAGTCGTTTCTGTCTTTTATCTGCATATACATTTATATCTAAATATTACAGCAATATACGTCATTTGATCGTTTATTTGCGGCTGGTTATCGCCAATATCCTTCATATTGATCACAATGCAAGTCCTATGATCATTTATAACCGTTACAAGGTCGTTCATAGTCGTAATATAGTTGTTTATGTCATTAATCAGCATATACATTTATATCTAACTATAATATTACAGTAATATACGACATTTACTTGTTTCTATGCGGCTTGCCAACGTCAATATTCTTCATATTGCACACAGTGCAAGTCCTATGACCACTTAAAACCGTTATAAGGTCGATTACAGTCGTTATATAGTCGTTTCAGTCTTTTATCTGCATATACATTTATATCTAAATATTACAGCAATATATGCCATTTGATCGTTTATTTGCGGCTTGTTATCGCCAATATCCATCATATTGCTCACAATGTAAGTCCTATGATCATTTATAACCGTTACAAGGTCGTTCATAGTCGTAATATAGTTGTTTATGTCATTAATCAGCATATACATTTATATCTAACTATAATATTACAGTAATATACGACATTTAATTGTTTCTATGCGGCTTGCCAACGTCAATATTCTTCATATTGTACACAGTGCAAGTCCTATGACCACTTAAAACCGTTATAAGGTCGATTACAGTCGTTATATAGTCGTTTCAGTCTTTTATCTGCATATACATTTATATCAAAATATCACAGCAATATGTGCCATTTGATCGTTTATTTGCGGCTTGTTATCGCCAATATCCATCATATTGCTCACAATGTAAGTCCTATGATCATTTATAACCGTTACAAGGTCGTTCATAGTCGTAATATAGTTGTTTATGTCATTAATCAGCATATACATTTATATCTAACTATAATATTACAGTAATATACGACATTTAATTCTTTCTATGCGGCTTGCCAACGACAATATTCTTCATATTGTACACAGTGCAAGTCCTATGACCACTTAAAACCGTTATAAGGTCGATTACAGTCGTTATATAGTCGTTTCTGTCTTTTATCTGCATATACATTTATATCTAAATATTACAGCAATATACGCCATTTGATCGTTTATTTGCGGCATGTTATCGCCAATATCCTTCATATTGATCACAATGCAAGTCCTATGATCATTTAAAACCGTTACAAGGTCGTTCATAGTCGTAATATAGTTGTTTCTGTCATTAATCAGCATACACATTTATATCTAACTATAATATTAAAGTAATATACGACATTTAATTGTTTCTATGCGGCTTGCCAACGTCAATATTCTTCATATTGTACACAGTGCAAGTCCTATGACCACTTAAAACCGTTATAAGGTCGATTACAGCCGTTATATAGTCGTTTCAGTCTTTTATCTGCATATACATTTATATCTAAATATTACAGCAATATATGCCATTTGATCGTTTATTTGCGGCTTGTTATCGCCAATATCCATCATATTGCTCACAATGTAAGTCCTATGATCATTTATAACCGTTACAAGGTCGTTCATAGTCGTAATATAGTTGTTTATGTCATTAATCAGCATATACATTTATATCTAACTATAATATTACAGTAATATACGACATTTAATTGTTTCTATGCGGCTTGCCAACGTCAATATTCTTCATATTGTACACAGTGCAAGTCCTATGACCACTTAAAACCGTTATAAGGTCGATTACAGTCGTTATATAGTCGTTTCAGTCTTTTATCTGCATATACATTTATATCTAAATATCACAGCAATATGTGCCATTTGATCGTTTATTTGCGGCTTGTTATCGCCAATATCCATCATATTGCTCACAATGTAAGTCCTATGATCATTTATAACCGTTACAAGGTCGTTCATAGTCGTAATATAGTTGTTTATGTCATTAATCAGCATATACATTTATATCTAACTATAATATTACAGTAATATACGACATTTAATTGTTTCTATGCGGCTTGCCAACGACAATATTCTTCATATTGTACACAGTGCAAGTCCTATGACCACTTAAAACCGTTATAAGGTCGATTACAGTCGTTATATAGTCGTTTCTGTCTTTTATCTGCATATACATATATATCTAAATATTACAGCAATATACGCCATTTGATCGTTTATTTGCGGCTTGTTATCGCCAATATCCTTCATATTGATCACAATGCAAGTCCTATGATCATTTAAAACCGTTACAAGGTCGTTCATAGTCGTAATATAGTTGTTTATGTCATTAATCAGCATACACATTTATATCTAACTATAATATTAAAGTAATATACGACATTTAATTGTTTCTATGCGGCTTGCCAACGTCAATATTCTTCATATTGTACACAGTGCAAGTCCTATGACCACTTAAAACCGTTATAAGGTCGATTACAGTCGTTATATAGTCGTTTCTGTCTTTTATCTGCATATACATTTATATCTAAATATTACAGCAATATACGTCATTTGATCGTTTATTTGCGGCTTGTTATCGCCAATATCCTTCATATTGATCACAATGCAAGTCCTATGATCATTTATAACCGTTACAAGGTCGTTCATAGTCGTAATATAGTTGTTTATGTCATTAATCAGCATATACATTTATATCTAACTATAATATTACAGTAATATACGACATTTACTTGTTTCTATGCGGCTTGCCAACGTCAATATTCTTCATATTGCACACAGTGCAAGTCCTATGACCACTTAAAACCGTTATAAGGTCGATTACAGTCGTTATATAGTCGTTTCTGTCTTTTATCTGCATATACATTTATATCTAAATATTACAGCAATATACGCCATTTGATCGTTTATTTGCGGCTTGTTATTGCCAATATCCTTCATATTGCTCACAATGCTAGTCCTATGATCATTTATAACCGTTACAAGGTCGTTCATAGTCGTAATATAGTTGTTTATGTCATTAATCAGCATATACATTTATATCTAACTATAATATTACAGTAATATACGACATCTAATTGTTTCTATGCGGCTTGCCAACGACAATATTCTTCATATTGTACACAGTGCAAGTCCTATGACCACTTAAAACCGTTATAAGGTCGATTACAGTCGTTATATAGTCGTTTCTGTCTTTTATCTGCATATACATTTATATCTAAATATTACAGCAATATACGTCATTTGATCGTTTACTTGCGGCTGGTTATCGCCAATATCCTTCATATTGATCACAATGCAAGTCCTATGATCATTTATAACCGTTACAAGGTCGTTCATAGTCGTAATATAGTTGTTTATGTCATTACTCAGCATATACATTTATATCTAACTATAATATTACAGTAATATACGACATTTACTTGTTTCTATGCGGCTTGCCAACGTCAATATTCTTCATATTGCACACAGTGCAAGTCCTATGACCACTTAAAACCGTTATAAGGTCGATTACAGTCGTTATATAGTCGTTTCAGTCTTTTATCTGCATATACATTTATATCTAAATATTACAGCAATATATGCCATTTGATCGTTTATTTGCGGCTTGTTATCGCCAATATCCATCATATTGCTCACAATGTAAGTCCTATGATCATTTATAACCGTTACAAGGTCGTTCATAGTCGTAATATAGTTGTTTATGTCATTAATCAGCATATACATTTATATCTAACTATAATATTACAGTAATATACGACATTTAATTGTTTCTATGCGGCTTGCCAACGTCAATATTCTTCATATTGTACACAGTGCAAGTCCTATGACCACTTAAAACCGTTATAAGGTCGATTACAGTCGTTATATAGTCGTTTCTGTCTTTTATCTGCATATACATTTATATCTAAATATTACAGCAATATACGTCATTTGATCGTTTATTTGCGGCTTGTTATCGCCAATATCCTTCATATTGATCACAATGCAAGTCCTATGATCATTTATAACCGTTACAAGGTCGTTCATAGTCGTAATATAGTTGTTTATGTCATTAATCAGCATATACATTTATATCTAACTATAATATTACAGTAATATACGACATTCACTTGTTTCTATGCGGCTTGCCAACGTCAATATTCTTCATATTGCACACAGTGCAAGTCCTATGACCACTTAAAACCGTTATAAGGTCGATTACAGTCGTTATATAGTCGTTTCAGTCTTTTATCTGCATATACATTTATATCTAAATATTACAGCAATATATGCCATTTGATCGTTTATTTGCGGCTTGTTATCGCCAATATCCATCATATTGCTCACAATGTAAGTCCTATGATCATTTATAACCGTTACAAGGTCGTTCATAGTCGTAATATAGTTGTTTATGTCATTAATCAGCATATACATTTATATCTAACTATAATATTACAGTAATATACGACATTTACTTGTTTCTATGCGGCTTGCCAACGTCAATATTCTTCATATTGCACACAGTGCAAGTCCTATGACCACTTAAAACCGTTATAAGGTCGATTACAGTCGTTATATAGTCGTTTCAGTCTTTTATCTGCATATACATTTATATCTAAATATCACAGCAATATGTGCCATTTGATCGTTTATTTGCGGCTTGTCATCGCCAATATCCATCATATTGCTCACAATGTAAGTCCTATGATCATTTATAACCGTTACAAGGTCGTTCATAGTCGTAATATAGTTGTTTATGTCATTAATCAGCATATACATTTATATCTAACTATAATATTACAGTAATATACGACATTTAATTATTTCTATGCTGCTTGCCAACGACAATATTCTTCATATTGTACACAGTGCAAGTCCTATGACCACTTAAAACCGTTATAAGGTCGATAACAGTCGTTATATAGTCGTTTCTGTCTTTTATCTGCATATACATTTATATCTAAATATTACAGCAATATACGTCATTTGATCGTTTATTTGCGGCTTGTTATCGCCAATATCCTTCATATTGATCACAATGCAAGTCCTATGATCATTTATAACCGTTACAAGGTCGTTCATAGTCGTAATATAGTTGTTTATGTCATTAATCAGCATATACATTTATATCTAACTATAATATTACAGTAATATACGACATTCACTTGTTTCTATGCGGCTTGCCAACGTCAATATTCTTCATATTGCACACAGTGCAAGTCCTATGACCACTTAAAACCGTTATAAGGTCGATTACAGTCGTTATATAGTCGTTTCAGTCTTTTATCTGCATATACATTTATATCTAAATATTACAGCAATATATGCCATTTGATCGTTTATTTGCGGCTTGTTATCGCCAATATCCATCATATTGCTCACAATGTAAGTCCTATGATCATTTATAACCGTTACAAGGTCGTTCATAGTCGTAATATAGTTGTTTATGTCATTAATCAGCATATACATTTATATCTAACTATAATATTACAGTAATATACGACATTTAATTGTTTCTATGCGGCTTGCCAACGTCAATATTCTTCATATTGTACACAGTGCAAGTCCTATGACCACTTAAAACCGTTATAAGGTCGATTACAGTCGTTATATAGTCGTTTCAGTCTTTTATCTGCATATACATTTATATCTAAATATCACAGCAATATGTGCCATTTGATCGTTTATTTGCGGCTTGTCATCGCCAATATCCATCATATTGCTCACAATGTAAGTCCTATGATCATTTATAACCGTTACAAGGTCGTTCATAGTCGTAATATAGTTGTTTATGTCATTAATCAGCATATACATTTATATCTAACTATAATATTACAGTAATATACGACATTTAATTCTTTCTATGCGGCTTGCCAACGACAATATTCTTCATATTGTACACAGTGCAAGTCCTATGACCACTTAAAACCGTGATAAGGTCGATTACAGTCGTTATATAGTCGTTTCTGTCTTTTATCTGCATATACATTTATATCTAAATATTACAGCAATATACGTCATTTGATCGTTTATTTGCGGCTTGTTATCGCCAATATCCTTCATATTGATCACAATGCAAGTCCTATGATCATTTATAACCGTTACAAGGTCGTTCATAGTCGTAATATAGTTGTTTATGTCATTAATCAGCATATACATTTATATCTAACTATAATATTACAGTAATATACGACATTTAATTGTTTCTATGCGGCTTGCCAACGTCAATATTCTTCATATTGTACACAGTGCAAGTCCTATGACCACTTAAAACCGTTATAAGGTCGATTACAGTCGTTATATAGTCGTTTCAGTCTTTTATCTGCATATACATTTATATCTAAATATCACAGCAATATGTGCCATTTGATCGTTTATTTGCGGCTTGTTATCGCCAATATCCATCATATTGCTCACAATGTAAGTCCTATGATCATTTATAACCGTTACAAGGTCGTTCATAGTCGTAATATAGTTGTTTATGTCATTAATCAGCATATACATTTATATCTAACTATAATATTACAGTAATATACGACATTTAATTGTTTCTATGCGGCTTGCCAACGACAATATTCTTCATATTGTACACAGTGCAAGTCCTATGACCACTTAAAACCGTTATAAGGTCGATTACAGTCGTTATATAGTCGTTTCTGTCTTTTATCTGCATATACATTTATATCTAAATATTACAGCAATATACGCCATTTGACCGTTTATTTGCGGCTTGTTATCGCCAATATCCTTCATATTGCTCACAATGCAAGTCCTATGATCATTTATAACCGTTACAAGGTCGTTCATAGTCGTAATATAGTTGTTTATGTCATTAATCAGCATATACATTTATATCTAACTATAATATTACAGTAATATACGACATTTAATTGTTTCTATGCGGCCTGCCAACGTCAATATTCTTCATATTGTACACAGTGCAAGTCCTATGACCACTTAAAACCGTTATAAGGTCGATTACAGTCGTTATATAGTCGTTTCAGTCTTTTATCTGCATATACATTTATATCTAAATATTACAGCAATATATGCCATTTGATCGTTTATTTGCGGCTTGTTATCGCCAATATCCATCATATTGCTCACAATGTAAGTCCTATGATCATTTATAACCGTTACAAGGTCGTTCATAGTCGTAATATAGTTGTTTATGTCATTAATCAGCATATACATTTATATCTAACTATAATATTACAGTAATATACGACATTTAATTGTTTCTATGCGGCTTGCCAACGTCAATATTCTTCATATTGTACACAGTGCAAGTCCTATGACCACTTAAAACCGTTATAAGGTCGATTACAGTCGTTATATAGTCGTTTCAGTCTTTTATCTGCATATACATTTATATCTAAATATCACAGCAATATGTGCCATTTGATCGTTTATTTGCGGCTTGTCATCGCCAATATCCATCATATTGCTCACAATGTAAGTCCTATGATCATTTATAACCGTTACAAGGTCGTTCATAGTCGTAATATAGTTGTTTATGTCATTAATCAGCATATACATTTATATCTAACTATAATATTACAGTAATATACGACATTTAATTCTTTCTATGCGGCTTGCCAACGACAATATTCTTCATATTGTACACAGTGCAAGTCCTATGACCACTTAAAACCGTTATAAGGTCGATTACAGTCGTTATATAGTCGTTTCTGTCTTTTATCTGCATATACATTTATATCTAAATATTACAGCAATATACGTCATTTGATCGTTTATTTGCGGCTTGTTATCGCCAATATCCTTCATATTGATCACAATGCAAGTCCTCTGATCATTTATAACCGTTACAAGGTCGTTCATAGTCGTAATATAGTTGTTTATGTCATTAATCAGCATATACATTTATATCTAACTATAATATTACAGTAATATACGACATTTAATTGTTTCTATGCGGCTTGCCAACGTCAATATTCTTCATATTGTACACAGTGCAAGTCCTATGACCACTTAAAACCGTTATAAGGTCGATTACAGTCGTTATATAGTCGTTTCAGTCTTTTATCTGCATATACATTTATATCTAAATATCACAGCAATATGTGCCATTTGATCGTTTATTTGCGGCTTGTTATCGCCAATATCCATCATATTGCTCACAATGTAAGTCCTATGATCATTTATAACCGTTACAAGGTCGTTCATAGTCGTAATATAGTTGTTTATGTCATTAATCAGCATATACATTTATATCTAACTATAATATTACAGTAATATACGACATTTAATTGTTTCTATGCGGCTTGCCAACGACAATATTCTTCATATTGTACACAGTGCAAGTCCTATGACCACTTAAAACCGTTATAAGGTCGATTACAGTCGTTATATAGTCGTTTCTGTCTTTTATCTGCATATACATTTATATCTAAATATTACAGCAATATACGCCATTTGACCGTTTATTTGCGGCTTGTTATCGCCAATATCCTTCATATTGCTCACAATGCAAGTCCTATGATCATTTATAACCGTTACAAGGTCGTTCATAGTCGTAATATAGTTGTTTATGTCATTAATCAGCATATACATTTATATCTAACTATAATATTACAGTAATATACGACATTTAATTGTTTCTATGCGGCCTGCCAACGTCAATATTCTTCATATTGTACACAGTGCAAGTCCTATGACCACTTAAAACCGTTATAAGGTCGATTACAGTCGTTATATAGTCGTTTCAGTCTTTTATCTGCATATACATTTATATCTAAATATCACAGCAATATATGCCATTTGATCGTTTATTTGCGGCTTGTTATCGCCAATATCCATCATATTGCTCACAATGTAAGTCCTATGATCATTTAAAACCGTTACAAGGTCGTTCATAGTCGTAATATAGTTGTTTATGTCATTAATCAGCATATACATTTATATCTAACTATAATATTACAGTAATATACGACATTTAATTGTTTCTATGCGGCTTGCCAACGACAATATTCTTCATATTGTACACAGTGCAAGTCCTATGACCACTTAAAACCGTTATGAGGTCGATTACAGTCGTTATATAGTCGTTTCTGTTTTTTATCTGCATATACATTTATATCTAAATATTACAGCAATGTACGCCATTTGATCGTTTATTTGCGGCTTGTTATCGCCAATATCCTTCATATTGCTCACAATGCAATTCCTATGATCATTTATAACCGTTACAAGGTCGTTCATAGTCGTAATATAGTTGTTTATGTCATTAATCAGCATATACATTTATATCTAACTATAATATTACAGTAATATACGACATTTAATTGTTTCTATGTGGCTTGCCAACGTCAATATTCTTCATATTGTACACAGTGCAAGTCCTATGACCACTTAAAACCGTTATAAGGTCGATTACAGTCGTTATATAGTCGTTTCTGTCTTTTATCTGCATATACATTTATATCTAAATATTACAGCAATATACGCCATTTGATCGTTTATTTGCGGCTTGTTATCGCCAATATCCTTTATATTGATCTCAATGCAAGTCCTATGATCATTTAAAACCGTTACAAGGTCGTTCATAGTCGTAATATAGTTGTTTACGTCATTAATCAGCATACACATTTATATCTAACTATAATATTAAAGTAATATACGACATTTAATTCTTTCTATGCGGCTTGCCAACGTCAATATTCTTCATATTGTACACAGTGCAAGTCCTATGACCACTTAAAACCGTTATAAGGTCGATTACAGTCGTTATATAGTCGTTTCAGTCTTTTATCTGCATATACATTTATATCTAAATATTACAGCAATATATGCCATTTGATCGTTTATTTGCGGCTTGTTATCGACAATATCCATCATATTGCTCACAATGCAAGTCCTATGATCATTTATAACCGTTACAAGGTCGTTCATAGTCGTAATATAGTTGTTTATGTCATTAATCAGCATATACATTTATATCTAACTATAATATTACAGTAATATACGACATTTAATTGTTTCTATGCGGCTTGCCAACGTCAATACTCTTCATATTGCACACAGTGCAAGTCCTATGACCACTTTAAACCGTTATAAGGTCGATTACAGTCGTTATATAGTCGTTTCTGTCTTTTATCTGCATATACATTTATATCTAAATATTACAGCAATATACGTCATTTGATCGTTTATTTGCGGCTTGTTATCGCCAATATCCTTCATATTGATCACAATGCAAGTCCTATGATCATTTATAACCGTTACAAGGTCGTTCATAGTCGTAATATAGTTGTTTATGTCATTAATCAGCATATACATTTATATCTAACTATAATATTACAGTAATATACGACATTTACTTGTTTCTATGCGGCTTGCCAACGTCAATATTCTTCATATTGCACACAGTGCAAGTCCTATGACCACTTAAAACCGTTATAAGGTCGATTACAGTCGTTATATAGTCGTTTCAGTCTTTTATCTGCATATACATTTATATCTAAATATCACAGCAATATGTGCCATTTGATCGTTTATTTGCGGCTTGTTATCGCCAATATCCATCATATTGCTCACAATGTAAGTCCTATGATCATTTATAACCGTTACAAGGTCGTTCATAGTCGTAATATAGTTGTTTATGTCATTAATCAGCATATACATTTATATATAACTATAATATTGCAGTAATATACGACATTTAATTGTTTCTATGCGGCTTGCCACGACAAATATTCTTCATATTGCACACAGTGCAAGTCCTATGACCACTTAAAACCGTTATAAGGTCGATTACAGTCGTTATATAGTCGTTTCAGTCTTTTATCTGCATATACATTTATATCTAAATATTACAGCAATATATGCCATTTGATCGTTTATTTGCGGCTTGTTATCGACAATATCCATCATATTGCTCACAATGTAAGTCCTATGATCATTTATAACCGTTACAAGGTCGTTCATAGTCGTAATATAGTTGTTTATGTCATTAATCAGCATATACATTTTTATCTAACTATAATATTACAGTAATATACGACATTTAATTGTTTCTATGCTGCTTGCCAACGTCAATATTCTTCATATTGTACAGGGTGTAAGACATTTAATGGTCATGTTTTCGGGGGGTTGTTCTAGAGTTCGGATTGGATGAAGATTTGTAAAAATTACTTTCCGCAAAATTATTTGTAAAATTTCGTAAAAAAATTGGTTGAAACTGGCTCGGCTATCTTCTTCGTATTGTTACGTAGGTAAAATGTCTGCGAGGAATCATGGGTCAGAAGTGAACCGTTCTCCCACAAATCGACTTTTAATTGGGCCTCCGCGATCTAATTTTCGCTTAGTAAGTGAGAGAGTCAGCTGTTCCTTCGGAAAGAAACACACAAGATATCCTTGTCGGCTAGGAAGACGTCAATGACCTGCGCTCGGTGTCAGGTTCGCTCATGGGTCCTCCCGGGGAAAAGAACATAAACACTTGCACTGCTCTTAGTGGTTCGGTGACCCAGTCCCCCAATTTCCAATGTCTAGTAGCACGCTTCTCCTCAGACTGTTCGAGCCGACAAGGATATCTTGTGTGTCTCTTTCCGAAGGAACAGCTGACTCTCTCACTTACTAAGCGTGAATTAGACCGCGGAGGCCCAATTAAAAGTCGATTTGCGGGAAAACGGTTGACCTCTGACCCATGGTTCCTCTCAGACATTTTACCTACGTAACAATACGAAGAAGATAGCCGAGCCAGTTCCAACCGATTTTTTTACAAAATTTTACAAATAATTTTGCGGAAAGTAATTTTTACAAATCTTCATCCAATCTGAGCTCTAGAACAACCCCCCGAAAACATGACCATTAAATGTCATACACCCTGTACACAGTGCAAGTCCTATGACCACTTAAAACCGTTATAAGGTCGATTACAGTCGTTATATAGTCGTTTCAGTCTTTTATCTGCATATACATTTATATCTAAATATTACAGCAATATACGCCATTTGATCGTTTATTTGCGGCTTGTTATCGCCAATATCCTTCATATTGCTCACAATGCATGTCCTATGATCATTTATAACCGTTACAAGGTCGTTCATAGTCGTAATATAGTTGTTTATGTCATTAATCAGCACATACATTTATATCTAACTATAATATTACAGTAATATACGACATTTAACTGTTTCTATGCGGCTTGACAACGCCAATATTCTTCATATTGCACACAGTGCAAGTCCTATGATCACTTAAAACCGTTATAAGGTCGATTACAGTTGTTATATAGTCCTTTCGGTCTTTTATCTGCATATACATTTATATCTAAATATTACAGCAATGTACGCCATTTGATCGTTTATTTGCGGCTTGTTATCGCCAATATCCTTCATATTGCTCACAATGCAAGTCCTATGATCATTTATAACCGTTACAAGGTCGTTCATAGTCGTAATATAGTTGTTTATGTCATTAATCAGCATATACATTTATATCTAACTATAATATTACAGTAATATACGACATTTAATTGTTTCTATGCGGCTTGCCAACGTCAATATTCTTCATATTGTACAGGGTGTAAGACATTTAATGGTCATGTTTTCGGGGGGTTGTTCTAGAGTTCGGATTGGATGAAGATTTGTAAAAATTACTTTCCGCAAAATTATTTGTAAAATTTCGTAAAAAAATTGGTTGAAACTAGCTCGGCTATCTTCTTCGTATTGTTACGTAGGTATAATGTCTGAGAGGAACCATGGGTCAGAAGTGAACCGTTCTCCCACAAATCGACTTTTAATTGGGCCTCCGCGATCTAATTTTCGCTTAGTAAGTGAGAGAGTCAGCTGTTCCTTCGGAAAGAAACACACAAGATATCCTTGTCGGCTAGGAAGACGTCAATGACCTGCGCTCGGTGTCAGGTTCGCTCATGGGTCCTCCCGGGGAAAAGAACATAAACACTTGCACTGCTCTTAGTGGTTCGGTGACCCAGTCCCCCAATTTCCAATGTCTAGTAGCACGCTTCTCCACAGACTGTTCGAGCCGACAAGGATATCTTGTGTGTCTCTTTCCGAAGGAACAGCTGACTCTCTCACTTACTAAGCGTGAATTAGACCGCGGAGGCCCAATTAAAAGTCGATTTGCGGGACAACGGTTGACCTCTGACCCATCGTTCCTCTCAGACATTTTACCTACGTAACAATACGAAGAAGATAGCCGAGCCAGTTCCAACCGATTTTTTTACAAAATTTTACAAATAATTTTGCGGAAAGTAATTTTTACAAATCTTCATCCAATCTGAGCTCTAGAACAACCCCCCGAAAACATGACCATTAAATGTCATACACCCTGTACACAGTGCAAGTCCTATGACCACTTAAAACCGTTATAAGGTCGATTACAGTCGTTATATAGTCGTTTCAGTCTTTTATCTGCATATACATTTATATCTAAATATTACAGCAATATACGCCATTTGATCGTTTATTTGCGGCTTGTTATCGCCAATATCCTTCATATTGCTCACAATGCATGTCCTATGATCATTTATAACCGTTACAAGGTCGTTCATAGTCGTAATATAGTTGTTTATGTCATTAATCAGCACATACATTTATATCTAACTATAATATTACAGTAATATACGACATTTAACTGTTTCTATGCGGCTTGACAACGCCAATATTCTTCATATTGCACACAGTGCAAGTCCTATGATCACTTAAAACCGTTATAAGGTCGATTACAGTTGTTATATAGTCCTTTCGGTCTTTTATCTGCATATACATTTATATCTAAATATTACAGCAATGTACGCCATTTGATCGTTTATTTGCGGCTTGTTATCGCCAATATCCTTCATATTGCTCACAATGCAAGTCCTATGATCATTTATAACCGTTACAAGGTCGTTCATAGTCGTAATATAGTTGTTTATGTCATTAATCAGCATATACATTTATATCTAACTATAATATTACAGTAATATACGACATTTACTTGTTTCTATGCGGCTTGCCAACGTCAATATTCTTCATATTGCACACAGTGCAAGTCCTATGACCACTTAAAACCGTTATAAGGTCGATTACAGTCGTTATATAGTCGTTTCAGTCTTTTATCTGCATATACATTTATATCTAAATATTACAGCAATATATGCCATTTGATCGTTTATTTGCGGCTTGTTATCGCCAATATCCATCATATTGCTCACAATGTAAGTCCTATGATCATTTATAACCGTTACAAGGTCGTTCATAGTCGTAATATAGTTGTTTATGTCATTAATCAGCATATACATTTATATCTAACTATAATATTACAGTAATATACGACATTTAATTGTTTCTATGCGGCTTGCCAACGTCAATATTCTTCATATTGTACACAGTGCAAGTCCTATGACCACTTAAAACCGTTATAAGGTCGATTACAGTCGTTATATAGTCGTTTCAGTCTTTTATCTGCATATACATTTATATCTAAATATCACAGCAATATGTGCCATTTGATCGTTTATTTGCGGCTTGTTATCGCCAATATCCATCATATTGCTCACAATGTAAGTCCTATGATCATTTATAACCGTTACAAGGTCGTTCATAGTCGTAATATAGTTGTTTATGTCATTAATCAGCATATACATTTATATCTAACTATAATATTACAGTAATATACGACATTTAATTCTTTCTATGCGGCTTGCCAACGACAATATTCTTCATATTGTACACAGTGCAAGTCCTATGACCACTTAAAACCGTTATAAGGTCGATTACAGTCGTTATATAGTCGTTTCTGTCTTTTATCTGCATATACATTTATATCTAAATATTACAGCAATATACGCCATTTGATCGTTTATTTGCGGCATGTTATCGCCAATATCCTTCATATTGATCACAATGCAAGTCCTATGATCATTTAAAACCGTTACAAGGTCGTTCATAGTCGTAATATAGTTGTTTCTGTCATTAATCAGCATACACATTTATATCTAACTATAATATTAAAGTAATATACGACATTTAATTGTTTCTATGCGGCTTGCCAACGTCAATATTCTTCATATTGTACACAGTGCAAGTCCTATGACCACTTAAAACCGTTATAAGGTCGATTACAGTCGTTATATAGTCGTTTCAGTCTTTTATCTGCATATACATTTATATCTAAATATCACAGCAATATGTGCCATTTGATCGTTTATTTGCGGCTTGTTATCGCCAATATCCATCATATTGCTCACAATGTAAGTCCTATGATCATTTATAACCGTTACAAGGTCGTTCATAGTCGTAATATAGTTGTTTATGTCATTAATCAGCATATACATTTATATCTAACTATAATATTACAGTAATATACGACATTTAATTGTTTCTATGCGGCTTGCCAACGACAATATTCTTCATATTGTACACAGTGCAAGTCCTATGACCACTTAAAACCGTTATAAGGTCGATTACAGTCGTTATATAGTCGTTTCTGTCTTTTATCTGCATATACATTTATATCTAAATATTACAGCAATATACGCCATTTGACCGTTTATTTGCGGCTTGTTATCGCCAATATCCTTCATATTGCTCACAATGCAAGTCCTATGATCATTTATAACCGTTACAAGGTCGTTCATAGTCGTAATATAGTTGTTTATGTCATTAATCAGCATATACATTTATATCTAACTATAATATTACAGTAATATACGACATTTAATTGTTTCTATGCGGCCTGCCAACGTCAATATTCTTCATATTGTACACAGTGCAAGTCCTATGACCACTTAAAACCGTTATAAGGTCGATTACAGTCGTTATATAGTCGTTTCAGTCTTTTATCTGCATATACATTTATATCTAAATATTACAGCAATATATGCCATTTGATCGTTTATTTGCGGCTTGTTATCGCCAATATCCATCATATTGCTCACAATGTAAGTCCTATGATCATTTATAACCGTTACAAGGTCGTTCATAGTCGTAATATAGTTGTTTATGTCATTAATCAGCATATACATTTATATCTAACTATAATATTACAGTAATATACGACATTTAATTGTTTCTATGCGGCTTGCCAACGTCAATATTCTTCATATTGTACACAGTGCAAGTCCTATGACCACTTAAAACCGTTATAAGGTCGATTACAGTCGTTATATAGTCGTTTCAGTCTTTTATCTGCATATACATTTATATCTAAATATCACAGCAATATGTGCCATTTGATCGTTTATTTGCGGCTTGTCATCGCCAATATCCATCATATTGCTCACAATGTAAGTCCTATGATCATTTATAACCGTTACAAGGTCGTTCATAGTCGTAATATAGTTGTTTATGTCATTAATCAGCATATACATTTATATCTAACTATAATATTACAGTAATATACGACATTTAATTCTTTCTATGCGGCTTGCCAACGACAATATTCTTCATATTGTACACAGTGCAAGTCCTATGACCACTTAAAACCGTTATAAGGTCGATTACAGTCGTTATATAGTCGTTTCTGTCTTTTATCTGCATATACATTTATATCTAAATATTACAGCAATATACGTCATTTGATCGTTTATTTGCGGCTTGTTATCGCCAATATCCTTCATATTGATCACAATGCAAGTCCTATGATCATTTATAACCGTTACAAGGTCGTTCATAGTCGTAATATAGTTGTTTATGTCATTAATCAGCATATACATTTATATCTAACTATAATATTACAGTAATATACGACATTTAATTGTTTCTATGCGGCTTGCCAACGTCAATATTCTTCATATTGTACACAGTGCAAGTCCTATGACCACTTAAAACCGTTATAAGGTCGATTACAGTCGTTATATAGTCGTTTCAGTCTTTTATCTGCATATACATTTATATCTAAATATCACAGCAATATGTGCCATTTGATCGTTTATTTGCGGCTTGTTATCGCCAATATCCATCATATTGCTCACAATGTAAGTCCTATGATCATTTATAACCGTTACAAGGTCGTTCATAGTCGTAATATAGTTGTTTATGTCATTAATCAGCATATACATTTATATCTAACTATAATATTACAGTAATATACGACATTTAATTGTTTCTATGCGGCTTGCCAACGACAATATTCTTCATATTGTACACAGTGCAAGTCCTATGACCACTTAAAACCGTTATAAGGTCGATTACAGTCGTTATATAGTCGTTTCTGTCTTTTATCTGCATATACATTTATATCTAAATATTACAGCAATATACGCCATTTGACCGTTTATTTGCGGCTTGTTATCGCCAATATCCTTCATATTGCTCACAATGCAAGTCCTATGATCATTTATAACCGTTACAAGGTCGTTCATAGTCGTAATATAGTTGTTTATGTCATTAATCAGCATATACATTTATATCTAACTATAATATTACAGTAATATACGACATTTAATTGTTTCTATGCGGCCTGCCAACGTCAATATTCTTCATATTGTACACAGTGCAAGTCCTATGACCACTTAAAACCGTTATAAGGTCGATTACAGTCGTTATATAGTCGTTTCAGTCTTTTATCTGCATATACATTTATATCTAAATATCACAGCAATATATGCCATTTGATCGTTTATTTGCGGCTTGTTATCGCCAATATCCATCATATTGCTCACAATGTAAGTCCTATGATCATTTAAAACCGTTACAAGGTCGTTCATAGTCGTAATATAGTTGTTTATGTCATTAATCAGCATATACATTTATATCTAACTATAATATTACAGTAATATACGACATTTAATTGTTTCTATGCGGCTTGCCAACGACAATATTCTTCATATTGTACACAGTGCAAGTCCTATGACCACTTAAAACCGTTATGAGGTCGATTACAGTCGTTATATAGTCGTTTCTGTTTTTTATCTGCATATACATTTATATCTAAATATTACAGCAATGTACGCCATTTGATCGTTTATTTGCGGCTTGTTATCGCCAATATCCTTCATATTGCTCACAATGCAATTCCTATGATCATTTATAACCGTTACAAGGTCGTTCATAGTCGTAATATAGTTGTTTATGTCATTAATCAGCATATACATTTATATCTAACTATAATATTACAGTAATATACGACATTTAATTGTTTCTATGTGGCTTGCCAACGTCAATATTCTTCATATTGTACACAGTGCAAGTCCTATGACCACTTAAAACCGTTATAAGGTCGATTACAGTCGTTATATAGTCGTTTCTGTCTTTTATCTGCATATACATTTATATCTAAATATTACAGCAATATACGCCATTTGATCGTTTATTTGCGGCTTGTTATCGCCAATATCCTTTATATTGATCTCAATGCAAGTCCTATGATCATTTAAAACCGTTACAAGGTCGTTCATAGTCGTAATATAGTTGTTTACGTCATTAATCAGCATACACATTTATATCTAACTATAATATTAAAGTAATATACGACATTTAATTCTTTCTATGCGGCTTGCCAACGTCAATATTCTTCATATTGTACACAGTGCAAGTCCTATGACCACTTAAAACCGTTATAAGGTCGATTACAGTCGTTATATAGTCGTTTCAGTCTTTTATCTGCATATACATTTATATCTAAATATTACAGCAATATATGCCATTTGATCGTTTATTTGCGGCTTGTTATCGACAATATCCATCATATTGCTCACAATGCAAGTCCTATGATCATTTATAACCGTTACAAGGTCGTTCATAGTCGTAATATAGTTGTTTATGTCATTAATCAGCATATACATTTATATCTAACTATAATATTACAGTAATATACGACATTTAATTGTTTCTATGCGGCTTGCCAACGTCAATACTCTTCATATTGCACACAGTGCAAGTCCTATGACCACTTTAAACCGTTATAAGGTCGATTACAGTCGTTATATAGTCGTTTCTGTCTTTTATCTGCATATACATTTATATCTAAATATTACAGCAATATACGTCATTTGATCGTTTATTTGCGGCTTGTTATCGCCAATATCCTTCATATTGATCACAATGCAAGTCCTATGATCATTTATAACCGTTACAAGGTCGTTCATAGTCGTAATATAGTTGTTTATGTCATTAATCAGCATATACATTTATATCTAACTATAATATTACAGTAATATACGACATTTACTTGTTTCTATGCGGCTTGCCAACGTCAATATTCTTCATATTGCACACAGTGCAAGTCCTATGACCACTTAAAACCGTTATAAGGTCGATTACAGTCGTTATATAGTCGTTTCAGTCTTTTATCTGCATATACATTTATATCTAAATATCACAGCAATATGTGCCATTTGATCGTTTATTTGCGGCTTGTTATCGCCAATATCCATCATATTGCTCACAATGTAAGTCCTATGATCATTTATAACCGTTACAAGGTCGTTCATAGTCGTAATATAGTTGTTTATGTCATTAATCAGCATATACATTTATATATAACTATAATATTGCAGTAATATACGACATTTAATTGTTTCTATGCGGCTTGCCAACGACAATATTCTTCATATTGCACACAGTGCAAGTCCTATGACCACTTAAAACCGTTATAAGGTCGATTACAGTCGTTATATAGTCGTTTCAGTCTTTTATCTGCATATACATTTATATCTAAATATTACAGCAATATATGCCATTTGATCGTTTATTTGCGGCTTGTTATCGACAATATCCATCATATTGCTCACAATGTAAGTCCTATGATCATTTATAACCGTTACAAGGTCGTTCATAGTCGTAATATAGTTGTTTATGTCATTAATCAGCATATACATTTTTATCTAACTATAATATTACAGTAATATACGACATTTAATTGTTTCTATGCTGCTTGCCAACGTCAATATTCTTCATATTGTACAGGGTGTAAGACATTTAATGGTCATGTTTTCGGGGGGTTGTTCTAGAGTTCGGATTGGATGAAGATTTGTAAAAATTACTTTCCGCAAAATTATTTGTAAAATTTCGTAAAAAAATTGGTTGAAACTGGCTCGGCTATCTTCTTCGTATTGTTACGTAGGTAAAATGTCTGCGAGGAATCATGGGTCAGAAGTGAACCGTTCTCCCACAAATCGACTTTTAATTGGGCCTCCGCGATCTAATTTTCGCTTAGTAAGTGAGAGAGTCAGCTGTTCCTTCGGAAAGAAACACACAAGATATCCTTGTCGGCTAGGAAGACGTCAATGACCTGCGCTCGGTGTCAGGTTCGCTCATGGGTCCTCCCGGGGAAAAGAACATAAACACTTGCACTGCTCTTAGTGGTTCGGTGACCCAGTCCCCCAATTTCCAATGTCTAGTAGCACGCTTCTCCTCAGACTGTTCGAGCCGACAAGGATATCTTGTGTGTCTCTTTCCGAAGGAACAGCTGACTCTCTCACTTACTAAGCGTGAATTAGACCGCGGAGGCCCAATTAAAAGTCGATTTGCGGGAAAACGGTTGACCTCTGACCCATGGTTCCTCTCAGACATTTTACCTACGTAACAATACGAAGAAGATAGCCGAGCCAGTTCCAACCGATTTTTTTACAAAATTTTACAAATAATTTTGCGGAAAGTAATTTTTACAAATCTTCATCCAATCTGAGCTCTAGAACAACCCCCCGAAAACATGACCATTAAATGTCATACACCCTGTACACAGTGCAAGTCCTATGACCACTTAAAACCGTTATAAGGTCGATTACAGTCGTTATATAGTCGTTTCAGTCTTTTATCTGCATATACATTTATATCTAAATATTACAGCAATATACGCCATTTGATCGTTTATTTGCGGCTTGTTATCGCCAATATCCTTCATATTGCTCACAATGCATGTCCTATGATCATTTATAACCGTTACAAGGTCGTTCATAGTCGTAATATAGTTGTTTATGTCATTAATCAGCACATACATTTATATCTAACTATAATATTACAGTAATATACGACATTTAACTGTTTCTATGCGGCTTGACAACGCCAATATTCTTCATATTGCACACAGTGCAAGTCCTATGATCACTTAAAACCGTTATAAGGTCGATTACAGTTGTTATATAGTCCTTTCGGTCTTTTATCTGCATATACATTTATATCTAAATATTACAGCAATGTACGCCATTTGATCGTTTATTTGCGGCTTGTTATCGCCAATATCCTTCATATTGCTCACAATGCAAGTCCTATGATCATTTATAACCGTTACAAGGTCGTTCATAGTCGTAATATAGTTGTTTATGTCATTAATCAGCATATACATTTATATCTAACTATAATATTACAGTAATATACGACATTTAATTGTTTCTATGCGGCTTGCCAACGTCAATATTCTTCATATTGTACAGGGTGTAAGACATTTAATGGTCATGTTTTCGGGGGGTTGTTCTAGAGTTCGGATTGGATGAAGATTTGTAAAAATTACTTTCCGCAAAATTATTTGTAAAATTTCGTAAAAAAATTGGTTGAAACTAGCTCGGCTATCTTCTTCGTATTGTTACGTAGGTATAATGTCTGAGAGGAACCATGGGTCAGAAGTGAACCGTTCTCCCACAAATCGACTTTTAATTGGGCCTCCGCGATCTAATTTTCGCTTAGTAAGTGAGAGAGTCAGCTGTTCCTTCGGAAAGAAACACACAAGATATCCTTGTCGGCTAGGAAGACGTCAATGACCTGCGCTCGGTGTCAGGTTCGCTCATGGGTCCTCCCGGGGAAAAGAACATAAACACTTGCACTGCTCTTAGTGGTTCGGTGACCCAGTCCCCCAATTTCCAATGTCTAGTAGCACGCTTCTCCACAGACTGTTCGAGCCGACAAGGATATCTTGTGTGTCTCTTTCCGAAGGAACAGCTGACTCTCTCACTTACTAAGCGTGAATTAGACCGCGGAGGCCCAATTAAAAGTCGATTTGCGGGACAACGGTTGACCTCTGACCCATCGTTCCTCTCAGACATTTTACCTACGTAACAATACGAAGAAGATAGCCGAGCCAGTTCCAACCGATTTTTTTACAAAATTTTACAAATAATTTTGCGGAAAGTAATTTTTACAAATCTTCATCCAATCTGAGCTCTAGAACAACCCCCCGAAAACATGACCATTAAATGTCATACACCCTGTACACAGTGCAAGTCCTATGACCACTTAAAACCGTTATAAGGTCGATTACAGTCGTTATATAGTCGTTTCTGTCTTTTATCTGCATATACATTTATATCTAAATATTACAGCAATATACGCCATTTGACCGTTTATTTGCGGCTTGTTATCGACAATATCCTTCATATTGCTCACAATGCAAGTCCTATGATCATTTATAACCGTTACAAGGTCGTTCATAGTCGTATTATAGTTGTTTATGTCATTAATCAGCATATACATTTATATCTAACTATAATATTACAGTAATATACGACATTTAATTGTTTCTATGCGGCTTGCCAACGTCAATATTCTTCATATTGTACACAGTGCAAGTCCTATGACCACTTAAAACCGTTATAAGGTCGATTACAGTCGTTATATAGTCGTTTCTGTCTTTTATCTGCATATACATATATATCTAAATATTACAGCAATATACGCCATTTGATCGTTTATTTGCGGCTTGTTATCGCCAATATCCTTCATATTGATCACAATGCAAGTCCTATGATCATTTAAAACCGTTACAAGGTCGTTCATAGTCGTAATATAGTTGTTTCTGTCATTAATCAGCATACACATTTATATCTAACTATAATATTAAAGTAATATACGACATTTAATTGTTTCTATGCGGCTTGCCAACGTCAATATTCTTCATATTGTACACAGTGCAAGTCCTATGACCACTTAAAACCGTTATAAGGTCGATTACAGTCGTTATATAGTCGTTTCTGTCTTTTATCTGCATATACATTTATATCTAAATATTACAGCAATATACGTCATTTGATCGTTTATTTGCGGCTTGTTATCGCCAATATCCTTCATATTGATCACAATGCAAGTCCTATGATCATTTATAACCGTTACAAGGTCGTTCATAGTCGTAATATAGTTGTTTATGTCATTAATCAGCATATACATTTATATCTAACTATAATATTACAGTAATATACGACATTTACTTGTTTCTATGCGGCTTGCCAACGTCAATATTCTTCATATTGCACACAGTGCAAGTCCTATGACCACTTAAAACCGTTATAAGGTCGATTACAGTCGTTATATAGTCGTTTCAGTCTTTTATCTGCATATACATTTATATCTAAATATTACAGCAATATATGCCATTTGATCGTTTATTTGCGGCTTGTTATCGCCAATATCCATCATGTTGCTCACAATGTAAGTCCTATGATCATTTATAACCGTTACAAGGTCGTTCATAGTCGTAATATAGTTGTTTATGTCATTAATCAGCATATACATTTATATCTAACTATAATATTACAGTAATATACGACATTTAATTGTTTCTATGCGGCTTGCCAACGTCAATATTCTTCATATTGTACACAGTGCAAGTCCTATGACCACTTAAAACCGTTATAAGGTCGATTACAGTCGTTATATAGTCGTTTCAGTCTTTTATCTGCATATACATTTATATCTAAATATCACAGCAATATGTGCCATTTGATCGTTTATTTGCGGCTTGTTATCGCCAATATCCATCATATTGCTCACAATGTAAGTCCTATGATCATTTATAACCGTTACAAGGTCGTTCATAGTCGTAATATAGTTGTTTATGTCATTAATCAGCATATACATTTATATCTAACTATAATATTACAGTAATATACGACATTTAATTCTTTCTATGCGGCTTGCCAACGACAATATTCTTCATATTGTACACAGTGCAAGTCCTATGACCACTTAAAACCGTTATAAGGTCGATTACAGTCGTTATATAGTCGTTTCTGTCTTTTATCTGCATATACATTTATATCTAAATATTACAGCAATATACGCCATTTGATCGTTTATTTGCGGCTTGTTATCGCCAATATCCTTCATATTGATCACAATGCAAGTCCTATGATCATTTAAAACCGTTACAAGGTCGTTCATAGTCGTAATATAGTTGTTTCTGTCATTAATCAGCATACACATTTATATCTAACTATAATATTAAAGTAATATACGACATTTAATTGTTTCTATGCGGCTTGCCAACGTCAATATTCTTCATATTGTACACAGTGCAAGTCCTATGACCACTTAAAACCGTTATAAGGTCGATTACAGTCGTTATATAGTCGTTTCAGTCTTTTATCTGCATATACATTTATATCTAAATATTACAGCAATATATGCCATTTGATCGTTTATTTGCGGCTTGTTATCGCCAATATCCATCATATTGCTCACAATGTAAGTCCTATGATCATTTATAACCGTTACAAGGTCGTTCATAGTCGTAATATAGTTGTTTATGTCATTAATCAGCATATACATTTATATCTAACTATAATATTACAGTAATATACGACATTTAATTGTTTCTATGCGGCTTGCCAACGTCAATATTCTTCATATTGTACACAGTGCAAGTCCTATGACCACTTAAAACCGTTATAAGGTCGATTACAGTCGTTATATAGTCGTTTCAGTCTTTTATCTGCATATACATTTATATCTAAATATCACAGCAATATGTGCCATTTGATCGTTTATTTGCGGCTTGTTATCGCCAATATCCATCATATTGCTCACAATGTAAGTCCTATGATCATTTATAACCGTTACAAGGTCGTTCATAGTCGTAATATAGTTGTTTATGTCATTAATCAGCATATACATTTATATCTAACTATAATATTACAGTAATATACGACATTTAATTGTTTCTATGCGGCTTGC
This sequence comes from Cerceris ruficornis, assembly GCA_963989415.1. Taxonomy (NCBI): domain Eukaryota; kingdom Metazoa; phylum Arthropoda; class Insecta; order Hymenoptera; family Crabronidae; genus Cerceris; species Cerceris ruficornis. The sequence goes on along the minus strand of CAXDIW010000469.1, from coordinate 359,016 downwards.
CAACGACAATATTCTTCATATTGTACACAGTGCAAGTCCTATGACCACTTAAAACCGTTATAAGGTCGATTACAGTCGTTATATAGTCGTTTCTGTCTTTTATCTGCATATACATATATATCTAAATATTACAGCAATATACGCCATTTGATCGTTTATTTGCGGCTTGTTATCGCCAATATCCTTCATATTGATCACAATGCAAGTCCTATGATCATTTAAAACCGTTACAAGGTCGTTCATAGTCGTAATATAGTTGTTTATGTCATTAATCAGCATACACATTTATATCTAACTATAATATTAAAGTAATATACGACATTTAATTGTTTCTATGCGGCTTGCCAACGTCAATATTCTTCATATTGTACACAGTGCAAGTCCTATGACCACTTAAAACCGTTATAAGGTCGATTACAGTCGTTATATAGTCGTTTCTGTCTTTTATCTGCATATACATTTATATCTAAATATTACAGCAATATACGCCATTTGATCGTTTATTTGCGGCTTGTTATTGCCAATATCCTTCATATTGCTCACAATGCTAGTCCTATGATCATTTATAACCGTTACAAGGTCGTTCATAGTCGTAATATAGTTGTTTATGTCATTAATCAGCATATACATTTATATCTAACTATAATATTACAGTAATATACGACATCTAATTGTTTCTATGCGGCTTGCCAACGACAATATTCTTCATATTGTACACAGTGCAAGTCCTATGACCACTTAAAACCGTTATAAGGTCGATTACAGTCGTTATATAGTCGTTTCTGTCTTTTATCTGCATATACATTTATATCTAAATATTACAGCAATATACGTCATTTGATCGTTTATTTGCGGCTGGTTATCGCCAATATCCTTCATATTGATCACAATGCAAGTCCTATGATCATTTATAACCGTTACAAGGTCGTTCATAGTCGTAATATAGTTGTTTATGTCATTAATCAGCATATACATTTATATCTAACTATAATATTACAGTAATATACGACATTTACTTGTTTCTATGCGGCTTGCCAACGTCAATATTCTTCATATTGCACACAGTGCAAGTCCTATGACCACTTAAAACCGTTATAAGGTCGATTACAGTCGTTATATAGTCGTTTCTGTCTTTTATCTGCATATACATATATATCTAAATATTACAGCAATATACGCCATTTGATCGTTTATTTGCGGCTTGTTATCGCCAATATCCTTCATATTGATCACAATGCAAGTCCTATGATCATTTAAAACCGTTACAAGGTCGTTCATAGTCGTAATATAGTTGTTTATGTCATTAATCAGCATACACATTTATATCTAACTATAATATTAAAGTAATATACGACATTTAATTGTTTCTATGCGGCTTGCCAACGTCAATATTCTTCATATTGTACACAGTGCAAGTCCTATGACCACTTAAAACCGTTATAAGGTCGATTACAGTCGTTATATAGTCGTTTCTGTCTTTTATCTGCATATACATATATATCTAAATATTACAGCAATATACGCCATTTGATCGTTTATTTGCGGCTTGTTATCGCCAATATCCTTCATATTGATCACAATGCAAGTCCTATGATCATTTAAAACCGTTACAAGGTCGTTCATAGTCGTAATATAGTTGTTTCTGTCATTAATCAGCATACACATTTATATCTAACTATAATATTAAAGTAATATACGACATTTAATTGTTTCTATGCGGCTTGCCAACGTCAATATTCTTCATATTGTACACAGTGCAAGTCCTATGACCACTTAAAACCGTTATAAGGTCGATTACAGTCGTTATATAGTCGTTTCTGTCTTTTATCTGCATATACATTTATATCTAAATATTACAGCAATATACGTCATTTGATCGTTTATTTGCGGCTGGTTATCGCCAATATCCTTCATATTGATCACAATGCAAGTCCTATGATCATTTATAACCGTTACAAGGTCGTTCATAGTCGTAATATAGTTGTTTATGTCATTAATCAGCATATACATTTATATCTAACTATAATATTACAGTAATATACGACATTTACTTGTTTCTATGCGGCTTGCCAACGTCAATATTCTTCATATTGCACACAGTGCAAGTCCTATGACCACTTAAAACCGTTATAAGGTCGATTACAGTCGTTATATAGTCGTTTCTGTCTTTTATCTGCATATACATATATATCTAAATATTACAGCAATATACGCCATTTGATCGTTTATTTGCGGCTTGTTATCGCCAATATCCTTCATATTGATCACAATGCAAGTCCTATGATCATTTAAAACCGTTACAAGGTCGTTCATAGTCGTAATATAGTTGTTTATGTCATTAATCAGCATACACATTTATATCTAACTATAATATTAAAGTAATATACGACATTTAATTGTTTCTATGCGGCTTGCCAACGTCAATATTCTTCATATTGTACACAGTGCAAGTCCTATGACCACTTAAAACCGTTATAAGGTCGATTACAGTCGTTATATAGTCGTTTCTGTCTTTTATCTGCATATACATATATATCTAAATATTACAGCAATATACGCCATTTGATCGTTTATTTGCGGCTTGTTATCGCCAATATCCTTCATATTGATCACAATGCAAGTCCTATGATCATTTAAAACCGTTACAAGGTCGTTCATAGTCGTAATATAGTTGTTTATGTCATTAATCAGCATATACATTTATATCTAACTATAATATTACAGTAATATACGACATTTACTTGTTTCTATGCGGCTTGCCAACGTCAATATTCTTCATATTGCACACAGTGCAAGTCCTATGACCACTTAAAACCGTTATAAGGTCGATTACAGTCGTTATATAGTCGTTTCTGTCTTTTATCTGCATATACATTTATATCTAAATATTACAGCAATATACGCCATTTGATCGTTTATTTGCGGCTTGTTATTGCCAATATCCTTCATATTGCTCACAATGCTAGTCCTATGATCATTTATAACCGTTACAAGGTCGTTCATAGTCGTAATATAGTTGTTTATGTCATTAATCAGCATATACATTTATATCTAACTATAATATTACAGTAATATACGACATCTAATTGTTTCTATGCGGCTTGCCAACGACAATATTCTTCATATTGTACACAGTGCAAGTCCTATGACCACTTAAAACCGTTATAAGGTCGATTACAGTCGTTATATAGTCGTTTCTGTCTTTTATCTGCATATACATTTATATCTAAATATTACAGCAATATACGTCATTTGATCGTTTATTTGCGGCTGGTTATCGCCAATATCCTTCATATTGATCACAATGCAAGTCCTATGATCATTTATAACCGTTACAAGGTCGTTCATAGTCGTAATATAGTTGTTTATGTCATTAATCAGCATATACATTTATATCTAACTATAATATTACAGTAATATACGACATTTACTTGTTTCTATGCGGCTTGCCAACGTCAATATTCTTCATATTGCACACAGTGCAAGTCCTATGACCACTTAAAACCGTTATAAGGTCGATTACAGTCGTTATATAGTCGTTTCAGTGTTTTATCTGCATATACATTTATATCTAAATATTACAGCAATATATGCCATTTGATCGTTTATTTGCGGCTTGTTATCGCCAATATCCATCATATTGCTCACAATGTAAGTCCTATGATCATTTATAACCGTTACAAGGTCGTTCATAGTCGTAATATAGTTGTTTATGTCATTAATCAGCATATACATTTATATCTAACTATAATATTACAGTAATATACGACATTTACTTGTTTCTATGCGGCTTGCCAACGTCAATATTCTTCATATTGCACACAGTGCAAGTCCTATGATCATTTATAACCGTTACAAGGTCGTTCATAGTCGTAATATAGTTGTTTATGTCATTAATCAGCATATACATTTATATCTAACTATAATATTACAGTAATATACGACATTTAATTGTTTCTATGCGGCTTGCCAACGTCAATATTCTTCATATTGTACACAGTGCAAGTCCTATGACCACTTAAAACCGTTATAAGGTCGATTACAGTCGTTATATAGTCGTTTCTGTCTTTTATCTGCATATACATTTATATCTAAATATTACAGCAATATACGCCATTTGATCGTTTATTTGCGGCTTGTTATCGCCAATATCCTTCATATTGATCACAATGCAAGTCCTATGATCATTTAAAACCGTTACAAGGTCGTTCATAGTCGTAATATAGTTGTTTATGTCATTAATCTGCATACACATTTATATCTAACTATAATATTAAAGTAATATACGACATTTAATTGTTTCTATGCGGCTTGCCAACGTCAATATTCTTCATATTGCACACAGTGCAAGTCCTATGACCACTTAAAACCGTTATAAGGTCGATTACAGTCGTTATATAGTCGTTTCTGTCTTTTATCTGCATATACATTTATATCTAAATATTACAGCAATATACGCCATTTGATCGTTTATTTGCGGCTTGTTATTGCCAATATCCTTCATATTGCTCACAATGCTAGTCCTATGATCATTTATAACCGTTACAAGGTCGTTCATAGTCGTAATATAGTTGTTTATGTCATTAATCAGCATATACATTTATATCTAACTATAATATTACAGTAATATACGACATCTAATTGTTTCTATGCGGCTTGCCAACGACAATATTCTTCATATTGTACACAGTGCAAGTCCTATGACCACTTAAAACCGTTATAAGGTCGATTACAGTCGTTATATAGTCGTTTCTGTCTTTTATCTGCATATACATTTATATCTAAATATTACAGCAATATACGTCATTTGATCGTTTATTTGCGGCTGGTTATCGCCAATATCCTTCATATTGATCACAATGCAAGTCCTATGATCATTTATAACCGTTACAAGGTCGTTCATAGTCGTAATATAGTTGTTTATGTCATTAATCAGCATATACATTTATATCTAACTATAATATTACAGTAATATACGACATTTACTTGTTTCTATGCGGCTTGCCAACGTCAATATTCTTCATATTGCACACAGTGCAAGTCCTATGACCACTTAAAACCGTTATAAGGTCGATTACAGTCGTTATATAGTCGTTTCAGTGTTTTATCTGCATATACATTTATATCTAAATATTACAGCAATATATGCCATTTGATCGTTTATTTGCGGCTTGTTATCGCCAATATCCATCATATTGCTCACAATGTAAGTCCTATGATCATTTATAACCGTTACAAGGTCGTTCATAGTCGTAATATAGTTGTTTATGTCATTAATCAGCATATACATTTATATCTAACTATAATATTACAGTAATATACGACATTTACTTGTTTCTATGCGGCTTGCCAACGTCAATATTCTTCATATTGCACACAGTGCAAGTCCTATGATCATTTATAACCGTTACAAGGTCGTTCATAGTCGTAATATAGTTGTTTATGTCATTAATCAGCATATACATTTATATCTAACTATAATATTACAGTAATATACGACATTTAATTGTTTCTATGCGGCTTGCCAACGTCAATATTCTTCATATTGTACACAGTGCAAGTCCTATGACCACTTAAAACCGTTATAAGGTCGATTACAGTCGTTATATAGTCGTTTCTGTCTTTTATCTGCATATACATTTATATCTAAATATTACAGCAATATACGCCATTTGATCGTTTATTTGCGGCTTGTTATCGCCAATATCCTTCATATTGATCACAATGCAAGTCCTATGATCATTTAAAACCGTTACAAGGTCGTTCATAGTCGTAATATAGTTGTTTATGTCATTAATCAGCATACACATTTATATCTAACTATAATATTAAAGTAATATACGACATTTAATTGTTTCTATGCGGCTTGCCAACGTCAATATTCTTCATATTGTACACAGTGCAAGTCCTATGACCACTTAAAACCGTTATAAGGTCGATTACAGTCGTTATATAGTCGTTTCTGTCTTTTATCTGCATATACATTTATATCTAAATATCACAGCAATATGTGCCATTTGATCGTTTATTTGCGGCTTGTCATCGCCAATATCCATCATATTGCTCACAATGTAAGTCCTATGATCATTTATAACCGTTACAAGGTCGTTCATAGTCGTAATATAGTTGTTTATGTCATTAATCAGCATATACATTTATATCTAACTATAATATTACAGTAATATACGACATTTAATTCTTTCTATGCGGCTTGCCAACGACAATATTCTTCATATTGTACACAGTGCAAGTCCTATGACCACTTAAAACCGTTATAAGGTCGATTACAGTCGTTATATAGTCGTTTCTGTCTTTTATCTGCATATACATTTATATCTAAATATTACAGCAATATACGTCATTTGATCGTTTATTTGCGGCTTGTTATCGCCAATATCCTTCATATTGATCACAATGCAAGTCCTATGATCATTTATAACCGTTACAAGGTCGTTCATAGTCGTAATATAGTTGTTTATGTCATTAATCAGCATATACATTTATATCTAACTATAATATTACAGTAATATACGACATTTACTTGTTTCTATGCGGCTTGCCAACGTCAATATTCTTCATATTGCACACAGTGCAAGTCCTATGACCACTTAAAACCGTTATAAGGTCGATTACAGTCGTTATATAGTCGTTTCAGTCTTTTATCTGCATATACATTTATATCTCAATATTACAGCAATATATGCCATTTGATCGTTTATTTGCGGCTTGTTATCGCCAATATCCATCATATTGCTCACAATGTAAGTCCTATGATCATTTATAACCGTTACAAGGTCGTTCATAGTCGTAATATAGTTGTTTATGTCATTAATCAGCATATACATTTATATCTAACTATAATATTACAGTAATATACGACATTTAATTGTTTCTATGCGGCTTGCCAACGTCAATATTCTTCATATTGTACACAGTGCAAGTCCTATGACCACTTAAAACCGTTATAAGGTCGATTACAGTCGTTATATAGTCGTTTCAGTCTTTTATCTGCATATACATTTATATCTAAATATCACAGCAATATGTGCCATTTGATCGTTTATTTGCGGCTTGTTATCGCCAATATCCATCATATTGCTCACAATGTAAGTCCTATGATCATTTATAACCGTTACAAGGTCGTTCATAGTCGTAATATAGTTGTTTATGTCATTAATCAGCATATACATTTATATCTAACTATAATATTACAGTAATATACGACATTTAATTGTTTCTATGCGGCCTGCCAACGTCACTATTCTTCATATTGTACACAGTGCAAGTCCTATGACCACTTAAAACCGTTATAAGGTCGATTACAGTCGTTATATAGTCGTTTCAGTCTTTTATCTGCATATACATTTATATCTAAATATCACAGCAATATATGCCATTTGATCGTTTATTTGCGGCTTGTTATCGCCAATATCCATCATATTGCTCACAATGTAAGTCCTATGATCATTTAAAACCGTTACAAGGTCGTTCATAGTCGTAATATAGTTGTTTATGTCATTAATCAGCATATACATTTATATCTAACTATAATATTACAGTAATATACGACATTTAATTGTTTCTATGCGGCTTGCCAACGACAATATTCTTCATATTGTACACAGTGCAAGTCCTATGACCACTTAAAACCGTTATAAGGTCGATTACAGTCTTTATATAGTCGTTTTTGTCTTTTATCTGCATATACATTTATATCTAAATATTACAGCAATATACGCCATTTGATCGTTTATTTGCGGCTTGTTATCGCCAATATCCTTCATATTGCTCACAATGCTAGTCCTATGATCATTTATAACCGTTACAAGGTCGTTCATAGTCGTAATATAGTTGTTTATGTCATTAATCAGCATATACATTTATATCTAACTATAATATTACAGTAATATACGACATTTAATTGTTTCTATGCGGCTTGCCAACGACAATATTCTTCATATTGTACACAGTGCAAGTCCTATGACCACTTAAAACCGTTATGAGGTCGATTACAGTCGTTATATAGTCGTTTCTGTTTTTTATCTGCATATACATTTATATCTAAATATTACAGCAATGTACGCCATTTGATCGTTTATTTGCGGCTTGTTATCGCCAATATCCTTCATATTGCTCACAATGCAATTCCTATGATCATTTATAACCGTTACAAGGTCGTTCATAGTCGTAATATAGTTGTTTATGTCATTAATCAGCATATACATTTATATCTAACTATAATATTACAGTAATATACGACATTTAATTGTTTCTATGTGGCTTGCCAACGTCAATATTCTTCATATTGTACACAGTGCAAGTCCTATGACCACTTAAAACCGTTATAAGGTCGATTACAGTCGTTATATAGTCGTTTCTGTCTTTTATCTGCATATACATTTATATCTAAATATTACAGCAATATACGCCATTTGATCGTTTATTTGCGGCTTGTTATCGCCAATATCCTTCATATTGCTCACAATGCATGTCCTATGATCATTTATAACCGTTACAAGGTCGTTCATAGTCGTAATATAGTTGTTTATGTCATTAATCAGCACATACATTTATATCTAACTATAATATTACAGTAATATACGACATTTAATTGTTTCTATGCGGCTTGCCAACGTCAATATTCTTCATATAGTACACAGTGCAAGTCCTATGACCACTTAAAACCGTTATAAGGTCGATTACAGTCGTTATATAGTCGTTTCTGTCTTTTATCTGCATATACATTTATATCTAAATATTACAGCAATATACGCCATTTGATCGTTTATTTGCGGCTTGTTATCGCCAATATCCTTCATATTGATCACAATGCAAGTCCTATGATCATTTATAACCGTTACAAGGTCGTTCATAGTCGTAATATAGTTGTTTATGTCATTAATCAGCATATACATTTATATCTAACTATAATATTATAGTAATATACGACATTTAATTGTTTTATATGCGGCTTGCCAACGTCAATATTCTTCATATTGCACACAGTTCAAGTCCTATGACCACTTAAAACCGTTATAAGGTCGATTACAGTCGTTATATAGTCGTTTCTGTCTTTTATCTGCATATACATTTATATCAAAATATTACAGCAATATACGCCATTTGATCGTTTATTTGCGGCTTGTTATCGCCAATATCCTTCATATTGATCACAATGCAAGTCCTATGATCATTTATAACCGTTACAAGGTCGTTCATAGTCGTAATATAGTTGTTTATGTCATTAATCAGCATATACATTTATATCTAACTATAATATTACAGTAATATACGACATTCAATTGTTTCTATGCGGCTTGCCAACGTCAATATTCTTCATATTGCACACAGTGCAAGTCCTATGACCACTTAAAACCGTTATAAGGTCGATTACAGTCGTTATATAGTCGTTTCAGTCTTTTATCTGCATATACATTTATAACTAAATATTACAGCAATATATGCCATTTGATCGTTTATTTGCGGCTTGTTATCGCCAATATCCATCATATTGCTCACAATGTAAGTCCTATGATCATTTATAACCGTTACAAGGTCGTTCATAGTTGTAATATAGTTGTTTATGTCATTAATCAGCATATACATTTATATCTTACTATAATATTACAGTAATATACGACATTTAATTGTTTCTATGCGGCTTGCCAACGTCAATATTCTTCATATTGTACACAGTGCAAGTCCTATGACCACTTAAATCCGTTATAAGGTCGATTACAGTCGTTATATAGTCGTTTCTGTCTTTTATCTGCATATACATTTATATCTAAATATTACAGCAATATACGCCATTTGACCGTTTATTTGCAGCTTGTTATCGCCAATGTCCTTCATATTGCTCACAATGCAAGTCCTATGATCATTTATAACCGTTACAAGGTCGTTCATAGTCGTAATATAGTTGTTTATGTCATTAATCAGCATATACATTTATATCTAACTATAATATTACAGTAATATACGACTTTTAATTGTTTCTATGCGGCTTGCCAACGTCAATATTCTTCATATTGTACACAGTGCAAGTCCTATGACCACTTAAAACCGTTATAAGGTCGATTACAGTCGTTATATAGTCGTTTCAGTCTTTTATCTGCATATACATTATATCTAAATATTACAGCAATATATGCCATTTGATCGTTTATTTGCGGCTTGTTATCGCCAATATCCTTCATATTGCTCACAATGCAAGTCCTATGATCATTTATAACCGTTACAAGGTCGTTCATAGTCGTAATATAGTTGTTCATGTCATCAATCAGCATATACATTTATATCTAACTATAATATTACAGTAATATACGACATTTAATTGTTTCTATGCGGCTTGCCAACGTCAAAATTCTTCATATTGTACACAGTGCAAGTCCTATGACCACTTAATACCGTTATAAGGTCGATTACAGTCGTTATATAGTCGTTTCAGTCTTTTATCTGCATATACATTATATCTAAATATTACAGCAATATATGCCATTTGATCGTTTATTTGCGGCTTGTTATCGCCAATATCCTTCATATTGCTCACAATGCAAGTCCTATGATCATTTATAACCGTTACAAGGTCGTTCATAGTCGTAATATAGTTGTTCATGTCATCAATCAGCATATACATTTATATCTAACTATAATATTACAGTAATATACGACATTTAATTGTTTCTATGCGGCTTGCCAACGTCAAAATTCTTCATATTGTACACAGTGCAAGTCCTATGACCACTTAATACCGTTATAAGGTCGATTACAGTCGTTATATAGTCGTTTCTGTCTTTTAGCTGCATATACATTTATATCTAAATATTACAGCAATATACGCCATTTGACCGTTTATTTGCGGCTTGTTATCGCCAATATCCTTCATATTGCTCACAATGCAAGTCCTATGACCATTTATAACCGTTATAAGATCGTTTACAGTCGTTATATAATCGTTTCTGTCTTTTATCTGCATATACATTTATATCTAAATGTTACAGCAATATACGACATTTAATCGGTTATTTGCGGCTTGTCATCTTCAATATTCTTCACATTGCAAACACTGCCAGTCCTATGACCATTTATAATCGTTATAAGATCGTTTACAGTCGTAATATAATTGTTTATGTCTGTTATCTGCATATACATTTATATCTAAATGTTACAGCAGTATACGACATTTTATCGTTTATATACTGCTTGTTATCGTTAATATCCTTCAAATTGCACATAAAGCAAGTCCTATGACCATTTATAACCGTTATAAGATCGTTTACTGTCGTTATATAGTAGTTTATGTCTTTTATCTGCATATACAATTATATCTAAATGTTACAGCAATATACGACATTTAATCGGTTATTTTCGGCTTGTCATCTTCAATATTCTTAACATTGCACACATTGCAAGTCCTATGACCATTTATAACCGTTATAAGACCGTTTACAGACGTTATATAATCGTTTCTGTCTTTTATCTGCATATACATTTATATCTAAATGTTACAGCAGTATACGACATTTTATCGTTTATATACGGCTTGTTATCGTTAATATCCTTCAAATTGCACATAAAGCAAGTCCTATGACCATTTATAACCGTTATAGGATCGTTTACTGTCGTTATATAGTAGTTTATGTCTTTTATCTGCATATACAATTATATCTAAATGTTACAGCAATATACGACATTTAATCGGTTATTTTCGGCTTGTCATCTTCAATATTCTTAACATTGCACACATTGCAAGTCCTATGACCATTTATAACCGTTATAAGACCGTTTACAGACGTTATATAATCGTTTCTGTCTTTTATCTGCATATACATTTATATCTAAATGTTACAGCAGTATACGACATTTTATCGGTTATTTGCGGCTTGTCATCTACAATATTCTTAACATTGCACACAATGCATGTCCTATGACCATTTATAACCGTTATAAGATCGTTTGCAGTCGTTATATAGTCGTTTCTGTCTTTTATCTGCATATACATTTATATCTAAATGTTACAGCAATATACGACATTTAATCGGTTATTTGCGGCTTGTCATCTTCAATATTCTTCACATTGCACACAATGCAAGTCCTATGACCATTTATAAACGTTATAAGATCGTTTACAGTCGTTATAGAGTCGTTTCTGTCTTTTATCTGCATATACATTTATATCTAAATGTTACAGCAATATACGACATTTAATCGGTTATTTGCGGCTAGTCATCTTCAATATACTTCACATTGCACACAATGCAAGTCCTATGACCATTTATAACCGTTATAAGGTCGTTTACAGTCGTAATATATGTGTTTATGGCTTTAATCTGCATATACATTTATATCTAAGTGTTACAGCAATATACGACATTCAATCGGTTATTTGCGGGTTGTCATCTTCAATATTCTTCACATTGCACACAATGCAAGTCCTATGACCATTTATAAACGTTATAAGATCGTTTACAGTCGTTATAGAGTCGTTTCTGTCTTTTATCTGCATATACATTTATATCTAAATGTTACAGAAATATACGACATTTAATCGGTTATTTGCGGCTTGTCATCTTCAATATTCTTCACATTGCAAACACTGCCAGTCCTATGACCATTTATAATCGTTATAAGATCGTTTACAGCCGTAATATAATTGTTTATGTCTGTTATCTGCATATACATTTATATCTAAATGTTACAGCAGTATACGATATTTTATCGTTTATATACGGCTTGTTATCGTTAATATCCTTCAAATTGCACGTAAAGCAAGTCCTATGACCATTTATAACCGTTATAAGATCGTTTACAGTCGTTATATAGTCGTTTATGTCTTTTATCTGCATATACAATTATATCTAAATGTTACAGCAATATACGCCATTTGGTCGTTTATTTGCGGCTTGTTATCGCCAATATCCTTCATATTGCTCACAATGCATGTCCTATGATCATTTATAACCGTTACAAGGTCGTTCATAGTCGTAATATAGTTGTTCATGTCATCAATCAGCATATACATTTATATCTAACTATAATATTACAGTAATATACGACATTTAATTGTTTCTATGCGGCTTGCCAACGTCAAAATTCTTCATATTGTACACAGTGCAAGTCCTATGACCACTTAATACCGTTATAAGGTCGATTACAGTCGTTATATAGTCGTTTCTGTCTTTTATCTGCATATACATTTATATCTAAATATTACAGCAATATACGCCATTTGACCGTTTATTTGCGGCTTGTTATCGCCAATATCCTTCATATTGCTTACAATGCAAGTCCTATGATCATTTATAACCGTTACAAGGTCGTTCATAGTCGTAATATAGTTGTTTATGTCATTAATCAGCATATACATTTATATCTTACTATAATATTACAGTAATATACGACATTTAATTGTTTCTATGCGGCTTGCCAACGTCAATATTCTTCATATTGTACACAGTGCAAGTCCTATGACCACTTAAATCCGTTATAAGGTCGATTACAGTCGTTATATAGTCGTTTCTGTCATTTATCTGCATATACATTTATATCTAAATATTACAGCAATATACGCCATTTGACTGTTTATTTGCGGCTTGTTATCGCCAATATCCTTCATATTGCTCACAATGCAAGTCCTATGATCATTTATAACCGTTACAAGGTCGTTCATAGTCGTAATATAGTTGTTTATGTCATTAATCAGCATATACATTTATATCTAACTATAATATTAAAGTAATATACGACATTTAATTGTTTCTATGCGGCTTGCCAACGTCAATATTCTTCATATTGTACACAGTGCAAGTCCTATGACCACTTAAAACCGTTATAAGGTCGATTACAGTCGTTATATAGTCGTTTCTGTCTTTTATCTGCATATACATATATATCTAAATATTACAGCAATATACGCCATTTGATCGTTTATTTGCGGCTTGTTATCGCCAATATCCTTCATATTGATCACAATGTAAGTCCTATGATCATTTATAACCGTTACAAGGTCGTTCATAGTCGTAATATAGTTGTTTATGTCATTAATCAGCATATACATTTATATCTAACTATAATATTACAGTAATATACGACATTTAATTGTTTCTATGCGGCTTGCCAACGTCAATATTCTTCATATTGTACACAGTGCAAGTCCTATGACCACTTAAAACCGTTATAAGGTCGATTACAGTCGTTATATAGTCGTTTCAGTCTTTTATCTGCATATACATTTATATCTAAATATCACAGCAATATGTGCCATTTGATCGTTTATTTGCGGCTTGTTATCGCCAATATCCATCATATTGCTCACAATGTAAGTCCTATGATCATTTATAACCGTTACAAGGTCGTTCATAGTCGTAATATAGTTGTTTATGTCATTAATCAGCATATACATTTATATCTAACTATAATATTACAGTAATATACGACATTTAATTGTTTCTATGCGGCTTGCCAACGACAATATTCTTCATATTGTACACAGTGCAAGTCCTATGACCACTTAAAACCGTTATAAGGTCGATTACAGTCGTTATATAGTCGTTTCTGTCTTTTATCTGCATATACATATATATCTAAATATTACAGCAATATACGCCATTTGATCGTTTATTTGCGGCTTGTTATCGCCAATATCCTTCATATTGATCACAATGCAAGTCCTATGATCATTTAAAACCGTTACAAGGTCGTTCATAGTCGTAATATAGTTGTTTATGTCATTAATCAGCATACACATTTATATCTAACTATAATATTAAAGTAATATACGACATTTAATTGTTTCTATGCGGCTTGCCAACGTCAATATTCTTCATATTGTACACAGTGCAAGTCCTATGACCACTTAAAACCGTTATAAGGTCGATTACAGTCGTTATATAGTCGTTTCTGTCTTTTATCTGCATATACATTTATATCTAAATATTACAGCAATATACGTCATTTGATCGTTTATTTGCGGCTTGTTATCGCCAATATCCTTCATATTGATCACAATGCAACTCCTATGATCATTTATAACCGTTACAAGGTCGTTCATAGTCGTAATATAGTTGTTTATGTCATTAATCAGCATATACATTTATATCTAACTATAATATTACAGTAATATACGACATTTACTTGTTTCTATGCGGCTTGCCAACGTCAATATTCTTCATATTGCACACAGTGCAAGTCCTATGACCACTTAAAACCGTTATAAGGTCGATTACAGTCGTTATATAGTCGTTTCTGTCTTTTATCTGCATATACATTTATATCTAAATATTACAGCAATATACGCCATTTGATCGTTTATTTGCGGCTTGTTATTGCCAATATCCTTCATATTGCTCACAATGCTAGTCCTATGATCATTTATAACCGTTACAAGGTCGTTCATAGTCGTAATATAGTTGTTTATGTCATTAATCAGCATATACATTTATATCTAACTATAATATTACAGTAATATACGACATCTAATTGTTTCTATGCGGCTTGCCAACGACAATATTCTTCATATTGTACACAGTGCAAGTCCTATGACCACTTAAAACCGTTATAAGGTCGATTACAGTCGTTATATAGTCGTTTCTGTCTTTTATCTGCATATACATTTATATCTAAATATTACAGCAATATACGTCATTTGATCGTTTATTTGCGGCTGGTTATCGCCAATATCCTTCATATTGATCACAATGCAAGTCCTATGATCATTTATAACCGTTACAAGGTCGTTCATAGTCGTAATATAGTTGTTTATGTCATTAATCAGCATATACATTTATATCTAACTATAATATTACAGTAATATACGACATTTACTTGTTTCTATGCGGCTTGCCAACGTCAATATTCTTCATATTGCACACAGTGCAAGTCCTATGACCACTTAAAACCGTTATAAGGTCGATTACAGTCGTTATATAGTCGTTTCAGTGTTTTATCTGCATATACATTTATATCTAAATATTACAGCAATATATGCCATTTGATCGTTTATTTGCGGCTTGTTATCGCCAATATCCTTCATATTGATCACAATGCAAGTCCTATGATCATTTAAAACCGTTACAAGGTCGTTCATAGTCGTAATATAGTTGTTTATGTCATTAATCAGCATACACATTTATATCTAACTATAATATTAAAGTAATATACGACATTTAATTGTTTCTATGCGGCTTGCCAACGTCAATATTCTTCATATTGTACACAGTGCAAGTCCTATGACCACTTAAAACCGTTATAAGGTCGATTACAGTCGTTATATAGTCGTTTCTGTCTTTTATCTGCATATACATTTATATCTAAATATCACAGCAATATGTGCCATTTGATCGTTTATTTGCGGCTTGTCATCGCCAATATCCATCATATTGCTCACAATGTAAGTCCTATGATCATTTATAACCGTTACAAGGTCGTTCATAGTCGTAATATAGTTGTTTATGTCATTAATCAGCATATACATTTATATCTAACTATAATATTACAGTAATATACGACATTTAATTCTTTCTATGCGGCTTGCCAACGACAATATTCTTCATATTGTACACAGTGCAAGTCCTATGACCACTTAAAACCGTTATAAGGTCGATTACAGTCGTTATATAGTCGTTTCTGTCTTTTATCTGCATATACATTTATATCTAAATATTACAGCAATATACGTCATTTGATCGTTTATTTGCGGCTTGTTATCGCCAATATCCTTCATATTGATCACAATGCAAGTCCTATGATCATTTATAACCGTTACAAGGTCGTTCATAGTCGTAATATAGTTGTTTATGTCATTAATCAGCATATACATTTATATCTAACTATAATATTACAGTAATATACGACATTTACTTGTTTCTATGCGGCTTGCCAACGTCAATATTCTTCATATTGCACACAGTGCAAGTCCTATGACCACTTAAAACCGTTATAAGGTCGATTACAGTCGTTATATAGTCGTTTCAGTCTTTTATCTGCATATACATTTATATCTAAATATTACAGCAATATATGCCATTTGATCGTTTATTTGCGGCTTGTTATCGCCAATATCCATCATATTGCTCACAATGTAAGTCCTATGATCATTTATAACCGTTACAAGGTCGTTCATAGTCGTAATATAGTTGTTTATGTCATTAATCAGCATATACATTTATATCTAACTATAATATTACAGTAATATACGACATTTAATTGTTTCTATGCGGCTTGCCAACGTCAATATTCTTCATATTGTACACAGTGCAAGTCCTATGACCACTTAAAACCGTTATAAGGTCGATTACAGTCGTTATATAGTCGTTTCAGTCTTTTATCTGCATATACATTTATATCTAAATATCACAGCAATATGTGCCATTTGATCGTTTATTTGCGGCTTGTTATCGCCAATATCCATCATATTGCTCACAATGTAAGTCCTATGATCATTTATAACCGTTACAAGGTCGTTCATAGTCGTAATATAGTTGTTTATGTCATTAATCAGCATATACATTTATATCTAACTATAATATTACAGTAATATACGACATTTAATTGTTTCTATGCGGCCTGCCAACGTCAATATTCTTCATATTGTACACAGTGCAAGTCCTATGACCACTTAAAACCGTTATAAGGTCGATTACAGTCGTTATATAGTCGTTTCAGTCTTTTATCTGCATATACATTTATATCTAAATATCACAGCAATATATGCCATTTGATCGTTTATTTGCGGCTTGTTATCGCCAATATCCATCATATTGCTCACAATGTAAGTCCTATGATCATTTAAAACCGTTACAAGGTCGTTCATAGTCGTAATATAGTTGTTTATGTCATTAATCAGCATATACATTTATATCTAACTATAATATTACAGTAATATACGACATTTAATTGTTTCTATGCGGCTTGCCAACGACAATATTCTTCATATTGTACACAGTGCAAGTCCTATGACCACTTAAAACCGTTATAAGGTCGATTACAGTCTTTATATAGTCGTTTTTGTCTTTTATCTGCATATACATTTATATCTAAATATTACAGCAATATACGCCATTTGATCGTTTATTTGCGGCTTGTTATCGCCAATATCCTTCATATTGCTCACAATGCTAGTCCTATGATCATTTATAACCGTTACAAGGTCGTTCATAGTCGTAATATAGTTGTTTATGTCATTAATCAGCATATACATTTATATCTAACTATAATATTACAGTAATATACGACATTTAATTGTTTCTATGCGGCTTGCCAAGGACAATATTCTTCATATTGTACACAGTGCAAGTCCTATGACCACTTAAAACCGTTATGAGGTCGATTACAGTCGTTATATAGTCGTTTCTGTTTTTTATCTGCATATACATTTATATCTAAATATTACAGCAATGTACGCCATTTGATCGTTTATTTGCGGCTTGTTATCGCCAATATCCTTCATATTGCTCACAATGCAATTCCTATGATCATTTATAACCGTTACAAGGTCGTTCATAGTCGTAATATAGTTGTTTATGTCATTAATCAGCATATACATTTATATCTAACTATAATATTACAGTAATATACGACATTTAATTGTTTCTATGTGGCTTGCCAACGTCAATATTCTTCATATTGTACACAGTGCAAGTCCTATGACCACTTAAAACCGTTATAAGGTCGATTACAGTCGTTATATAGTCGTTTCTGTCTTTTATCTGCATATACATTTATATCTAAATATTACAGCAATATACGCCATTTGATCGTTTATTTGCGGCTTGTTATCGCCAATATCCTTCATATTGCTCACAATGCATGTCCTATGATCATTTATAACCGTTACAAGGTCGTTCATAGTCGTAATATAGTTGTTTATGTCATTAATCAGCACATACATTTATATCTAACTATAATATTACAGTAATATACGACATTTAATTGTTTCTATGCGGCTTGCCAACGTCAATATTCTTCATATAGTACACAGTGCAAGTCCTATGACCACTTAAAACCGTTATAAGGTCGATTACAGTCGTTATATAGTCGTTTCTGTCTTTTATCTGCATATACATTTATATCTAAATATTACAGCAATATACGCCATTTGATCGTTTATTTGCGGCTTGTTATCGCCAATATCCTTCATATTGATCACAATGCAAGTCCTATGATCATTTATAACCGTTACAAGGTCGTTCATAGTCGTAATATAGTTGTTTATGTCATTAATCAGCATATACATTTATATCTAACTATAATATTATAGTAATATACGACATTTAATTGTTTTATATGCGGCTTGCCAACGTCAATATTCTTCATATTGCACACAGTTCAAGTCCTATGACCACTTAAAACCGTTATAAGGTCGATTACAGTCGTTATATAGTCGTTTCTGTCTTTTATCTGCATATACATTTATATCTAAATATTACAGCAATATACGCCATTTGATCGTTTATTTGCGGCTTGTTATCGCCAATATCCTTCATATTGATCACAATGCAAGTCCTATGATCATTTATAACCGTTACAAGGTCGTTCATAGTCGTAATATAGTTGTTTATGTCATTAATCAGCATATACATTTATATCTAACTATAATATTACAGTAATATACGACATTCAATTGTTTCTATGCGGCTTGCCAATGTCAATATTCTTCATATTGCACACAGTGCAAGTCCTATGACCACTTAAAACCGTTATAAGGTCGATTACAGTCGTTATATAGTCGTTTCAGTCTTTTATCTGCATATACATTTATAACTAAATATTACAGCAATATATGCCATTTGATCGTTTATTTGCGGCTTGTTATCGCCAATATCCATCATATTGCTCACAATGTAAGTCCTATGATCATTTATAACCGTTACAAGGTCGTTCATAGTTGTAATATAGTTGTTTATGTCATTAATCAGCATATACATTTATATCTTACTATAATATTACAGTAATATACGACATTTAATTGTTTCTATGCGGCTTGCCAACGTCAATATTCTTCATATTGTACACAGTGCAAGTCCTATGACCACTTAAATCCGTTATAAGGTCGATTACAGTCGTTATATAGTCGTTTCTGTCTTTTATCTGCATATACATTTATATCTAAATATTACAGCAATATACGCCATTTGACCGTTTATTTGCAGCTTGTTATCGCCAATATCCTTCATATTGCTCACAATGCAAGTCCTATGATCATTTATAACCGTTACAAGGTCGTTCATAGTCGTAATATAGTTGTTTATGTCATTAATCAGCATATACATTTACATCTAACTATAATATTACAGTAATATACGACATTCAATTGTTTCTATGCGGCTTGCCAACGTCAATATTCTTCATATTGCACACAGTGCAAGTCCTATGACCACTTAAAACCGTTATAAGGTCGATTACAGTCGTTATATAGTCGTTTCAGTCTTTTATCTGCATATACATTTATAACTAAATATTACAGCAATATATGCCATTTGATCGTTTATTTGCGGCTTGTTATCGCCAATATCCATCATATTGCTCACAATGTAAGTCCTATGATCATTTATAACCGTTACAAGGTCGTTCATAGTTGTAATATAGTTGTTTATGTCATTAATCAGCATATACATTTATATCTAACTATAATATTACAGTAATATACGACTTTTAATTGTTTCTATGCGGCTTGCCAACGTCAATATTCTTCATATTGTACACAGTGCAAGTCCTATGACCACTTAAAACCGTTATAAGGTCGATTACAGTCGTTATATAGTCGTTTCAGTCTTTTATCTGCATATACATTATATCTAAATATTACAGCAATATATGCCATTTGATCGTTTATTTGCGGCTTGTTATCGCCAATATCCATCATATTGCTCACAATGTAAGTCCTATGATCATTTATAACCGTTACAAGGTCGTTCATAGTTGTAATATAGTTGTTTATGTCATTAATCAGCATATACATTTATATCTTACTATAATATTACAGTAATATACGACATTTAATTGTTTCTATGCGGCTTGCCAACGTCAATATTCTTCATACTGTACACAGTGCAAGTCCTATGACCACTTAAAACCGTTATAAGGTCGATTACAGTCTTTATATAGTCGTTTCTGTCTTTTATCTGCATATACATTTATATCTAAATATTACAGCAATGTACGCCATTTGATCGTTTATTTGCGGCTTGTTATCGCCAATATCCTTCATATTGCTCACAATGCAAGTCCTATGATCATTTATAACCGTTACAAGGTCGTTCATAGTCGTAATATAGTTGTTCATGTCATCAATCAGCATATACATTTATATCTAACTATAATATTACAGTAATATACGACATTTAATTGTTTCTATGCGGCTTGCCAACGTCAAAATTCTTCATATTGTACACAGTGCAAGTCCTATGACCACTTAATACCGTTATAAGGTCGATTACAGTCGTTATATAGTCGTTTCTGTCTTTTAGCTGCATATACATTTATATCTAAATATTACAGCAATATACGCCATTTGACCGTTTATTTGCGGCTTGTTATCGCCAATATCCTTCATATTGCTCACAATGCAAGTCCTATGATCACTTATAACCGTTACAAGGTCGTTCATAGTCGTAATATAGTTGTTTATGTCATTAATCAGCATATACATTTATATCTAACTATAATATTACAGTAATATACGACTTTTAATTGTTTCTATGCGGCTTGCCAACGTCAATATTCTTCATATTGCACACAGTGCAAGTCCTATGATCACTTAAAACCGTTATAAGGTCGATTACAGTCGTTATACAGTCGTTTCAGTCTTTTATCTGCATATACATTTATATCTAAATATTACAGCAATATATGCCATTTGATCGTTTATTTGCGGCTTGTTATCGCCAATATCCATCATATTGCTCACAATGTAAGTCCTATGATCATTTATAACCGTTACAAGGTCGTTCATAGTTGTAATATAGTTGTTTATGTCATTAATCAGCATATACATTTATATCTTACTATAATATTACAGTAATATACGACATTTAATTGTTTCTATGCGGCTTGCCAACGTCAATATTCTTCATATTGTACACAGTGCAAGTCCTATGACCACTTAATACCGTTATAAGGTCGATTACAGTCGTTATATAGTCGTTTCTGTCTTTTATCTGCATATACATTTATATCTAAATATTACAGCAATATACGCCATTTGACCGTTTATTTGCGGCTTGTTATCGCCAATATCCTTCATATTGCTTACAATGCAAGTCCTATGATCATTTATAACCGTTACAAGGTCGTTCATAGTCGTAATATAGTTGTTTATGTCATTAATCAGCATATACATTTATATCTAACTATAATATTACAGTAATATACGACATTTACTTGTTTCTATGCGGCTTGCCAACGTCAATATTCTTCATATTGCACACAGTGCAAGTCCTATGACCACTTAAAACCGTTATAAGGTCGATTACAGTCGTTATATAGTCGTTTCAGTGTTTTATCTGCATATACATTTATATCTAAATATTACAGCAATATATGCCATTTGATCGTTTATTTGCGGCTTGTTATCGCCAATATCCATCATATTGCTCACAATGTAAGTCCTATGATCATTTATAACCGTTACAAGGTCGTTCATAGTCGTAATATAGTTGTTTATGTCATTAATCAGCATATACATTTATATCTAACTATAATATTACAGTAATATACGACATTTACTTGTTTCTATGCGGCTTGCCAACGTCAATATTCTTCATATTGCACACAGTGCAAGTCCTATGATCATTTATAACCGTTACAAGGTCGTTCATAGTCGTAATATAGTTGTTTATGTCATTAATCAGCATATACATTTATATCTAACTATAATATTACAGTAATATACGACATTTAATTGTTTCTATGCGGCTTGCCAACGTCAATATTCTTCATATTGTACACAGTGCAAGTCCTATGACCACTTAAAACCGTTATAAGGTCGATTACAGTCGTTATATAGTCGTTTCTGTCTTTTATCTGCATATACATTTATATCTAAATATTACAGCAATATACGCCATTTGATCGTTTATTTGCGGCTTGTTATCGCCAATATCCTTCATATTGATCACAATGCAAGTCCTATGATCATTTAAAACCGTTACAAGGTCGTTCATAGTCGTAATATAGTTGTTTATGTCATTAATCAGCATACACATTTATATCTAACTATAATATTAAAGTAATATACGACATTTAATTGTTTCTATGCGGCTTGCCAACGTCAATATTCTTCATATTGTACACAGTGCAAGTCCTATGACCACTTAAAACCGTTATAAGGTCGATTACAGTCGTTATATAGTCGTTTCTGTCTTTTATCTGCATATACATTTATATCTAAATATCACAGCAATATGTGCCATTTGATCGTTTATTTGCGGCTTGTCATCGCCAATATCCATCATATTGCTCACAATGTAAGTCCTATGATCATTTATAACCGTTACAAGGTCGTTCATAGTCGTAATATAGTTGTTTATGTCATTAATCAGCATATACATTTATATCTAACTATAATATTACAGTAATATACGACATTTAATTCTTTCTATGCGGCTTGCCAACGACAATATTCTTCATATTGTACACAGTGCAAGTCCTATGACCACTTAAAACCGTTATAAGGTCGATTACAGTCGTTATATAGTCGTTTCTGTCTTTTATCTGCATATACATTTATATCTAAATATTACAGCAATATACGTCATTTGATCGTTTATTTGCGGCTTGTTATCGCCAATATCCTTCATATTGATCACAATGCAAGTCCTATGATCATTTATAACCGTTACAAGGTCGTTCATAGTCGTAATATAGTTGTTTATGTCATTAATCAGCATATACATTTATATCTAACTATAATATTACAGTAATATACGACATTTACTTGTTTCTATGCGGCTTGCCAACGTCAATATTCTTCATATTGCACACAGTGCAAGTCCTATGACCACTTAAAACCGTTATAAGGTCGATTACAGTCGTTATATAGTCGTTTCAGTCTTTTATCTGCATATACATTTATATCTAAATATTACAGCAATATATGCCATTTGATCGTTTATTTGCGGCTTGTTATCGCAAATATCCATCATATTGCTCACAATGTAAGTCCTATGATCATTTATAACCGTTACAAGGTCGTTCATAGTCGTAATATAGTTGTTTATGTCATTAATCAGCATATACATTTATATCTAACTATAATATTACAGTAATATACGACATTTAATTGTTTCTATGCGGCTTGCCAACGTCAATATTCTTCATATTGTACACAGTGCAAGTCCTATGACCACTTAAAACCGTTATAAGGTCGATTACAGTCGTTATATAGTCGTTTCAGTCTTTTATCTGCATATACATTTATATCTAAATATCACAGCAATATGTGCCATTTGATCGTTTATTTGCGGCTTGTTATCGCCAATATCCATCATATTGCTCACAATGTAAGTCCTATGATCATTTATAACCGTTACAAGGTCGTTCATAGTCGTAATATAGTTGTTTATGTCATTAATCAGCATATACATTTATATCTAACTATAATATTACAGTAATATACGACATTTAATTGTTTCTATGCGGCCTGCCAACGTCAATATTCTTCATATTGTACACAGTGCAAGTCCTATGACCACTTAAAACCGTTATAAGGTCGATTACAGTCGTTATATAGTCGTTTCAGTCTTTTATCTGCATATACATTTATATCTAAATATCACAGCAATATATGCCATTTGATCGTTTATTTGCGGCTTGTTATCGCCAATATCCATCATATTGCTCACAATGTAAGTCCTATGATCATTTAAAACCGTTACAAGGTCGTTCATAGTCGTAATATAGTTGTTTATGTCATTAATCAGCATATACATTTATATCTAACTATAATATTACAGTAATATACGACATTTAATTGTTTCTATGCGGCTTGCCAACGACAATATTCTTCATATTGTACACAGTGCAAGTCCTATGACCACTTAAAACCGTTATAAGGTCGATTACAGTCTTTATATAGTCGTTTTTGTCTTTTATCTGCATATACATTTATATCTAAATATTACAGCAATATACGCCATTTGATCGTTTATTTGCGGCTTGTTATCGCCAATATCCTTCATATTGCTCACAATGCTAGTCCTATGATCATTTATAACCGTTACAAGGTCGTTCATAGTCGTAATATAGTTGTTTATGTCATTAATCAGCATATACATTTATATCTAACTATAATATTACAGTAATATACGACATTTAATTGTTTCTATGCGGCTTGCCAACGACAATATTCTTCATATTGTACACAGTGCAAGTCCTATGACCACTTAAAACCGTTATGAGGTCGATTACAGTCGTTTCTGTTTTTTATCTGCATATACATTTATATCTAAATATTACAGCAATGTACGCCATTTGATCGTTTATTTGCGGCTTGTTATCGCCAATATCCTTCATATTGCTCACAATGCAATTCCTATGATCATTTATAACCGTTACAAGGTCGTTCATAGTCGTAATATAGTTGTTTATGTCATTAATCAGCATATACATTTATATCTAACTATAATATTACAGTAATATACGACATTTAATTGTTTCTATGTGGCTTGCCAACGTCAATATTCTTCATATTGTACACAGTGCAAGTCCTATGACCACTTAAAACCGTTATAAGGTCGATTACAGTCGTTATATAGTCGTTTCTGTCTTTTATCTGCATATACATTTATATCTAAATATTACAGCAATATACGCCATTTGATCGTTTATTTGCGGCTTGTTATCGCCAATATCCTTCATATTGCTCACAATGCATGTCCTATGATCATTTATAACCGTTACAAGGTCGTTCATAGTCGTAATATAGTTGTTTATGTCATTAATCAGCACATACATTTATATCTAACTATAATATTACAGTAATATACGACATTTAATTGTTTCTATGCGGCTTGCCAACGTCAATATTCTTCATATAGTACACAGTGCAAGTCCTATGACCACTTAAAACCGTTATAAGGTCGATTACAGTCGTTATATAGTCGTTTCTGTCTTTTATCTGCATATACATTTATATCTAAATATTACAGCAATATACGCCATTTGATCGTTTATTTGCGGCTTGTTATCGCCAATATCCTTCATATTGATCACAATGCAAGTCCTATGATCATTTATAACCGTTACAAGGTCGTTCATAGTCGTAATATAGTTGTTTATGTCATTAATCAGCATATACATTTATATCTAACTATAATATTATAGTAATATACGACATTTAATTGTTTTATATGCGGCTTGCCAACGTCAATATTCTTCATATTGCACACAGTTCAAGTCCTATGACCACTTAAAACCGTTATAAGGTCGATTACAGTCGTTATATAGTCGTTTCTGTCTTTTATCTGCATATACATTTATATCTAAATATTACAGCAATATACGCCATTTGATCGTTTATTTGCGGCTTGTTATCGCCAATATCCTTCATATTGATCACAATGCAAGTCCTATGATCATTTATAACCGTTACAAGGTCGTTCATAGTCGTAATATAGTTGTTTATGTCATTAATCAGCATATACATTTATATCTAACTATAATATTACAGTAATATACGACATTCAATTGTTTCTATGCGGCTTGCCAACGTCAATATTCTTCATATTGCACACAGTGCAAGTCCTATGACCACTTAAAACCGTTATAAGGTCGATTACAGTCGTTATATAGTCGTTTCAGTCTTTTATCTGCATATACATTTATAACTAAATATTACAGCAATATATGCCATTTGATCGTTTATTTGCGGCTTGTTATCGCCAATATCCATCATATTGCTCACAATGTAAGTCCTATGATCATTTATAACCGTTACAAGGTCGTTCATAGTTGTAATATAGTTGTTTATGTCATTAATCAGCATATACATTTATATCTTACTATAATATTACAGTAATATACGACATTTAATTGTTTCTATGCGGCTTGCCAACGTCAATATTCTTCATATTGTACACAGTGCAAGTCCTATGACCACTTAAATCCGTTATAAGGTCGATTACAGTCGTTATATAGTCGTTTCTGTCTTTTATCTGCATATACATTTATATCTAAATATTACAGCAATATACGCCATTTGACCGTTTATTTGCAGCTTGTTATCGCCAATATCCTTCATATTGCTCACAATGCAAGTCCTATGATCATTTATAACCGTTACAAGGTCGTTCATAGTCGTAATATAGTTGTTTATGTCATTAATCAGCATATACATTTATATCTAACTATAATATTACAGTAATATACGACTTTTAATTGTTTCTATGCGGCTTGCCAACGTCAATATTCTTCATATTGTACACAGTGCAAGTCCTATGACCACTTAAAACCGTTATAAGGTCGATTACAGTCGTTATATAGTCGTTTCAGTCTTTTATCTGCATATACATTATATCTAAATATTACAGCAATATATGCCATTTGATCGTTTATTTGCGGCTTGTTATCGCCAATATCCATCATATTGCTCACAATGTAAGTCCTATGATCATTTATAACCGTTACAAGGTCGTTCATAGTTGTAATATAGTTGTTTATGTCATTAATCAGCATATACATTTATATCTTACTATAATATTACAGTAATATACGACATTTAATTGTTTCTATGCGGCTTGCCAACGTCAATATTCTTCATACTGTACACAGTGCAAGTCCTATGACCACTTAAAACCGTTATAAGGTCGATTACAGTCTTTATATAGTCGTTTCTGTCTTTTATCTGCATATACATTTATATCTAAATATTACAGCAATGTACGCCATTTGATCGTTTATTTGCGGCTTGTTATCGCCAATATCCTTCATATTGCTCACAATGCAAGTCCTATGATCATTTATAACCGTTACAAGGTCGTTCATAGTCGTAATATAGTTGTTCATGTCATCAATCAGCATATACATTTATATCTAACTATAATATTACAGTAATATACGACATTTAATTGTTTCTATGCGGCTTGCCAACGTCAAAATTCTTCATATTGTACACAGTGCAAGTCCTATGACCACTTAATACCGTTATAAGGTCGATTACAGTCGTTATATAGTCGTTTCTGTCTTTTAGCTGCATATACATTTATATCTAAATATTACAGCAATATACGCCATTTGACCGTTTATTTGCGGCTTGTTATCGCCAATATCCTTCATATTGCTCACAATGCAAGTCCTATGATCATTTATAACCGTTACAAGGTCGTTCATAGTCGTAATATAGTTGTTTATGTCATTAATCAGCATATACATTTATATCTAACTATAATATTACAGTAATATACGACTTTTAATTGTTTCTATGCGGCTTGCCAACGTCAATATTCTTCATATTGCACACAGTGCAAGTCCTATGATCACTTAAAACCGTTATAAGGTCGATTACAGTCGTTATATAGTCGTTTCAGTCTTTTATCTGCATATACATTTATATCTAAATATTACAGCAATATATGCCATTTGATCGTTTATTTGCGGCTTGTTATCGCCAATATCCATCATATTGCTCACAATGTAAGTCCTATGATCATTTATAACCGTTACAAGGTCGTTCATAGTTGTAATATAGTTGTTTATGTCATTAATCAGCATATACATTTATATCTTACTATAATATTACAGTAATATACGACATTTAATTGTTTCTATGCGGCTTGCCAACGTCAATATTCTTCATATTGTACACAGTGCAAGTCCTATGACCACTTAATACCGTTATAAGGTCGATTACAGTCGTTATATAGTCGTTTCTGTCTTTTATCTGCATATACATTTATATCTAAATATTACAGCAATATACGCCATTTGACCGTTTATTTGCGGCTTGTTATCGCCAATATCCTTCATATTGCTTACAATGCAAGTCCTATGATCATTTATAACCGTTACAAGGTCGTTCATAGTCGTAATATAGTTGTTCATGTCATCAATCAGCATATACATTTATATCTAACTATAATATTACAGTAATATACGACATTTAATTGTTTCTATGCGGCTTGCCAACGTCAAAATTCTTCATATTGTACACAGTGCAAGTCCTATGACCACTTAATACCGTTATAAGGTCGATTACAGTCGTTATATAGTCGTTTCTGTCTTTTATCTGCATATACATTTATATCTAAATGTTACAGCAGTATACGACATTTTATCGTTTATATACGGCTTGTTATCGTTAATATCCTTCAAATTGCACATAAAGCAAGTCCTATGACCATTTATAACCGTTATAAGATCGTTTACTGTCTTTATATAGTAGTTTATGTGTTTTATCTGCATATACAACTATATCTAAATGTTACAGCAATATACGACATTTAATCGGTTATTTGCGGCTTGTCATCTTCAATATTCTTAACATTGCACACATTGCAAGTCCTATGACCATTTATAACCGTTATAAGATCGTTTACAGTCGTTATATAATCGTTTCTGTCTTTTATCTGCATATACATTTATATCTAAATGTTACAGCAATATACGACATTTAATCGGTTATTTGCGGCTTGTCATCTTCAATATTCTTCACATTGCAAACACTGCCAGTCCTATGACCATTTATAATCGTTATAAGATCGTTTACAGTCGTAATATAATTGTTTATGTCTGTTATCTGCATATACATTTATATCTAAATGTTACAGCAGTATACGACATTTTATCGTTTATATACTGCTTGTTATCGTTAATATCCTTCAAATTGCACATAAAGCAAGTCCTATGACCATTTATAACCGTTATAAGATCGTTTACTGTCGTTATATAGTAGTTTATGTCTTTTATCTGCATATACAATTATATCTAAATGTTACAGCAATATACGACATTTAATCGGTTATTTTCGGCTTGTCATCTTCAATATTCTTAACATTGCACACATTGCAAGTCCTATGACCATTTATAACCGTTATAAGACCGTTTACAGACGTTATATAATCGTTTCTGTCTTTTATCTGCATATACATTTATATCTAAATGTTACAGCAGTATACGACATTTTATCGTTTATATACGGCTTGTTATCGTTAATATCCTTCAAATTGCACATAAAGCAAGTCCTATGACCATTTATAACCGTTATAAGATCGTTTACTGTCGTTATATAGTAGTTTATGTCTTTTATCTGCATATACAATTATATCTAAATGTTACAGCAATATACGACATTTAATCGGTTATTTTCGGCTTGTCATCTTCAATATTCTTAACATTGCACACATTGCAAGTCCTATGACCATTTATAACCGTTATAAGACCGTTTACAGACGTTATATAATCGTTTCTGTCTTTTATCTGCATATACATTTATATCTAAATGTTACAGCAGTATACGACATTTTATCGGTTATTTGCGGCTTGTCATCTACAATATTCTTAACATTGCACACAATGCATGTCCTATGACCATTTATAACCGTTATAAGATCGTTTGCAGTCGTTATATAGTCGTTTCTGTCTTTTATCTGCATCTACATTTATATCTAAATGTTACAGCAATATACGACATTTAATCTGTTATTTGCGGCTTGTCATCTTCAATATTCTTCACATTGCACACAATGCAAGTCCTATGACCATTTATAAACGTTATAAGATCGTTTACAGTCGTTATATAGTCGTTTCTGTCTTTTATCTGCATATACATTTATATCTAAATATTACAGCAATATACGCCATTTGACCGTTTATTTGCGGCTTGTTATCGCCAATATCCTTCATATTGCTTACAATGCAAGTCCTATGATCATTTATAACCGTTACAAGGTCGTTCATAGTCGTAATATAGTTGTTCATGTCATCAATCAGCATATACATTTATATCTAACTATAATATTACAGTAATATACGACATTTAATTGTTTCTATGCGGCTTGCCAACGTCAAAATTCTTCATATTGTACACAGTGCAAGTCCTATGACCACTTAATACCGTTATAAGGTCGATTACAGTCGTTATATAGTCGTTTCTGTCTTTTATCTGCATATACAATTATATTTAAATGTTACAGCAATATACGACATTTAATCGGTTATTTTCGGCTTGTCATCTTCAATATTCTTAACATTGCACACATTGCAAGTCCTATGACCATTTATAATCGTTATAAGACCGTTTACAGACGTTATATAATCGTTTCTGTCTTTTATCTGCATATACATTTATATCTAAATGTTACAGCAGTATACGACATTTTATCGTTTATATACTGCTTGTTATCGTTAATATCCTTCAAATTGCACATAAAGCAAGTCCTATGACCATTTATAACCGTTATAAGATCGTTTACTGTCGTTATATAGTAGTTTATGTCTTTTATCTGTATATACAATTATATCTAAATGTTACAGCAATATACGACATTTAATCGGTTATTTTCGGCTTGTCATCTTCAATATTCTTAACATTGCACACATTGCAAGTCCTATGACCATTTATAACCGTTATAAGACCGTTTACAGACGTTATATAATCGTTTCTGTCTTTTATCTGCATATACATTTATATCTAAATGTTACAGCAGTATACGACATTTTATCGTTTATATACGGCTTGTTATCGTTAATATCCTTCAAATTGCACATAAAGCAAGTCCTATGACCATTTATAACCGTTATAAGATCGTTTACTGTCTTTATATAGTAGTTTATGTGTTTTATCTGCATATACAACTATATCTAAATGTTACAGCAATATACGACATTTAATCGGTTATTTTCGGCTTGCCATCTTCAATATTCTTAACATTGCACACATTGCAAGTCCTATGACCATTTATAACCGTTATAAGACCGTTTACAGACGTTATATAATCGTTTCTGTCTTTTATCTGCATATACATTTATATCTAAATGTTACAGCAGTATACGACATTTTATCGGTTATTTGCGGCTTGTCATCTACAATATTCTTAACATTGCACACAATGCATGTCCTATGACCATTTATAACCGTTATAAGATCGTTTGCAGTCGTTATATAGTCGTTTCTGTCTTTTATCTGCATATACATTTATATCTAAATGTTACAGCAATATACGACATTTAATCGGTTATTTGCGGCTTGTCATCTTCAATATTCTTCACATTGCACACAATGCAAGTCCTATGACCATTTATAAACGTTATAAGATCGTTTACAGTCATTATAGAGTCGTTTCTGTCTTTTATCTGCATATACATTTATATCTAAATGTTACAGCAATATACGACATTTAATCGGTTATTTGCGGCTTGTCATCTTCAATATTCTTCACATTGCACACAATGCAAGTCCTATGACCATTTATAACCGTTATAAGTTCGTTTACAGTCGTAATATATGTGTTTATGGCTTTAATCTGCATATACATTTATATCTAAGTGTTACAGCAATATACGACATTCAATCGGTTATTTGCGGGTTGTCATCTTCAATATTCTTCACATTGCACACAATGCAGGTCCTATGACCATTTATAACCGTTATAAGACCGTTTACAGACGTTATATAATCGTTTCTGTCTTTTATCTGCATATACATTAATATCTAAATGTTACAGCAGTATACGACATTTTATCGGTTATTTGCGGCTTGTCATCTACAATATTCTTAACATTGCACACAATGCATGTCCTATGACCATTTATAACCGTTATAAGATCGTTTGCA
This sequence comes from Cerceris ruficornis, assembly GCA_963989415.1. Lineage (NCBI taxonomy): Eukaryota > Metazoa > Arthropoda > Insecta > Hymenoptera > Crabronidae > Cerceris > Cerceris ruficornis. Next base: position 326,249 of record CAXDIW010000469.1, on the reverse strand, counting down.
GTCGTTATATAGTCGTTTCTGTCTTTTATCTGCATATACATTTATATCTAAATGTTACAGCAATATACGACATTTAATCGGTTATTTGCGGCTTGTCATCTTCAATATTCTTCACATTGCACACAATGCAAGTCCTATGACCATTTATAAACGTTATAAGATCGTTTACAGTCGTTATAGAGTCGTTTCTGTCTTTTATCTGCATATACAATTATATCTAAATGTTACAGCAATATACGACATTTAATCGGTTATTTGCGGCTTGTCATCTTCAATATTCTTCGCGTTGCACACACTGCAAGTCCTATGACCATTTATAACCGTTATTAGATCGTTTACAGTCGTAATATATGTGTTAATGTCTTTATTCTGCATATACATTTATATCTAAGTGTTACAGCAATATACGACATTCAATCGGTTATTTGCGGGTTGTCATCTTCAATATTCATCACATTGCACACAATGCAAGTCCTATGACCATTTATAAACGTTATAAGACCGTTTACAGTCGTTATAGAGTCGTTTCTGTCTTTTATCTGCATATACATTTATATCTAAATGTTACAGCAATATACGACATTTAATCGGTTATTTGCGGCTTGTCATCTTCAATATTCTTCACATTGCACACAATGCAAGTCCTATGACCATTTATAACCGTTATAAGGTCGTTTACAGTCGTAATATATGTGTTTATGGCTTTAATCTGCATATACATTTATATCTAAGTGTTACAGCAATATACGACATTCAATCGGTTATTTGCGGGTTGTCATCTTCAATATTCTTCACATTGCACACAATGCAGGTCCTATGACCATTTATAACCGTTATAAGACCGTTTACAGACGTTATATAATCGTTTCTGTCTTTTATCTGCATATACATTTATATCTAAATGTTACAGCAGTATACGACATTTTATCGGTTATTTGCGGCTTGTCATCTACAATATTCTTAACATTGCACACAATGCATGTCCTATGACCATTTATAACCGTTATAAGATCGTTTGCAGTCGTTATATAGTCGTTTCTGTCTTTTATCTGCATATACATTTATATCTAAATGTTACAGCAATATACGACATTTAATCGGTTATTTGCGGCTTGTCATCTTCAATATTCTTCACATTGCACACAATGCAAGTCCTATGACCATTTATAACCGTTATAAGGTCGTTTACAGTCGTAATATATGTGTTTATGGCTTTAATCTGCATATACATTTATATCTAAGTGTTACAGCAATATACGACATTCAATCGGTTATTTGCGGGTTGTCATCTTCAATATTCTTCACATTGCACACAATGCAGGTCCTATGACCATTTATAACCGTTATAAGACCGTTTACAGACGTTATATAATCGTTTCTGTCTTTTATCTGCATATACATTTATATCTAAATGTTACAGCAATATACGACATTTAATCGGTTAATTGCGGCTTGTCATCTTCAATATTCTTCACATTGCACACAATGCAAGTCCTATGACCATTTATATTCGTTGTAAGATCGTTTACAGTCGTAATATAATTGTTTATGTCTCTTATCTGCATATACATATATATCTAAATGTTACAGCAATATACGACATTTAATCGGTTATTTGCGGCTTGTCATCTTCAATATTCTTCGCGTTGCACACACTGCAAGTCCTATGACCATTTATAACCGTTATTAGATCGTTTACAGTCGTAATATATGTGTTAATGTCTTTATTCTGCATATACATTTATATCTAAGTGTTACAGCAATATACGACATTCAATCGGTTATTTGCGGGTTGTCATCTTCAATATTCATCACATTGCACACAATGCAAGTCCTATGACCATTTATAAACGTTATAAGACCGTTTACAGTCGTTATAGAGTCGTTTCTGTCTTTTATCTGCATATACATTTATATCTAAATGTTACAGCAATATACGACATTTAATCGGTTATTTGCGGCTTGTCATCTTCAATATTCTTCACATTGCACACAATGCAAGTCCTATGACCATTTATAACCGTTATAAGGTCGTTTACAGTCGTAATATATGTGTTTATGGCTTTAATCTGCATATACATTTATATCTAAGTGTTACAGCAATATACGACATTCAATCGGTTATTTGCGGGTTGTCATCTTCAATATTCTTCACATTGCACACAATGCAGGTCCTATGACCATTTATAACCGTTATAAGACCGTTTACAGACGTTATATAATCGTTTCTGTCTTTTATCTGCATATACATTTATATCTAAATGTTACAGCAATATACGACATTCAATCGGTTATTTGCGGGTTGTCATCTTCAATATTCATCACATTGCACACAATGCAAGTCCTATGACCATTTATAAACGTTATAAGACCGTTTACAGTCGTTATAGAGTCGTTTCTGTCTTTTATCTGCATATACATTTATATCTAAATGTTACAGCAATATACGACATTTAATCGGTTATTTGCGGCTTGTCATCTTCAATATTCTTCACATTGCACACAATGCAAGTCCTATGACCATTTATAACCGTTATAAGGTCGTTTACAGTCGTAATATATGTGTTTATGGCTTTAATCTGCATATACATTTATATCTAAGTGTTACAGCAATATACGACATTCAATCGGTTATTTGCGGGTTGTCATCTTCAATATTCTTCACATTGCACACAATGCAGGTCCTATGACCATTTATAACCGTTATAAGACCGTTTACAGACGTTATATAATCGTTTCTGTCTTTTATCTGCATATACATTTATATCTAAATGTTACAGCAGTATACGACATTTTATCGGTTATTTGCGGCTTGTCATCTACAATATTCTTAACATTGCACACAATGCATGTCCTATGACCATTTATAACCGTTATAAGATCGTTTGCAGTCGTTATATAGTCGTTTCTGTCTTTTATCTGCATATACATTTATATCTAAATGTTACAGCAATATACGACATTTAATCGGTTATTTGCGGCTTGTCATCTTCAATATTCTTCACATTGCACACAATGCAAGTCCTATGACCATTTATAACCGTTATAAGGTCGTTTACAGTCGTAATATATGTGTTTATGGCTTTAATCTGCATATACATTTATATCTAAGTGTTACAGCAATATACGACATTCAATCGGTTATTTGCGGGTTGTCATCTTCAATATTCTTCACATTGCACACAATGCAGGTCCTATGACCATTTATAACCGTTATAAGACCATTTACAGACGTTATATAATCGTTTCTGTCTTTTATCTGCATATACATTTATATCTAAATGTTACAGCAATATACGACATTTAATCGGTTATTTGCGGCTTGTCATCTTCAATATTCTTCACATTGCACACAATGCAAGTCCTATGACCATTTATATTCGTTGTAAGATCGTTTACAGTCGTAATATAATTGTTTATGTCTCTTATCTGCATATACATATATATCTAAATGTTACAGCAATATACGACATTTAATCGGTTATTTGCGGCTTGTCATCTTCAATATTCTTCGCGTTGCACACACTGCAAGTCCTATGACCATTTATAACCGTTATTAGATCGTTTACAGTCGTAATATATGTGTTAATGTCTTTATTCTGCATATACATTTATATCTAAGTGTTACAGCAATATACGACATTCAATCGGTTATTTGCGGGTTGTCATCTTCAATATTCATCACATTGCACACAATGCAAGTCCTATGACCATTTATAAACGTTATAAGACCGTTTACAGTCGTTATAGAGTCGTTTCTGTCTTTTATCTGCATATACATTTATATCTAAATGTTACAGCAATATACGACATTTAATCGGTTATTTGCGGCTTGTCATCTTCAATATTCTTAACATTGCACACAATCCATGTCCTATGACCATTTATAACCGTTATATGATCGTTTGCAGTCGTTATATAGTCGTTTATGTCTTTTATCCGCAAATACAATTATATCTAAATGTTACAGCAATATACGACATTTAATCGGTTATTTGCGGATGTCATCTTCAATATTCTTAACATTGCACACAATGCAAGTCCTATGACCATTTATAAACGTTATAAGATCGTTTACAGTCGTTATAGAGTCGTTTCTGCCTTTTATCTGCATATACATTTATATCTAAATGTTACAGCAACATTCGACATTTAATCGGTTATTTGCGGCTTGTCATCTTCAATATTCTTCACATTGCCAACAATGCAAGTCCTATGACCATTTATAAACGTTATAAGATCATTTACAGTCGTTATAGAGTCGTTTCTGCCTTTTATTTGCATATACATTTATATCTAAATGTTACAGCAATATACGACATTTAATCGGTTATTTGCGGCTTGTCATCTTCAATATTCTTAACATTGCACACATTGCAAGTCCTGTGACCATTTATAACCGTTATAAGATCGTTTACAGTCGTTATATAATCGTTTCTGTCTTTTATCTGCATATACATTTATATCTAAATGTTACAGCACTATACGACATTTTATCGGTTATTTGCGGCTTGCCATGGTCAATATTCTTCATATTGCACACAATGCAAGTTCTATGACCATTTATAACCGTTATAAGATCGTTTACAGACGTTATATAGTCGTTTATGTCTTTTATCTGCATATACAATTATATCTAAATGTTACAGCAATATACGACATTTAATCGGTTATTTGCGGCTTGTCATCTTCAATATTCTTCACATTGCAAACACTGCCAGTCCTATGACCATTTATAATCGTTATAAGATCGTTTTCAGTCGTAATATAATTGTTTATGTCTGTTATCTGCATATACATTTATATCTAAATGTTACAGCAGTATACGACATTTTATCGTTTATATACTGCTTGTTATCGTTAGTATCCTTCAAATTACACATAAAGCAAGTCCTATGACCATTTATAACCGTTATAAGATCGTTTACTGTCGTTATATAGTAGTTTATGTCTTTTATCTGCATATACAATTATATCTAAATGTTACAGCAATATACGACATTTAATCGGTTATTTTCGGCTTGTCATCTTCAATATTCTTAACATTGCACACATAGCAAGTTCTATGACCATTTATAACCGTTATAAGACCGTTTACAGACGTTATAAATCGTTTCTGTCTTTTATCTGCATATACATTTATATCTAAATGTTACAGCAGTATACGACATTTTATCGTTTATATACGGCTTGTTATCGTTAATATCCTTCAAATTGCACATAAAGCAAGTCCTAATGACCATTTATAACCGTTATAAGATCGTTTACTGTCGTTATATAGTAGTTTATGTCTTTTATCTGCATATACAATTATATCTAAATGTTACAGCAATATACGACATTTAATCGGTTACTTGCTGCTTGTCATCTTCAATATTCTTAACATTGCACACAATGCAAGTCCTATGATCATTTATAATCGTTGTAAGATCGTTTACAGTCGTAATATAATTGTTTATGTCTCTTATCTGCATATACATTTATATCTAAATGTGTACAGCAATATACGACATTTAATCGGTTATTTGCGGCTTGTCATCTTCAATATTCTTAACATTGCACACCTTTGCAAGTCCTAATGACCATTTATAACCGTTATAAGATCGTTTACAGTCGTTATATAATCGTTTCTGTCTTTTATCTGCATATACATTTATATCTAAATGTTACAGCAGTATACGACATTTTATCGGTTATTTGCGGCTTGTCATCTTCAATATTCTTAACATTGCACACAATGCATGTCCTATGACCATTTATAACCGTTATAAGATCGTTGCAGTCGTTATATAGTCGTTTATGTCTTTTATCTGCATATACAACTATATCTAAATGTTACAGCAATATACGACATTTAATCGGTTACTTGCGGCTTGTCATCTTCAATATTCTTCACATTGCACACAATGCAAGTCCTATGACCATTTATAAACGTATAAGATCGTTTACAGTCGTTATAGAGTCGTTTCTGTCTTTTATCTGCATATACATTTATATCTAATGTTACAGCAATATACGACATTTAATAGGTTATTTGCGGCTTGTCATCTTCAATATTCTTCACATTGCACACGAATGCAAGTCTATCGACCATTTATAAACGTTATAAGATCGTTTACAGTCGTATAGAGTCGTTTCTGTCTTTTATCTGCATATACATTTATATCTAACAGTTACAGCAATATACGACATTTAATCGGTTATTTGCGGCTTGTCATCTTCAATATTCTTCACATTGCACACAATGCAAGTCCTATGACCATTTATAACCGTTATAAGATCGTTTACAGTCGTAATATATGTGTTTATGTCTTTAATCTGCATATACATTTATATCCTAAGTGTAACAGCAATATACGACATTCAATCGGTTATTTGCGGGTTGTCTCTTCAATATTCTTCACATTGCACACAATGCAAGTCCTATGACCATTTATAAACGTTATAAGATCGTTTACAGTCGTTATAGAGTCGTTCTGTCTTTTATCTGCATATACATTTATATCTAAATGTTACAGCAATATACGACATTTAATCGTTATTGCGGCTTGTCATCTTCAAGTATTCTTAACATTGCACACAATGCAAGTCCTATGACCATTTATAATCGTTGTAAGACCGTTTACAGTCGTAATATAATTGTTTATGTCTCTTATCTGCATATACTTTTATATCCAAATGTTACAGAAATATACGACATTTAATCGGTTAGTTTGCGGCTTGTCATCTTCAATATTCTTAACATTGCACACATTGCAAGTCCTATGACCATTTATAACCGTTATAAGATCGTTTACAGTCGTGTATATAGTCGTTTCTGGTCTTTTATCTGCAGTATACATTTATATCTAGTGTTACAGCAATATACGACATTCAATCGGTTATTTGCGGCTTGTCATCTTCAATATTCTTAACATTGCACACAATGCAAGTCTATGACCAGTTATAACCGTTATAAGATCGTTTACAGTCGTTATATAGTCGTTTATGTCTTTTATCTGCATATACAATTATATCTAAATGTTACAGCAATATACGACATTTAATCGGTTATTTGCGGCATGTCATCTTCAATATTCTTCACATTGCACACAATGCAAGTCCTATGACCATTTATAAACGTTATAAGATCGTTTACAGTCGTTATATAGTCGTTTCTGTCTTTTATCTGCATATACATTTATATCTAAATGTTACAGCAACATACGACATTTAATCGGTTATTTGCGGCTTGTCATCTTCAATATTCTTCACATTGCACACAATGCAAGTCCTATGACCATTTATAACCGTTATAAGATCGTTTACAGTCGTTAGATAATCGTTTCTGTCTTTTATCTGCATATACATTTATATCTAAATGTTACAGCACTATACGACATTTTATCGGTTATTTGCGGCTTGCCATGGTCAATATTCTTCATATTGCACACAATGCAAGTTCTATGACCATTTATAACCGTTATAAGATCGTTTACAGACGTTATATAGTCGTTTATGTCTTTTATCTGCATATACAATTATATCTAAATGTTACAGCAATATACGACATTTAATCGGTTATTTGCGGCTTGTCATCTTCAATATTCTTCACATTGCAAACACTGCCAGTCCTATGACCATTTATAATCGTTATAAGATCGTTTTCAGTCGTAATATAATTGTTTATGTCTGTTATCTGCATATACATTTATATCTAAATGTTACAGCAGTATACGACATTTTATCGTTTATATACTGCTTGTTATCGTTAGTATCCTTCAAATTACACATAAAGCAAGTCCTATGACCATTTATAACCGTTATAAGATCGTTTACTGTCGTTATATAGTAGTTTATGTCTTTTATCTGCATATACAATTATATCTAAATGTTACAGCAATATACGACATTTAATCGGTTATTTTCGGCTTGTCATCTTCAATATTCTTAACATTGCACACATAGCAAGTTCTATGACCATTTATAACCGTTATAAGACCGTTTACAGACGTTATATAATCGTTTCTGTCTTTTATCTGCATATACATTTATATCTAAATGTTACAGCAGTATACGACATTTTATCGTTTATATACGGCTTGTTATCGTTAATATCCTTCAAATTGCACATAAAGCAAGTCCTATGACCATTTATAACCGTTATAAGATCGTTTACTGTCGTTATATAGTAGTTTATGTCTTTTATCTGCATATACAATTATATCTAAATGTTACAGCAATATACGACATTTAATCGGTTACTTGCTGCTTGTCATCTTCAATATTCTTAACATTGCACACAATGCAAGTCCTATGATCATTTATAATCGTTGTAAGATCGTTTACAGTCGTAATATAATTGTTTATGTCTCTTATCTGCATATACATTTATATCTAAATGTTACAGCAATATACGACATTTAATCGGTTATTTGCGGCTTGTCATCTTCAATATTCTTAACATTGCACACATTGCAAGTCCTATGACCATTTATAACCGTTATAAGATCGTTTACAGTCGTTATATAATCGTTTCTGTCTTTTATCTGCATATACATTTATATCTAAATGTTACAGCAGTATACGACATTTTATCGGTTATTTGCGGCTTGTCATCTTCAATATTCTTAACATTGCACACAATGCATGTCCTATGACCATTTATAACCGTTATAAGATCGTTTGCAGTCGTTATATAGTCGTTTATGTCTTTTATCTGCATATACAACTATATCTAAATGTTACAGCAATATACGACATTTAATCGGTTACTTGCGGCTTGTCATCTTCAATATTCTTCACATTGCACACAATGCAAGTCCTATGACCATTTATAAACGTTATAAGATCGTTTACAGTCGTTATAGAGTCGTTTCTGTCTTTTATCTGCATATACATTTATATCTAAATGTTACAGCAATATACGACATTTAATAGGTTATTTGCGGCTTGTCATCTTCAATATTCTTCACATTGCACACAATGCAAGTCCTATGACCATTTATAAACGTTATAAGATCGTTTACAGTCGTTATAGAGTCGTTTCTGTCTTTTATCTGCATATACATTTATATCTAACAGTTACAGCAATATACGACATTTAATCGGTTATTTGCGGCTTGTCATCTTCAATATTCTTCACATTGCACACAATGCAAGTCCTATGACCATTTATAACCGTTATAAGATCGTTTACAGTCGTAATATATGTGTTTATGTCTTTAATCTGCATATACATTTATATCTAAGTGTAACAGCAATATACGACATTCAATCGGTTATTTGCGGGTTGTCATCTTCAATATTCTTCACATTGCACACAATGCAAGTCCTATGACCATTTATAAACGTTATAAGATCGTTTACAGTCGTTATAGAGTCGTTTCTGTCTTTTATCTGCATATACATTTATATCTAAATGTTACAGCAATATACGACATTTAATCGGTTATTTGCGGCTTGTCATCTTCAATATTCTTAACATTGCACACAATGCAAGTCCTATGACCATTTATAATCGTTGTAAGACCGTTTACAGTCGTAATATAATTGTTTATGTCTCTTATCTGCATATACTTTTATATCCAAATGTTACAGAAATATACGACATTTAATCGGTTATTTGCGGCTTGTCATCTTCAATATTCTTAACATTGCACACATTGCAAGTCCTATGACCATTTATAACCGTTATAAGATCGTTTACAGTCGTTATATAGTCGTTTCTGTCTTTTATCTGCATATACATTTATATCTAAGTGTTACAGCAATATACGACATTCAATCGGTTATTTGCGGCTTGTCATCTTCAATATTCTTAACATTGCACACAATGCAAGTCCTATGACCATTTATAACCGTTATAAGATCGTTTACAGTCGTTATATAGTCGTTTATGTCTTTTATCTGCATATACAATTATATCTAAATGTTACAGCAATATACGACATTTAATCGGTTATTTGCGGCATGTCATCTTCAATATTCTTCACATTGCACACAATGCAAGTCCTATGACCATTTATAAACGTTATAAGATCGTTTACAGTCGTTATATAGTCGTTTCTGTCTTTTATCTGCATATACATTTATATCTAAATGTTACAGCAACATACGACATTTAATCGGTTATTTGCGGCTTGTCATCTTCAATATTCTTCACATTGCACACAATGCAAGTCCTATGACCATTTATAAACGTTATAAGATCGTTTACAGTCGTTATAGAGTCGCTTCTGTCTTTTATCTGCATATACATTTATATCTAAATGTTACAGCAATATACGACATTTAATCGGTTATTTGCGGCTTGTCATCTTCAATATTCTTCACATTGCACACAATGCAAGTCCTATGACCATTTATAACCGTTATAAGATCGTTTACAGTCGTTATATAATCGTTTCTGTCTTTTATCTGCATATACCTTTATATCTAAATGTTACAGCACTATACGACATTTTATCGGTTATTTGCGGCTTGCCATTGTTAATATTCTTCATATTGCACACAATGCAAGTCCTATGACCATTTATAACCGTTATAAGATCGTTTACAGTCGTTATATAGTCGTTTCTGTCTTTTATCTGCATATACATTTATATCTAAATGTTACAGCAATATACGACATTTAATCGGTTATTTGCGGCCTGTCATCTTCAATATTCTTCACATTGCAAACACTGCCAGTCCTATGACCATTTATAATCGTTATAAGATCGTTTACAGTCGTAATATAATTGTTTATGTCTGTTATCTGCATATACATTTATATCTAAATGTTTCAGCAGTATACGACATTTTATCGTTTATATACGGCTTGTTATCGTTAATATCCTTCAAATTGCACATAAAGCAAGTCCTATGACCATTTATAACCGTTATAAGATCGTTTACAGTCGTTATATAGTAGTTTATGACTTTTATCTGCATATACAATTATATCTAAATGTTACAGCAATATACGACATTTAATCGGTTATTTGCGGCTTGTCATCTTCAATATTCTTCGCGTTACACACACTGCAAGTCCTATGACCATTTATAACCGTTATTAGATCGTTTACAGTCGTAATATATGTGTTTATGTCTTTATTCTGCATATACATTTATATCTAAGTGTTACAGCAATATACGACATTTAATCGGTTATTTGCGGCTTGTCATCTTCAATATTCTTAACATTGCACACAATGCAAGTCCTATGACCATTTATAAACGTTATAAGATCGTTTACAGTCGTTATAGAGTCGTTTCTGTCTTTTATCTGCATATACATTTATATCTAAATGTTACAGCAATATACGACATTTAATCGGTTATTTGCGGCTTGTCATCTTCAATATTCTTCACATTGCACACAATGCAAGTCCTATGACCATTTATAAACGTTATAAGATCGTTTACAGTCGTTATAGAGTCGTTTCTGTCTTTTATCTGCATATACATTTATATCTAAATGTTACAGCAATATACGACATTTAATCGGTTATTTGCGGCTTGTCATCTTCAATATTCTTCACATTGCACACAATGCAAGTCCTATGACCATTTATAAACGTTATAAGATCGTTTACAGTCGTTATAGAGTCGTTTCTGTCTTTTATCTGCATATACATTTATATCTAAATGTTACAGCAATATACGACATTTAATCGGTTATTTGCGGCTTGTCATCTTCAATATTCTTCACATTGCACACAATGCAAGTCCTATGACCATTTATAACCGTTATAAGGTCGTTTACAGTCGTAATATATGTGTTTATGGCTTTAATCTGCATATACATTTATATCTAAGTGTTACAGCAATATACGACATTCAATCGGTTATTTGCGGGTTGTCATCTTCAATATTCTTCACATTGCACACAATGCAGGTCCTATGACCATTTATAACCGTTATAAGACCGTTTACAGACGTTATATAATCGTTTCTGTCTTTTATCTGCATATACATTAATATCTAAATGTTACAGCAGTATACGACATTTTATCGGTTATTTGCGGCTTGTCATCTACAATATTCTTAACATTGCACACAATGCATGTCCTATGACCATTTATAACCGTTATAAGATCGTTTGCAGTCGTTATATAGTCGTTTCTGTCTTTTATCTGCATATACATTTATATCTAAATGTTACAGCAATATACGACATTTAATCGGTTATTTGCGGCTTGTCATCTTCAATATTCTTCACATTGCACACATTGCAAGTCCTATGACCATTTATAACCGTTATAAGATCGTTTACAGTCGTTATATAATCGTTTCTGTCTTTTATCTGCATATACATTTATATCTAAATGTTACAGCAGTATACGACATTTTATCGGTTATTTGCGGCTTGTCATCTTCAATATTCTTAACATTGCACACAATGCATGTCCTATGACCATTTATAACCGTTATAAGATCGTTTGCAGTCGTTATATAGTCGTTTATGTCTTTTATCTGCATATACAATTATATCTAAATGTTACAGCAATATACGACATTTAATCGGTTATTTGCGGCTTGTCATCTTCAATATTCTTCGCGTTGCACACACTGCAAGTCCTATGACCATTTATAACCGTTATTAGATCGTTTACAGTCGTAATATATGTGTTAATGTCTTTATTCTGCATATACATTTATATCTAAGTGTTACAGCAATATACGACATTCAATCGGTTATTTGCGGGTTGTCATCTTCAATATTCATCACATTGCACACAATGCAAGTCCTATGACCATTTATAAACGTTATAAGACCGTTTACAGTCGTTATAGAGTCGTTTCTGTCTTTTATCTGCATATACATTTATATCTAAATGTTACAGCAATATACGACATTTAATCGGTTATTTGCGGCTTGTCATCTTCAATATTCTTCACATTGCACACAATGCAAGTCCTATGACCATTTATAACCGTTATAAGGTCGTTTACAGTCGTAATATATGTGTTTATGGCTTTAATCTGCATATACATTTATATCTAAGTGTTACAGCAATATACGACATTCAATCGGTTATTTGCGGGTTGTCATCTTCAATATTCTTCACATTGCACACAATGCAGGTCCTATGACCATTTATAACCGTTATAAGACCGTTTACAGACGTTATATAATCGTTTCTGTCTTTTATCTGCATATACATTTATATCTAAATGTTACAGCAGTATACGACATTTTATCGGTTATTTGCGGCTTGTCATCTACAATATTCTTAACATTGCACACAATGCATGTCCTATGACCATTTATAACCGTTATAAGATCGTTTGCAGTCGTTATATAGTCGTTTCTGTCTTTTATCTGCATATACATTTATATCTAACAGTTACAGCAATATACGACATTTAATCGGTTATTTGCGGATGTCATCTTCAATATTCTTAACATTGCACACAATGCAAGTCCTATGACCATTTATAAACGTTATAAGATCGTTTACAGTCGTTATAGAGTCGTTTCTGCCTTTTATCTGCATATACATTTATATCTAAATGTTACAGCAACATTCGACATTTAATCGGTTATTTGCGGCTTGTCATCTTCAATATTCTTCACATTGCCAACAATGCAAGTCCTATGACCATTTATAAACGTTATAAGATCGTTTACAGTCGTTATAGAGTCGTTTCTGCCTTTTATTTGCATATACATTTATATCTAAATGTTACAGCAATATACGACATTTAATCGGTTATTTGCGGCTTGTCATCTTCAATATTCTTAACATTGCACACATTGCAAGTCCTGTGACCATTTATAACCGTTATAAGATCGTTTACAGTCGTTATATAATCGTTTCTGTCTTTTATCTGCATATACATTTATATCTAAATGTTACAGCACTATACGACATTTTATCGGTTATTTGCGGCTTGCCATGGTCAATATTCTTCATATTGCACACAATGCAAGTTCTATGACCATTTATAACCGTTATAAGATCGTTTACAGACGTTATATAGTCGTTTATGTCTTTTATCTGCATATACAATTATATCTAAATGTTACAGCAATATACGACATTTAATCGGTTATTTGCGGCTTGTCATCTTCAATATTCTTCACATTGCAAACACTGCCAGTCCTATGACCATTTATAATCGTTATAAGATCGTTTTCAGTCGTAATATAATTGTTTATGTCTGTTATCTGCATATACATTTATATCTAAATGTTACAGCAGTATACGACATTTTATCGTTTATATACTGCTTGTTATCGTTAATATCCTTCAAATTGCACATAAAGCAAGTCCTATGACCATTTATAACCGTTATAAGATCGTTTACTGTCGTTATATAGTAGTTTATGTCTTTTATCTGCATATACAATTATATCTAAATGTTACAGCAATATACGACATTTAATCGGTTATTTTCGGCTTGTCATCTTCAATATTCTTAACATTGCACACATAGCAAGTTCTATGACCATTTATAACCGTTATAAGACCGTTTACAGACGTTATATAATCGTTTCTGTCTTTTATCTGCATATACATTTATATCTAAATGTTACAGCAGTATACGACATTTTATCGTTTATATACGGCTTGTTATCGTTAATATCCTTCAAATTGCACATAAAGCAAGTCCTATGACCATTTATAACCGTTATAAGATCGTTTACTGTCGTTATATAGTAGTTTATGTCTTTTATCTGCATATACAATTATATCTAAATGTTACAGCAATATACGACATTTAATCGGTTACTTGCTGCTTGTCATCTTCAATATTCTTAACATTGCACACAATGCAAGTCCTATGATCATTTATAATCGTTGTAAGATCGTTTACAGTCGTAATATAATTGTTTATGTCTCTTATCTGCATATACATTTATATCTAAATGTTACAGCAATATACGACATTTAATCGGTTATTTGCGGCTTGTCATCTTCAATATTCTTAACATTGCACACATTGCAAGTCCTATGACCATTTATAACCGTTATAAGATCGTTTACAGTCGTTATATAATCGTTTCTGTCTTTTATCTGCATATACATTTATATCTAAATGTTACAGCAGTATACGACATTTTATCGGTTATTTGCGGCTTGTCATCTTCAATATTCTTAACATTGCACACAATGCATGTCCTATGACCATTTATAACCGTTATAAGATCGTTTGCAGTCGTTATATAGTCGTTTATGTCTTTTATCTGCATATACAACTATATCTAAATGTTACAGCAATATACGACATTTAATCGGTTACTTGCGGCTTGTCATCTTCAATATTCTTCACATTGCACACAATGCAAGTCCTATGACCATTTATAAACGTTATAAGATCGTTTACAGTCGTTATAGAGTCGTTTCTGTCTTTTATCTGCATATACATTTATATCTAAATGTTACAGCAATATACGACATTTAATAGGTTATTTGCGGCTTGTCATCTTCAATATTCTTCACATTGCACACAATGCAAGTCCTATGACCATTTATAAACGTTATAAGATCGTTTACAGTCGTTATAGAGTCGTTTCTGTCTTTTATCTGCATATACATTTATATCTAACAGTTACAGCAATATACGACATTTAATCGGTTATTTGCGGCTTGTCATCTTCAATATTCTTCACATTGCACACAATGCAAGTCCTATGACCATTTATAACCGTTATAAGATCGTTTACAGTCGTAATATATGTGTTTATGTCTTTAATCTGCATATACATTTATATCTAAGTGTAACAGCAATATACGACATTCAATCGGTTATTTGCGGGTTGTCATCTTCAATATTCTTCACATTGCACACAATGCAAGTCCTATGACCATTTATAAACGTTATAAGATCGTTTACAGTCGTTATAGAGTCGTTTCTGTCTTTTATCTGCATATACATTTATATCTAAATGTTACAGCAATATACGACATTTAATCGGTTACTTGCTGCTTGTCATCTTCAATATTCTTAACATTGCACACAATGCAAGTCCTATGATCATTTATAATCGTTGTAAGATCGTTTACAGTCGTAATATAATTGTTTATGTCTCTTATCTGCATATACATTTATATCTAAATGTTACAGCAATATACGACATTTAATCGGTTATTTGCGGCTTGTCATCTTCAATATTCTTAACATTGCACACATTGCAAGTCCTATGACCATTTATAACCGTTATAAGATCGTTTACAGTCGTTATATAATCGTTTATGTCTTTTATCTGCATATACAATTATATCTAAATGTTACAGCAATATACGACATTTAATCGGTTATTTTCGGCTTGTCATCTTCAATATTCTTAACATTGCACACATAGCAAGTTCTATGACCATTTATAACCGTTATTAGATCGTTTACAGTCGTAATATATGTGTTAATGTCTTTATTCTGCATATACATTTATATCTAAGTTTTACAGCAATATACGACATTCAATCGGTTATTTGCGGGTTGTCATCTTCAATATTCATCACATTGCACACAATGCAAGTCCTATGACCATTTATAAACGTTATAAGACCGTTTACAGTCGTTATAGAGTCGTTTCTGTCTTTTATCTGCATATACATTTATATCTAAATGTTACAGCAATATACGACATTTAATCGGTTATTTGCGGCTTGTCATCTTCAATATTCTTAACATTGCACACAATCCATGTCCTATGACCATTTATAACCGTTATATGATCGTTTGCAGTCGTTATATAGTCGTTTATGTCTTTTATCTGCAAATACAATTATATCTAAATGTTACAGCAATATACGACATTTAATCGGTTATTTGCGGATGTCATCTTCAATATTCTTAACATTGCACACAATGCAAGTCCTATGACCATTTATAAACGTTATAAGATCGTTTACAGTCGTTATAGAGTCGTTTCTGCCTTTTATCTGCATATACATTTATATCTAAATGTTACAGCAACATTCGACATTTAATCGGTTATTTGCGGCTTGTCATCTTCAATATTCTTCACATTGCCAACAATGCAAGTCCTATGACCATTTATAAACGTTATAAGATCGTTTACAGTCGTTATAGAGTCGTTTCTGCCTTTTATTTGCATATACATTTATATCTAAATGTTACAGCAATATACGACATTTAATCGGTTATTTGCGGCTTGTCATCTTCAATATTCTTAACATTGCACACATTGCAAGTCCTGTGACCATTTATAACCGTTATAAGATCGTTTACAGTCGTTATATAATCGTTTCTGTCTTTTATCTGCATATACATTTATATCTAAATGTTACAGCACTATACGACATTTTATCGGTTATTTGCGGCTTGCCATGGTCAATATTCTTCATATTGCACACAATGCAAGTTCTATGACCATTTATAACCGTTATAAGATCGTTTACAGACGTTATATAGTCGTTTATGTCTTTTATCTGCATATACAATTATATCTAAATGTTACAGCAATATACGACATTTAATCGGTTATTTGCGGCTTGTCATCTTCAATATTCTTCACATTGCAAACACTGCCAGTCCTATGACCATTTATAATCGTTATAAGATCGTTTTCAGTCGTAATATAATTGTTTATGTCTGTTATCTGCATATACATTTATATCTAAATGTTACAGCAGTATACGACATTTTATCGTTTATATACTGCTTGTTATCGTTAATATCCTTCAAATTGCACATAAAGCAAGTCCTATGACCATTTATAACCGTTATAAGATCGTTTACTGTCGTTATATAGTAGTTTATGTCTTTTATCTGCATATACAATTATATCTAAATGTTACAGCAATATACGACATTTAATCGGTTATTTTCGGCTTGTCATCTTCAATATTCTTAACATTGCACACATAGCAAGTTCTATGACCATTTATAACCGTTATAAGACCGTTTACAGACGTTATATAATCGTTTCTGTCTTTTATCTGCATATACATTTATATCTAAATGTTACAGCAGTATACGACATTTTATCGTTTATATACGGCTTGTTATCGTTAATATCCTTCAAATTGCACATAAAGCAAGTCCTATGACCATTTATAACCGTTATAAGATCGTTTACTGTCGTTATATAGTAGTTTATGTCTTTTATCTGCATATACAATTATATCTAAATGTTACAGCAATATACGACATTTAATCGGTTACTTGCTGCTTGTCATCTTCAATATTCTTAACATTGCACACAATGCAAGTCCTATGATCATTTATAATCGTTGTAAGATCGTTTACAGTCGTAATATAATTGTTTATGTCTCTTATCTGCATATACATTTATATCTAAATGTTACAGCAATATACGACATTTAATCGGTTATTTGCGGCTTGTCATCTTCAATATTCTTAACATTGCACACATTGCAAGTCCTATGACCATTTATAACCGTTATAAGATCGTTTACAGTCGTTATATAATCGTTTCTGTCTTTTATCTGCATATACATTTATATCTAAATGTTACAGCAGTATACGACATTTTATCGGTTATTTGCGGCTTGTCATCTTCAATATTCTTAACATTGCACACAATGCATGTCCTATGACCATTTATAACCGTTATAAGATCGTTTGCAGTCGTTATATAGTCGTTTATGTCTTTTATCTGCATATACAACTATATCTAAATGTTACAGCAATATACGACATTTAATCGGTTACTTGCGGCTTGTCATCTTCAATATTCTTCACATTGCACACAATGCAAGTCCTATGACCATTTATAAACGTTATAAGATCGTTTACAGTCGTTATAGAGTCGTTTCTGTCTTTTATCTGCATATACATTTATATCTAAATGTTACAGCAATATACGACATTTAATAGGTTATTTGCGGCTTGTCATCTTCAATATTCTTCACATTGCACACAATGCAAGTCCTATGACCATTTATAAACGTTATAAGATCGTTTACAGTCGTTATAGAGTCGTTTCTGTCTTTTATCTGCATATACATTTATATCTAACAGTTACAGCAATATACGACATTTAATCGGTTATTTGCGGCTTGTCATCTTCAATATTCTTCACATTGCACACAATGCAAGTCCTATGACCATTTATAACCGTTATAAGATCGTTTACAGTCGTAATATATGTGTTTATGTCTTTAATCTGCATATACATTTATATCTAAGTGTAACAGCAATATACGACATTCAATCGGTTATTTGCGGGTTGTCATCTTCAATATTCTTCACATTGCACACAATGCAAGTCCTATGACCATTTATAAACGTTATAAGATCGTTTACAGTCGTTATAGAGTCGTTTCTGTCTTTTATCTGCATATACATTTATATCTAAATGTTACAGCAATATACGACATTTAATCGGTTACTTGCTGCTTGTCATCTTCAATATTCTTAACATTGCACACAATGCAAGTCCTATGATCATTTATAATCGTTGTAAGATCGTTTACAGTCGTAATATAATTGTTTATGTCTCTTATCTGCATATACATTTATATCTAAATGTTACAGCAATATACGACATTTAATCGGTTATTTGCGGCTTGTCATCTTCAATATTCTTAACATTGCACACATTGCAAGTCCTATGACCATTTATAACCGTTATAAGATCGTTTACAGTCGTTATATAATCGTTTCTGTCTTTTATCTGCATATACATTTATATCTAAATGTTACAGCAATATACGACATTTAATCGGTTATTTGCGGCTTGTCATCTTCAATATTCTTCACATTGCACACAATGCAAGTCCTATGACCATTTATAACCGTTATAAGATCGTTTACAGTCGTAATATATGTGTTTATGTCTTTAATCTGCATATACAATTATATCTAAATGTTACAGCAATATACGACATTTAATCGGTTATTTGCGGCTTGTCATCTTCAATATTCTTCACATTGCACACAATGCAAGTCCTATGACCATTTATAAACGTTATAAGATCGTTTACAGTCGTTATATAGTCGTTTCTGTCTTTTATCTGCATATACATTTATATCTAAATGTTACAGCAACATACGACATTTAATCGGTTATTTGCGGCTTGTCATCTTCAATATTCTTCACATTGCACACAATGCAAGTCCTATGACCATTTATAAACGTTATAAGATCGTTTACAGTCGTTATAGAGTCGCTTCTGTCTTTTATCTGCATATTCATTTATATCTAAATGTTACAGCAATATACGACATTTAATCGGTTATTTGCGGCTTGTCATCTTCAATATTCTTCACATTGCACACAATGCAAGTCCTATGACCATTTATAACCGTTATAAGATCGTTTACAGTCGTTATATAATCGTTTCTGTCTTTTATCTGCATATACCTTTATATCTAAATGTTACAGCACTATACGACATTTTATCGGTTATTTGCGGCTTGCCATTGTTAATATTCTTCATATTGCACACAATGCAAGTCCTATGACCATTTATAACCGTT
The DNA here is from genome assembly GCA_963989415.1 of Cerceris ruficornis. Taxonomy (NCBI): domain Eukaryota; kingdom Metazoa; phylum Arthropoda; class Insecta; order Hymenoptera; family Crabronidae; genus Cerceris; species Cerceris ruficornis. Next base: position 305,867 of record CAXDIW010000469.1, on the reverse strand, counting down.
ATAAGATCGTTTACAGTCGTTATATAGTCGTTTCTGTCTTTTATCTGCATATACATTTATATCTAAATGTTACAGCAATATACGACATTTAATCGGTTATTTGCGGCCTGTCATCTTCAATATTCTTCACATTGCAAACACTGCCAGTCCTATGACCATTTATAATCGTTATAAGATCGTTTACAGTCGTAATATAATTGTTTATGTCTGTTATCTGCATATACATTTATATCTAAATGTTTCAGCAGTATACGACATTTTATCGTTTATATACGGCTTGTTATCGTTAATATCCTTCAAATTGCACATAAAGCAAGTCCTATGACCATTTATAACCGTTATAAGATCGTTTACAGTCGTTATATAGTAGTTTATGACTTTTATCTGCATATACAATTATATCTAAATGTTACAGCAATATACGACATTTAATCGGTTATTTGCGGCTTGTCATCTTCAATATTCTTCGCGTTACACACACTGCAAGTCCTATGACCATTTATAACCGTTATTAGATCGTTTACAGTCGTAATATATGTGTTTATGTCTTTATTCTGCATATACATTTATATCTAAGTGTTACAGCAATATACGACATTTAATCGGTTATTTGCGGCTTGTCATCTTCAATATTCTTAACATTGCACACAATGCAAGTCCTATGACCATTTATAAACGTTATAAGATCGTTTACAGTCGTTATAGAGTCGTTTCTGTCTTTTATCTGCATATACATTTATATCTAAATGTTACAGCAATATACGACATTTTATCGGTTATTTGCGGCTTGTCATCTTCAATATTCTTCACATTGCACACAATGCAGGTCCTATGACCATTTATAATCGTTGTAAGATCGTTTGCAGTCGTTATATAGTCGTTTATGTCTTTTATCTGCATATACAACTATATCTAAATGTTACAGCAATATACGACATTTAATCGGTTACTTGCGGCTTGTCATCTTCAATATTCTTCACATTGCACACAATGCAAGTCCTATGACCATTTATAAACGTTATAAGATCGTTTACAGTCGTTATAGAGTCGTTTCTGTCTTTTATCTGCATATACATTTATATCTAAATGTTACAGCAATATACGACATTTAATAGGTTATTTGCGGCTTGTCATCTTCAATATTCTTCACATTGCACACAATGCAAGTCCTATGACCATTTATAAACGTTATAAGATCGTTTACAGTCGTTATAGAGTCGTTTCTGTCTTTTATCTGCATATACATTTATATCTAAATGTTACAGCAATATACGACATTTAATCGGTTATTTGCGGCTTGTCATCTTCAATATTCTTCACATTGCACACAATGCAAGTCCTATGACCATTTATAAACGTTATAAGATCGTTTACAGTCGTTATAGAGTCGTTTCTGTCTTTTATCTGCATATACATTTATATCTACATGTTACAGCAACATACGACATTTAATCGGTTATTTGCGGCTTGTCATCTTCAATATTCTTCACATTGCACACAATGCAAGTCCTATGACCATTTACAAACGTTATAAGATCGTTTACAGTCGTTATAGAGTCGTTTCTGTCTTTTATCTGCATATACATTTATATCTAAATGTTACAGCAATATACGACATTTAATCGGTTATTTGCGGCTTGTCATCTTCAATATTCTTCACATTGCACACAATGCAAGTCCTATGACCATTTATAATCGTTGTAAGATCGTTTACAGTCGTAATATAATTGTTTATGTCTCTTATCTGCATATACTTTTATATCCAAATGTTACAGAAATATACGACATTTAATCGGTTATTTGCGGCTTGTCATCTTCAATATTCTTAACATTGCACACATTGCAAGTCCTATGACCATTTATAACCGTTATAAGATCGTTTACAGTCGTTATATAGTCGTTTCTGTCTTTTATCTGCATATACATTTATATCTAAATGTTACAGCAATATACGACATTTAATCGGTTATTTGCGGCTTGTCATCTTCAATATTCTTCACATTGCACACAATGCAAGTCCTATGACCATTTATAAACGTTATAAGATCGTTTACAGTCGTTATAGAGTCGTTTCTGTCTTTTATCTGCATATACATTTATATCTAAATGTTACAGCAATATACGACATTTAATCGGTTATTTGCGGCTTGTCATCTTCAATATTCTTCACATTGCACACAATGCAAGTCCTATGACCATTTATAAACGTTATAAGATCGTTTACAGTCGTTATAGAGTCGTTTCTGTCTTTTATCTGCATATACATTTATATCTAAATGTTACAGCAACATACGACATTTAATCGGTTATTTGCGGCTTGTCATCTTCAATATTCTTCACATTGCACACAATGCAAGTCCTATGACCATTTATAAACGTTATAAGATCGTTTACAGTCGTTATAGAGTCGTTTCTGTCTTTTATCTGCATATACATTTATATCTAAATGTTACAGCAATATACGACATTTAATCGGTTATTTGCGGCTTGTCATCTTCAATATTCTTCACATTGCACACAATGCAAGTCCTATGACCATTTATAAACGTTATAAGATCGTTTACAGTCGTTATAGAGTCGTTTCTGTCTTTTATCTGCATATACATTTATATCTAAATGTTACAGCAATATACGACATTTAATCGGTTATTTGCGGCTTGTCATCTTCAATATTCTTCACATTGCACACAATGCAAGTCCTATGACCATTTATAATCGTTGTAAGATCGTTTACAGTCGTAATATAATTGTTTATGTCTCTTACCTGCATATACTTTTATATCCAAATGTTACAGAAATATACGACATTTAATCGGTTATTTGCGGCTTGTCATCTTCAATATTCTTAACATTGCACACATTGCAAGTCCTATGACCATTTATAACCGTTATAAGATCGTTTACAGTCGTTATATAATCGTTTCTGTCTTTTATCTGCACATACATTTATATCTAAATGTTACAGCACTATACGACATTTTATCGGCTATTTGCGGCTTGCCATGGTCAATATTCTTCATATTGCACACAATGCAAGTCCTATGACCATTTATAACCGTTATAAGATCGTTTACAGTCGTTATATAGTCGTTTATGTCTTTTATCTGCATATACAATTATATCTAAATGTTACAGCAATATACGACATTTAATCGGTTATTTGCGGATTGTCATCTTCAATATTCTTAACATTGCACACAATGCAAGTCCTATGACCATTTATAATCGTTGTAAGATCGTTTACAGTCGTAATATAATTGTTTATGTCTCTTATCTGCATATACTTTTATATCCAAATGTTACAGAAATATACGACATTTAATCGGTTATTTGCGGCTTGTCATCTTCAATATTCTTAACATTGCACACATTGCAAGTCCTATGACCATTTATAACCGTTATAAGGTCGTTTACAGTCGTTATATAGTCGTTTCTGTCTTTTATCTGCATATACATTTATATCTAAGTGTTACAGCAATATACGACATTCAATCGGTTATTTGCGGCTTGTCATCTTCAATATTCTTCACATTGCACACAATGCAAGTCCTATGACCATTTATAAACGTTATAAGATCGTTTACAGTCGTTATAGAGTCGTTTCTGTCTTTTATCTGCATATACATTTATATCTACATGTTACAGCAACATACGACATTTAATCGGTTATTTGCGGCTTGTCATCTTCAATATTCTTCACATTGCACACAATGCAAGTCCTATGACCATTTACAAACGTTATAAGATCGTTTACAGTCGTTATAGAGTCGTTTCTGTCTTTTATCTGCATATACATTTATATCTAAATGTTACAGCAATATACGACATTTAATCGGTTATTTGCGGCTTGTCATCTTCAATATTCTTCACATTGCACACAATGCAAGTCCTATGACCATTTATAATCGTTGTAAGATCGTTTACAGTCGTAATATAATTGTTTATGTCTCTTATCTGCATATACATTTATATCCAAATGTTACAGAAATATACGACATTTAATCGGTTATTTGCGGCTTGTCATCTTCAATATTCTTAACATTGCACACATTGCAAGTCCTATGACCATTTATAACCGTTATAAGATCGTTTACAGTCGTTATATAGTCGTTTCTGTCTTTTATCTGCATATACATTTATATCTAAATGTTACAGCAATATACGACATTTAATCGGTTATTTGCGGCTTGTCATCTTCAATATTCTTCACATTGCACACAATGCAAGTCCTATGACCATTTATAAACGTTATAAGATCGTTTACAGTCGTTATAGAGTCGTTTCTGTCTTTTATCTGCATATACATTTATATCTAAATGTTACAGCAACATACGACATTTAATCGGTTATTTGCGGCTTGTCATCTTCAATATTCTTCACATTGCACACAATGCAAGTCCTATGACCATTTATAAACGTTATAAAATCGTTTACAGTCGTTATAGAGTCGTTTCTGTCTTTTATCTGCATATACATTTATATCTAAATGTTACAGCAATATACGACATTTAATCGGTTATTTGCGGCTTGTCATCTTCAATATTCTTCACATTGCACACAATGCAAGTCCTATGACCATTTATAAACGTTATAAGATCGTTTACAGTCGTTATAGAGTCGTTTCTGTCTTTTATCTGCATATACATTTATATCTAAATGTTACAGCAATATACGACATTTAATCGGTTATTTGCGGCTTGTCATCTTCAATATTCTTCACATTGCACACAATACAAGTCCTATGACCATTTATAAACGTTATAAGATCGTTTACAGTCGTTATAGAGTCGTTTCTGTCTTTTATCTGCATATACATTTATATCTAAATGTTACAGCAATATACGACATTTAATCGGTTATTTGCGGCTTGTCATCTTCAATATTCTTCACATTGCACACAATGCAGGTCCTATGACCATTTATAATCGTTGTAAGATCGTTTACAGTCGTAATATAATTGTTTATGTCTCTTATCTGCATATACTTTTATATCCAAATGTTACAGAAATATACGACATTTAATCGGTTATTTGCGGCTTGTCATCTTCAATATTCTTAACATTGCACACAATGCAAGTCCTATTACCATTTATAAACGTTATAAGATCGTTTACATTCGTTATATAGTCGTTTCTGTCTTTTATCTGCATATACATTTATATCTAAATGTTACAGCAATATACGACATTTAATCGGTTATTTGCGGCCTGTCATCTTCAATATTCTTCACATTGCAAACACTGCCAGTCCTATGACCATTTATAATCGTTATAAGATCGTTTACAGTCGTAATATAATTGTTTATGTCTGTTATCTGCATATACATTTATATCTAAATGTTTCAGCAGTATACGACATTTTATCGTTTATATACGGCTTGTTATCGTTAATATCCTTCAAATTGCACATAAAGCAAGTCCTATGACCATTTATAACCGTTATAAGATCGTTTACAGTCGTTATATAGTAGTTTATGACTTTTATCTGCATATACAATTATATCTAAATGTTAAAGCAATATACGACATTTAATCGGTTATTTGCGGCTTGTCATCTTCAATATTCTTCGCGTTACACACACTGCAAGTCCTATGACAATTTATAACCGTTATTAGATCGTTTACAGTCGTAATATATGTGTTTATGTCTTTATTCTGCATATACATTTATATCTAAGTGTTACAGCAATATACGACATTTAATCGGTTATTTGCGGCTTGTCATCTTCAATATTCTTCGCGTTACACACACTGCAAGTCCTATGACAATTTATAACCGTTATTAGATCGTTTACAGTCGTAATATATGTGTTTATGTCTTTATTCTGCATATACATTTATATCTAAGTGTTACAGCAATATACGACATTTAATCGGTTATTTGCGGCTTGTCATCTTCAATATTCTTAACATTGCACACATTGCAAGTCCTATGACCATTTATAACCGTTATAAGATCGTTTACAGTCGTTATATAGTCGTTTATGTCTTTTATCTGCATATACAATTATATCTAAATGTTACAGCAATATACGACATTTAATCGGTTATTTGCGGCTTGTCATCTTCAATATTCTTCACATTGCACACAATGCAAGTCCTATTACCATTTATAAACGTTATAAGATCGTTTACAGTCGTTATAGAGTCGTTTATGTCTCTTACCTGCATATACTTTTATATCCAAATGTTACAGAAATATACGACATTTAATCGGTTATTTGCGGCTTGTCATCTTCAATATTCTTAACATTGCACACATTGCAAGTCCTATGACCATTTATAACCGTTATAAGATCGTTTACAGTCGTTATATAATCGTTTCTGTCTTTTATCTGCACATACATTTATATCTAAATGTTACAGCACTATACGACATTTTATCGGCTATTTGCGGCTTGCCATGGTCAATATTCTTCATATTGCACACATTGCAAGTCCTATGACCATTTATAACCGTTATAAGATCGTTTACAGTCGTTATATAGTCGTTTCTGTCTTTTATCTGCATATACATTTATATCTAAATGTTACAGCAATATACGACATTTAATCGGTTATTTGCGGCTTGTCATCTTCAATATTCTTGACATTGCACACAATGCAAGTCCTATGACCATTTATAAACGTTATAAGATCGTTTACAGTCGTTATAGAGTCGTTTCTGTCTTTTATCTGCATATACATTTATATCTAAATGTTACAGCAACATACGACATTTAATCGGTTATTTGCGGCTTGTCATCTTCAATATTCTTCACATTGCACACAATGCAAGTCCTATGACCATTTATAAACGTTATAAGATCGTTTACAGTCGTTATAGAGTCGTTTCTGTCTTTTATCTGCATATACATTTATATCTAAATGTTACAGCAATATACGACATTTAATCGGTTATTTGCGGCTTGTCATCTTCAATATTCTTCACATTGCACACAATGCAAGTCCTATGACCATTTATAACCGTTATAAGATCGTTTACAGTCGTTATATAATCGTTTCTGTCTTTTATCTGCATATACATTTATATCTAAATGTTACAGCACTATACGACATTTTATCGGTTATTTGCGGCTTGCCATTGTCAATATTCTTCATATTGCACACAATGCAAGTCCTATGACCATTTATAACCGTTATAAGATCGTTTACAGTCGTTATATAGTCGTTTCTGTCTTTTATCTGCATATACATTTATATCTAAAGGTTACAGCAATATACAACATTTAATCGGTTATTTGCGGCCTGTCATCTTCAATATTCTTCACATTGCAAACACTGCCAGTCCTATGACCATTTATAATCGTTATAAGATCGTTTACAGTCGTAATATAATTGTTTATGTCTGTTATCTGCATATACATTTATATCTAAATGTTACAGCAGTATACGACATTTTATCGTTTATATACGGCTTGTTATCGTTAATATCCTTCAAATTGCACATAAAGCAAGTCCTATGACCATTTATAACCGTTATAAGATCGTTTACAGTCGTTATATAGTAGTTTATGACTTTTATCTGCATATACAATTATATCTAAATGTTACAGCAATATACGACATTTAATCGGTTATTTGCGGCTTGTCATCTTCAATATTCTTAACATTGCACACATTGCAAGTCCTATGACCATTTATAACCGTTATAAGATCGTTTACAGTCGTTATATAGTCGTTTATGTCTTTTATCTGCATATACAATTATATCTAAATGTTACAGCAATATACGACATTTAATCGGTTATTTGCGGCCTGTCATCTTCAATATTCTTCACATTGCAAACACTGCTAGTCCTATGACCATTTATAATCGTTATAAGATCGTTTACAGTCGTAATATAATTGTTTATGTCTGTTATCTGCATATACATTTATATCTAAATGTTACAGCAGTATACGACATTTTATCGTTTATATACGGCTTGTTATCGTTAATATCCTTCAAATTGCACATAAAGCAAGTCCTATGACCATTTATAAACGTTATAAGATCGTTTACAGTCGTTATAGAGTCGTTTCTGTCTTTTATCTGCATATACATTTATATCTAAATGTTACAGCAATATACGACATTTAATCGGTTATTTGCGGCTTGTCATCTTCAATATTCTTCACATTGCACACAATGCAAGTCCTATGACCATTTATAAACGTTATAAGATCGTTTACAGTCGTTATATAGTCGTTTCTGTCTTTTATCTGCATATACATTTATATCTAAATGTTACAGCAACATACGACATTTAATCGGTTATTTGCGGCTTGTCATCTTCAATATTCTTCACATTGCACACAATGCAAGTCCTATGACAATTTATAACCGTTATAAGATCGTTTACAGTCGTTATATAATCGTTTCTGTCTTTTATCTGCATATACATTTGTATCTAAATGTTACAGCACTATACGACATTTTATCGGTTATTTGCGGCTTGCCATTGTCAATATTCTTCATATTGCACACAATGCAAGTCCTATGACCATTTATAACCGTTATAAGATCGTTTACAGTCGTTATATAGTCGTTTCTGTCTTTTATCTGCATATACATTTATATCTAAATGTTACAGCAATATACGACATTTAATCGGTTATTTGCGGCCTGTCATCTTCAATATTCTTCACATTGCAAACACTGCCAGTCCTATGACCATTTATAATCGTTATAAGATCGTTTACAGTCGTAATATAATTGTTTATGTCTGTTATCTGCATATACATTTATATCTAAATGTTTCAGCAGTATACGACATTTTATCGTTTATATACGGCTTGTTATCGTTAATATCCTGCAAATTGCACATAAAGCAAGTCCTATGACCATTTATAACCGTTATAAGATCGTTTACAGTCGTTATAGAGTCGTTTCTGTCTTTTATCTGCATATACATTTATATCTAAATGTTACAGCAATATACGACATTTAATCGGTTATTTGCGGCTTGTCATCTTCAATATTCTTCACATTGCACACAATGCAAGTCCTATGACCATTTATAAACGTTATAAGATCGTTTACAGTCGTTATAGAGTCGTTTCTGTCTTTTATCTGCATATACATTTATATCTAAATGTTACAGCACTATACGACATTTTATCGGTTATTTGCGGCTTGTCATCTTCAATATTCTTCACATTGCACACAATGCAAGTCCTATGACCATTTATAAACGTTATAAGATCGTTTACAGTCGTTATAGAGTCGTTTCTGTCTTTTATCTGCATATACATTTATATCTAACAGTTACAGAAATATACGACATTTAACCGGTTATTTGCGGCTTGTCATCTTCAATATTCTTCACATTGCACACAATGCAAGTCCTATGACCATTTATAACCGTTATAAGATCGTTTACAGTCGTAATATAGCTGTTTATGTCTTTAATCTGCATATACATTTATATCTAAGTGTTACAGCAGTATACGACATTCAATCGGTTATTTGCGGCTTGTCATCTTCAATATTCTTAACACTGCACACAATGCATGTTCTATGACCATTTATAACCGTTATAAGATCGTTTGCAGTCGTTATATTGTCGTTTATGTCTTTTATCTGCATATACAATTATATCTAAATGTTACAGCAATATACGACATTTAATCGGTTATTTCCGGCTTGTCATCTTCAATATTCTTCACATTGCACACAATGCAAGTCCTATGACCATTAATAATCGTTGTAAGATCGTTTACAGTCGTAATATAATTGTTTATGTCTCTTATCTGCATATACTTTTATATCTAAATGTTACAGCAATATACGACATTTAATCGGTTATTTGCGGCTTGTCATCTTCAATATTCTTCACATTGCACAGAATGCAAGTCCTATGACCATTTATAACCGTTATAAGATCGTTTACAGTCGTAATATAGCTGTTTATGTCTTTAATCTGCATATACATTTATATCTAAGTGTTACAGCAGTATACGACATTCAATCGGTTATTTGCGGCTTGTCATCTTCAATATTCTTAACACTGCACACAATGCATGTTCTATGACCATTTATAACCGTTATAAGATCGTTTGCAGTCGTTATATTGTCGTTTATGTCTTTTATCTGCATATACAATTATATCTAAATGTTACAGCAATATACGACATTTAATCGGTTACTTGCGGTTTGTCATCCTCAATATTCTTAACATTGCGCACAATGCAAGTCCTATGATCATTTATAATCGTTGTAAGATCGTTTACAGTCGTAATATAATTGTTTATGTCTCTTATCTGCATATACATTTATATCTAAATGTTACAGCAATATACGACATTTAATCGGTTATTTGCGGCTTGTCATCGTCAATATTCTTAACATTGCACACATTGCAAGTCCTATGACCATTTATAACCGTTATAAGATCGTTTACAGTCGTTATATAATTGTTTATGTCTGTTATCTGCATATACATTTATATCTAAATGTTACTGCAGTATACGACATTTTATCGTTTATATACGGCTTGTTATCGTTAATATCCTTCAAATTGCACATAAAGCAAGTCCTATGACCATTTATAACCATTATAAGATCGTTTACAGTCGTTATATAGTAGTTCATGTCTTTTATCTGCATATACAATTATATCTAAATGTTACAGCAATATACGACATTTAATCGGTTCTTTGCGGCTTGTCATCTTCAATATTCTTAACATTGCACACAATGCAAGTCCTATGACCATTTATAACCGTTATAAGATCGTTTACAGTCGTTATATAATTGTTTATGTCTGTTATCTGCATATACATTTATATCTAAATGTTACTGCAGTATACGACATTTTATCGTTTATATACGGCTTGTTATCGTTAATATCCTTCAAATTGCACATAAAGCAAGTCCTATGACCATTTATAACCATTATAAGATCATTTACAGTCGTTATATAGTAGTTCATGTCTTTTATCTGCATATACAATTATATCTAAATGTTACAGCAATATACGACATTTAATCGGTTATTCGCGGCTTGTCATCGTCAATATTCTTAACATTGCACACATTGCAAGTCCTATGACCATTTATAACCGTTATAAGATCGTTTACAGTCGTTATATAATTGTTTATGTCTGTTATCTGCATATACATTTATATCTAAATGTTACTGCAGTATACGACATTTTATCGTTTATATACGGCTTGTTATCGTTAATATCCTTCAAATTGCACATAAAGCAAGTCCTATGACCATTTATAACCATTATAAGATCGTTTACAGTCGTTATATAGTAGTTCATGTCTTTTATCTGCATATACAATTATATCTAAATGTTACAGCAATATACGACATTTAATCGGTTATTTGCGGATTGTCATCTTCAATATTCTTAACATTGCACACAATGCAAGTCCTATGACCATTTATAATCGTTGTAAGATCGTTTACAGTCGTAATATAATTGTTTATGTCTCTTATCTGCATATACTTTTATATCCAAATGTTACAGAAATATACGACATTTAATCGGTTATTTGCGGCTTGTCATCTTCAATATTCTTAGCATTGCACACATTGCAAGTCCTATGACCATTTATAACCGTTATAAGATCGTTTACAGTCGTTATATAATCGTTTCTGTCTTTTATCTGCATATACATTTATATCTAAATGTTACAGCACTATACGACATTTTATCGGTTATTTGCGGCTTGCCATTGTCAATATTCTTCATATTGCACACAATGCAAGTCCTATGACCATTTATAACCGTTATAAGATCGTTTACAGTCGTTATATAGTCGTTTCTGTCTTTTATCTGCATATACATTTATATCTAAATGTTACAGCAATATACGACATTTAATCGGTTATTTGCGGCCTGTCATCTTCAATATTCTTCACATTGCAAACACTGCCAGTCCTATGACCATTTATAACCGTTATAAGATCGTTTACAGTCGTATTATATGTGTTTATGTCTTTAATCTGCATATACATTTATATCTAAGTGTTACAGCAATATACGACATTCAATCGGTTATTTGCGGGTTGTCATCTTCAATATTCTTCACATTGCACACAATGCAAGTCCTATGACCATTTATAAACGTTATAAGATCGTTTACAGTCGTTATAGAGTCGTTTCTGCCTTTTATCTGCATATACATTTATATCTAAATGTTACAGCAACATACGACATTTAATCGGTTATTTGCGGCTTGTCATCTTCAATATTCTTCACATTGCACACAATGCAGGTCCTATGACCATTTATAACCGTTATATGATCGTTTGCAGTCGTTATATAGTCGTTTATGTCTTTTATCTGCATATACAATTATATCTAAATGTTACAGCAATATACGACATTTAATCGGTTATTTGCGGATTGTCATCTTCAATATTCTTAACATTGCACACAATGCAAGTCCTATGACCATTTATAATCGTTGTAAGATCGTTTACAGTCGTAATATAATTGTTTATGTCTCTTATCTGCATATACTTTTATATCCAAATGTTACAGAAATATACGACATTTAATCGGTTATTTGCGGCTTGTCATCTTCAATATTCTTAACATTGCACACATTGCAAGTCCTCTGACCATTTATAACCGTTATAAGATCGTTTACAGTCGTTATATAGTCGTTTCTGTCTTTTATCTGCATATACATTTATATCTAAGTGTTACAGCAATATACGACATTCAATCGGTTATTTGCGGCTTGTCATCTTCAATATTCTTAACATTGCACACAATGCAAGTCCTATGACCATTTATAACCGTTATAAGATCGTTTACAGTCGTTATATAGTCGTTTATGTCTTTTATCTGCATATACAATTATATCTAAATGTTACAGCAATATACGACATTTAATCGGTTATTTGCGGCTTGTCATCTTCAATATTCTTCACATTGCACACAATGCAAGTCCTATGACCATTTATAAACGTTATAAGATCGTTTACAGTCGTTATAGAGTCGTTTCTGTCTTTTATCTGCATATACATTTATATCTAAATGTTACAGCAATATACGACATTTAATCGGTTATTTGCGGCTTGTCATCTTCAATATTCTTGACATTGCACACAATGCAAGTCCTATGACCATTTATAAACGTTATAAGATCGTTTACAGTCGTTATAGAGTCGTTTCTGTCTTTTATCTGCATATACATTTATATCTAAATGTTACAGCAATATACGACATTTAATCGGTTATTTGCGGCTTGTCATCTTCAATATTCTTCACATTGCACACAATGCAAGTCCTATGACCATTTATAAACGTTATAAGATCGTTTACAGTCGTTATATAGTCGTTTCTGTCTTTTATCTGCATATACATTTATATCTAAATGTTACAGCAACATACGACATTTAATCGGTTATTTGCGGCTTGTCATCTTCAATATTCTTCACATTGCACATAATGCAAGTCTTATGACCATTTATAAACGTTATAAGATCGTTTACAGTCGTTATAGAGTCGTTTCTGTCTTTTATCTGCATATACATTTATATCTAAATCTTACAGCAATATACGACATTTAATCGGTTATTTGCGGCTTGTCATCTTCAATATTCTTCACATTGCACACAATGCAAGTCCCATGACCATTTATAACCGTTATAAGATCGTTTACAGTCGTTATATAATCGTTTCTGTCTTTTATCTGCATATACATTTATATCTAAATGTTACAGCACTATACGACATTTTATCGGTTATTTGCGGCTTGCCATTGTCAATATTCTTCATATTGCACACAATGCAAGTCCTATGACCATTTATAAACGTTATAAGATCGTTTACAGTCGTTATAGAGTCGTTTCTGTCTTTTATCTGCATATACATTTATATCTAAATGTTACAGCAATATACGACATTTAATCGGTTATTTGCGGCTTGTCATCTTCAATATTCTTCACATTGCACACAATGCAAGTCCTATGACCATTTATAAACGTTATAAGATCGTTTACAGTCGTTATAGAGTCGTTTCTGTCTTTTATCTGCATATACATTTATATCTAAATGTTACAGCAACATACGACATTTAATCGGTTATTTGCGGCTTGTCATCTTCAATATTCTTCACATTGCACACAATGCCAGTCCTATGACCATTTATAACCGTTATAAGATCGTTTACAGTCGTTATATAGTCGTTTCTGTCTTTTATCTGCATATACATTTATATCTAAATGTTACAGCAATATACGACATTTAATCGGTTATTTGCGGCCTGTCATCTTCAATATTCTTCACATTGCAAACACTGCCAGTCCTATGACCATTTATAATCGTTATAAGATCGTTTACAGTCGTAATATAATTGTTTATGTCTGTTATCTGCATATACATTTATATCTAAATGTTACAGCAATATACGACATTTAATCGGTTATTTGCGGCTTGTCATCTTCAATATTCTTCACATTGCACACAATGCAAGTCCTATGACCATTTATAAACGTTATAAGATCGTTTACAGTCGTTATAGAGTCGTTTCTGTCTTTTATCTGCATATACATTTATATCTAACAGTTACAGCAATATACGACATTTAATCGGCTATTTGCGGCTTGTCATCTTCAATATTCTTCACATTGCACACAATGCAAGTCCTATGACCATTTATAACCGTTATAAGATCGTTTACAGTCGTAATATATGTGTTTATGTCTTTAATCTGCATATACATTTATATCTAAGTGTTACAGCAATATACGACATTCAATCGGTTATTTGCGGGTTGTCATCTTCAATATTCTTCACATTGCACACAATGCAAGTCCTATGACCATTTATAAACGTTATAAGATCGTTTACAGTCGTTATAGAGTCGTTTCTGCCTTTTATCTGCATATACATTTATATCTAAATGTTACAGCAACATACGACATTTAATCGGTTATTTGCGGCTTGTCATCTTCAATATTCTTAACATTGCACACAATGCAGGTCCTATGACCATTTATAACCGTTATATGATCGTTTGCAGTCGTTATATAGTCGTTTATGTCTTTTATCTGCATATACAATTATATCTAAATGTTACAGCAATATACGACATTTAATCGGTTATTTGCGGATTGTCATCTTCAATATTCTTAACATTGCACACAATGCAAGTCCTATGACCATTTATAATCGTTGTAAGATCGTTTACAGTCGTAATATAATTGTTTATGTCTCTTATCTGCATATACATTTATATCTAAATGTTACAGCAATATACGACATTTAATCGGTTATTTGCGGCTTGTCATCGTCAATATTCTTAACATTGCACACATTGCAAGTCCTATGACCATTTATAACCGTTATAAGATCGTTTACAGTCGTTATATAATTGTTTATGTCTGTTATCTGCATATACATTTATATCTAAATGTTACTGCAGTATACGACATTTTATCGTTTATATACGGCTTGTTATCGTTAATATCCTTCAAATTGCACATAAAGCAAGTCCTATGACCATTTATAACCATTATAAGATCGTTTACAGTCGTTATATAGTAGTTCATGTCTTTTATCTGCATATACAATTATATCTAAATGTTACAGCAATATACGACATTTAATCGGTTCTTTGCGGCTTGTCATCTTCAATATTCTTAACATTGCACACAATGCAAGTCCTATGACCATTTATAACCGTTATAAGATCGTTTACAGTCGTTATAGAGTCGTTTCTGTCTTTTATCTGCATATACAATTATATCTAAATGTTACAGCAATATACGACATTTAATCGGTTATTTGCGGCTTGTCATCTTCAATATTCTTCACATTGCACACAATGCAGGTCCTATGACCATTTATAACCGTTATATGATCGTTTGCAGTCGTTATATAGTCGTTTATGTCTTTTATCTGCATATACAATTAGATCTAAATGTTACAGCAATATACGACATTTAATCGGTTATTTGCGGATTGTCATCTTCAATATTCTTAACATTGCACACAATGCAAGTCCTATGACCATTTATAATCGTTGTAAGATCGTTTACAGTCGTAATATAATTGTTTATGTCTCTTATCTGCATATACTTTTATATCCAAATGTTACAGAAATATACGACATTTAATCGGTTATTTGCGGCTTGTCATCTTCAATATTCTTCACATTGCACACAATGCAAGTCCTATGACCATTTATAAACGTTATAAGATCGTGTACAGTCGTTATAGAGTCGTTTCTGTCTTTTATCTGCATATACATTTATATCTAAATGTTACAGCAATATACGACATTTAATCGGTTATTTGCGGCTTGTCATCTTCAATATTCTTCACATTGCACACAATGCAAGTCCTATGACCATTTATGAACGTTATAAGATCGTTTACAGTCGTTATAGAGTCGTTTCTGTCTTTTATCTGCATATACAATTATATCTAAATGTTACAGCAATATACGACATTCAATCGGTTATTTGCGGCTTGTCATCTTCAATATTCTTAACATTCCACACAATGCAAGTCCTATGACCATTTATAACCGTTATAAGATCGTTTACAGTCGTTATATAGTCGTTTATGTCTTTTATCTGCATATACAATTATATCTAAATGTTACAGCAATATACGACATTTAATCGGTTATTTGCGGCTTGTCATCTTCAATATTCTTCGCGTTGCACACACTGCAAGTCCTATGACCATTTATAACCGTTATTAGATCGTTTACAGTCGTAATATATGTGTTTATGTCTTTATTCTGCATATACATTTATATCTAAGTGTTACAGCAATATACGACATTCAATCGGTTATTTGCGGCTTGTCATCTTCAATATTCTTAACATTGCACACAATGCAAGTCCTATGACCATTTATAACCGTTATAAGAGCGTTTGCAGTCGTCATATAGTCGTTTATGTCTTTTATCTGCATATACAATTATATCTAAATGTTACAGCAATATACGACATTTAATCGGTTATTTGCGGCTTGTCATCTTCAATATTCTTCACATTGCACACAATGCAAGTCCTATGACCATTTATAAACGTTATAAGATCGTTTACAGTCGTTATAGAGTCGTTTCTGTCTTTTATCTGCATATACATTTATATCTAAATGTTACAGCAGTATACGACATTTTATCGGTTATGTGCGGCTTGTCATCTTCAATATTCT
This sequence comes from Cerceris ruficornis, assembly GCA_963989415.1. Taxonomy (NCBI): domain Eukaryota; kingdom Metazoa; phylum Arthropoda; class Insecta; order Hymenoptera; family Crabronidae; genus Cerceris; species Cerceris ruficornis. The sequence continues at coordinate 288,741 of CAXDIW010000469.1, read as the reverse complement.
TAACATTGCACACAATGCATGTCCTATGACCATTTATAACCGTTATAAGATCGTTTACAGTCGTAATATAGCTGTTTATGTCTTTAATCTGCATATACATTTATATCTAAGTGTTACAGCAGTATACGACATTCAATCGGTTATTTGCGGCTTGTCATCTTCAATATTCTTAACAGTGCACACAATGCATGTTCTATGACCATTTATAACCGTCATAAGATCGTTTGCAGTCGTTATATAGTCGTTTATGTCTTTTATCTGCATATACAATTATATCTAAATGTTACAGCAATATACGACATTTAATCGGTTATTTCCGGCTTGTCATCTTCAATATTCTTCACATTGCACACAATGCAAGTCCTATGACCATTAATAATCGTTGTAAGATCGTTTACAGTCGTAATATAATTGTTTATGTCTCTTACCTGCATATACTTTTATATCCAAATGTTACAGAAATATACGACATTTAATCGGTTATTTGCGGCTTGTCATCTTCAATATTCTTAACATTGCACACATTGCAAGTCCTATGACCATTTATAACCGTTATATGATCGTTTGCAGTCGTTATATAGTCGTTTATGTCTTTTATCTGCATATACAATTATATCTAAATGTTACAGCAATATACGACATTTAATCGGTTATTTGCGGATTGTCATATTCAATATTCTTAACATTGCACACAATGCAAGTCCTATGACCATTTATAATCGTTGTAAGATCGTTTACAGTCGTAATATAATTGTTTATGTCTCTTATCTGCATATACTTTTATATCCAAATGTTACAGAAATATACGACATTTAATCGGTTATTTGCGGCTTGTCATCTTCAATATTCTTAGCATTGCACACATTGCAAGTCCTATGACCATTTATAACCGGTATAAGATCGTTTACAGTCGTTATATAATCGTTTCTGTCTTTTATCTGCATATACATTTATATCTAAATGTTACAGCAATATACGACATTTAATCGGTTATTTGCGGCTTGTCATCTTCAATATTCTTAACATTGCACACAATGCAAGTCCTATGACCATTTATAACCGTTATAAGATCGTTTACAGTCGTTATAGAGTCGTTTCTGTCTTTTATCTGCATATACATATATATCTAAATGTTACAGCAATATACGACATTTAATCGGTTATTTGCGGCTTGTCATCTTCAATATTCTTCACATTACACACAATGCAAGTCCTATGACCATTTATAACCGTTATAAGATCGTTTACAGTCGTAATATATGTGTTTATGTCTTTAATCTGCATATACATTTATATCTAAGTGTTACAGCAATATACGACATTCAATCGGTTATTTGCGTGTTGTCATCTTCAATATTCATCACATTGCACACAATGCAAGTCCTATGACCATTTATAAACGTTATAAGATCGTTTACAGTCGTTATAGAGTCGTTTCTGTCTTTTATCTGCATATGCAATTATATCTAAATGTTACAGCAATATACGACATTTAATCGGTTATTTGCGGATTGTCATCTTCAATATTCTTAACATTGCACACAATGCAAGTCCTATGACCATTTATAATCGTTGTAAGATCGTTTACAGTCGTAATATAATTGTTTATGTCTCTTATCTGCATATACTTTTATATCCAAATGTTACAGAAATATACGACATTTAATCGGTTATTTGCGGCTTGTCATCTTCAATATTCTTAGCATTGCACACATTGCAAGTCCTATGACCATTTATAGCCGTTATAAGATCGTTTACAGTCGTTATATAATCGTTTCTGTCTTTTATCTGCATATACATTTATATCTAAATGTTACAGCACTATACGACATTTTATCGGTTATTTGCGGCTTGCCATTGTCAATATTCTTCATATTGCACACAATGCAAGTCCTATGACCATTTATAACCGTTATAAGATCGTTTACAGTCGTTATATAGTCGTTTCTGTCTTTTATCTGCATATACATTTATATCTAAATGTTACAGCAATATACGACATTTAATCGGTTATTTGCGGCCTGTCATCTTCAATATTCTTCACATTGCAAACACTGCCAGTCCTATGACCATTTATAACCGTTATAAGATCGTTTACAGTCGTATTATATGTGTTTATGTCTTTAATCTGCATATACATTTATATCTAAGTGTTACAGCAATATACGACATTCAATCGGTTATTTGCGGGTTGTCATCTTCAATATTCTTCACATTGCACACAATGCAAGTCCTATGACCATTTATAAACGTTATAAGATCGTTTACAGTCGTTATAGAGTCGTTTCTGCCTTTTATCTGCATATACATTTATATCTAAATGTTACAGCAACATACGACATTTAATCGGTTATTTGCGGCTTGTCATCTTTAATATTCTTCACATTGCACACAATGCAGGTCCTATGACCATTTATAACCGTTATATGATCGTTTGCAGTCGTTATATAGTCGTTTATGTCTTTTATCTGCATATACAATTATATCTAAATGTTACAGCAATATACGACATTTAATCGGTTATTTGCGGATTGTCATCTTCAATATTCTTAACATTGCACACAATGCAAGTCCTATGACCATTTATAATCGTTGTAAGATCGTTTACAGTCGTAATATAATTGTTTATGTCTCTTATCTGCATATACTTTTATATCCAAATGTTACAGAAATATACGACATTTAATCGGTTATTTGCGGCTTGTCATCTTCAATATTCTTAACATTGCACACATTGCAAGTCCTCTGACCATTTATAACCGTTATAAGATCGTTTACAGTCGTTATATAGTCGTTTCTGTCTTTTATCTGCATATACATTTATATCTAAGTGTTACAGCAATATACGACATTCAATCGGTTATTTGCGGCTTGTCATCTTCAATATTCTTAACATTCCACACAATGCAAGTCCTATGACCATTTATAACCGTTATAAGATCGTTTACAGTCGTTATATAGTCCTTTATGTCTTTTATCTGCATATACAATTATATCTAAATGTTACAGCAATATACGACATTTAATCGGTTATTTGCGGCTTGTCATCTTCAATATTCTTCACATTGCACACAATGCAAGTCCTATGACCATTTATAAACGTTATAAGATCGTTTACAGTCGTTATAGAGTCGTTTCTGTCTTTTATCTGCATATACATTTATATCTAAATGTTACAGCAATATACGACATTTAATCGGTTATTTGCGGCTTGTCATCTTCAATATTCTTGACATTGCACACAATGCAAGTCCTATGACCATTTATAAACGTTATAAGATCGTTTACAGTCGTTATAGAGTCGTTTCTGTCTTTTATCTGCATATACATTTATATCTAAATGTTACAGCAATATACGACATTTAATCGGTTATTTGCGGCTTGTCATCTTCAATATTCTTCACATTGCACACAATGCAAGTCCTATGACCATTTATAAACGTTATAAGATCGTTTACAGTCGTTATATAGTCGTTTCTGTCTTTTATCTGCATATACATTTATATCTAAATGTTACAGCAACATACGACATTTAATCGGTTATTTGCGGCTTGTCATCTTCAATATTCTTCACATTGCACATAATGCAAGTCTTATGACCATTTATAAACGTTATAAGATCGTTTACAGTCGTTATAGAGTCGTTTCTGTCTTTTATCTGCATATACATTTATATCTAAATCTTACAGCAATATACGACATTTAATCGGTTATTTGCGGCTTGTCATCTTCAATATTCTTCACATTGCACACAATGCAAGTCCCATGACCATTTATAACCGTTATAAGATCGTTTACAGTCGTTATATAATCGTTTCTGTCTTTTATCTGCATATACATTTATATCTAAATGTTACAGCACTATACGACATTTTATCGGTTATTTGCGGCTTGCCATTGTCAATATTCTTCATATTGCACACAATGCAAGTCCTATGACCATTTATAAACGTTATAAGATCGTTTACAGTCGTTATAGAGTCGTTTCTGTCTTTTATCTGCATATACATTTATATCTAAATGTTACAGCAATATACGACATTTAATCGGTTATTTGCGGCTTGTCATCTTCAATATTCTTCACATTGCACACAATGCAAGTCCTATGACCATTTATAAACGTTATAAGATCGTTTACAGTCGTTATAGAGTCGTTTCTGTCTTTTATCTGCATATACATTTATATCTAAATGTTACAGCAACATACGACATTTAATCGGTTATTTGCGGCTTGTCATCTTCAATATTCTTCACATTGCACACAATGCCAGTCCTATGACCATTTATAACCGTTATAAGATCGTTTACAGTCGTTATATAGTCGTTTCTGTCTTTTATCTGCATATACATTTATATCTAAATGTTACAGCAATATACGACATTTAATCGGTTATTTGCGGCCTGTCATCTTCAATATTCTTCACATTGCAAACACTGCCAGTCCTATGACCATTTATAATCGTTATAAGATCGTTTACAGTCGTAATATAATTGTTTATGTCTGTTATCTGCATATACATTTATATCTAAATGTTACAGCAATATACGACATTTAATCGGTTATTTGCGGCTTGTCATCTTCAATATTCTTCACATTGCACACAATGCAAGTCCTATGACCATTTATAAACGTTATAAGATCGTTTACAGTCGTTATAGAGTCGTTTCTGTCTTTTATCTGCATATACATTTATATCTAACAGTTACAGCAATATACGACATTTAATCGGCTATTTGCGGCTTGTCATCTTCAATATTCTTCACATTGCACACAATGCAAGTCCTATGACCATTTATAACCGTTATAAGATCGTTTACAGTCGTAATATATGTGTTTATGTCTTTAATCTGCATATACATTTATATCTAAGTGTTACAGCAATATACGACATTCAATCGGTTATTTGCGGGTTGTCATCTTCAATATTCTTCACATTGCACACAATGCAAGTCCTATGACCATTTATAAACGTTATAAGATCGTTTACAGTCGTTATAGAGTCGTTTCTGCCTTTTATCTGCATATACATTTATATCTAAATGTTACAGCAACATACGACATTTAATCGGTTATTTGCGGCTTGTCATCTTCAATATTCTTAACATTGCACACAATGCAGGTCCTATGACCATTTATAACCGTTATATGATCGTTTGCAGTCGTTATATAGTCGTTTATGTCTTTTATCTGCATATACAATTATATCTAAATGTTACAGCAATATACGACATTTAATCGGTTATTTGCGGATTGTCATCTTCAATATTCTTAACATTGCACACAATGCAAGTCCTATGACCATTTATAATCGTTGTAAGATCGTTTACAGTCGTAATATAATTGTTTATGTCTCTTATCTGCATATACTTTTATATCCAAATGTTACAGAAATATACGACATTTAATCGGTTATTTGCGGCTTGTCATCTTCAATATTCTTCACATTGCACACAATGCAAGTCCTCTGACCATTTATAAACGTTATAAGATCGTTTACAGTCGTTATAGAGTCGTTTCTGTCTTTTATCTGCATATACATTTATATCTAAATGTTACAGCAATATACGACATTTAATCGGTTATTTGCGGCTTGTCATCTTCAATATTCTTCACATTGCACACAATGCAAGTCCTATGACCATTTATAAACGTTATAAGATCGTTTACAGTCGTTATAGAGTCGTTTCTGTCTTTTATCTGCATATACATTTATATCTAAATGTTACAGCACTATACGACATTTTATCGGTTATTTGCGGCTTGCCATTGTCAATATTCTTCATATTGCACACAATGCAAGTCCTATGACCATTTATAACCGTTATAAGATCGTTTACAGTCGTTATATAATCGTTTCTGTCTTTTATCTGCATATACATTTATATCTAAATGTTACAGCAATATACGACATTTAATCGGTTATTTGCGGCCTGTCATCTTCAATATTCTTCACATTGCAAACACTGCCAGTCCTATGACCATTTATAATCGTTATAAGATCGTTTACAGTCGTAATATAATTGTTTATGTCTGTTATCTGCATATACATTTATATCTAAATGTTACAGCAGTATACGACATTTTATCGTTTATATACGGCTTGTTATCGTTAATATCCTTCAAATTGCACATAAAGCAAGTCCTATGACCATTTATAACCGTTATAAGATCGTTTACAGTCGTTATATCGTAGTTTATGACTTTTATCTGCATATACAATTATATCTAAATGTTACAGCAATATACGACATTTAATCGGTTATTTGCGGCTTGTCATCTTCAATATTCTTCACATTGCACACAATGCAAGTCCTATGACCATTTATAAACGTTATAAGATCGTTTACAGTCGTTATATAGTCGTTTCTGTCTTTTATCTGCATATACATTTATATCTAAATGTTACAGCAACATACGACATTTAATCGGTTATTTGCGGCTTGTCATCTTCAATATTCTTGACATTGCACACAATGCAAGTCCTATGACCATTTATAAACGTTATAAGATCGTTTACAGTCGTTATAGAGTCGTTTCTGTCTTTTATCTGCATATACATTTATATCTAAATGTTACAGCAATATACGACATTTAATCGGTTATTTGCGGCTTGTCATCTTCAATATTCTTCACATTGCACACAATGCAAGTCCTATGACCATTTATAAACGTTATAAGATCGTTTACAGTCGTTATATAGTCGTTTCTGTCTTTTATCTGCATATACATTTATATCTAAATGTTACAGCAACATACGACATTTAATCGGTTATTTGCGGCTTGTCATCTTCAATATTCTTCACATTGCACATAATGCAAGTCTTATGACCATTTATAAACGTTATAAGATCGTTTACAGTCGTTATAGAGTCGTTTCTGTCTTTTATCTGCATATACATTTATATCTAAAGCTTACAGCAATATACGACATTTAATCGGTTATTTGCGGCTTGTCATCTTCAATATTCTTCACATTGCACACAATGCAAGTCCCATGACCATTTATAACCGTTATAAGATCGTTTACAGTCGTTATATAATTGTTTCTGTCTTTTATCTGCATATACATTTATATCTAAATGTTACAGCACTATACGACATTTTATCGGTTATTTGCGGCTTGCCATTGTCAATATTCTTCATATTGCACACAATGCAAGTCCTATGACCATTTATAACCGTTATAAGATCGTTTACAGTCGTTATATAGTCGTTTCTGTCTTTTATCTGCATATACATTTATATCTAAATGTTACAGCAATATACGACATTTAATCGGTTATTTGCGGCCTGTCATCTTCAATATTCTTCACATTGCAAACACTGCCAGTCCTATGACCATTTATAATCGTTATAAGATCGTTTACAGTCGTAATATAATTGTTTATGTCTGTTATCTGCGTATACATTTATATCTAAATGTTACAGCAGTATACGACATTTTATCGTTTATATACGGCTTGTTATCGTTAATATCCTTCAAATTGCACATAAAGCAAGTCCTATGACCATTTATAATCGTTATAAGATCGTTTACAGTCGTAATATAATTGTTTATGTCTGTTATCTGCATATACATTTATATCTAAATGTTACAGCAATATACGACATTTAATCGGTTATTTGCGGCTTGTCATCTTCAATATTCTTCACATTGCACACAATGCAAGTCCTATGACCATTTATAAACGTTATAAGATCGTTTACAGTCGTTATAGAGTCGTTTCTGTCTTTTATCTGCATATACATTTATATCTAAATGTTACAGCAACATACGACATTTAATCGGTTATTTGCGGCTTGTCATCTTCAATATTCTTGACATTGCACACAATGCAAGTCCTATGACCATTTATAACCGTTATAAGATCGTTTACAGTCGTTATATAGTCGTTTCTGTCTTTTATCTGCATATACATTTATATCTAAATGTTACAGCAATATACGACATTTAATCGGTTATTTGCGGCCTGTCATCTTCAATATTCTTCACATTGCAAACACTGCCAGTCCTATGACCATTTATAATCGTTATAAGATCGTTTACAGTCGTAATATAATTGTTTATGTCTGTTATCTGCATATACATTTATATCTAAATGTTACAGCAATATACGACATTTAATCGGTTATTTGCGGCTTGTCATCTTCAATATTCTTCACATTGCACACAATGCAAGTCCTATGACCATTTATAAACGTTATAAGATCGTTTACAGTCGTTATAGAGTCGTTTCTGTCTTTTATCTGCATATACATTTATATCTAACAGTTACAGCAATATACGACATTTAATCGGTTATTTGCGGCTTGTCATCTGCAATATTCTTCACATTGCACACAATGCAAGTCCTATGACCATTTATAACCGTTATAAGATCGTTTACAGTCGTAATATATGTGTTTATGTCTTTAATCTGCATATACATTTATATCTAAGTGTTACAGCAATATACGACATTCAATCGGTTATTTGCGGGTTGTCATCTTCAATATTCTTCACATTGCACACAATGCAAGTCCTATGACCATTTATAAACGTTATAAGATCGTTTACAGTCGTTATAGATTCGTTTCTGCCTTTTATCTGCATATACATTTATATCTAAATGTTACAGCAACATACGACATTTAATCGGTTATTTGCGGCTTGTCATCTTCAATATTCTTAACATTGCACACAATGCAGGTCCTATGACCATTTATAACCGTTATATGATCGTTTGCAGTCGTTATATAGTCGTTTATGTCTTTTATCTGCATATACAATTATATCTAAATGTTACAGCAATATACGACATTTAATCGGTTATTTGCGGATTGTCATCTTCAATATTCTTAACATTGCACACAATGCAAGTCCTATGACCATTTATAATCGTTGTAAGATCGTTTACAGTCGTAATATAATTGTTTATGTCTCTTATCTGCATATACTTTTATATCCAAATGTTACAGAAATATACGACATTTAATCGGTTATTTGCGGCTTGTCATCTTCAATATTCTTAACATTGCACACATTGCAAGTCCTATGACCATTTATAACCGTTATAAGATCGTTTACAGTCGTTATATAGTCGTTTCTGTCGTTTATCTGCATATACATTTATATCTAAATGTTACAGCAATATACGACATTTAATCGGTTATTTGCGGCTTGTCATCTTCAATATTCTTGATATTGCACACAATGCAAGTCCTATGACCATTTATAAACGTTATAAGATCGTTTACAGTCGTTATAGAGGCGTTTCTGTCTTTTATCTGCATATACATTTATATCTAAATGTTACAGCAATATACGACATTTAATCGGTTATTTGCGGCTTGTCATCTTCAATATTCTTAACATTGCACACATTGCATGTCCTATGACCATTTATAACCGTTCTAAGATCGTTTACAGTCGTTATATAGTCGTTTATGTCTTTTATCTGCATATACAATTATATCTAAATGTTACAGCAATATACGACATTTAATCGGTTATTTGCGGCTTGTCATCTTCAATATTCTTCACATTGCACACAATGCAAGTCCTATGACCATTTATAAACGTTATAAGATCGTTTACAGTCGTTATAGAGTCGTTTCTGTCTTTTATCTGCATATACATTTATATCTAAATGTTACAGCAATATACGACATTTAATCGGTTATTTGCGGTTTGTCATCTTCAATATTCTTCACATTGCACACAATGCAGGTCCTATGACCATTTATAAACGTTATAAGATCGTTTACAGTCGTTATAGAGTCGTTTCTGTCTTTTATCTGCATATACATTTATATCTAAATGTTACAGCAATATACGACATTTAATCGGTTATTTGCGGCTTGTCATCTTCAATATTCTTCACATTGCACACAATGCAAGTCCTATGACCATTTATAAACGTTATAAGATCGTTTACAGTCGTTATAGAGTCGTTTCTGTCTTTTATCTGCATATACATTTATATCTAAATGTTACAGCAATATACGACATTTAATCGGTTATTTGCGGCTTGTCATCTTCAATATTCTTCACATTGCACACAATGCAAGTCCTATGACCATTTATAAACGTTATAAGATCGTTTACAGTCGTTATAGAGTCGTTTCTGTCTTTTATCTGCATATACATTTATATCTAAATGTTACAGCAATATACGACATTTAATCGGTTATTTGCGGCTTGTCATCTTCAATATTCTTCACAATGCACACAATGCAAGTCCTATGACCATTTATAAACGTTATAAGATCGTTTACAGTCGTTATAGAGTCGTTTCTGTCTTTTATCTGCATATACATTTATATCTAAATGTTACAGCACTATACGACATTTTATCGGTTATTTGCGGCTTGCCATTGTCAATATTCTTCATATTGCACACAATGCAAGTCCTATGACCATTTATAACCGTTATAAGATCGTTTACAGTCGTTATATAGTCGTTTCTGTCTTTTATCTGCATATACATTTATATCTAAATGTTACAGCAATATACGACATTTAATCGGTTATTTGCGGCCTGTCATCTTCAATATTCTTCACATTGCAAACACTGCCAGTCCTATGACCATTTATAATCGTTATAAGATCGTTTACAGTCGTAATATAATTGTTTATGTCTGTTATCTGCATATACATTTATATCTAAATGTTACAGCAGTATACGACATTTTATCGTTTATATACGGCTTGTTATCGTTAATATCCTTCAAATTGCACATAAAGCAAGTCCTATGACCATTTATAACCGTTATAAGATCGTTTACAGTCGTTATATAGTAGTTTATGACTTTTATCTGCATATACAATTATATCTAAATGTTACAGCAATATACGACATTTAATCGGTTATCTGCGGCTTGTCATCTTCAATATTCTTCGCGTTACACACACTGCAAGTCCTATGACCATTTATAACCGTTATTAGATCGTTTACAGTCGTAATATATGTGTTTATGTCTTTATTCTGCATATTCATTTATATCTAAGTGTTACAGCAATATACGACATTTAATCGGTTATTTGCGGCTTGTCATCTTCAATATTCTTCACATTGCACACAATGCAAGTCCTATGACCATTTATAACCGTTATAAGATCGTTTACAGTCGTTATAAAGTAGTTTATGACTTTTATCTGCACATACAATTATATCTAAATGTTACAGCAATATACGACATTTAATCGGTTATTTGCGGCTTGTCATCTTCAATATTCTTCACAATGCACACAATGCAAGTCCTATGACCATTTATAAACGTTATAAGATCGTTTACAGTCGTTATAGAGTCGTTTCTGTCTTTTATCTGCATATACATTTATATCTAAATGTTACAGCACTATACGACATTTTATCGGTTATTTGCGGCTTGCCATTGTCAATATTCTTCATATTGCACACAATGCAAGTCCTATGACCATTTATAACCGTTATAAGATCGTTTACAGTCGTTATATAGTCGTTTCTGTCTTTTATCTGCATATACATTTATATCTAAATGTTACAGCAATATACGACATTTAATCGGTTATTTGCGGCCTGTCATCTTCAATATTCTTCACATTGCAAACACTGCCAGTCCTATGACCATTTATAATCGTTATAAGATCGTTTACAGTCGTAATATAATTGTTTATGTCTGTTATCTGCATATACATTTATATCTAAATGTTACAGCAGTATACGACATTTTATCGTTTATATACGGCTTGTTATCGTTAATATCCTTCAAATTGCACATAAAGCAATTCCTATGTCCATTTATAACCGTTATAAGATCGTTTACAGTCGTTATATAGTCGTTTATGTCTTTTATCTGCATATACAATTGTATCTAATTGTTACAGCAATATACGACATTTAATCGGTTATTTGCGGATTGTCATCTTCAATATTCTTAACATTGCACACAATGCAAGTCCTATGACCATTTATAATCGTTGTAAGATCGTTTACAGTCGTAATATAATTGTTTATGTCTCTTATCTGCATATACTTTTATATCCAAATGTTACAGAAATATACGACATTTAATCGGTTATTTGCGGCTTGTCATCTTCAATATTCTTAACATTGCACACATTGCAAGTCCTATGACCATTTATAACCGTTATATGATCGTTTGCAGTCGTTATATAGTCGTTTATGTCTTTTATCTGCATATACAATTATATCTAAATGTTACAGCAATATACGACATTTAATCGGTTATTTGCGGATGTCATCTTCAATATTCTTAACATTGCACACAATGCAAGTCCTATGACCATTTATAAACGTTATTAGATCGTTTACAGTCGTTATAGAGTCGTTTCTGCCTTTTATCTGCATATACATTTATATCTAAATGTTACAGCAACATACGACATTTAATCGGTTATTTGCGGCTTGTCATCTTCAATATTCTTAACATTGCACACAATGCAGGTCCTATGACCATTTATAACCGTTATATGATCGTTTGCAGTCGTTATATAGTCGTTTATGTCTTTTATCTGCATATACAATTATATCTAAATGTTACAGCAATATACGACATTTAATCGGTTATTTGCGGATTGTCATCTTCAATATTCTTAACATTGCACACAATGCAAGTCCTATGACCATTTATAATCGTTGTAAGAACGTTTACAGTCGTAATATAATTGTTTATGTCTCTTATCTGCATATACTTTTATATCCAAATGTTACAGAAATATACGACATTTAATCGGTTATTTGCGGCTTGTCATCTTCAATATTCTTAACATTGCACACAATGCAAGTCCTATGACCATTTATAAACGTTATAAGATCGTTTACAGTCGTTATAGAGTCGTTTCTGTCTTTTATCTGCATATACAATTATATCTAAATGTTACAGCAATATACGACATTTAATCGGTTATTTGCGGATGTCATCTTCAATATTCTTAACATTGCACACAATGCAAGTCCTATAACCATTTATAAACGTTATAAGATCGTTTACAGTCGTTATAGAGTCGTTTCTGCCTTTTATCTGCATATATATTTATATCTAAATGTTACAGCAACATACGACATTTAATCGGTTATTTGCGGCTTGTCATCTTCAATATTCTTAACATTGCACACAATGCAGGTCCTATGACCATTTATAACCGTTATATGATCGTTTGCAGTCGTTATATAGTCGTTTATGTCTTTTATCTGCATATACAATTATATCTAAATGTTACAGCAATATACGACATTTAATCGGTTATTTGCGGATTGTCATCTTCAATATTCTTAACATTGCACACAATGCAAGTCCTATGACCATTTATAATCTTTGTAAGATCGTTTGCAGTCGTAATATATTTGTTTATGTCTTATATCTGCATATACATTTATATCTAAATGTTACAGCAATATACGACATTTAATCGGTTATTTGCGGCTTGTCATCTTCACTATTCTTCACATTGCAAACACCGCACGTCCTATGACCATTTATAACCGTTATAAGATCGTTTACAGTCGTTATAAAGTAGTTTATGACTTTTATCTGCACATACAATTATATCTAAATGTTACAGCAATATACGACATTTAATCGGTTATTTGCGGATGTCATCTTCAATATTCTTAACATTGCACACAATGCAGGTCCTATGACCATTTATAACCGTTATATGATCGTTTGCAGTCGTTATATAGTCGTTTATGTCTTTTATCTGCATATACAATTATATCTAAATGTTACAGCAATATACGACATTTAATCGGTTATTTGCGGATTGTCATCTTCAATATTCTTAACATTGCACACAATGCAAGTCCTATGACCATTTATAATCGTTGTAAGAACGTTTACAGTCGTAATATAATTGTTTATGTCTCTTATCTGCATATACTTTTATATCCAAATGTTACAGAAATATACGACATTTAATCGGTTATTTGCGGCTTGTCATCTTCAATATTCTTAACATTGCACACATTGCAAGTCCTATGACCATTTATAACCGTTATATGATCGTTTGCAGTCGTTATATAGTCGTTTATGTCTTTTATCTGCATATACAATTATATCTAAATGTTACAGCAATATACGACATTTAATCGGTTATTTGCGGATGTCATCTTCAATATTCTTAACATTGCACACAATGCAAGTCCTATAACCATTTATAAACGTTATAAGATCGTTTACAGTCGTTATAGAGTCGTTTCTGCCTTTTATCTGCATATACATTTATATCTAAATGTTACAGCAACATACGACATTTAATCGGTTATTTGCGGCTTGTCATCTTCAATATTCTTAACATTGCACACAATGCAGGTCCTATGACCATTTATAACCGTTATATGATCGTTTGCAGTCGTTATATAGTCGTTTATGTCTTTTATCTGCATATACAATTATATCTAAATGTTACAGCAATATACGACATTTAATCGGTTATTTGCGGATTGTCATCTTCAATATTCTTAACATTGCACACAATGCAAGTCCTATGACCATTTATAATCTTTGTAAGATCGTTTACAGTCGTAATATATTTGTTTATGTCTTATATCTGCATATACATTTATATCTAAATGTTACAGCAATATACGACATTTAATCGGTTATTTGCGGCTTGTCATCTTCAATATTCTTCACATTGCAAACACTGCACGTCCTATGACCATTTATAAACGTTATAAGATCGTTTACAGTCGTTATATAATCGTTTCTGTCTTTTATCTGCATATACATTTATATCTAAGTGTTACAGCAATATACGCCATTTGATCGGTTACTTGCGGCTTGTCATCTTCAATATTCTTAACATTGCACACATTGCAAGTCCTATGACCATTTATAACCGTTATAAGATCGTTTACAGTCGTTATATAGTCGTTTCTGTCTTTTATCTGCATATACATTTATATCTAAATGTTACAGCAATATACGACTTTTAATCGGTTATTTGCGGCTTGTCATCTTCAATATTCTTCACATTGCAAACACTGCCAGTCCTATGACCAATTATAATCGTTATAAGATCGTTTACAGTCGTAATATAATTGTTTATGTCTGTTATCTGCATATACATTTATATCTAAATGTTACAGCAGTATACGACATTTTATCGTTTATATACGGCTTGTTATCGTTAATATCCTTCAAATTGCACATAAAGCAAGTCCTATGACCATTTATAAACGTTATAAGATCGTTTACAGTCGTTATATAGTAGTTTATGACTTTTATCTGCATATACAATTATATCTAAATGTTACAGAAATATACGACATTTAATCGGTTATTTGCGGCTTGACATCTTCAATATTCTTCGCGTTGCACACACTGCAAGTCCTATGACCATTTATAACCGTTATTAGATCGTTTACAGTCGTAATATATGTGTTTATGTCTTTATTCTGCATATACATTTATATCTAAGTGTTACAGCAATATACGACATTTAATCGGTTATTTGCGGCTTGTCATCTTCAATATTCTTCACATTGCACACAATGCAAGTCCTATGACCATTTATAAACGTTATAAGATCGTTTACAGTCGTTATAGAGTCGTTTCTGTCTTTTATCTGCATATACATTTATATCTAAATGTTACAGCAATATACGACATTTAATCGGTTATTTGCGGCTTGTCATCTTCAATATTCTTCACATTGCACACAATGCAAGTCCTATGACCATTTATAAACGTTATAAGATCGTTTACAGTCGTTATAGAGTCGTTTCTGTCTTTTATCTGCATATACATTTATATCTAAATGTTACAGCAACATACGACATTTAATCGGTTATTTGCGGCTTGTCATCTTCAATATTCTTCACATTGCACACAATGCAAGTCCTATGACCATTTATAAACGTTATCGATCGTTTACAGTCGTTATAGAGTCGTTTCTGTCTTTTATCTGCATATACATTTATATCTAAATGTTACAGCAATATACGACATTTAATCGGTTATTTGCGGCTTGTCATCTTCAATATTCTTCACATTGCACACAATGCAGGTCCTATGACCATTTATAAACGTTATAAGATCGTTTACAGTCGTTATAGAGTCGTTTCTGTCTTTTATCTGCATATACATTTATATCTAAATGTTACAGCAATATACGACATTTAATCGGTTATTTGCGGCTTGTCATCTTCAATATTCTTCACATTGCACACAATGCAAGTCCTATGACCATTTATAAACGTTATAAGATCGTTTACAGTCGTTATAGAGTCGTTTCTGTCTTTTATCTGCATATACATTTATATCTAAATGTTACAGCAATATACGACATTTAATCGGTTATTTGCGGCTTGTCATCTTCAATATTCTTCACATTGCACCCAATGCAAGTCCTATGACCATTTATAAACGTTATAAGATCGTTTACAGTCGTTATAGAGTCGTTTCTGTCTTTTATCTGCATATACATTTATATCTAAATGTTACAGCAATATACGACATTTAATCGGTTATTTGCGGCTTGTCATCTTCAATATTCTTCACAATGCACACAATGCAAGTCCTATGACCATTTATAAACGTTATAAGATCGTTTACAGTCGTTATAGAGTCGTTTCTGTCTTTTATCTGCATATACATTTATATCTAAATGTTACAGCACTATACGACATTTTATCGGTTATTTGCGGCTTGCCATTGTCAATATTCTTCATATTGCACACAATGCAAGTCCTATGACCATTTATAACCGTTATAAGATCGTTTACAGTCGTTATATAGTCGTTTCTGTCTTTTATCTGCATATACATTTATATCTAAATGTTACAGCAATATACGACATTTAATCGGTTATTTGCGGCCTGTCATCTTCAATATTCTTCACATTGCAAACACTGCCAGTCCTATGACCATTTATAATCGTTATAAGATCGTTTACAGTCGTAATATAATTGTTTATGTCTGTTATCTGCATATACATTTATATCTAAATGTTACAGCAGTATACGACATTTTATCGTTTATATACGGCTTGTTATCGTTAATATCCTTCAAATTGCACATAAAGCAAGTCCTATGACCATTTATAACCGTTATAAGATCGTTTACAGTCGTTATATAGTAGTTTATGACTTTTATCTGCATATACAATTATATCTAAATGTTACAGCAATATACGACATTTAATCGGTTATCTGCGGCTTGTCATCTTCAATATTCTTCGCGTTACACACACTGCAAGTCCTATGACCATTTATAACCGTTATTAGATCGTTTACAGTCGTAATATATGTGTTTATGTCTTTATTCTGCATATTCATTTATATCTAAGTGTTACAGCAATATACGACATTTAATCGGTTATTTGCGGCTTGTCATCTTCAATATTCTTCACATTGCACACAATGCAAGTCCTATGACCATTTATAACCGTTATAAGATCGTTTACAGTCGTTATAAAGTAGTTTATGACTTTTATCTGCACATACAATTATATCTAAATGTTACAGCAATATACGACATTTAATCGGTTATTTGCGGCTTGTCATCTTCAATATTCTTCACAATGCACACAATGCAAGTCCTATGACCATTTATAAACGTTATAAGATCGTTTACAGTCGTTATAGAGTCGTTTCTGTCTTTTATCTGCATATACATTTATATCTAAATGTTACAGCACTATACGACATTTTATCGGTTATTTGCGGCTTGCCATTGTCAATATTCTTCATATTGCACACAATGCAAGTCCTATGACCATTTATAACCGTTATAAGATCGTTTACAGTCGTTATATAGTCGTTTCTGTCGTTTATCTGCATATACATTTATATCTAAATGTTACAGCACTATACGACATTTTATCGGTTATTTGCGGCTTCCCATGGTCAATATTCTTCATATTGCACACAATGCAAGTCCTATGACCTTTTATAACCGTTATAAGATCGTTTACAGTCGTTATATAGACGTTTATGTCTTTTATCTGCATATACAATTATATCTAAATGTTACAGCAATATACGACATTTAATCGGTTATTTGCGGCTTGTCATCTTCAATATTCTTCACATTGCACACAATGCAAGTCCTATGACCATTTATAAACGTTATAAGATCGTTTACAGCCGTTATAGAGTCGTTTCTGTCTTTTATCTGCATATACATTTATATCTAAATGTTACAGCAATATACGACATTTAATCGGTTATTTGCGGCTTGTCATCTTCAATATTCTTCACATTGCACACAATGCAAGTCCTATGACCATTTATAACCGTTATAAGATCGTTTACAGTCGTTATATAGTCGTTTATGTCTTTTATCTGCATATACAATTATATCTAAATGTTACAGCAATATACGACATTTAATCGGTTATTTGGGGCTTGTCATCTTCAATATTCTTCACATTGCACACAATGCAGGTCCTATGACCATTTATAACCGTTATATGATCGTTTGCAGTCGTTATATAGTCGTTTATGTATTTTATCTGCATATACAATTATATCTAAATGTTACAGCAATATACGACATTTAATCGGTTATTTGCGGATTGTCATCTTCAATATTCTTAACATTGCACACAATGCAGGTCCTATGACCATTTATAACCGTTATATGATCGTTTGCAGTCGTTATATAGTCGTTTATGACTTTTATCTGCATATACAATTATATCTAAATGTTACAGCAATATACGACATTTAATCGGTTATTTGCGGCTTGACATCTTCAATATTCTTCGCGTTGCACACACTGCAAGTCCTATGACCATTTATAATCGTTATTAGATCGTTTACAGTCGTAATATATGTGTTTATGTCTTTATTCTGCATATACATTTATATCTAAGTGTTACAGCAATATACGACATTTAATCGGTTATTTGCGGCTTGTCATCTTCAATATTCTTAACATTGCACACATTGCAAGTCCTATGACCATTTATAACCGTTATAAGATCGTTTACAGTCGTTATATAATCGTTTCTGTCGTTTATCTGCATATACATTTATATCTAAATGTTACAGCACTATGCGACATTTTATCGGTTATTTGCGGCTTGCCATGGTCAATATTCTTCATATTGCACACAATGCAAGTCCTATGACCTTTTATAACCGTTATAAGATCGTTTACAGTCGTTATATAGTCGTTTATGTCTTTTATCTGCATATACAATTATATCTAAATGTTACAGCAATATACGACATTTAATCGGTTATTTGCGGCTTGTCATCTTCAATATTCTTCACATTGCACACAATGCAGGTC
This sequence comes from Cerceris ruficornis, assembly GCA_963989415.1. Lineage (NCBI taxonomy): Eukaryota > Metazoa > Arthropoda > Insecta > Hymenoptera > Crabronidae > Cerceris > Cerceris ruficornis. Next base: position 269,513 of record CAXDIW010000469.1, on the reverse strand, counting down.
CTATGACCATTTATAACCGTTATATGATCGTTTGCAGTCGTTATATAGTCGTTTATGTCTTTTATCTGCATATACAATTATATCTAAATGTTACAGCAATATACGACATTTAATCGGTTATTTGCGGATTGTCATCTTCAATATTCTTAACATTGCACACAATGCAAGTCCTATGACCATTTATAACCGTTATAAGATCGTTTACAGTCGTAATATAATTGTTTATGTCTCTTATCTGCATATACTTTTATATCCAAATGTTACAGAAATATACGACATTTAATCGGTTATTTGCGGCTTGTCATCTTCAATATTCTTAACATTGCACACAATGCAGGTCCTATGACCATTTATAACCGTTATATGATCGTTTGCAGTCGTTATATAGTCGTTTATGTCTTTTATCTGCATATACAATTATATCTAAATGTTACAGCAATATACGACATTTAATCGGTTATTTGCGGATTGTCATCTTCAATATTCTTAACATTGCACACAATGCAAGTCCTATGACCATTTATAATCGTTGTAAGAACGTTTACAGTCGTAATATAATTGTTTATGTCTCTTATCTGCATATACTTTTATATCCAAATGTTACAGAAATATACGACATTTAATCGGTTATTTGCGGCTTGTCATCTTCAATATTCTTAACATTGCACACAATGCAAGTCCTATGACCATTTATAAACGTTATAAGATCGTTTACAGTCGTTATAGAGTCGTTTCTGTCTTTTATCTGCATATACAATTATATCTAAATGTTACAGCAATATACGACATTTAATCGGTTATTTGCGGATGTCATCTTCAATATTCTTAACATTGCACACAATGCAAGTCCTATAACCATTTATAAACGTTATAAGATCGTTTACAGTCGTTATAGAGTCGTTTCTGCCTTTTATCTGCATATACATTTATATCTAAATGTTACAGCAACATACGACATTTAATCGGTTATTTGCGGCTTGTCATCTTCAATATTCTTAACATTGCACACAATGCAGGTCCTATGACCATTTATAACCGTTATATGATCGTTTGCAGTCGTTATATAGTCGTTTATGTCTTTTATCTGCATATACAATTATATCTAAATGTTACAGCAATATACGACATTTAATCGGTTATTTGCGGATTGTCATCTTCAATATTCTTAACATTGCACACAATGCAAGTCCTATGACCATTTATAATCTTTGTAAGATCGTTTGCAGTCGTAATATATTTGTTTATGTCTTATATCTGCATATACATTTATATCTAAATGTTACAGCAATATACGACATTTAATCGGTTATTTGCGGCTTGTCATCTTCACTATTCTTCACATTGCAAACACCGCACGTCCTATGACCATTTATAACCGTTATAAGATCGTTTACAGTCGTTATAAAGTAGTTTATGACTTTTATCTGCACATACAATTATATCTAAATGTTACAGCAATATACGACATTTAATCGGTTATTTGCGGATGTCATCTTCAATATTCTTAACATTGCACACAATGCAGGTCCTATGACCATTTATAACCGTTATATGATCGTTTGCAGTCGTTATATAGTCGTTTATGTCTTTTATCTGCATATACAATTATATCTAAATGTTACAGCAATATACGCCATTTAATCGGTTATTTGCGGATTGTCATCTTCAATATTCTTAACATTGCACACAATGCAAGTCCTATGACCATTTATAATCGTTGTAAGAACGTTTACAGTCGTAATATAATTGTTTATGTCTCTTATCTGCATATACTTTTATATCCAAATGTTACAGAAATATACGACATTTAATCGGTTATTTGCGGCTTGTCATCTTCAATATTCTTCACATTGCACACAATGCAGGTCCTATGACCATTTATAAACGTTATAAGATCGTTTACAGTCGTTATAGAGTCGTTTCTGTCTTTTATCTGCATATACATTTATATCTAAATGTTACAGCAATATACGACATTTAATCGGTTATTTGCGGCTTGTCATCTTCAATATTCTTCACATTGCACACAATGCAAGTCCTATGACCATTTATAAACGTTATAAGATCGTTTACAGTCGTTATAGAGTCGTTTCTGTCTTTTATCTGCATATACATTTATATCTAAATGTTACAGCAATATACGACATTTAATCGGTTATTTGCGGCTTGTCATCTTCAATATTCTTCACATTGCACCCAATGCAAGTCCTATGACCATTTATAAACGTTATAAGATCGTTTACAGTCGTTATAGAGTCGTTTCTGTCTTTTATCTGCATATACATTTATATCTAAATGTTACAGCAATATACGACATTTAATCGGTTATTTGCGGCTTGTCATCTTCAATATTCTTCACAATGCACACAATGCAAGTCCTATGACCATTTATAAACGTTATAAGATCGTTTACAGTCGTTATAGAGTCGTTTCTGTCTTTTATCTGCATATACATTTATATCTAAATGTTACAGCACTATACGACATTTTATCGGTTATTTGCGGCTTGCCATTGTCAATATTCTTCATATTGCACACAATGCAAGTCCTATGACCATTTATAACCGTTATAAGATCGTTTACAGTCGTTATATAGTCGTTTCTGTCTTTTATCTGCATATACATTTATATCTAAATGTTACAGCAATATACGACATTTAATCGGTTATTTGCGGCCTGTCATCTTCAATATTCTTCACATTGCAAACACTGCCAGTCCTATGACCATTTATAATCGTTATAAGATCGTTTACAGTCGTAATATAATTGTTTATGTCTGTTATCTGCATATACATTTATATCTAAATGTTACAGCAGTATACGACATTTTATCGTTTATATACGGCTTGTTATCGTTAATATCCTTCAAATTGCACATAAAGCAAGTCCTATGACCATTTATAACCGTTATAAGATCGTTTACAGTCGTTATATAGTAGTTTATGACTTTTATCTGCATATACAATTATATCTAAATGTTACAGCAATATACGACATTTAATCGGTTATCTGCGGCTTGTCATCTTCAATATTCTTCGCGTTACACACACTGCAAGTCCTATGACCATTTATAACCGTTATTAGATCGTTTACAGTCGTAATATATGTGTTTATGTCTTTATTCTGCATATTCATTTATATCTAAGTGTTACAGCAATATACGACATTTAATCGGTTATTTGCGGCTTGTCATCTTCAATATTCTTCACATTGCACACAATGCAAGTCCTATGACCATTTATAACCGTTATAAGATCGTTTACAGTCGTTATAAAGTAGTTTATGACTTTTATCTGCACATACAATTATATCTAAATGTTACAGCAATATACGACATTTAATCGGTTATTTGCGGCTTGTCATCTTCAATATTCTTCACAATGCACACAATGCAAGTCCTATGACCATTTATAAACGTTATAAGATCGTTTACAGTCGTTATAGAGTCGTTTCTGTCTTTTATCTGCATATACATTTATATCTAAATGTTACAGCACTATACGACATTTTATCGGTTATTTGCGGCTTGCCATTGTCAATATTCTTCATATTGCACACAATGCAAGTCCTATGACCATTTATAACCGTTATAAGATCGTTTACAGTCGTTATATAGTCGTTTCTGTCGTTTATCTGCATATACATTTATATCTAAATGTTACAGCACTATACGACATTTTATCGGTTATTTGCGGCTTCCCATGGTCAATATTCTTCATATTGCACACAATGCAAGTCCTATGACCTTTTATAACCGTTATAAGATCGTTTACAGTCGTTATATAGACGTTTATGTCTTTTATCTGCATATACAATTATATCTAAATGTTACAGCAATATACGACATTTAATCGGTTATTTGCGGCTTGTCATCTTCAATATTCTTCACATTGCACACAATGCAGGTCCTATGACCATTTATAACCGTTATATGATCGTTTGCAGTCGTTATATAGTCGTTTATGTCTTTTATCTGCATATACAATTATATCTAAATGTTACAGCAATATACGACATTTAATCGGTTATTTGCGGCATGTCATCTTCAATATTCTTCACATTGCACACATTGCAAGTCCTATGACCATTTATAACCGTTATAAGATCGTTTACAGTCGTTATATAATCGTTTCTGTCTTTTATCTGCATATACATTTATATCTAAATGTTACAGCACTATACGACATTTTATCGGTTATTTGCGGCTTGCCATGGTCAATATTCTTCATATTGCACACAATGCAAGTCCTATAACCATTTATAACCGTTATAAGATCGTTTACAGTCGTTATATAGTCGTTTATGTCTTTTATCTGCATATACAATTATATCTAAATGTTACAGCAATATACGACATTTAATCGGTTATTTGCGGCTTGTCATCTTCAATATTCTTCACATTGCACACAATGCAAGTCCTATGACCATTTATAAACGTTATAAGATCGTTTACAGCCGTTATAGACTCGTTTCTGTCTTTTATCTGCATATACATTTATATCTAAATGTTACAGCAATATACGACATTTAATCGGTTATTTGCGGCTTGTCATCTTCAATATTCTTCACATTGCACACAATGCAAGTCCTATGACCATTTATAACCGTTATAAGATCGTTTACAGTCGTTATATAGTCGTTTATGTCTTTTATCTGCATATACAATTATATCTAAATGTTACAGCAATATACGACATTTAATCGGTTATTTGGGGCTTGTCATCTTCAATATTCTTCACATTGCACACAATGCAGGTCCTATGACCATTTATAACCGTTATATGATCGTTTGCAGTCGTTATATAGTCGTTTATGTATTTTATCTGCATATACAATTATATCTAAATGTTACAGCAATATACGACATTTAATCGGTTATTTGCGGATTGTCATCTTCAATATTCTTAACATTGCACACAATGCAGGTCCTATGACCATTTATAACCGTTATATGATCGTTTGCAGTCGTTATATAGTCGTTTATGACTTTTATCTGCATATACAATTATATCTAAATGTTACAGCAATATACGACATTTAATCGGTTATTTGCGGCTTGACATCTTCAATATTCTTCGCGTTGCACACACTGCAAGTCCTATGACCATTTATAATCGTTATTAGATCGTTTACAGTCGTAATATATGTGTTTATGTCTTTATTCTGCATATACATTTATATCTAAGTGTTACAGCAATATACGACATTTAATCGGTTATTTGCGGCTTGTCATCTTCAATATTCTTAACATTGCACACATTGCAAGTCCTATGACCATTTATAACCGTTATAAGATCGTGTACAGTCGTTATATAATCGTTTCTGTCGTTTATCTGCATATACATTTATATCTAAATGTTACAGCACTATGCGACATTTTATCGGTTATTTGCGGCTTGCCATGGTCAATATTCTTCATATTGCACACAATGCAAGTCCTATGACCTTTTATAACCGTTATAAGATCGTTTACAGTCGTTATATAGTCGTTTATGTCTTTTATCTGCATATACAATTATATCTAAATGTTACAGCAATATACGACATTTAATCGGTTATTTGCGGCTTGTCATCTTCAATATTCTTCACATTGCACACAATGCAGGTCCTATGACCATTTATAACCGTTATATGATCGTTTGCAGTCGTTATATAGTCGTTTATGTCTTTTATCTGCATATACAATTATATCTAAATGTTACAGCAATATACGACATTTAATCGGTTATTTGCGGATTGTCATCTTCAATATTCTTAACATTGCACACAATGCAAGTCCTATGACCATTTATAATCGTTGTAAGATCGTTTACTGTCGTAATATAATTGTTTATGTCTCTTATCTGCATATACTTTTATATCCAAATGTTACAGAAATATACGACATTTAATCGGTTATTTGCGGCTTGTCATCTTCAATATACTTCACATTGCACACAATGCAAGTCCTATGACCATTTATAAACGTTATAAGATCGTTTACAGTCGTTATAGAGTCGTTTCTGTCTTTTATCTGCATATACATTTATATCTAAATGTTACAGCAATATACGACATTTAATCGGTTATTTGCGGCTTGTCATCTTCAATATTCTTCACATTGCACACAATGCAAGTCCTATGACCATTTATAATCTTTGTAAGATCGTTTACAGTCGTAATATAATTGTTTATGTCTCTTATCTGCATATACTTTTATATCCAAATGTTACAGAAATATACGACATTTAATCGGTTATTTGCGGCTTGTCATCTTCAATATTCTTAACATTGCACACAATGCAGGTCCTATGACCATTTATAACCGTTATATGATCGTTTGCAGTCGTTATATAGTCGTTTATGTCTTTTATCTGCATATACAATTATATCTAAATGTTACAGCAATATACGACATTTAATCGGTTATTTGCGGATTGTCATCTTCAATATTCTTAACATTGCACACAATGCAAGTCCTATGACCATTTATAATCTTTGTAAGATCGTTTACAGTCGTAATATAATTGTTTATGTCTCTTATCTGCATATACTTTTATATCCAAATGTTACAGAAATATATGACATTTAATCGGTTATTTGCGGCTTGTCATCTTCAATATTGTTAACATTGCACACATTGCAAGTCCTATGACCATTTATAACCGTTATAAGATCGTTTACAGTCGTTATATAATCGTTTCTGTCTTTTATCTGCATATACATTTATATCTAAATGTTACAGCACTAAACGACATTTTATCGGTTATTTGCGGCTTGCCATGGTCAATATTCTTCATATTGCACACATTGCAAGTCCTATGACCATTTATAACCGTTATAAGATAGTTTACAGTCGTTATATAGTCGTTTATGTCTTTTATCTGCATATACATTTATATCTAAATGTTACAGCAATATACGACATTTAATCGGTTATTTGCGGCTTGTCATCTTCAATATTCTTCACATTGCAAACACTGCCAGTCCTATGACCATTTATAATCGTTATAAGATCGTTTACAGTCGTAATATAATTGTTTATGTCTGTTATCTGCATATACATTTATATCTAAATGTTACAGCAGTATACGACATTTTATCGTTTATATACGGCTTGTTATCGTTAATATCCTTCAAATTGCACATAAAGCAAGTCCTATGACCATTTATAACCGTTATAAGATCGTTTACAGTCGTTATATTATAGTTTATGACTTTTATCTGCATATACAATTATATCTAAATGTTACAGCAATATACGACATTTAATCGGTTATTTGCGGCTTGACATCTTCAATATTCTTCGCGTTGCACACACTGCAAGTCCTATGACCATTTATAACCGTTATTAGATCGTTTACAGTCGTAATATATGTGTTTATGTCTTTATTCTGCATATACATTTATATCTAAGTGTTACAGCAATATACGACATTTAATCGGTTATTTGCGGCTTGTCATCTTCAATATTCTTCACATTGCACACAATGCAAGTCCTATGACCATTTATAAACGTTATAAGATCGTTTACAGTCGTTATAGAGTCATTTCTGTCTTTTATCTGCATATACATTTATATCTAAATGTTACAGCAATATACGACATTTAATCGGTTATTTGCGGCTTGTCATCTTCAATATTCTTCACATTGCACACAATGCCAGTCCTATGACCATTTATAATCGTTATAAGATCGTTTACAGTCGTAATATAATTGTTTATGTCTGTTATCTGCATATACATTTATATCTAAATGTTACAGCAGTATACGACATTTTATCGTTTATATACGGCTTGTTATCGTTAATATCCTTCAAATTGCACATAAAGCAAGTCCTATGACCATTTATAACCGTTATAAGATCGTTTACAGTCGTTATATTATAGTTTATGACTTTTATCTGCATATACAATTATATCTAAATGTTACAGCAATATACGACATTTAATCGGTTATTTGCGGCTTGACATCTTCAATATTCTTCGCGTTGCACACACTGCAAGTCCTATGACCATTTATAACCGTTATTAGATCGTTTACAGTCGTAATATATGTGTTTATGTCTTTATTCTGCATATACACTTATATCTAAGTGTTACAGCAATATACGACATTTAATCGGTTATTTGCGGCTTGTCATCTTCAATATTCTTCACATTGCACACAATGCAAGTCCTATGACCATTTATAAACGTTATAAGATCGTTTACAGTCGTTATAGAGTCATTTCTGTCTTTTATCTGCATATACATTTATATCTAAATGTTACAGCAATATACGACATTTAATCGGTTATTTGCGGCTTGTCATCTTCAATATTCTTCACATTGCACACAATGCAAGTCCTATGACCATTTATAACCGTTATAAGATCGTTTACAGTCGTTATATAGTCGTTTATGTCTTTTATCTGCATATACAATTATATCTAAATGTTACAGCAATATACGACATTTAATCGGTTATTTGCGGATGTCATCTTCAATATTCTTAACATTGCACACAATGCAAGTCCTATGACCATTTATAAACGTTATAAGATCGTTTACAGTCGTTATAGAGTCGTTTCTGCCTTTTATCTGCATATACATTTATATCTAAATGTTACAGCAACATACGACATTTAATCGGTTATTTGCGGCTTGTCATCTTCAATATTCTTAACATTGCACACAATGCAGGTCCTATGACCATTTATAACCGTTATATGATCGTTTGCAGTCGTTATATAGTCGTTTATGTCTTTTATCTGCATATACAATTATATCTAAATGTTACAGCAACATACGACATTTAATCGGTTATTTGCGGCTTGTCATCTTCAATATTCTTAACATTGCACACAATGCAAGTCCTATGACCATTTATAAACGTTATAAGATCGTTTACAGTCGTTATAGAGTCGTTTCTGCCTTTTATCTGCATATACATTTATATCTAAGTGTTACAGCAATATACGCCATTTGATCGGTTACTTGCGGCTTGTCATCTTCAATATTCTTAACATTGCACACATTGCAAGTCCTATGACCATTTATAACCGTTATAAGATCGTTTACAGTCGTTATATAGTCGTTTCTGTCTTTTATCTGCATATACATTTATATCTAAATGTTACAGCAATATACGACATTTAATCGGTTGTTTGCGGCTTGTCATCTTCAATATTCTTCACATTGCAAACACTGCCAGTCCTATGACCATTTATAATCGTTATAAGATCGTTTACAGTCGTAATATAATTGTTTATGTCTGTTATCTGCATATACATTTATATCTAAATGTTACAGCAGTATACGACATTTTATCGTTTATATACGGCTTGTTATCGTTAATAACCTTCAAATTGCACATAAAGCAAGTCCTATGACCATTTATAACCGTTATAAGATCGTTTACAGTCGTTATATAGTAGTTTATGACTTTTATCTGCATATACAATTATATCCAAATGTTACAGCAATATACGACATTTAATCGGTTATTTGCGGCTTGACATCTTCAATATTCTTCGCGTTGCACACACTGCAAGTCCTATGACCATTTATAACCGTTATTAGATCGTTTACAGTCGTAATATATGTGTTTATGTCTTTATTCTGCATATACATTTATATCTAAGTGTTACAGCAATATACGACATTTAATCGGTTATTTGCGGCTTGTCATCTTCAATATTCTTCACATTGCACACAATGCAGGTCCTATGACCATTTATAACCGTTATATGATCGTTTGCAGTCGTTATATAGTCGTTTATGTCTTTTATCTGCATATACAATTATATCTAAATGTTACAGCAATATACGACATTTAATCGGTTACTTGCGGCTTGTCATCTTCAATATTCTTAACATTGCACACAATGCAAGTCCTATGACCATTTATAACCGTTATAAGATCGTTTACAGTCGTTATATAGTCGTTTCTGTCTTTTATCTGCATATACATTTATATCTAAATGTTACAGCAATATTCGACATTTAATCGGTTATTTGCGGCTTGTCATCTTCAATATTCTTCACATTGCAAACACTACCAGTCCTATGACCATTTATAATCCTTATAAGATCGTTTACAGTCGTAATATAATTGTTTATGTCTGTTATCTGCATATACATTTATATCTAAATGTTACAGCAGTATACGACATTTTATCGTTTATATACGGCTTGTTATCGTTAATATCCTTCAAATTGCACATAAAGCAAGTCCTATGACCATTTATAACCGTTATAAGATCGTTTACAGTCGTTATATAGTCGTTTCTGTCTTTTATCTGCATATACATTTATATCTAAATGTTACAGCAATATACGACATTTAATCGGTTGTTTGCGGCTTGTCATCTTCAATATTCTTCACATTGCACCCAATGCAAGTCCTATGACCATTTATAAACGTTATAAGATCGTTTACAGTCGTTATAGAGTCGTTTCTGTCTTTTATCTGCATATACATTTATATCTAAATGTTACAGCAATATACGACATTTAATCGGTTATTTGCGGCTTGTCATCTTCAATATTCTTCACATTGCACACAATGCAGGTCCTATGACCATTTATAACCGTTATAAGATCGTTTACAGTCGTTATATAGTCGTTTATGTCTTTTATCTGCATATACAATTATATCTAAATGTTACAGCAATATACGACATTTAATCGGTTATTTGGGGCTTGTCATCTTCAATATTCTTCACATTGCACACAATGCAGGTCCTATGACCATTTATAACCGTTATAAGATCGTTTACAGTCGTTATATAGTCGTTTATGACTTTTATCTGCATATACAATTATATCTAAATGTTACAGCAATATACGACATTTAATCGGTTATTTGCGGCTTGTCATCTTCAATATTCTTCACATTGCACACAATGCAGGTCCTATGACCATTTATAACCGTTATATGATCGTTTGCAGTCGTTATATAGTCGTTTATGTCTTTTATCTGCATATACAATTATATCTAAATGTTACAGCAATATACGACATTTAATCGGTTATTTGCGGATTGTCATCTTCAATATTCTTAACATTGCACACAATGCAAGTCCTATGACCATTTATAATCGTTGTAAGATCGTTTACAGTCGTAATATAATTGTTTATGTCTCTTATCTGCATATACTTTTATATCCAAATGTTACAGAAATATACGACATTTAATCGGTTATTTGCGGCTTGTCATCTTCAATATTCTTAACATTGCACACATTGCAAGTCCTATGACCATTTATAACCGTTATATGATCGTTTGCAGTCGTTATATAGTCGTTTATGTCTTTTATCTGCATATACAATTATATCTAAATGGTTACAGCAATATACGACATTTAATCGGTTATTTGCGGCTTGTCATCTTCAATATTCTTAACATTGCACACATTGCAAGTCCTATGACCATTTATAACCGTTATAAGATCGTTTACAGTCGTTATATAATCGTTTCTGTCGTTTATCTGCATATACATTTATATCTAAATGTTACAGCACTATACGACATTTTATCGGTTATTTGCGGCTAGCCATGGTCAATACTCTTCATATTGCACACAATGCAAGTCCTATGACCTTTTATAACCGTTATAAGATCGTTTACAGTCGTTATATAGTCGTTTATGTCTTTTATCTGCATATACAATTATATCTAAATGTTACAGCAATATACAACATTTAATCGGTTATTTGCGGCTTGTCATCTTCAATATTCTTCACATTGCACACAATGCAGGTCCTATGACCATTTATAACCGTTATATGATCGTTTGCAGTCGTTATATAGTCGTTTATGTCTTTTATCTGCATATACATTTATATCTAAATGTTACAGCAATATACGACATTTAATCGGTTATTTGCGGCTTGTCATCTTCAATATTCTTCACATTGCACACAATGCAAGTCCTATGACCATTTATAATCTTTGTAAGATCGTTTACAGTCGTAATATAATTGTTTATGTCTCTTATCTGCATATACTTTTATATCCAAATGTTACAGAAATATACGACATTTAATCGGTTATTTGCGGCTTGTCATCTTCAATATTCTTAACATTGCACACAATGCAGGTCCTATGACCATTTATAACCGTTATATTATCGTTTGCAGTCGTTATATAGTCGTTTATGTCTTTTATCTGCATATACAATTATATCTAAATGTTACAGCAATATACGACATTTAATCGGTTATTTGCGGATTGTCATCTTCAATATTCTTAACATTGCACACAATGCAAGTCCTATGACCATTTATAATCTTTGTAAGATCGTTTACAGTCGTAATATAATTGTTTATGTCTCTTATCTGCATATACTTTTATATCCAAATGTTACAGAAATATACGACATTTAATCGGTTATTTGCGGCTTGTCATCTTCAATATTCTTAACATTGCACACATTGCAAGTCCTATGACCATTTATAACCGTTATAAGATCGTTTACAGTCGTTATATAGTCGTTTCTGTCTTTTATCTGCATATACATTTATATCTAAATGTTACAGCAATATACGACATTTAATCGGTTATTTGCGGCTTGTCATCTTCAATATTCTTCACATTGCAAACACTGCCAGTCCTATGACCATTTATAATCGTTATAAGATCGTTTACAGTCGTAATATAATTGTTTATGTCTGTTATCTGCATATACATTTATATCTAAATGTTACAGCAGTATACGACATTTTATCGTTTATATACGGCTTGTTATCGTTAATATCCTTCAAATTGCACATAAAGCAAGTCCTATGAACATTTATAACCGTTATAAGATCGTTTACAGTCGTTATATAGTAGTTTATGACTTTTATCTGCATATACAATTATATCTAAATGTTACAGCAGTATACGACATTTTATCGTTTATATACGGCTTGTTATCGTTAATATCTTCAAATTGCACATAAAGCAAGTCCTATGACCATTTATAACCGTTATAAGATCGTTTACAGTCGTTATATAGTAGTTTATGACTTTTATCTGCATATACATTTATATCTAAATGTTACAGCAATATACGACATTTAATCGGTTATTTGCGCTTGTCATCTTCAATATTCTTCACATTGCACACAATGCAAGTCCTATGACCATTTATAAACGTTATAAGATCGTTTACAGCCGTTATAGAGTCGTTTCTGTCTTTTATCTGGCATATACAATTATATCTAAATGTTACAGCAATATACGACATTAATCGGTTATTTGCGGCTTGTCATCTTCAATATTCTTCACATTGCACACAATGCAAGTCCTATGACCATTTATAAACGTTATAAGATCGTTTACAGCCGTTATAGAGTCGTTTCTGTCTTTTATCTGCATATACATTTATATCTAAATGTTACAGCAATATACGACATTTAATCGGTTATTTGCGGCTTGTCATCTTCAATATTCTTCACATTGCACACAATGCAAGTCCTATGACCATTTATAACCGTTATAAGATCGTTTACAGTCGTTATATAGTCGTTTATGTCTTTTATCTGCATATACAATTATATCTAAATGTTACAGCAATATACGACATTTAATCGGTTATTTGGGGCTTGTCATCTTCAATATTCTTCACATTGCACACAATGCAGGTCCTATGACCATTTATAACCGTTATAAGATCGTTTACAGTCGTTATATAGTCGTTTATGACTTTTATCTGCATATACAATTATATCTAAATGTTACAGCAATATACGACATTTAATCGGTTATTTGCGGATTGTCATCTTCAATATTCTTAACATTGCACACAATGCAGGTCCTATGGCCATTTATAACCGTTATATTATCGTTTGCAGTCGTTATATAGTCGTTTATGTCTTTTATCTGCATATACAATTATATCTAAATGTTACAGCAATATACGACATTTAATCGGTTATTTGCGGATTGTCATCTTCAATATTCTTAACATTGCACACAATGCAAGTCCTATGACCATTTATAATCTTTGTAAGATCGTTTACAGTCGTAATATAATTGTTTATGTCTCTTATCTGCATATACTTTTATATCCAAATGTTACAGAAATATACGACATTTAATCGGTTATTTGCGGCTTGTCATCTTCAATATTCTTAACATTGCACACATTGCAAGTCCTATGACCATTTATAACCGTTATAAGATCGTTTACAGTCGTTATATAGTCGTTTCTGTCTTTTATCTGCATATACATTTATATCTAAATGTTACAGCAATATACGACATTTAATCGGTTATTTGCGGCTTGTCATCTTCAATATTCTTCACATTGCAAACACTGCCAGTCCTATGACCATTTATAATCGTTATAAGATCGTTTACAGTCGTAATATAATTGTTTATGTCTGTTATCTGCATATACATTTATATCTAAATGTTACAGCAGTATACGACATTTTATCGTTTATATACGGCTTGTTATCGTTAATATCCTTCAAATTGCACATAAAGCAAGTCCTATGACCATTTATAACCGTTATAAGATCGTTTACAGTCGTTATATAGTAGTTTATGACTTTTATCTGCATATACAATTATATCTAAATGTTACAGCAGTATACGACATTTTAGCGTTTATATACGGCTTGTTATCGTTAATATCCTTCAAATTGCACATAAAGCAAGTCCTATGACCATTTATAACCGTTATAAGATCGTTTACAGTCGTTATATAGTAGTTTATGACTTTTATCTGCATATACATTTATATCTAAATGTTACAGCAATATACGACATTTAATCGGTTATTTGCGGCTTGTCATCTTCAATATTCTTCACATTGCACACAATGCAAGTCCTATGACCATTTATAAACGTTATAAGATCGTTTACAGCCGTTATAGAGTCGTTTCTGTCTTTTATCTGCATATACAATTATATCTAAATGTTACAGCAATATACGACATTTAATCGGTTATTTGCGGCTTGTCATCTTCAATATTCTTCACATTGCACACAATGCAAGTCCTATGACCATTTATAAACGTTATAAGATCGTTTACAGCCGTTATAGAGTCGTTTCTGTCTTTTATCTGCATATACATTTATATCTTAATGTTACAGCAATATACGACATTTAATCGGTTATTTGCGGCTTGTCATCTTCAATATTCTTCACATTGCACACAATGCAAGTCCTATGACCATTTATAACCGTTATAAGATCGTTTACAGTCGTTATATAGTCGTTTATGTCTTTTATCTGCATATACAATTATATCTAAATGTTACAGCAATATACGACATTTAATCGGTTATTTGGGGCTTGTCATCTTCAATATTCTTCACATTGCACACAATGCAGGTCCTATGACCATTTATAACCGTTATAAGATCGTTTACAGTCGTTATATAGTCGTTTATGACTTTTATCTGCATATACAATTATATCTAAATGTTACAGCAATATACGACATTTAATCGGTTATTTGCGGCTTGTCATCTTCAATATTCTTCACATTGCACACAATGCAGGTCCTATGACCATTTATAACCGTTATATGATCGTTTGCAGTCGTTATATAGTCGTTTATGTCTTTTATCTGCATATACAATTATATCTAAATGTTACAGCAATATACGACATTTAATCGGTTATTTGCGGATTGTCATCTTCAATATTCTTAACATTGCACACAATGCAGGTCCTATGACCATTTATAACCGTTATATTATCGTTTGCAGTCGTTATATAGTCGTTTATGTCTTTTATCTGCATATACAATTATATCTAAATGTTACAGCAATATACGACATTTAATCGGTTATTTGCGGATTGTCATCTTCAATATTCTTAACATTGCACACAATGCAAGTCCTATGACCATTTATAATCTTTGTAAGATCGTTTACAGTCGTAATATAATTGTTTATGTCTCTTATCTGCATATACTTTTATATCCAAATGTTACAGAAATATACGACATTTAATCGGTTATTTGCGGCTTGTCATCTTCAATATTCTTAACATTGCACACATTGCAAGTCCTATGACCATTTATAACCGTTATAAGATCGTTTACAGTCGTTATATAGTCGTTTCTGTCTTTTATCTGCATATACATTTATATCTAAATGTTACAGCAATATACGACATTTAATCGGTTATTTGCGGCTTGTCATCTTCAATATTCTTCACATTGCAAACACTGCCAGTCCTATGACCATTTATAATCGTTATAAGATCGTTTACAGTCGTAATATAATTGTTTATGTCTGTTATCTGCATATACATTTATATCTAAATGTTACAGCAGTATACGACATTTTATCGTTTATATACGGCTTGTTATCGTTAATATCCTTCAAATTGCACATAAAGCAAGTCCTATGACCATTTATAACCGTTATAAGATCGTTTACAGTCGTTATATAGTAGTTTATGACTTTTATCTGCATATACAATTATATCTAAATGTTACAGCAGTATACGACATTTTAGCGTTTATATACGGCTTGTTATCGTTAATATCCTTCAAATTGCACATAAAGCAAGTCCTATGACCATTTATAACCGTTATAAGATCGTTTACAGTCGTTATATAGTAGTTTATGACTTTTATCTGCATATACATTTATATCTAAATGTTACAGCAATATACGACATTTAATCGGTTATTTGCGGCTTGTCATCTTCAATATTCTTCACATTGCACACAATGCAAGTCCTATGACCATTTATAACCGTTATAAGATCGTTTACAGTCGTTATATAGTCGTTTATGTCTTTTATCTGCATATACAATTATATCTAAATGTTACAGCAATATACGACATTTAATCGGTTATTTGGGGCTTGTCATCTTCAATATTCTTCACATTGCACACAATGCAGGTCCTATGACCATTTATAACCGTTATAAGATCGTTTACAGTCGTTATATAGTCGTTTATGACTTTTATCTGCATATACAATTATATCTAAATGTTACAGCAATATACGACATTTAATCGGTTATTTGCGGCTTGTCATCTTCAATATTCTTCACATTGCACACAATGCAGGTCCTATGACCATTTATAACCGTTATATGATCGTTTGCAGTCGTTATATAGTCGTTATGTCTTTTATCTGCATATACAATTATATCTAAATGTTACAGCAATATACGACATTTAATCGGTTATTTGCGGATTGTCATCTTCAATATTCTTACATTGCACACAATGCAAGTCCTATGACCATTTATAACCGTTATAAGATCGTTTACAGTCGTTATATAGTAGTTTATGACTTTTATCTGCATATACAATTATATCTAAATGTTACAGCAATATACGACATTTAATCGGTTATTTGCGGCTTGACATCTTCAATATTCTTCGCGTTGCACACACTGCAAGTCCTATGACCATTTATAACCGTTATTAGATCGTTTACAGTCGTAATATATGTGTTTATGTCTCTTATCTGCATATACTTTTATATCCAAATGTTACAGAAATATACGACATTTAATCGGTTATTTGCGGCTTGTCATCTTCAATATTCTTAACATTGCACACATTGCAAGTCCTATGACCATTTATAACCGTTATATGATCGTTTGCAGTCGTTATATAGTCGTTTATGTCTTTTATCTGCATATACAATTATATCTAAATGTTACAGCAATATACGACATTTAATCGGTTATTTGCGGCTTGTCATCTTCAATATTCTTAACATTGCACACATTGCAAGTCCTATGACCATTTATAACCGTTATAAGATCGTTTACAGTCGTTATATAATCGTTTCTGTCGTTTATCTGCATATACATTTATATCTAAATGTTACAGAACTATACGACATTTTATCGGTTATTTGCGGCTAGCCATGGTCAATACTCTTCATATTGCACACAATGCAAGTCCTATGACCTTTTATAACCGTTATAAGATCGTTTACAGTCGTTATATAGTCGTTTATGTCTTTTATCTGCATATACAATTATATCTAAATGTTACAGCAATATACAACATTTAATCGGTTATTTGCGGCTTGTCATCTTCAATATTCTTCACATTGCACACAATGCAGGTCCTATGACCATTTATAACCGTTATATGATCGTTTGCAGTCGTTATATAGTCGTTTATGTCTTTTATCTGCATATACATTTATATCTAAATGTTACAGCAATATACGACATTTAATCGGTTATTTGCGGCTTGTCATCTTCAATATTCTTCACATTGCACACAATGCAAGTCCTATGACCATTTATAATCTTTGTAAGATCGTTTACAGTCGTAATATAATTGTTTATGTCTCTTATCTGCATATACTTTTATATCCAAATGTTACAGAAATATACGACATTTAATCGGTTATTTGCGGCTTGTCGTCTTCAATATTCTTAACATTGCACACAATGCAAGTCCTATGACCATTTATAACCGTTATATTATCGTTTGCAGTCGTTATATAGTCGTTTATGTCTTTTATCTGCATATACAATTATATCTAAATGTTACAGCAATATACGACATTTAATCGGTTATTTGCGGATTGTCATCTTCAATATTCTTAACATTGCACACAATGCAAGTCCTATGACCATTTATAATCTTTGTAAGATCGTTTACAGTCGTAATATAATTGTTTATGTCTCTTATCTGCATATACTTTTATATCCAAATGTTACAGAAATATACGACATTTAATCGGTTATTTGCGGCTTGTCATCTTCAATATTCTTAACATTGCACACATTGCAAGTCCTATGACCATTTATAACCGTTATAAGATCGTTTACAGTCGTTACATAGTCGTTTCTGTCTTTTATCTGCATATACATTTATATCTAAATGTTACAGCAATATACGACATTTAATCGGTTATTTGCGGCTTGTCATCTTCAATATTCTTCACATTGCAAACACTGCCAGTCCTATGACCATTTATAATCGTTATAAGATCGTTTACAGTCGTAATATAATTGTTTATGTCTGTTATCTGCATATACATTTATATCTAAATGTTACAGCAGTATACGACATTTTATCGTTTATATACGGCTTGTTATCGTTAATATCCTTCAATTGCACATAAAGCAAGTCCTATGACCATTTATAACCGTTATAAGATCGTTTACAGTCGTTATATAGTAGTTTATGACTTTTATCTGCATATACAATTATATCTAAATGTTACAGCAGTATACGACATTTTATCGTTTATATACGGCTTGTTATCGTTAATATCCTTCAAATTGCACATAAAGCAAGTCCTATGACCATTTATAACCGTTATAAGATCGTTTACAGTCGTTATATAGTAGTTTATGACTTTTATCTGCATATACATTTATATCTAAATGTTACAGCAATATACGACATTTAATCGGTTATTTGCGGCTTGTCATCTTCAATATTCTTAACATTTGCACACAATGCAAGTCCTATGACCATTTATAATCGTTGTAAGATCGTTTACAGTCGTAATATAATTGTTTATGTCTTTAATCTGCATATACATTTATATCTAAGTGTTACAGCAATATACGACATTCAATCGGTTATTTGCAGGTTGTCATCTTCAATATTCTTCCACATTGCACACAATGCAAGTCCTATGACCATTTATAAACGTTATAAGATCGTTTTACAGTCGTTATAGAGTCGTTCTGCCTTTTATCTGCATATACATTTATATCTAAATGTTACAGCAACATACGACATTTAATCGGTTATTTGCGGCTTGTCATCTTCAATATTCTTAACATTGCACACAATGCAAGTCCTATGACCATTTATAATCTTTGTAAGATCGTTTACAGTCGTAATATAATTGTTTATGTCTCTTATCTGCATATACTTTTATATCCAAATGTTACAGAAATATACGACATTTAATCGGTTATTTGCGCTTGTCATCTTCAATATTCTTAACATTGCACACAATGCAGGTCCTATGACCATTTATAACCGTTATATTATCGTTTGCAGTCGTTATATAGTCGTTTATGTCTTTTATCTACATATACAATTATATCTAAATGTTACAGCAATATACGACATTTAATCGGTTATTTGCGGATTGTCATCTTCAATATTCTTAACATTGCACACAATGCAAGTCCTATGACCATTTATAATCTTTGTAAGATCGTTTACAGTCGTAATATAATTGTTTATGTCTCTTATCTGCATATACTTTTATATCCAAATGTTACAGAAATATACGACATTTAATCGGTTATTTGCGGCTTGTCATCTTCAATATTCTTAACATTGCACACATTGCAAGTCTATGACCATTTATAACCGTTATAAGATCGTTTACAGTCGTTATATATCGTTTCTGTCTTTTATCTGCATATACATTTATATCTAAGTGTTACAGCAATATACGACATTTAATCGTTATTTGCGGCCTTGTCATCTTCAATATTCTTAACATTGCACACATTGCAAGTCCTATGACCATTTATAACCGTTATAAGATCGTTTACAGTCGTTATATAATCGTTTCTGTCGTTTATCTGCATATACATTTATATCTAAATGTTACAGCACTATACGACATTTTATCGGTTATTTGCGGCTTGCCATGGTCAATATTCTTCATATTGCACACAATGCAAGTCCTACGACCATTTATAACCGTTATAAGATCGTTTACAGTCGTTATATAATCGTTTCTGTCTTTTATCTGCATATACATTTATATCTAAATGTTACAGCACTATACCACATTTTATCGGTTACTTGCGGCTTGTGATCTTCAATATTCTTAACATTGCACACATTGCAAGTCCTATGACCATTTATAACCGTTATAAGATCGTTTACAGTCGTTATATAGTCGTTTCTGTCTTTTATCTGCATATACATTTATATCTAAATGTTACAGCAATACACGACATTTAATCGGTTATTTGCGGCTTGTCATCTTCAATATTCTTCACATTGCAAACACTGCCAGTCCTATGACCATTTATAATCGTTATAAGATCGTTTACAGTCGTAATATAATTGTTTATGTCTGTTATCTGCATATACATTTATATCTAAATGTTACAGCAGTATACGACATTTTATCGTTTATATACGGCTTGTTATCGTTAATATCCTTCAAATTGCACATAAAGCAAGTCCTATGACCATTTATAACCGTTATAAGATCGTTTACAGTCGTTATATAGTAGTTTATGACTTTTATCTGCATATACAATTATATCCAAATGTTACAGCAATATACGACATTTAATCGGTTATTTGCGGCTTGACATCTTCAATATTCTTCGCGTTGTACACACTGCAAGTCCTATGACCATTTATAACCGTTATTAGATCGTTTACAGTCGTAATATATGTGTTTATGTCTTTATTCTGCATATACATTTATATCTAAGTGTTACAGCAATATACGACATTTAATCGGATATTTGCGGCTTGTCATCTTCAATATTCTTAACATTGCACACATTGCAAGTCCTATGACCATTTATAACCGTTATAAGATCGTTTACAGTCGTTATATAATCGTTTCTGTCGTTTATCTGCATATACATTTATATCTAAATGTTACAGCACTATACGACATTTTATCGGTTATTTGCGGCTTGCCATGGTCAATATTCTTCATATTGCACACAATGCAAGTCCTATGACCTTTTATAACCGTTATAAGATCGTTTACAGTCGTTATATAGTCGTTTACGTCTTTTATCTGCATATACAATTATATCTAAATGTTACAGCAATATACGACATTTAATCGGTTATTTGCGGCTTGTCATCTTCAATATTCTTCACATTGCACACAATGCAGGTCCTATGACCATTTATAACCGTTATATGATCGTTTGCAGTCGTTATATAGTCGTTTATGTCTTTTATCTGCATATACAATTATATCTAAATGTTAGAGCAATATACGACATTTAATCGGTTATTTGCGGATTGTCATCTTCAATATTCTTAACATTGCACACAATGCAGGTCCTATGACCATTTATAATCGTTGTAAGATCGTTTACAGTCGTAATATAATTGTTTATGTCTCTTATCTGCATATACTTTTATATCCAAATGTTACAGAAATATACGACATTTGATCGGTTATTTGCGGCTTGTCATCTTCAATATTCTTCACATTGCACACAATGCAAGTCCTATGACCATTTATAAACGTTATAAGATCGTTTACAGTCGTTATAGAGTCGTTTCTGTCTTTTATCTGCATATACATTTATATCTAAATGTTACAGCAATATACGACATTTAATCGGTTATTTGCGGATTGTCATCTTCAATATTCTTAACATTGCACACAATGCAAGTCCTATGACCATTTATAATCTTTGTAAGATCGTTTACAGTCGTAATATAATTGTTTATGTCTCTTATCTGCATATACTTTTATATCCAAATGTTACAGAAATATACGACATTTAATCGGTTATTTGCGGCTTGTCATCTTCAATATTCTTAACATTGCACACATTGCAAGTCCTATGACCATTTATAACCGTTATAAGATCGTTTACAGTCGTTATATAGTAGTTTATGACTTTTATCTGCATATACATTTATATCTAAATGTTACAGCAATATACGACATTTAATCGGTTATTTGCGGCTTGTCATCTTCAATATTCTTCACATTGCACACAATGCAAGTCCTATGACCATTTATAAACGTTATAAGATCGTTTACAGCCGTTATAGAGTCGTTTCTGTCTTTTATCTGCATATACAATTATATCTAAATGTTACAGCAATATACGACATTTAATCGGTTATTTGCGGCTTGTCATCTTCAATATTCTTCACATTGCACACAATGCAAGTCCTATGACCATTTATAAACGTTATAAGATCGTTTACAGCCGTTATAGAGTCGTTTCTGTCTTTTATCTGCATATACATTTATATCTAAATGTTACAGCAATATACGACATTTAATCGGTTATTTGCGGCTTGTCATCTTCAATATTCTTCACATTGCACACAATGCAAGTCCTATGACCATTTATAACCGTTATAAGATCGTTTACAGTCGTTATATAGTCGTTTATGTCTTTTATCTGCATATACAATTATATCTAAATGTTACAGCAATATACGACATTTAATCGGTTATTTGGGGCTTGTCATCTTCAATATTCTTCACATTGCACACAATGCAGGTCCTATGACCATTTATAACCGTTATAAGATCGTTTACAGTCGTTATATAGTCGTTTATGACTTTTATCTGCATATACAATTATATCTAAATGTTACAGCAATATACGACATTTAATCGGTTATTTGCGGCTTGTCATCTTCAATATTCTTCACATTGCACACAATGCAGGTCCTATGACCATTTATAACCGTTATATGATCGTTTGCAGTCGTTATATAGTCGTTTATGTCTTTTATCTGCATATACAATTATATCTAAATGTTACAGCAATATACGACATTTAATCGGTTATTTGCGGATTGTCATCTTCAATATTCTTAACATTGCACACAATGCAAGTCCTATGACCATTTATAACCGTTATAAGATCGTTTACAGTCGTTATATAGTAGTTTATGACTTTTATCTGCATATACAATTATATCTAAATGTTACAGCAATATACGACATTTAATCGGTTATTTGCGGCTTGACATCTTCAATATTCTTCGCGTTGCACACACTGCAAGTCCTATGACCATTTATAACCGTTATTAGATCGTTTACAGTCGTAATATATGTGTTTATGTCTCTTATCTGCATATACTTTTATATCCAAATGTTACAGAAATATACGACATTTAATCGGTTATTTGCGGCTTGTCATCTTCAATATTCTTAACATTGCACACATTGCAAGTCCTATGACCATTTATAACCGTTATATGATCGTTTGCAGTCGTTATATAGTCGTTTATGTCTTTTATCTGCATATACAATTATATCTAAATGTTACAGCAATATACGACATTTAATCGGTTATTTGCGGCTTGTCATCTTCAATATTCTTAACATTGCACACATTGCAAGTCCTATGACCATTTATAACCGTTATAAGATCGTTTACAGTCGTTATATAATCGTTTCTGTCGTTTATCTGCATATACATTTATATCTAAATGTTACAGAACTATACGACATTTTATCGGTTATTTGCGGCTAGCCATGGTCAATACTCTTCATATTGCACACAATGCAAGTCCTATGACCTTTTATAACCGTTATAAGATCGTTTACAGTCGTTATATAGTCGTTTATGTCTTTTATCTGCATATACAATTATATCTAAATGTTACAGCAATATACAACATTTAATCGGTTATTTGCGGCTTGTCATCTTCAATATTCTTAACATTGCACACAATGCAAGTCCTATGACCATTTATAATCGTTGTAAGATCGTTTACAGTCGTAATATAATTGTTTATGTCTTTAATCTGCATATACATTTATATCTAAGTGTTACAGCAATATACGACATTCAATCGGTTATTTGCAGGTTGTCATCTTCAATATTCTTCACATTGCACACAATGCAAGTCCTATGACCATTTATAAACGTTATAAGATCGTTTACAGTCGTTATAGAGTCGTTTCTGCCTTTTATCTGCATATACATTTATATCTAAATGTTACAGCAACATACGACATTTAATCGGTTATTTGCGGCTTGTCATCTTCAATATTCTTAACATTGCACACAATGCAAGTCCTATGACCATTTATAATCTTTGTAAGATCGTTTACAGTCGTAATATAATTGTTTATGTCTCTTATCTGCATATACTTTTATATCCAAATGTTACAGAAATATACGACATTTAATCGGTTATTTGCGGCTTGTCATCTTCAATATTCTTAACATTGCACACAATGCAGGTCCTATGACCATTTATAACCGTTATATTATCGTTTGCAGTCGTTATATAGTCGTTTATGTCTTTTATCTACATATACAATTATATCTAAATGTTACAGCAATATACGACATTTAATCGGTTATTTGCGGATTGTCATCTTCAATATTCTTAACATTGCACACAATGCAAGTCCTATGACCATTTATAATCTTTGTAAGATCGTTTACAGTCGTAATATAATTGTTTATGTCTCTTATCTGCATATACTTTTATATCCAAATGTTACAGAAATATACGACATTTAATCGGTTATTTGCGGCTTGTCATCTTCAATATTCTTAACATTGCACACATTGCAAGTCCTATGACCATTTATAACCGTTATAAGATCGTTTACAGTCGTTATATAATCGTTTCTGTCTTTTATCTGCATATACATTTATATCTAAGTGTTACAGCAATATACGACATTTAATCGGTTATTTGCGGCTTGTCATCTTCAATATTCTTAACATTGCACACATTGCAAGTCCTATGACCATTTATAACCGTTATAAGATCGTTTACAGTCGTTATATAATCGTTTCTGTCGTTTATCTGCATATACATTTATATCTAAATGTTACAGCACTATACGACATTTTATCGGTTATTTGCGGCTTGCCATGGTCAATATTCTTCATATTGCACACAATGCAAGTCCTACGACCATTTATAACCGTTATAAGATCGTTTACAGTCGTTATATAATCGTTTCTGTCTTTTATCTGCATATACATTTATATCTAAATGTTACAGCACTATACCACATTTTATCGGTTACTTGCGGCTTGTGATCTTCAATATTCTTAACATTGCACACATTGCAAGTCCTATGACCATTTATAACCGTTATAAGATCGTTTACAGTCGTTATATAGTCGTTTCTGTCTTTTATCTGCATATACATTTATATCTAAATGTTACAGCAATACACGACATTTAATCGGTTATTTGCGGCTTGTCATCTTCAATATTCTTCACATTGCAAACACTGCCAGTCCTATGACCATTTATAATCGTTATAAGATCGTTTACAGTCGTAATATAATTGTTTATGTCTGTTATCTGCATATACATTTATATCTAAATGTTACAGCAGTATACGACATTTTATCGTTTATATACGGCTTGTTATCGTTAATATCCTTCAAATTGCACATAAAGCAAGTCCTATGACCATTTATAACCGTTATAAGATCGTTTACAGTCGTTATATAGTAGTTTATGACTTTTATCTGCATATACAATTATATCCAAATGTTACAGCAATATACGACATTTAATCGGTTATTTGCGGCTTGACATCTTCAATATTCTTCGCGTTGTACACACTGCAAGTCCTATGACCATTTATAACCGTTATTAGATCGTTTACAGTCGTAATATATGTGTTTATGTCTTTATTCTGCATATACATTTATATCTAAGTGTTACAGCAATATACGACATTTAATCGGATATTTGCGGCTTGTCATCTTCAATATTCTTAACATTGCACACATTGCAAGTCCTATGACCATTTATAACCGTTATAAGATCGTTTACAGTCGTTATATAATCGTTTCTGTCGTTTATCTGCATATACATTTATATCTAAATGTTACAGCACTATACGACATTTTATCGGTTATTTGCGGCTTGCCATGGTCAATATTCTTCATATTGCACACAATGCAAGTCCTATGACCTTTTATAACCGTTATAAGATCGTTTACAGTCGTTATATAGTCGTTTACGTCTTTTATCTGCATATACAATTATATCTAAATGTTACAGCAATATACGACATTTAATCGGTTATTTGCGGCTTGTCATCTTCAATATTCTTCACATTGCACACAATGCAGGTCCTATGACCATTTATAACCGTTATATGATCGTTTGCAGTCGTTATATAGTCGTTTATGTCTTTTATCTGCATATACAATTATATCTAAATGTTAGAGCAATATACGACATTTAATCGGTTATTTGCGGATTGTCATCTTCAATATTCTTAACATTGCACACAATGCAGGTCCTATGACCATTTATAATCGTTGTAAGATCGTTTACAGTCGTAATATAATTGTTTATGTCTCTTATCTGCATATACTTTTATATCCAAATGTTACAGAAATATACGACATTTGATCGGTTATTTGCGGCTTGTCATCTTCAATATTCTTCACATTGCACACAATGCAAGTCCTATGACCATTTATAAACGTTATAAGATCGTTTACAGTCGTTATAGAGTCGTTTCTGTCTTTTATCTGCATATACATTTATATCTAAATGTTACAGCAATATACGACATTTAATCGGTTATTTGCGGATTGTCATCTTCAATATTCTTAACATTGCACACAATGCAAGTCCTATGACCATTTATAATCTTTGTAAGATCGTTTACAGTCGTAATATAATTGTTTATGTCTCTTATCTGCATATACTTTTATATCCAAATGTTACAGAAATATACGACATTTAATCGGTTATTTGCGGCTTGTCATCTTCAATATTCTTAACATTGCACACATTGCAAGTCCTATGACCATTTATAACCGTTATAAGATCGTTTACAGTCGTTATATAATCGTTTCTGTCTTTTATCTGCATATACATTTATATCTAAATGTTACAGCACTAAACGACATTTTATCGGTTATTTGCGGCTTGCCATGGTCAATATTCTTCATATTGCACACATTGCAAGTCCTATGACCATTTATAACCGTTATAAGATAGTTTACAGTCGTTATATAGTCGTTTATTTATTTTATCTGCATATACATTTATATCTAAATGTTACAGCAATATACGACATTTAATCGGTTATTTGCGGATAGTCATCTTCAATATTCTTCACATTGCAAACACTGCCAGTCCTATGACCATTTATAATCGTTATAAGATCGTTTACAGTCGTAATATAATTGTTTATGTCTGTTATCTGCATATACATTTATATCTAAATGTTACAGCAGTATACGACATTTTATCGTTTATATACGGCTTGTTATCATTAATATCCTTCAAATTGCACATAAAGCAAGTCCTATGACCATTTATAACCGTTATAAGATCGTTTACAGTCGTTATATAGTAGTTTATGACTTTTATCTGCATATACAATTATATCTAAATGTTACAGCAATATACGACATTTAATCGGTTATTTGTGGCTTGACATCTTCAATATTCTTCGCGTTGCACACACTGCAAGTCCTATGACCATTTATAACCGTTATTAGATCGTTTACAGTCGTAATATATGTGTTTATGTCTTTATTCTGCATATACATATATATCTAAGTGTTACAGCAATATACGACATTTAATCGGTTATTTGCGGCTTGTCATCTTCAATATTCTTAACATTGCACACATTGCAAGTCCTATGACCATTTATAACCGTTATAAGATCGTTTACAGTCGTTATATAATCGTTTCTGTCGTTTATCTGCATATACATTTATATCTAAATGTTACAGCAATATACAACATTTAATCGGTTATTTGCGGCTTGTCATCTTCAATATTCTTCACATTGCACACAATGCAGGTCCTATGACCATTTATAACCGTTATATGATCGTTTGCAGTCGTTATATAGTCGTTTATGTCTTTTATCTGCATATACATTTATATCTAAATGTTACAGCAATATACGACATTTAATCGGTTATTTGCGGCTTGTCATCTTCAATATTCTTCACATTGCACACAATGCAAGTCCTATGACCATTTATAATCTTTGTAAGATCGTTTACAGTCGTAATATAATTGTTTATGTCTCTTATCTGCATATACTTTTATATCCAAATGTTACAGAAATATACGACATTTAATCGGTTATTTGCGGCTTGTCATCTTCAATATTCTTAACATTGCACACAATGCAGGTCCTATGACCATTTATAACCGTTATATTATCGTTTGCAGTCGTTATATAGTCGTTTATGTCTTTTATCTGCATATACAATTATATCTAAATGTTACAGCAATATACGACATTTAATCGGTTATTTGCGGATTGTCATCTTCAATATTCTTAACATTGCACACAATGCAAGTCCTATGACCATTTATAATCTTTGTAAGATCGTTTACAGTCGTAATATAATTGTTTATGTCTCTTATCTGCATATACTTTTATATCCAAATGTTACAGAAATATACGACATTTAATCGGTTATTTGCGGCTTGTCATCTTCAATATTCTTAACATTGCACACATTGCAAGTCCTATGACCATTTATAACCGTTATAAGATCGTTTACAGTCGTTATATAATCGTTTCTGTCTTTTATCTGCATATACATTTATATCTAAATGTTACAGCACTATACGACATTTTATCGGTTACTTGCGGCTTGTGATCTTCAATATTCTTAACATTGCACACATTGCAAGTCCTATGACCATTTATAACCGTTATAAGATCGTTTACAGTCGTTATATAGTCGTTTCTGTCTTTTATCTGCATATACATTTATATCTAATTGTTACAGCAATATACGACATTTAATCGGTTATTTGCGGCTTGTCATCTTCAATATTCTTCACATTGCAAACACTGCCAGTCCTATGACCATTTATAATCGTTATAAGATCGTTTACAGTCGTAATATAATTGTTTATGTCTGTTATCTGCATATACATTTATATCTAAATGTTACAGCAGTATACGACATTTTATCGTTTATATACGGCTTGTTATCGTTAATATCCTTCAAATTGCACATAAAGCAAGTCCTATGACCATTTATAACCGTTATAAGATCGTTTACAGTCGTTATATAGTAGTTTATGACTTTTATCTGCATATACAATTATATCTAAATGTTACAGCAATATACGACATTTAATCGGTTATTTGCGGCTTGACATCTTCAATATTCTTCGCGTTGCACACACTGCAAGTCCTATGACCATTTATAACCGTTATTAGATCGTTTACAGTCGTAATATATGTGTTTATGTATTTATTCTGCATATACATTTATATCTAAGTGTTACAGCAATATACGACATTTAATCGGTTATTTGCGGCTTGTCATCTTCAATATTCTTAACATTGCACACATTGCAAGTCCTATGACCATTTATAACCGTTATAAGATCGTTTACAGTCGTTATATAATCGTTTCTGTCGTTTATCTGCATATACATTTATATCTAAATGTTACGGCACTATACGACAT
Organism: Cerceris ruficornis; assembly: GCA_963989415.1. Lineage (NCBI taxonomy): Eukaryota > Metazoa > Arthropoda > Insecta > Hymenoptera > Crabronidae > Cerceris > Cerceris ruficornis. The sequence continues at coordinate 239,492 of CAXDIW010000469.1, read as the reverse complement.
TTTATCGGTTATTCGCGGCTTGCCATGGTCAATATTCTTCATATTGCACACAATGCAAGTCCTATGACCTTTTATAACCGTTATAAGATCGTTTACAGTCGTTATATAGTCGTTTACGTCTTTTATCTGCATATACAATTATATCTAAATGTTACAGCAATATACGACATTTAATCGGTTATTTGCGGCTTGTCATCTTCAATATTCTTCACATTGCACACAATGCAGGTCCTATGACCATTTATAACCGTTATATGATCGTTTGCAGTCGTTATATAGTCGTTTATGTCTTTTATCTGCATATACAATTATATCTAAATGTTACAGCAATATACGACATTTAATCGGTTATTTGCGGATTGTCATCTTCAATATTCTTAACATTGCACACAATGCAAGTCCTATGACCATTTATAATCGTTGTAAGATCGTTTACAGTCGTAATATAATTGTTTATGTCTCTTATCTGCATATACTTTTATATCCAAATGTTACAGAAATATACGACATTTAATCGGTTATTTGCGGCTTGTCATCTTCAATATTCTTCACATTGCACACAATGCAAGTCCTATGACCATTTATAAACGTTATAAGATCGTTTACAGTCGTTATAGAGTCGTTTCTGTCTTTTATCTGCATATACATTTATATCTAAATGTTACAGCAATATACGACATTTAATCGGTTATTTGCGGCTTGTCATCTTCAATATTCTTCACATTGCACACAATGCAAGTCCTATGACCATTTATGAACGTTATAAGATCGTTTACAGTCGTTATAGAGTCGTTTCTGTCTTTTATCTGCATATACCATTATATCTAAATGTTACAGCAATATACGACATTTAATCGGTTATTTGCGGCTTGTCATCTTCAATATTCTTCGCGTTGCACACAATGCAAGTCCTATGACCATTTAAAACCGTTATAAGATCGTTTACAGTCGTAATATAGGTGTTTATGTCTTTAATCTGCATATACATTTATATCTAAGTGTTACAGCAATATACGACATTCAATCGGTTATTTGCGGCTTGTCATCTTCAATATTCTTAACATTGCACACAATGCAAGTCCTATGACCATTTATAATCGTTGTAAGATCGTTTACAGTCGTAATATAATTGTTTATGTCTCTTATCTGCATATACTTTTATATCTAAATGTTACAGCAATATACGACATTTAATCGGTTATTTGCGGCTTGTCATCTTCAATATTCTTCACATTGCAAACACTGCCAGTCCTATGACCATTTATAATCGTTATAAGATCGTTTACAGTCGTAATATAATTGTTTATGTCTGTTATCTGCATATACATTTATATCTAAATGTTACAGCAGTATACGACATTTTATCGTTTATATACGGCTTGTTATCGTTAATATCCTTCAAATTGCACATAAAGCAAGTCCTATGACCATTTATAACCGTTATAAGATCGTTTACAGTCGTTATATAGTAGTTTATGACTTTTATCTGCATATACAATTATATCTAAATGTTACAGCAATATACGACATTTAATCGGTTATTTGCGGCTTGACATCTTCAATATTCTTCGCGTTGCACACACTGCAAGTCCTATGACCATTTATAACCGTTATTAGATCGTTTACAGTCGTAATATATGTGTTTATGTCTTTATTCTGCATATACATATATATCTAAGTGTTACAGCAATATACGACATTTAATCGGTTATTTGCGGCTTGTCATCTTCAATATTCTTAACATTGCACACATTGCAAGTCCTATGACCATTTATAACCGTTATAAGATCGTTTACAGTCGTTATATAATCGTTTCTGTCGTTTATCTGCATATACATTTATATCTAAATGTTACAGCAATATACAACATTTAATCGGTTTTTTGCGGCTTGTCATCTTCAATATTCTTCACATTGCACACAATGCAGGTCCTATGACCATTTATAACCGTTATATGATCGTTTGCAGTCGTTATATAGTCGTTTATGTCTTTTATCTGCATATACATTTATATCTAAATGTTACAGCAATATACGACATTTAATCGGTTATTTGCGGCTTGTCATCTTCAATATTCTTCACATTGCACATAATGCAAGTCCTATGACCATTTATAATCTTTGTAAGATCGTTTACAGTCGTAATATAATTGTTTATGTCTCTTATCTGCATATACTTTTATATCCAAATGTTACAGAAATATACGACATTTAATCGGTTATTTGCGGCTTGTCATCTTCAATATTCTTAACATTGCACACAATGCAGGTCCTATGACCATTTATAACCGTTATATTATCGTTTGCAGTCGTTATATAGTCGTTTATGTCTTTTATCTGCATATACAATTATATCTAAATGTTACAGCAATATACGACATTTAATCGGTTATTTGCGGATTGTCATCTTCAATATTCTTAACATTGCACACAATGCAAGTCCTATGACCATTTATAATCTTTGTAAGATCGTTTACAGTCGTAATATAATTGTTTATGTCTCTTATCTGCATATACTTTTATATCCAAATGTTACAGAAATATACGACATTTAATCGGTTATTTGCGGCTTGTCATCTTCAATATTCTTAACATTGCACACATTGCAAGTCCTATGACCATTTATAACCGTTATAAGATCGTTTACAGTCGTTATATAATCGTTTCTGTCTTTTATCTGCATATACATTTATATCTAAATGTTACAGCACTATACGACATTTTATCGGTTACTAGCGGCTTGTGATCTTCAATATTCTTAACATTGCACACATTGCAAGTCCTATGACCATTTATAACCGTTATAAGATCGTTTACAGTCGTTATATAGTCGTTTCTGTCTTTTATCTGCATATACATTTATATCTAAATGTTACAGCAATATACGACATTTAATCGGTTATTTGCGGCTTGTCATCTTCAATATTCTTCACATTGCAAACACTGCCAGTCCTATGACCATTTATAATCGTTATAAGATCGTTTACAGTCGTAATATAATTGTTTATGTCTGTTATCTGCATATACATTTATATCTAAATGTTACAGCAGTATACGACATTTTATCGTTTATATACGGCTTGTTATCGTTAATATCCTTCAAATTGCACATAAAGCAAGTCCTATGACCATTTATAACCGTTATAAGATCGTTTACAGTCGTTATATAGTAGTTTATGACTTTTATCTGCATATACAATTATATCTAAATGTTACAGCAATATACGACATTTAATCGGTTATTTGCGGCTCGACATCTTCAATATTCTTCGCGTTGCACACACTGCAAGTCCTATGACCATTTATAACCGTTATTAGATCGTTTACAGTCGTAATATATGTGTTTATGTCTTTATTCTGCATATACATTTATATCTAAGTGTTACAGCAATATACGACATTTAATCGGTTATTTGCGGCTTGTCATCTTCAATATTCTTAATATTGCACACATTGCAAGTCCTATGACCATTTATAACCGTTATAAGATCGTTTACAGTCGTTATATAGTCGTTTCTGTCTTTTATCTGCATATACATTTATATCTAAATGTTACAGCAATATACGACATTTAATCGGTTATTTGCGGCTTGTCATCTTCAATATTCTTCACATTGCAAACACTGCCAGTCCTATGACCATTTATAATCGTTATAAGATCGTTTACAGTCGTAATATAATTGTTTATGTCTGTTATCTGCATATACATTTATATCTAAATGTTACAGCAGTATACGACATTTTATCGTTTATATACGGCTTGTTATCGTTAATATCCTTCAAATTGCACATAAAGCAAGTCCTATGACCATTTATAACCGTTATAAGATCGTTTACAGTCGTTATATAGTAGTTTATGACTTTTATCTGCATATACAATTATATCTAAATGTTACAGCAATATACGACATTTAATCGGTTATTTGCGGCTCGACATCTTCAATATTCTTCGCGTTGCACACACTGCAAGTCCTATGACCATTTATAACCGTTATTAGATCGTTTACAGTCGTAATATATGTGTTTATGTCTTTATTCTGCATATACATTTATATCTAAGTGTTACAGCAATATACGACATTTAATCGGTTATTTGCGGCTTGTCATCTTCAATATTCTTAATATTGCACACATTGCAAGTCCTATGACCATTTATAACCGTTATAAGATCGTTTACAGTCGTTATATATTCGTTTCTGTCGTTTATCTGCATATACATTTATATCTAAATGTTACAGCACTATACGACATTTTATCGGTTATTTGCGGCTTGCCATGGTCAATATTCTTCATATTGCACACAATGCAAGTCCTATGACCTTTTATAACCGTTATAAGATCGTTTACAGTCGTTATATAGTCGTTTACGTCTTTTATCTGCATATACAATTATATCTAAATGTTACAGCAATATACGACATTTAATCGGTTATTTGCGGCTTGTCATCTTCAATATTCTTCACATTGCACACAATGCAGGTCCTATGACCATTTATAACCGTTATATGATCGTTTACAGTCGTTATATAGTCGTTTATGTCTTTTATCTGCATATACAATTATATCTAAATGTTACAGCAATATACGACATTTAATCGGTTATTTGCGGCTTGCCATGGTCAATATTCTTCATATTGCACACATTGCAAGTCCTATGACCATTTATAACCGTTATAAGGTAGTTTACAGTCGTTATATAGTCGTTTATTTATTTTATCTGCATATACATTTATATCTAAATGTTACAGCAATATACGACATTTAATCGGTTATTTGCGGCCTGTCATCTACAATATTCTTAACATTGCACACATTGCAAGTCCTATGACCATTTATAACCGTTATAAGATCGTTTACAGTCGTTATATAATCGTTTCTGTCTTTTATCTGCATATACATTTATATCTAAATGTTACAGCACTATACGACATTTTATCGGTTACTTGCGGCTTGTGATCTTCAATATTCTTAACATTGCACACATTGCAAGTCCTATGACCATTTATAACCGTTATAAGATCGTTTACAGTCGTTATATAGTAGTTTATGACTTTTATCTGCATATACAATTATATCTAAATGTTACAGCAATATACGACATTTAATCGGTTATTTGCGGCTTGACATCTTCAATATTCTTCGCGTTGCACACACTGCAAGTCCTATGACCATTTATAACCGTTATTAGATCGTTTACAGTCGTAATATATGTGTTTATGTCTTTATTCTGCATATACATATATATCTAAGTGTTACAGCAATATACGACATTTAATCGGTTATTTGCGGCTTGTCATCTTCAATATTCTTAACATTGCACACATTGCAAGTCCTATGACCATTTATAACCGTTATAAGATCGTTTACAGTCGTTATATAATCGTTTCTGTCGTTTATCTGCATATACATTTATATCTAAATGTTACAGCAATATACAACATTTAATCGGTTATTTGCGGCTTGTCATCTTCAATATTCTTCACATTGCACACAATGCAGGTCCTATGACCATTTATAACCGTTATATGATCGTTTGCAGTCGTTATATAGTCGTTTATGTCTTTTATCTGCATATACATTTATATCTAAATGTTACAGCAATATACGACATTTAATCGGTTATTTGCGGCTTGTCATCTTCAATATTCTTCACATTGCACACAATGCAAGTCCTATGACCATTTATAATCTTTGTAAGATCGTTTACAGTCGTAATATAATTGTTTATGTCTCTTATCTGCATATACTTTTATATCCAAATGTTACAGAAATATACGACATTTAATCGGTTATTTGCGGCTTGTCATCTTCAATATTCTTCACATTGCAAACACTGCCAGTCCTATGACCATTTATAATCGTTATAAGATCGTTTACAGTCGTAATATAATTGTTTATGTCTGTTATCTGCATATACATTTATATCTAAATGTTACAGCAGTATACGACATTTTATCGTTTATATACGGCTTGTTATCGTTAATATCCTTCAAATTGCACATAAAGCAAGTCCTATGACCATTTATAACCGTTATAAGATCGTTTACAGTCGTTATATAGTAGTTTATGACTTTTATCTGCATATACAATTATATCTAAATGTTACAGCAATATACGACATTTAATCGGTTATTTGCGGCTCGACATCTTCAATATTCTTCGCGTTGCACACACTGCAAGTCCTATGACCATTTATAACCGTTATTAGATCGTTTACAGTCGTAATATATGTGTTTATGTCTTTATTCTGCATATACATTTATATCTAAGTGTTACAGCAATATACGACATTTAATCGGTTATTTGCGGCTTGTCATCTTCAATATTCTTAATATTGCACACATTGCAAGTCCTATGACCATTTATAACCGTTATAAGATCGTTTACAGTCGTTATATATTCGTTTCTGTCGTTTATCTGCATATACATTTATATCTAAATGTTACAGCACTATACGACATTTTATCGGTTATTTGCGGCTTGCCATGGTCAATATTCTTCATATTGCACACAATGCAAGTCCTATGACCTTTTATAACCGTTATAAGATCGTTTACAGTCGTTATATAGTCGTTTACGTCTTTTATCTGCATATACAATTATATCTAAATGTTACAGCAATATACGACATTTAATCGGTTATTTGCGGCTTGTCATCTTCAATATTCTTCACATTGCACACAATGCAGGTCCTATGACCATTTATAACCGTTATATGATCGTTTACAGTCGTTATATAGTCGTTTATGTCTTTTATCTGCATATACAATTATATCTAAATGTTACAGCAATATACGACATTTAATCGGTTATTTGCGGCTTGCCATGGTCAATATTCTTCATATTGCACACATTGCAAGTCCTATGACCATTTATAACCGTTATAAGATAGTTTACAGTCGTTATATAGTCGTTTATTTATTTTATCTGCATATACATTTATATCTAAATGTTACAGCAATATACGACATTTAATCGGTTATTTGCGGCCTGTCATCTACAATATTCTTAACATTGCACACATTGCAAGTCCTATGACCATTTATAACCGTTATAAGATCGTTTACAGTCGTTATATAATCGTTTCTGTCTTTTATCTGCATATACATTTATATCTAAATGTTACAGCACTATACGACATTTTATCGGTTACTTGCGGCTTGTGATCTTCAATATTCTTAACATTGCACACATTGCAAGTCCTATGACCATTTATAACCGTTATAAGATCGTTTACAGTCGTTATATAGTAGTTTATGACTTTTATCTGCATATACAATTATATCTAAATGTTACAGCAATATACGACATTTAATCGGTTATTTGCGGCTTGACATCTTCAATATTCTTCGCGTTGCACACACTGCAAGTCCTATGACCATTTATAACCGTTATTAGATCGTTTACAGTCGTAATATATGTGTTTATGTCTTTATTCTGCATATACATATATATCTAAGTGTTACAGCAATATACGACATTTAATCGGTTATTTGCGGCTTGTCATCTTCAATATTCTTAACATTGCACACATTGCAAGTCCTATGACCATTTATAACCGTTATAAGATCGTTTACAGTCGTTATATAATCGTTTCTGTCGTTTATCTGCATATACATTTATATCTAAATGTTACAGCAATATACAACATTTAATCGGTTATTTGCGGCTTGTCATCTTCAATATTCTTCACATTGCACACAATGCAGGTCCTATGACCATTTATAACCGTTATATGATCGTTTGCAGTCGTTATATAGTCGTTTATGTCTTTTATCTGCATATACATTTATATCTAAATGTTACAGCAATATACGACATTTAATCGGTTATTTGCGGCTTGTCATCTTCAATATTCTTCACATTGCACACAATGCAAGTCCTATGACCAATTATAATCTTTGTAAGATCGTTTACAGTCGTAATATAATTGTTTATGTCTCTTATCTGCATATACTTTTATATCCAAATGTTACAGAAATATACGACATTTAATCGGTTATTTGCGGCTTGTCATCTTCAATATTCTTAACATTGCACACAATGCAGGTCCTATGACCATTTATAACCGTTATATTATCGTTTGCAGTCGTTATATAGTCGTTTATGTCTTTTATCTGCATATACAATTATATCTAAATGTTACAGCAATATACGACATTTAATCGGTTATTTGCGGATTGTCATCTTCAATATTCTTAACATTGCACACAATGCAAGTCCTATGACCATTTATAATCTTTGTAAGATCGTTTACAGTCGTAATATAATTGTTTATGTCTGTTATCTGCATATACATTTATATCTAAATGTTACAGCAGTATACGACATTTTATCGTTTATATACGGCTTGTTATCGTTAATATCCTTCAAATTGCACATAAAGCAAGTCCTATGACCATTTATAACCGTTATAAGATCGTTTACAGTCGTTATATAGTAGTTTATGACTTTTATCTGCATATACAATTATATCTAAATGTTACAGCAATATACGACATTTAATCGGTTATTTGCGGCTTGACATCTTCAATATTCTTCGCGTTGCACACACTGCAAGTCCTATGACCATTTATAACCGTTATTAGATCGTTTACAGTCGTAATATATGTGTTTATGTATTTATTCTGCATATACATTTATATCTAAGTGTTACAGCAATATACGACATTTAATCGGTTATTTGCGGCTTGTCATCTTCAATATTCTTAACATTGCACACATTGCAAGTCCTATGACCATTTATAACCGTTATAAGATCGTTTACAGTCGTTATATAATCGTTTCTGTCGTTTATCTGCATATACATTTATATCTAAATGTTACGGCACTATACGACATTTTATCGGTTATTCGCGGCTTGCCATGGTCAATATTCTTCATATTGCACACAATGCAAGTCCTATGACCTTTTATAACCGTTATAAGATCGTTTACAGTCGTTATATAGTCGTTTACGTCTTTTATCTGCATATACAATTATATCTAAATGTTACAGCAATATACGACATTTAATCGGTTATTTGCGGCTTGTCATCTTCAATATTCTTCACATTGCACACAATGCAGGTCCTATGACCATTTATAACCGTTATATGATCGTTTGCAGTCGTTATATAGTCGTTTATGTCTTTTATCTGCATATACAATTATATCTAAATGTTACAGCAATATACGACATTTAATCGGTTATTTGCGGCTTGTCATCTTCAATATTCTTAACATTGCACACATTGCAAGTCCTATGACCATTTATAACCGTTATAAGATCGTTTACAGTCGTTATATAGTCGTTTCTGTCTTTTATCTGCATATACATTTATATCTAAATGTTACAGCAATATACGACATTTAATCGGTTATTTGCGGCTTGTCATCTTCAATATTCTTCACATTGCAAACACTGCCAGTCCTATGACCATTTATAATCGTTATAAGATCGTTTACAGTCGTAATATAATTGTTTATGTCTGTTATCTGCATATACATTTATATCTAAATGTTACAGCAGTATACGACATTTTATCGTTTATATACGGCTTGTTATCGTTAATATCCTTCAAATTGCACATAAAGCAAGTCCTATGACCATTTATAACCGTTATAAGATCGTTTACAGTCGTTATATAGTAGTTTATGACTTTTATCTGCATATACAATTATATCTAAATGTTACAGCAGTATACGACATTTTAGCGTTTATATACGGCTTGTTATCGTTAATATCCTTCAAATTGCACATAAAGCAAGTCCTATGACCATTTATAACCGTTATAAGATCGTTTACAGTCGTTATATAGTAGTTTATGACTTTTATCTGCATATACATTTATATCTAAATGTTACAGCAATATACGACATTTAATCGGTTATTTGCGGATTGTCATCTTCAATATTCTTAACATTGCACACAATGCAAGTCCTATGACCATTTATAATCGTTGTAAGATCGTTTACAGTCGTAATATAATTGTTTATGTCTCTTATCTGCATATACTTTTATATCCAAATGTTACAGAAATATACGACATTTAATCGGTTATTTGCGGCTTGTCATCTTCAATATTCTTCACATTGCACACAATGCAAGTCCTATGACCATTTATAAACGTTATAAGATCGTTTACAGTCGTTATAGAGTCGTTTCTGTCTTTTATCTGCATATACATTTATATCTAAATGTTACAGCAATATACGACATTTAATCGGTTATTTGCGGCTTGTCATCTTCAATATTCTTCACATTGCACACAATGCAAGTCCTATGACCATTTATGAACGTTATAAGATCGTTTACAGTCGTTATAGAGTCGTTTCTGTCTTTTATCTGCATATACCATTATATCTAAATGTTACAGCAATATACGACATTTAATCGGTTATTTGCGGCTTGTCATCTTCAATATTCTTCGCGTTGCACACAATGCAAGTCCTATGACCATTTAAAACCGTTATAAGATCGTTTACAGTCGTAATATAGGTGTTTATGTCTTTAATCTGCATATACATTTATATCTAAGTGTTACAGCAACATACGACATTCAATCGGTTATTTGCGGCTTGTCATCTTCAATATTCTTAACATTGCACACAATGCAAGTCCTATGACCATTTATAATCGTTGTAAGATCGTTTACAGTCGTAATATAATTGTTTATGTCTCTTATCTGCATATACTTTTATATCTAAATGTTACAGCAATATACGATATTTAATCGGTTATTTGCGGCTTGTCATCTTCAATATTCTTCACATTGCAAACACTGCCAGTCCTATGACCATTTATAATCGTTATAAGATCGTTTACAGTCGTAATATAATTGTTTATGTCTGTTATCTGCATATACATTTATAATTTATATCTAAATGTTACAGCAGTATACGACATTTTATCGTTTATATACGGCTTGTTATCGTTAATATCCTTCAAATTGCACATAAAGCAAGTCCTATGACCATTTATAACCGTTATAAGATCGTTTACAGTCGTTATATAGTAGTTTATGACTTTTATCTGCATATACAATTATATCTAAATGTTACAGCAATATACGACATTTAATCGGTTATTTGCGGCTTGACATCTTCAATATTCTTCGCGTTGCACACACTGCAAGTCCTATGACCATTTATAACCGTTATTAGATCGTTTACAGTCGTAATATATGTGTTTATGTCTTTATTCTGCATATACATATATATCTAAGTGTTACAGCAATATACGACATTTAATCGGTTATTTGCGGCTTGTCATCTTCAATATTCTTAACATTGCACACATTGCAAGTCCTATGACCATTTATAACCGTTATAAGATCGTTTACAGTCGTTATATAATCGTTTCTGTCGTTTATCTGCATATACATTTATATCTAAATGTTACAGCAATATACAACATTTAATCGGTTATTTGCGGCTTGTCATCTTCAATATTCTTCACATTGCACACAATGCAGGTCCTATGACCATTTATAACCGTTATATGATCGTTTGCAGTCGTAATATATGTGTTTATGTCTTTATTCTGCATATACATTTATATCTAAGTGTTACAGCAATATACGACATTTAATCGGTTATTTGCGGCTTGTCATCTTCAATATTCTTAATATTGCACACATTGCAAGTCCTATGACCATTTATAACCGTTATAAGATCGTTTACAGTCGTTATATATTCGTTTCTGTCGTTTATCTGCATATACATTTATATCTAAATGTTACAGCACTATACGACATTTTATCGGTTATTTGCGGCTTGCCATGGTCAATATTCTTCATATTGCACACAATGCAAGTCCTATGACCTTTTATACCGTTATAAGATCGTTTACAGTCGTTATATAGTCGTTTACGTCTTTTATCTGCATATACAATTATATCTAAATGTTACAGCAATATACGACATTTAATCGGTTATTTGCGGCTTGTCATCTTCAATATTCTTCACATTGCACACAATGCAGGTCCTATGACCATTTATAACCGTTATATGATCGTTTACAGTCGTTATATAGTCGTTTATGTCTTTTATCTGCATATACAATTATATCTAAATGTTACAGCAATATACGACATTTAATCGGTTATTTGCGGCTTGCCATGGTCAATATTCTTCATATTGCACACATTGCAAGTCCTATGACCATTTATAACCGTTATAAGATAGTTTACAGTCGTTATATAGTCGTTTATTTATTTTATCTGCATATACATTTATATCTAAATGTTACAGCAATATACGACATTTAATCGGTTATTGCGGCCTGTCATCTACAATATTCTTAACATTGCACACATTGCAAGTCCTATGACCATTTATAACCGTTATAAGATCGTTTACAGTCGTTATATAATCGTTTCTGTCTTTTATCTGCATATACATTTATATCTAAATGTTACAGCACTATACGACATTTTATCGGTTACTTGCGGCTTGTGATCTTCAATATTCTTAACATTGCACACATTGCAAGTCCTATGACCATTTATAACCGTTATAAGATCGTTTACAGTCGTTATATAGTAGTTTATGACTTTTATCTGCATATACAATTATATCTAAATGTTACAGCAATATACGACATTTAATCGGTTATTTGCGGCTTGACATCTTCAATATTCTTCGCGTTGCACACACTGCAAGTCCTATGACCATTTATAACCGTTATTAGATCGTTTACAGTCGTAATATATGTGTTTATGTCTTTATTCTGCATATACATATATATCTAAGTGTTACAGCAATATACGACATTTAATCGGTTATTTGCGGCTTGTCATCTTCAATATTCTTAACATTGCACACATTGCAAGTCCTATGACCATTTATAACCGTTATAAGATCGTTTACAGTCGTTATATAATCGTTTCTGTCGTTTATCTGCATATACATTTATATCTAAATGTTACAGCAATATACAACATTTAATCGGTTATTTGCGGCTTGTCATCTTCAATATTCTTCACATTGCACACAATGCAGGTCCTATGACCATTTATAACCGTTATATGATCGTTTGCAGTCGTTATATAGTCGTTTATGTCTTTTATCTGCATATACATTTATATCTAAATGTTACAGCAATATACGACATTTAATCGGTTATTTGCGGCTTGTCATCTTCAATATTCTTCACATTGCACACAATGCAAGTCCTATGACCAATTATAATCTTTGTAAGATCGTTTACAGTCGTAATATAATTGTTTATGTCTCTTATCTGCATATACTTTTATATCCAAATGTTACAGAAATATACGACATTTAATCGGTTATTTGCGGCTTGTCATCTTCAATATTCTTAACATTGCACACAATGCAGGTCCTATGACCATTTATAACCGTTATATTATCGTTTGCAGTCGTTATATAGTCGTTTATGTCTTTTATCTGCATATACAATTATATCTAAATGTTACAGCAATATACGACATTTAATCGGTTATTTGCGGATTGTCATCTTCAATATTCTTAACATTGCACACAATGCAAGTCCTATGACCATTTATAATCTTTGTAAGATCGTTTACAGTCGTAATATAATTGTTTATGTCTGTTATCTGCATATACATTTATATCTAAATGTTACAGCAGTATACGACATTTTATCGTTTATATACGGCTTGTTATCGTTAATATCCTTCAAATTGCACATAAAGCAAGTCCTATGACCATTTATAACCGTTATAAGATCGTTTACAGTCGTTATATAGTAGTTTATGACTTTTATCTGCATATACAATTATATCTAAATGTTACAGCAATATACGACATTTAATCGGTTATTTGCGGCTTGACATCTTCAATATTCTTCGCGTTGCACACACTGCAAGTCCTATGACCATTTATAACCGTTATTAGATCGTTTACAGTCGTAATATATGTGTTTATGTATTTATTCTGCATATACATTTATATCTAAGTGTTACAGCATATACGACATTTAATCGTTATTTGCGGCTTGTCATCTTCAATATTCTTAACATTGCACACATTGCAAGTCCTATGACCATTTATAACCGTTATAAGATCGTTTACAGTCGTTATATAATCGTTTCTGTCGTTTATCTGCATATACATTTATATCTAAATGTTACGGCACTATACGACATTTATCGGTTATTCGCGGCTTGCCATGGTCAATATTCTTCATATTGCACACAATGCAAGTCCTATGACCTTTTATAACCGTTATAAGATCGTTTACAGTCGTTATATAGTCGTTTACGTCTTTTATCTGCATATACAATTATATCTAAATGTTACAGCAATATACGACATTTAATCGGTTATTTGCGGCTTGTCATCTTCAATATTCTTCACATTGCACACAATGCAGGTCCTATGACCATTTATAACCGTTATATGATCGTTTGCAGTCGTTATATAGTCGTTTATGTCTTTTATCTGCATATACAATTATATCTAAATGTTACAGCAATATACGACATTTAATCGGTTATTTGCGGCTTGTCATCTTCAATATTCTTAACATTGCACACATTGCAAGTCCTATGACCATTTATAACCGTTATAAGATCGTTTACAGTCGTTATATAGTCGTTTCTGTCTTTTATCTGCATATACATTTATATCTAAATGTTACAGCAATATACGACATTTAATCGGTTATTTGCGGCTTGTCATCTTCAATATTCTTCACATTGCAAACACTGCCAGTCCTATGACCATTTATAATCGTTATAAGATCGTTTACAGTCGTAATATAATTGTTTATGTCTGTTATCTGCATATACATTTATATCTAAATGTTACAGCAGTATACGACATTTTATCGTTTATATACGGCTTGTTATCGTTAATATCCTTCAAATTGCACATAAAGCAAGTCCTATGACCATTTATAACCGTTATAAGATCGTTTACAGTCGTTATATAGTAGTTTATGACTTTTATCTGCATATACAATTATATCTAAATGTTACAGCAGTATACGACATTTTAGCGTTTATATACGGCTTGTTATCGTTAATATCCTTCAAATTGCACATAAAGCAAGTCCTATGACCATTTATAACCGTTATAAGATCGTTTACAGTCGTTATATAGTAGTTTATGACTTTTATCTGCATATACATTTATATCTAAATGTTACAGCAATATACGACATTTAATCGGTTATTTGCGGATTGTCATCTTCAATATTCTTAACATTGCACACAATGCAAGTCCTATGACCATTTATAATCGTTGTAAGATCGTTTACAGTCGTAATATAATTGTTTATGTCTCTTATCTGCATATACTTTTATATCCAAATGTTACAGAAATATACGACATTTAATCGGTTATTTGCGGCTTGTCATCTTCAATATTCTTCACATTGCACACAATGCAAGTCCTATGACCATTTATAAACGTTATAAGATCGTTTACAGTCGTTATAGAGTCGTTTCTGTCTTTTATCTGCATATACATTTATATCTAAATGTTACAGCAATATACGACATTTAATCGGTTATTTGCGGCTTGTCATCTTCAATATTCTTCACATTGCACACAATGCAAGTCCTATGACCATTTATGAACGTTATAAGATCGTTTACAGTCGTTATAGAGTCGTTTCTGTCTTTTATCTGCATATACCATTATATCTAAATGTTACAGCAATATACGACATTTAATCGGTTATTTGCGGCTTGTCATCTTCAATATTCTTCGCGTTGCACACAATGCAAGTCCTATGACCATTTAAAACCGTTATAAGATCGTTTACAGTCGTAATATAGGTGTTTATGTCTTTAATCTGCATATACATTTATATCTAAGTGTTACAGCAACATACGACATTCAATCGGTTATTTGCGGCTTGTCATCTTCAATATTCTTAACATTGCACACAATGCAAGTCCTATGACCATTTATAATCGTTGTAAGATCGTTTACAGTCGTAATATAATTGTTTATGTCTCTTATCTGCATATACTTTTATATCTAAATGTTACAGCAATATACGACATTTAATCGGTTATTTGCGGCTTGTCATCTTCAATATTCTTCACATTGCAAACACTGCCAGTCCTATGACCATTTATAATCGTTATAAGATCGTTTACAGTCGTAATATAATTGTTTATGTCTGTTATCTGCATATACATTTATATCTAAATGTTACAGCAGTATACGACATTTTATCGTTTATATACGGCTTGTTATCGTTAATATCCTTCAAATTGCACATAAAGCAAGTCCTATGACCATTTATAACCGTTATAAGATCGTTTACAGTCGTTATATAGTCGTTTATGTCTTTTATCTGCATATACATTTATATCTAAATGTTACAGCAATATACGACATTTAATCGGTTATTTGCGGCTTGTCATCTTCAATATTCTTCACATTGCACACAATGCAAGTCCTATGACCATTTATAATCTTTGTAAGATCGTTTACAGTCGTAATATAATTGTTTATGTCTCTTATCTGCATATACTTTTATATCCAAATGTTACAGAAATATACGACATTTAATCGGTTATTTGCGGCTTGTCATCTTCAATATTCTTAACATTGCACACATTGCAAGTCCTATGACCATTTATAACCGTTATAAGATCGTTTACAGTCGTTATATAATCGTTTCTGTCTTTTATCTGCATATACATTTATATCTAAATGTTACAGCACTATACGACATTTTATCGGTTACTAGCGGCTTGTGATCTTCAATATTCTTAACATTGCACACATTGCAAGTCCTATGACCATTTATAACCGTTATAAGATCGTTTACAGTCGTTATATAGTCGTTTCTGTCTTTTATCTGCATATACATTTATATCTAAATGTTACAGCAATATACGACATTTAATCGGTTATTTGCGGCTTGTCATCTTCAATATTCTTCACATTGCAAACACTGCCAGTCCTATGACCATTTATAATCGTTATAAGATCGTTTACAGTCGTAATATAATTGTTTATGTCTGTTATCTGCATATACATTTATATCTAAATGTTACAGCAGTATACGACATTTTATCGTTTATATACGGCTTGTTATCGTTAATATCCTTCAAATTGCACATAAAGCAAGTCCTATGACCATTTATAACCGTTATAAGATCGTTTACAGTCGTTATATAGTAGTTTATGGACTTTTATCTGCATATACAATTATATCTAAATGTTACAGCAATATACGACATTTAATCGGTTATTTGCGGCTCGACATCTTCAATATTCTTCGCGTTGCACACACTGCAAGTCCTATGACCATTTATAACCGTTATTAGATCGTTTACAGTCGTAATATATGTGTTTATGTCTTTATTCTGCATATACATTTATATCTAAGTGTTACAGCAATATACGACATTTAATCGGTTATTTGCGGCTTGTCATCTTCAATATTCTTAACATTGCACACATTGCAAGTCCTATGACCATTTATAACCGTTATAAGATCGTTTACAGTCGTTATATTTCGTTTCTGTCGTTTATCTGCATATACATTTATATCTAAATGTTACAGCACTATACGACATTTTATCGGTTATTTGCGGCTTGCATGGTCAATATTCTTCATATTGCACACAATGCAAGTCCTATGACCTTTTATAACCGTTATAAGATCGTTTACAGTCGTTATATAGTCGTTTACGTCTTTTATCTGCATATACAATTATATCTAAATGTTACAGCAATATACGACATTTAATCGGTTATTTGCGGCTTGTCATCTTCAATATTCTTCACATTGCACACAATGCAGGTCCTATGACCATTTATAACCGTTATATGATCGTTTACAGTCGTTATATAGTCGTTTATGTCTTTTATCTGCATATACAATTATATCTAAATGTTACAGCAATATACGACATTTAATCGGTTATTTGCGGCTTGCCATGGTCAATATTCTTCATATTGCACACATTGCAAGTCCTATGACCATTTATAACCGTTATAAGATAGTTTACAGTCGTTATATAGTCGTTTATTTATTTTATCTGCATATACATTTATATCTAAATGTTACAGCAATATACGACATTTAATCGGTTATTTGCGGCTTGTCATCTTCAATATTCTTAACATTGCACACATTGCAAGTCCTATGACCATTTATAACCGTTATAAGATCGTTTACAGTCGTTATATAATCGTTTCTGTCTTTTATCTGCATATACATTTATATCTAAATGTTACAGCACTATACGACATTTTATCGGTTACTTGCGGCTTGTGATCTTCAATATTCTTAACATTGCACACATTGCAAGTCCTATGACCATTTATAACCGTTATAAGATCGTTTACAGTCGTTATATAGTCGTTTCTGTCTTTTATCTGCATATACATTTATATCTAAATGTTACAGCAATATACGACATTTAATCGGTTATTTGCGGCTTGTCATCTTCAATATTCTTCACATTGCACACAATGCAAGTCCTATGACCATTTATAACCGTTATATGATCGTTTGCAGTCGTTATATAGTCGTTTATGTCTTTTATCTGCATATACAATTATATCTAAATGTTACAGCAATATACGACATTTAATCGGTTATTTGCGGATTGTCATCTTCAATATTCTTAACATTGCACACAATGCAAGTCCTATGACCATTTATAATCTTTGTAAGATCGTTTACAGTCGTAATATAATTGTTTATGTCTCTTATCTGCATATACTTTTATATCCAAATGTTACAGAAATATACGACATTTAATCGGTTATTTGCGGCTTGTCATCTTCAATATTCTTAACATTGCACACATTGCAAGTCCTATGACCATTTATAACCGTTATAAGATCGTTTACAGTCGTTATATAATCGTTTCTGTCTTTTATCTGCATATACATTTATATCTAAATGTTACAGCACTAAACGACATTTTATCGGTTATTTGCGGCTTGCCATGGTCAATATTCTTCATATTGCACACATTGCAAGTCCTATGACCATTTATAACCGTTATAAGATAGTTTACAGTCGTTATATAGTCGTTTATTTATTTTATCTGCATATACATTTATATCTAAATGTTACAGCAGTATACGACATTTAATCGGTTATTTGCGGCTTGTCATCTTCAATATTCTTCACATTGCAAACACTGCCAGTCCTATGACCATTTATAATCGTTATAAGATCGTTTACAGTCGTAATATAATTGTTTATGCCTGTTATCTGCATATACATTTATATCTAAATGTTACAGCAGTATACGACATTTTATCGTTTATATACGGCTTGTTATCGTTAATATCCTTCAAATTGCACATAAAGCAAGTCCTATGACCATTTATAACCGTTATAAGATCGTTTACAGTCGTTATATAGTAGTTTATGACTTTTATCTGCATATACAATTATATCTAAATGTTACAGCAATATACGACATTTAATCGGTTATTTGCGGCTTGACATCTTCAATATTCTTCGCGTTGCACACACTGCAAGTCCTATGACCATTTATAACCGTTATTAGATCGTTTACAGTCGTAATATATGTGTTTATGTCTTTATTCTGCATATACATTTATATCTAAGTGTTACAGCAATATACGACATTTAATCGGTTATTTGCGGCTTGTCATCTTCAATATTCTTAACATTGCACACATTGCAAGTCCTATGACCATTTATAACCGTTATAAGATCGTTTACAGTCGTTATATAATCGTTTCTGTCGTTTATCTGCATATACATTTATATCTAAATGTTACAGCACTATACGACATTTTATCGGTTATTTGCGGCTTGCCATGGTCAATATTCTTCATATTGCACACAATGCAGGTCCTATGACCATTTATAACCGTTATATGATCGTTTGCAGTCGTTATATAGTCGTTTATGTCTTTTATCTGCATATACAATTATATCTAAATGTTACAGCATTATACGACATTTAATCGGTTATTTGCGGATTGTCATCTTCAATATTCTTAACATTGCACACAATGCAAGTCCTATGACCATTTATAATCTTTGTAAGATCGTTTACAGTCGTAATATAATTGTTTATGTCTCTTATCTGCATATACTTTTATATCCAAATGTTACAGAAATATACGACATTTAATCGGTTATTTGCGGCTTGTCATCTTCAATATTCTTAACATTGCACACATTGCAAGTCCTATGAGCATTTATAACCGTTATAAGATCGTTTACAGTCGTTATATAATCGTTTCTGTCTTTTATCTGCATATACATTTATATCTAAATGTTACAGCACTATACGACATTTTATCGGTTACTTGCGGCTTGTGATCTTCAATATTCTTAACATTGCACACATTGCAAGTCCTATGACCATTTATAACCGTTATAAGATCGTTTACAGTCGTTATATAGTCGTTTCTGTCTTTTATCTGCATATACATTTATATCTAAATGTTACAGCAATATACGACATTTAATCGGTTATTTGCGGCTTGTCATCTTCAATATTCTTCACATTGCAAACACTGCCAGTCCTATGACCATTTATAATCGTTATAAGATCGTTTACAGTCGTAATATAATAGTTTATGTCTGTTATCTGCATATACATTTATATCTAAATGTTACAGCAGTATACGACATTTTATCGTTTATATACGGCTTGTTATCGTTAATATCCTTCAAATTGCACATAAAGCAAGTCCTATGACCATTTATAACCGTTATAAGATCGTTTACAGTCGTTATATAGTAGTTTATGACTTTTATCTGCATATACAATTATATCTAAATGTTACAGCAATATACGACATTTAATCGGTTATTTGCGGCTTGACATCGTCAATATTCTTCGCGTTGCACACACTGCAAGTCCTATGACCATTTATAACCGTTATTAGATCGTTTACAGTCGTAATATATGTGTTTATGTCTTTATTCTGCATATACATTTATATCTAAGTGTTACAGCAATATACGACATTTAATCGGTTATTTGCGGCTTGCCATGGTCAATATTCTTAACATTGCACACATTGCAAGTCCTATGACCATTTATAACCGTTATAAGATAGTTTACAGTCGTTATATAGTCGTTTATTTATTTTATCTGCATATACATTTATATCTAAATGTTACAGCAATATACGACATTTAATCGGTTATTTGCGGCTTGTCATCTTCAATATTCTTAACATTGCACACATTGCAAGTCCTATGACCATTTATAACCGTTATAAGATCGTTTACAGTCGTTATATAATCGTTTCTGTCTTTTATCTGCATATACATTTATATCTAAATGTTTCAGCACTATACGACATTTTATCGGTTACTTGCGGCTTGTGATCTTCAATATTCTTAACATTGCACACATTTCAAGTCCTATGACCATTTATAACCGTTATAAGATCGTTTACAGTCGTTATATAGTCGTTTCTGTCTTTTATCTGCATATACATTTATATCTAAATGTTACAGCAATATACGACATTTAATCGGTTATTTGCGGCTTGTCATCTTCAATATTCTTAACATTGCACACATTGCAAGTCCTATGACCATTTATAACCGTTATAAGATCGTTTACAGTCGTTATATAATCGTTTCTGTCGTTTATCTGCATATACATTTATATCTAAATGTTACAGCAATATACAACATTTAATCGGTTATTTGCGGCTTGTCATCTTCAATATTCTTCACATTGCACACAATGCAGGTCCTATGACCATTTATAACCGTTATATGATCGTTTGCAGTCGTTATATAGTCGTTTATGTCTTTTATCTGCATATACATTTATATCTAAATGTTACAGCAATATACGACATTTAATCGGTTATTTGCGGCTTGTCATCTTCAATATTCTTCACATTGCACACAATGCAAGTCCTATGACCATTTATAATCTTTGTAAGATCGTTTACAGTCGTAATATAATTGTTTATGTCTCTTATCTGCATATACTTTTATATCCAAATGTTACAGAAATATACGACATTTAATCGGTTATTTGCGGCTTGTCATCTTCAATATTCTTAACATTGCACACAATGCAGGTCCTATGACCATTTATAACCGTTATATTATCGTTTGCAGTCGTTATATAGTCGTTTATGTCTTTTATCTGCATATACAATTATATCTAAATGTTACAGCAATATACGACATTTAATCGGTTATTTGCGGATTGTCATCTTCAATATTCTTAACATTGCACACAATGCAAGTCCTATGACCATTTATAATCTTTGTAAGATCGTTTACAGTCGTAATATAATTGTTTATGTCTCTTATCTGCATATACTTTTATATCCAAATGTTACAGAAATATACGACATTTAATCGGTTATTTGCGGCTTGTCATCTTCAATATTCTTAACATTGCACACATTGCAAGTCCTATGACCATTTATAACCGTTATAAGCTCGTTTACAGTCGTTATATAGTAGTTTATGACTTTTATCTGCATATACAATTATATCTAAATGTTACAGCAATATACGACATTTAATCGGTTATTTGCGGCTTGACATCTTCAATATTCTTAACATTGCACACAATGCAGGTCCTATGACCATTTATAACCGTTATATGATCGTTTGCAGTCGTTATATAGTCGTTTATGTCTTTTATCTGCATATACAATTATATCTAAATGTTACAGCAATATACGACATTTAATCGGTTATTTGCGGATTGTCATCTTCAATATTCTTAACATTGCACATAAAGCAAGTCCTATGACCATTTATAACCGTTATAAGATCGTTTACAGTCGTTATATAGTAGTTTATGACTTTTATCTGCATATACAATTATATCCAAATGTTACAGCAATATACGACATTTAATCGGTTATTTGCGGCTTGACATCTTCAATATTCTTCGCGTTGCACACACTGCAAGTCCTATGACCATTTATAACCGTTATTAGATCGTTTACAGTCGTAATATATGTGTTTATGTCTTTATTCTGCATATACATTTATATCTAAGTGTCACAGCAATATACGACATTTAATCGGATATTTGCGGCTTGTCATCTTCAATATTCTTAACATTGCACACATTGCAAGTACTATGACCATTTATAACCGTTATAAGATCGTTTACAGTCGTTATATAATCGTTTCTGTCGTTTATCTGCATATACATTTATATCTAAATGTTACAGCACTATACGACATTTTATCGGTTATTTGCGGCTTGCCATGGTCAATATTCTTCATATTGCACACAATGCAAGTCCTATGACCTTTTATAACCGTTATAAGATCGTTTACAGTCGTTATATAGTCGTTTACGTCTTTTATCTGCATATACAATTATATCTAAATGTTACAGCAATATACGACATTTAATCGGTTATTTGCGGCTTGTCATCTTCAATATTCTTCACATTGCACACAATGCAGGTCCTATGACCATTTATAACCGTTATATGATCGTTTGCAGTCGTTATATAGTCGTTTATGTCTTTTATCTGCATATACAATTATATCTAAATGTTAGAGCAATATACGACATTTAATCGGTTATTTGCGGATTGTCATCTTCAATATTCTTAACATTGCACACAATGCAAGTCCTATGACCATTTATAATCGTTGTAAGATCGTTTACAGTCGTAATATAATTGTTTATGTCTCTTATCTGCATATACTTTTATATCCAAATGTTACAGAAATATACGACATTTGATCGGTTATTTGCGGCTTGTCATCTTCAATATTCTTCACATTGCACACAATGCAAGTCCTATGACCATTTATAAACGTTATAAGATCGTTTACAGTCGTTATAGAGTCGTTTCTGTCTTTTATCTGCATATACATTTATATCTAAATGTTACAGCAATATACGACATTTAATCGGTTATTTGCGGCTTGTCATCTTCAATGTTCTTCACATTGCACACAATGCAAGTCCTATGACCATTTATAAACGTTATAAGATCGTTTACAGCCGTTATAGAGTCGTTTCTGTCTTTTATCTGCATATACTTTTATATCCAAATGTTACAGCACTATACGACATTTAATCGGTTATTTGCGGCTTGTCATCTTCAATACTCTTAACATTGCACACATTGCAAGTCCTATGACCATTTATAACCGTTATAAGATCGTTTACAGTCGTTATATAATCGTTTCTGTCTTTTATCTGCATATACATTTATATCTAAATGTTACAGCACTAAACGACATTTTATCGGTTATTTGCGGCTTGCCATGGTCAATATTCTTCATATTGCACACATTGCAAGTCCTATCACCATTTATAACCGTTATAAGATAGTTTACAGTCGTTATACAGTCGTTTATTTATTTTATCTGCATATACATTTATATCTAAATGTTACAGCAATATACGACATTTAATCGGTTATTTGCGGCTTGTCATCTTCAATATTCTTCACATTGCAAACACTGCCAGTCCTATGACCATTTATAATCGTTATAAGATCGTTTACAGTCGTAATATAATTGTTTATGTCTGTTATCTGCATATACATTTATATCTAAATGTTACAGCAGTATACGACATTTTATCGTTTATATACGGCTTGTTATCGTTAATATCCTTCAAATTGCACACATTGCAAGTCCTATGACCATTTATAACCGTTATAAGATCGTTTACAGTCGTTATATAATCGTTTCTGTCGTTTATCTGCATATACATTTATATTTAAATGTTACAGCACTATACGACATTTTATCGGTTATTTGCGGCTTGCCATGGTCAATATTCTTCATATTGCACACAATGCAAGTCCTATGACCTTTTATAACCGTTATAAGATCGTTTACAGTCGTTATATAGTCGTTTACGTCTTTTATCTGCATATACAATTATATCTAAATGTTACAGCAATATACGACATTTAATCGGTTATTTGCGGCTTGTCATCTTCAATATTCTTCACATTGCACACAATGCAGGTCCTATGACCATTTATAACCGTTATATGATCGTTTGCAGTCGTTATATAGTCGTTTATGTCTTTTATCTGCATATACAATTATATCTAAATGTTACAGCAATATACGACATTTAATCGGTTATTTGCGGATTGTCATCTTCAATATTCTTAACATTGCACACAATGCAAGTCCTATGACCATTTATAATCTTTGTAAGATCGTTTACAGTCGTAATATAATTGTTTATGTCTCTTATCTGCATATACTTTTATATCCAAATGTTACAGAAATATACGACATTTAATCGGTTATTTGCGGCTTGTCATCTTCAATATTCTTAACATTGCACACATTGCAAGTCCTATGACCATTTATAACCGTTATAAGATCGTTTACAGTCGTTATATAATCGTATCTGTCTTTTATCTGCATATACATTTATATCTAAATGTTACAGCACTATACGGCATTTTATCGGTTACTTGCGGCTTGTGATCTTCAATATTCTTAACATTGCACACATTGCAAGTCCTATGACCATTTATAACCGTTATAAGATCGTTTACAGTCGTTATATAGTCGTTTCTGTCTTTTATCTGCATATACATTTATATCTAAATGTTACAGCACTATACGACATTTAATCGGTTTTTTGCGGCTTGTCATCTTCAATATTCTTCACATTGCACACAATGCAGGTCCTATGACCATTTATAACCGTTATATGATCGTTTGCAGTCGTTATATAGTCGTTTATGTCTTTTATCTGCATATACAATTATATCTAAATGTTAGAGCAATATACGACATTTAATCGGTTATTTGCGGATTGTCATCTTCAATATTCTTAACATTGCACACAATGCAAGTCCTATGACCATTTATAATCGTTGTAAGATCGTTTACAGTCGTAATATAATTGTTTATGTCTCTTATCTGCATATACTTTTATATCCAAATGTTACAGAAATATACGACATTTAATCGGTTATTTGCGGCTTGTCATCTTCAATATTCTTCACATTGCACACAATGCAAGTCCTATGACCATTTATAAACGTTATAAGCTCGTTTACAGTCGTTATAGAGTCGTTTCTGTCTTTTATCTGCATATACATTTATATCTAAATGTTACAGTAATATACGACATTTAATCGGTTATTTGCGGCTTGTCATCTTCAATATTCTTCACATTGCACACAATGCAAGTCCTATGACCATTTATAATCTTTGTAAGATCGTTTACAGTCGTAATATAATTGTTTATGTCTCTTATCTGCATATACTTTTATATCCAAATGTTACAGAAATATACGACATTTAATCGGTTATTTGCGGCTTGTCATCTTCAATATTCTTAACATTGCACACAATGCAGGTCCTATGACCATTTATAACCGTTATATGATCGTTTGCAGTCGTTATATAGTCGTTTATGTCTTTTATCTGCATATACAATTATATCTAAATGTTACAGCAATATACGACATTTAATCGGTTATTTGCGGATTGTCATCTTCAATATTCTTAACATTGCACACAATGCAAGTCCTAAGACCATTTATAATCTTTGTAAGATCGTTTACAGTCGTAATATAATTGTTTATGTCTCTTATCTGCATATACTTTTATATCCAAATGTTACAGAAATATACGACATTTAATCGGTTACTTGCGGCTTGTCATCTTCAATATTCTTAACATTGCACACATTGAAAGTCCTATGACCATTTATAACCGTTATAAGATCGTTTACAGTCGTAATATAGGTGTTTATTTATTTTATCTGCATATACATTTATATCTAAATGTTACAGCAATATACGACATTTAATCGGTTATTTGCGGATTGTCATCTTCAATATTCTTCACATTGCAAACACTGCCAGTCCTATGACCATTTATAATCGTTATAAGATCGTTTACAGTCGTAATATAATTGTTTATGTCTGTTATCTGCATATACATTTATATCTAAATGTTACAGCAGTATACGACATTTTATCGTTTATATACGGCTTGTTATCGTTAATATCCTTCAAATTGCACATAAAGCAAGTCCTATGACCATTTATAACCGTTATAAGATCGTTTACAGTCGTTATATAGTAGTTTATGACTTTTATCTGCATATACAATTATATCTAAATGTTACAGCAATATACGACATTTAATCGGTTATTTGCGGCTTGACATCTTCAATATTCTTCGCGTTGCACACACTGCAAGTCCTATGACCATTTATAACCGTTATAAGATCGTTTACAGTCGTTATATAATCGTTTCTGTCTTTTATCTGCATATACATTTATATCTAAATGTTACAGCACTATACGACATTTTATCGGTTATTTGCGGCTTGCCATGGTTAATATTCTTCATATTGCACACATTGCAAGTCCTATGACCATTTATAACCGTTATAAGATAGTTTACAGTCGTTATATAGTCGTTTATGTCTTTTATCTGCATATACAATTATATCTAAATGTTACAGCAATATACGACATTTAATCGGTTATTTGCGGCTTGTCATCTTCAATATTCTTCACATTGCAAACACTGCAAGTCCTATGACCATTTATAACCGTTATTAGATCGTTTACAGTCGTAATATATGTGTTTATGTCTTTATTCTGCATATACATTTATATCTAAGTGTTACAGCAATATACGACATTTAATCGGTTATTTGCGGCTTGTCATCTTCAATATTCTTAACATTGCACACATTGCAAGTCCTATGACCATTTATAACCGTTATAAGATCGTTTACAGTCGTTATATAATCGTTTCTGTCTTTTATCTGCATATACATTTATATCTAAATGTTACAGCACTATACGACATTTTGTCGGTTATTTGCGGCTTGCCATGGTTAATATTCTTCATATTGCACACATTGCAAGTCCTATGACCATTTATAACCGTTATAAGATAGTTTACAGTCGTTATATAGTCGTTTATGTCTTTTATCTGCATATACAATTATATCTAAATGTTACAGCAATATACGACATTTAATCGGTTATTTGCGGCTTGTCATCTTCAATATTCTTCACATTGCAAACACTGCAAGTCCTATGACCATTTATAACCGTTATTAGATCGTTTACAGTCGTAATATATGTGTTTATGTCTTTATTCTGCATATACATTTATATCTAAGTGTTACAGCAATATACGACATTTAATCGGTTATTTGCGGCTTGTCATCTTCAATATTCTTAACATTGCACATATTGCAAGTCCTATGACCATTTATAACCGTTGTAAGATCGTTTACAGTCGTTATATAATCGTTTCTGTCGTTTATCTGCATATACATTTATATCTAAATGTTACAGCACTATACGACATTTTATCGGTTATTTGCGGCTTGCCATGGTCAATATTCTTCATATTGCACACAATGCAAGTCCTATGACCTTTTATAACCGTCATAAGATCGTTTACAGTCGTTATATAGTCGTTTATGTCTTTTATCTGCATATACAATTATATCTAAATGTTACAGCAATATACGACATTTAATCGGTTATTTGCGGCTTGTCATCTTCAATATTCTTCACATTGCACACAATGCAGGTCCTATGGCCATTTATAACCGTTATATGATCGTTTGCAGTCGTTATATAGTCGTTTATGTCTTTTATCTGCATATACAATTATATCTAAATGTTACAGCAATATACGACATTTAATCGGTTATTTGCGGATTGTCATCTTCAATATTCTTAACATTGCACACAATGCAAGTCCTATGACCATTTATAATCGTTGTAAGATCGTTTACAGTCGTAATATTATTGTTTATGTCTCTTATCTGCATATACTTTTATATCCAAATGTTACAGAAATATACGACATTTAATCGGTTATTTGCGGCTTGCCATGGTCAATATTCTTCATATTGCACACAATGCAAGTCCTATGACCATTTATAATCGTTATAAGATCGTTTACAGTCGTTATATAGTCGTTTATGTCTTTTATCTGTATATACAATTATATCTAAATGTTACAGCAATATACGACATTTAATCGGTTATTTGCGGCTTGTCATCTTCAACATTCTTCACATTGCAAACACTGCCAGTCCTATGACCATTTATAATCGTTATAAGATCGTTTACAGCCGTAATATAATTGTTTATGTCTGTTATCTGCATATACATTTATATCTAAATGTTACAGCAGTATACGACATTTTATCGTTTATATACGGCTTGTTATCGTTAATATCCTTCAAATTGCACATAAAGCAAGTCCTATGACCATTTATAACCGTTATAAGATCGTTTACAGTCGTTATATAGTAGTTTATGACTTTTATCTGCATATACAATTATATCTAAATGTTACAGCAATATACGACATTTAATCGGTTATTTGCGGCTTGTCATCTTCAATATTCTTCGCGTTGCACACACTGCAAGTCCTATGACCATTTATAACCGTTATTAGATCGTTTACAGTCGTAATATATGTGTTTATGTCTTTATTCTGCATATACATTTATATCTAAGTGTTACAGCAATATACGACATTTAATCGGTTATTTGCGGCTTGTCATCTTCAATATTCTTAACATTGCACACAATGCAAGTCCTATGACCATTTATAACCGTTATAAGATCGTTTACAGTCGTTATATAGTCGTTTATGTCTTTTATCTGCATATACAATTATATCTAAATGTTACAGCAATATACGACATTTAATCGGTTATTTGCGGCTTGTCATCTACAATATTCTTCACATTGCACACAATGCAAGTCCTATGACCATTTATAAACGTTATAAGATCGTTTACAGTCGTTATAGAGTCGTTTCTGTCTTTTATCTGCACATACATTTATATCTAAATGTTACAGCAATATACGACATTTAATCGGTTATTTGCGGCTTGTCATCTTCAATATTCTTAACATGGCACACATTGCAAGTCCTATGACCATTTATAACAGTTATAAGATCGTTTACAGTCGTTATATAATCGTTTCTGTCTTTTATCTGCATATACATTTATATCTAAATGTTACAGCACTATACGACATTTTATCGGTTATTTGCGGCTTGCCATGGTCAATATTCTTCATATTGCACACAATGCAATTCCTATGACCATTTATAACCGTTATAAGATCGTTTACAGTCGTTATATAGTCGTTTATGTCTTTTATCTGCATATACAATTATATCTAAATGTTACAGCAATATACGACATTTAATCGGTTATTTGCGGCTTGTCATCTTCAATATTCTTCACATTGCAAACACTGCAAGTCCTATGACCATTTATAATCGTTATAAGATCGTTTACAGTCGTAATATAATTGTTTATGTCTGTTATCTGCATATACATTTATATCTAAATGTTACAGCAGTATACGACATTTTATCGTTTATATACGGCTTGTTATCGTTAATATCCTTCAAATTGCACATAAAGCAAGTCCTATGACCATTTATAACCGTTATAAGATCGTTTACAGTCGTTATATAGTAGTTTATGTATTTTATCTGCATATACAATTATATCTAAATGTTACAGCAATATACGACATTTAATCGGTTAATTGCGGCTTGTCATCTTCAATATTCTTCGCGTTGCACACACTGCAAGTCCTATGACCATTTATAACCGTTATTAGATCGTTTACAGTCGTAATATATGTGTTTATGTCTTTATTCTGCATATACATTTATATCTAAGTGTTACAGCAATATACGACATTCAATCGGTTATTTGCGGCTTGTCATCTTCAATATTCTTCACATTGCACACAATGCATGTCCTATGACCATTTATAACCGTTATAAGATCGTTTGCAGTCGTTATATAGTCGTTTATGGCTTTTATCTGCATATACATTTATATCTAAGTGTTACAGCAATATACGACATTCAATCGGTTATTTGCGGCTTGTCATCTTCAATATTCTTAACATTGCACACAATGCAAGTCCTATGACCATTTATAATCGTTGTAAGATCGTTTACAGTCGTAATATAATTGTTTATGTCTCTTATCTGCATATACTTTTATATCTAAATGTTACAGCAATATACGACATTTTATCGGTTATTTGCGGCTTGTCACCTTCAATATTCTTAACATTGCACACATTGCAAGTCCTATGACCATTTATAACAGTTATAAGATCGTTTACAGTCGTTATATAGTAGTTTATGTATTTTATCTGCATATACAATTATATCTAAATGTTACAGCAATATACGACATTTAATCGGTTATTTGCGGCTTGTCATCTTCAATATTCTTCGCTTTGCACACACTGCAAGTCCTATGACCATTTATAACCGTTATTAGATCGTTTACAGTCGTAATATATGTGTTTATGTCTTTATTCTGCATATACATTTATATCTAAGTGTTACAGCAATATACGACATTCAATCGGTTATTTGCGGCTTGTCATCTTCAATATTCTTCACATTGCACACAATGCATGTCCTATGACCATTTATAACCGTTATAAGATCGTTTGCAGTCGTTATATAGTCGTTTATGGCTTTTATCTGCATATACATTTATATCTAAGTGTTACAGCAATATACGACATTCAATCGGTTATTTGCGGCTTGTCATCTTCAATATTCTTAACATTGCACACAATGCAAGTCCTATGACCATTTATAATCGTTGTAAGATCGTTTACAGTCGTAATATAATTGTTTATGTCTCTTATCTGCATATACTTTTATATCTAAATGTTACAGCAATATACGACATTTAATCGGTTATTTGCGGCTTGTCATCTTCAATATTCTTCACATTGCAAACACTGCAAGTCCTATGACCATTTATAACCGTTATTAGATCGTTTACAGTCGTAATATATGTGTTTATGTCTTTATTCTGCATATACATTTATATCTAAGTGTTACAGCAATATACGACATTTAATCGGTTATTTGCGGCTTGTCATCTTCAATATTCTTAACATTGCACATATTGCAAGTCCTATGACCATTTATAACCGTTGTAAGATCGTTTACAGTCGTTATATAATCGTTTCTGTCGTTTATCTGCATATACATTTATATCTAAATGTTACAGCACTATACGACATTTTATCGGTTATTTGCGGCTTGCCATGGTCAATATTCTTCATATTGCACACAATGCAAGTCCTATGACCTTTTATAACCGTCATAAGATCGTTTACAGTCGTTATATAGTCGTTTATGTCTTTTATCTGCATATACAATTATATCTAAATGTTACAGCAATATACGACATTTAATCGGTTATTTGCGGCTTGTCATCTTCAATATTCTTCACATTGCACACAATGCAGGTCCTATGGCCATTTATAACCGTTATATGATCGTTTGCAGTCGTTATATAGTCGTTTATGTCTTTTATCTGCATATACAATTATATCTAAATGTTACAGCAATATACGACATTTAATCGGTTATTTGCGGATTGTCATCTTCAATATTCTTAACATTGCACACAATGCAAGTCCTATGACCATTTATAATCGTTGTAAGATCGTTTACAGTCGTAATATTATTGTTTATGTCTCTTATCTGCATATACTTTTATATCCAAATGTTACAGAAATATACGACATTTAATCGGTTATTTGCGGCTTGCCATGGTCAATATTCTTCATATTGCACACAATGCAAGTCCTATGACCATTTATAATCGTTATAAGATCGTTTACAGTCGTTATATAGTCGTTTATGTCTTTTATCTGTATATACAATTATATCTAAATGTTACAGCAATATACGACATTTAATCGGTTATTTGCGGCTTGTCATCTTCAACATTCTTCACATTGCAAACACTGCCAGTCCTATGACCATTTATAATCGTTATAAGATCGTTTACAGCCGTAATATAATTGTTTATGTCTGTTATCTGCATATACATTTATATCTAAATGTTACAGCAGTATACGACATTTTATCGTTTATATACGGCTTGTTATCGTTAATATCCTTCAAATTGCACATAAAGCAAGTCCTATGACCATTTATAACCGTTATAAGATCGTTTACAGTCGTTATATAGTAGTTTATGACTTTTATCTGCATATACAATTATATCTAAATGTTACAGCAATATACGACATTTAATCGGTTATTTGCGGATTGTCATCTTCAATATTCTTAACATTGCACACAATGCAAGTCCTATGACCATTTATAATCTTTGTAAGATCGTTTACAGTCGTAATATAATTGTTTATGTCTCTTATCTGCATATACTTTTATATCCAAATGTTACAGAAATATACGACATTTAATCGGTTATTTGCGGCTTGTCATCTTCAATATTCTTAACATTGCACACATTGCAAGTCCTATGACCATTTATAACCGTTATAAGATCGTTTACAGTCGTTATATAATCGTTTCTGTCTTTTATCTGCATATACATTTATATCTAAATGTTACAGCACTATACGACATTTTATCGGTTACTTGCGGCTTGTGATCTTCAATATTCTTAACATTGCACACATTGCAAGTCCTATGACCATTTATAACCGTTATAAGATCGTTTACAGTCGTTATATAGTCGTTTCTGTCTTTTATCTGCATATACATTTATATCTAAATGTTACAGCAATATACGACATTTAATCGGTTATTTGCGGCTTGTCATCTTCAATATTCTTCACATTGCAAACACTGCCAGTCCTATGACCATTTATAATCGTTATAAGATCGTTTACAGTCGTAATATAATAGTTTATGTCTGTTATCTGCATATACATTTATATCTAAATGTTACAGCAGTATACGACATTTTATCGTTTATATACGGCTTGTTATCGTTAATATCCTTCAAATTGCACATAAAGCAAGTCCTATGACCATTTATAACCGTTATAAGATCGTTTACAGTCGTTATATAGTAGTTTATGACTTTTATCTGCATATACAATTATATCTAAATGTTACAGCAATATACGACATTTAATCGGTTATTTGCGGCTTGACATCTTCAATATTCTTCGCGTTGCACACACTGCAAGTCCTATGACCATTTATAACCGTTATTAGATCGTTTACAGTCGTAATATATGTGTTTATGTCTTTATTCTGCATATACATTTATATCTAAGTGTTACAGCAATATACGACATTTAATCGGTTATTTGCGGCTTGACATCTTCAATATTCTTCGCGTTGCACACACTGCAAGTCCTATGACCATTTATAACCGTTATATGATCGTTTACAGTCGTTATATAGTCGTTTACAGTCGTTATATAGTCGTTTATGTCTTTTATCTGCATATACAATTATATCTAAATGTTACAGCAATATACGACATTTAATCGGTTATTTGCGGCTTGCCATGGTCAATATTCTTCATATTGCACACATTGCAAGTCCTATGACCATTTATAACCGTTATAAGATACTTTACAGTCGTTATATAGTCGTTTATTTATTTTATCTGCATATACATTTATATCTAAATGTTACAGCAATATACGACATTTAATCGGTTATTTGCGGCTTGTTATCGTTAATATCCTTCAAATTGCACATAAAGCAAGTCCTATGACCATTTATAACCGTTATAAGATCGTTTACAGTCGTTATATAGTAGTTTATGACTTTTATCTGCATATACAATTATATCTAAATGTTACAGCAATATACGACATTTAATCGGTTATTTGCGGCTTGACATCTTCAATATTCTTCGCGTTGCACACACTGCAAGTCCTATGACCATTTATAACCGTTATTAGATCGTTTACAGTCGTAATATATGTGTTTATGTCTTTATTCTGCATATACATATATATCTAAGTGTTACAGCAATATACGACATTTAATCGGTTATTTGCGGCTTGTCATCTTCAATATTCTTAACATTGCACACATTGCAAGTCCTATGACCATTTATAACCGTTATAAGATCGTTTACAGTCGTTATATAATCGTTTCTGTCGTTTATCTGCATATACATTTATATCTAAATGTTACAGCAATATACAACATTTAATCGGTTATTTGCGGCTTGTCATCTTCAATATTCTTCACATTGCACACAATGCAGGTCCTATGACCATTTATAACCGTTATATGATCGTTTGCAGTCGTTATATAGTCGTTTATGTCTTTTATCTGCATATACATTTATATCTAAATGTTACAGCAATATACGACATTTAATCGGTTATTTGCGGCTTGTCATCTTCAATATTCTTCACATTGCACACAATGCAAGTCCTATGACCATTTATAATCTTTGTAAGATCGTTTACAGTCGTAATATAATTGTTTATGTCTCTTATCTGCATATACTTTTATATCCAAATGTTACAGAAATATACGACATTTAATCGGTTATTTGCGGCTTGTCATCTTCAATATTCTTAACATTGCACACAATGCAGGTCCTATGACCATTTATAACCGTTATATTATCGTTTGCAGTCGTTATATAGTCGTTTATGTCTTTTATCTGCATATACAATTATATCTAAATGTTACAGCAATATACGACATTTAGTCGGTTATTTGCGGATTGTCATCTTCAATATTCTTAACATTGCACACAATGCAAGTCCTATGACCATTTATAATCTTTGTAAGATCGTTTACAGTCGTAATATAATTGTTTATGTCTCTTATCTGCATATACTTTTATATCCAAATGTTACAGAAATATACGACATTTAATCGGTTATTTGCGGCTTGTCATCTTCAATATTCTTAACATTGCACACATTGCAAGTCCTATGACCATTTATAACCGTTATAAGCTCGTTTACAGTCGTTATATAGTAGTTTATGACTTTTATCTGCATATACAATTATATCTAAATGTTACAGCAATATACGACATTTAATCGGTTATTTGCGGCTTGACATCTTCAATATTCTTCACATTGCACACAATGCAGGTCCTATGACCATTTATAACCGTTATAAGATCGTTTACAGTCGTTATATAATCGTTTCTGTCGTTTATCTGCATATACATTTATATCTAAATGTTACAGCACTATACGACATTTTATCGGTTATTTGCGGCTTGCCATGGTCAATATTCTTCATATTGCACACAATGCAAGTCCTATGACCTTTTATAACCGTTATAAGATCGTTTACAGTCGTTATATAGTCGTTTACGTCTTTTATCTGCATATACAATTATATCTAAATGTTACAGCAATATACGACATTTAATCGGTTATTTGCGGCTTGTCATCTTCAATATTCTTCACATTGCACACAATGCAGGTCCTATGACCATTTATAACCGTTATATGATCGTTTGCAGTCGTTATATAGTCGTTTATGTCTTTTATCTGCATATACAATTATATCTAAATGTTAGAGCAATATACGACATTTAATCGGTTATTTGCGGATTGTCATCTTCAATATTCTTAACATTGCACACAATGCAAGTCCTATGACCATTTATAATCGTTGTAAGATCGTTTACAGTCGTAATATAATTGTTTATGTCTCTTATCTGCATATACTTTTATATCCAAATGTTACAGAAATATACGACATTTGATCGGTTATTTGCGGCTTGTCATCTTCAATATTCTTCACATTGCACACAATGCAAGTCCTATGACCATTTATAAACGTTATAAGATCGTTTACAGTCGTTATAGAGTCGTTTCTGTCTTTTATCTGCATATACATTTATATCTAAATGTTACAGCAATATACGACATTTAATCGGTTATTTGCGGCTTGTCATCTTCAATGTTCTTCACATTGCACACAATGCAAGTCCTATGACCATTTATAAACGTTATAAGATCGTTTACAGCCGTTATAGAGTCGTTTCTGTCTTTTATCTGCATATACTTTTATATCCAAATGTTACAGCACTATACGACATTTAATCGGTTATTTGCGGCTTGTCATCTTCAATACTCTTAACATTGCACACATTGCAAGTCCTATGACCATTTATAACCGTTATAAGATCGTTTACAGTCGTTATATAATCGTTTCTGTCTTTTATCTGCATATACATTTATATCTAAATGTTACAGCACTAAACGACATTTTATCGGTTATTTGCGGCTTGCCATGGTCAATATTCTTCATATTGCACACATTGCAAGTCCTATCACCATTTATAACCGTTATAAGATAGTTTACAGTCGTTATATAGTCGTTTATTTATTTTATCTGCATATACATTTATATCTAAATGTTACAGCAATATACGACATTTAATCGGTTATTTGCGGCTTGTCATCTTCAATATTCTTCACATTGCAAACACTGCCAGTCCTATGACCATTTATAATCGTTATAAGATCGTTTACAGTCGTAATATAATTGTTTATGTCTGTTATCTGCATATACATTTATATCTAAATGTTACAGCAGTATACGACATTTTATCGTTTATATACGGCTTGTTATCGTTAATATCCTTCAAATTGCACACATTGCAAGTCCTATGACCATTTATAACCGTTATAAGATCGTTTACAGTCGTTATATAATCGTTTCTGTCGTTTATCTGCATATACATTTATATCTAAATGTTACAGCACTATACGACATTTTATCGGTTATTTGCGGCTTGCCATGGTCAATATTCTTCATATTGCACACAATGCAAGTCCTATGACCTTTTATAACCGTTATAAGATCGTTTACAGTCGTTATATAGTCGTTTACGTCTTTTATCTGCATATACAATTATATCTAAATGTTACAGCAATATACGACATTTAATCGGTTATTTGCGGCTTGTCATCTTCAATATTCTTCACATTGCACACAATGCAGGTCCTATGACCATTTATAACCGTTATATGATCGTTTGCAGTCGTTATATAGTCGTTTATGTCTTTTATCTGCATATACAATTATATCTAAATGTTACAGCAATATACGACATTTAATCGGTTATTTGCGGATTGTCATCTTCAATATTCTTAACATTGCACACAATGCAAGTCCTATGACCATTTATAATCTTTGTAAGATCGTTTACAGTCGTAATATAATTGTTTATGTCTCTTATCTGTATATACTTTTATATCCAAATGTTACAGAAATATACGACATTTAATCGGTTATTTGCGGCTTGTCATCTTCAATATTCTTAACATTGCACACATTGCAAGTCCTATGACCATTTATAACCGTTATAAGATCGTTTACAGTCGTTATATAATCGTTTCTGTCTTTTATCTGCATATACATTTATATCTAAATGTTACAGCACTATACGACATTTTATCGGTTATTTGCGGCTTGTCACCTTCAATATTCTTAACATTGCACACATTGCAAGTCCTATGACCATTTATAACAGTTATAAGATCGTTTACAGTCGTTATATAGTAGTTTATGTATTTTATCTGCATATACAATTATATCTAAATGTTACAGCAATATACGACATTTAATCGGTTATTTGCGGCTTGTCATCTTCAATATTCTTCGCGTTGCACACACTGCAAGTCCTATGACCATTTATAACCGTTATTAGATCGTTTACAGTCGTAATATATGTGTTTATGTCTTTATTCTGCATATACATTTATATCTAAGTGTTACAGCAATATACGACATTCAATCGGTTATTTGCGGCTTGTCATCTTCAATATTCTTCACATTGCACACAATGCATGTCCTATGACCATTTATAACCGTTATAAGATCGTTTGCAGTCGTTATATAGTCGTTTATGGCTTTTATCTGCATATACATTTATATCTAAGTGTTACAGCAATATACGACATTCAATCGGTTATTTGCGGCTTGTCATCTTCAATATTCTTAACATTGCACACAATGCAAGTCCTATGACCATTTATAATCGTTGTAAGATCGTTTACAGTCGTAATATAATTGTTTATGTCTCTTATCTGCATATACTTTTATATCTAAATGTTACAGCAATATACGACATTTAATCGGTTATTTGCGGCTTGTCATCTTCAATATTCTTCACATTGCAAACACTGCAAGTCCTATGACCATTTATAACCGTTATTAGATCGTTTACAGTCGTAATATATGTGTTTATGTCTTTATTCTGCATATACATTTATATCTAAGTGTTACAGCAATATACGACATTTAATCGGTTATTTGCGGCTTGTCATCTTCAATATTCTTAACATTGCACATATTGCAAGTCCTATGACCATTTATAACCGTTGTAAGATCGTTTACAGTCGTTATATAATCGTTTCTGTCGTTTATCTGCATATACATTTATATCTAAATGTTACAGCACTATACGACATTTTATCGGTTATTTGCGGCTTGCCATGGTCAATATTCTTCATATTGCACACAATGCAAGTCCTATGACCTTTTATAACCGTCATAAGATCGTTTACAGTCGTTATATAGTCGTTTATGTCTTTTATCTGCATATACAATTATATCTAAATGTTACAGCAATATACGACATTTAATCGGTTATTTGCGGCTTGTCATCTTCAATATTCTTCACATTGCACACAATGCAGGTCCTATGGCCATTTATAACCGTTATATGATCGTTTGCAGTCGTTATATAGTCGTTTATGTCTTTTATCTGCATATACAATTATATCTAAATGTTACAGCAATATACGACATTTAATCGGTTATTTGCGGATTGTCATCTTCAATATTCTTAACATTGCACACAATGCAAGTCCTATGACCATTTATAATCGTTGTAAGATCGTTTACAGTCGTAATATTATTGTTTATGTCTCTTATCTGCATATACTTTTATATCCAAATGTTACAGAAATATACGACATTTAATCGGTTATTTGCGGCTTGCCATGGTCAATATTCTTCATATTGCACACAATGCAAGTCCTATGACCATTTATAATCGTTATAAGATCGTTTACAGTCGTTATATAGTCGTTTATGTCTTTTATCTGTATATACAATTATATCTAAATGTTACAGCAATATACGACATTTAATCGGTTATTTGCGGCTTGTCATCTTCAACATTCTTCACATTGCAAACACTGCCAGTCCTATGACCATTTATAATCGTTATAAGATCGTTTACAGCCGTAATATAATTGTTTATGTCTGTTATCTGCATATACATTTATATCTAAATGTTACAGCAGTATACGACATTTTATCGTTTATATACGGCTTGTTATCGTTAATATCCTTCAAATTGCACATAAAGCAAGTCCTATGACCATTTATAACCGTTATAAGATCGTTTACAGTCGTTATATAGTAGTTTATGACTTTTATCTGCATATACAATTATATCTAAATGTTACAGCAATATACGACATTTAATCGGTTATTTGCGGCTTGTCATCTTCAATATTCTTCGCGTTGCACACACTGCAAGTCCTATGACCATTTATAACCGTTATTAGATCGTTTACAGTCGTAATATATGTGTTTATGTCTTTATTCTGCATATACATTTATATCTAAGTGTTACAGCAATATACGACATTTAATCGGTTATTTGCGGCTTGTCATCTTCAATATTCTTAACATTGCACACAATGCAAGTCCTATGACCATTTATAACCGTTATAAGATCGTTTACAGTCGTTATATAGTCGTTTATGTCTTTTATCTGCATATACAATTATATCTAAATGTTACAGCAATATACGACATTTAATCGGTTATTTGCGGCTTGTCATCTACAATATTCTTCACATTGCACACAATGCAAGTCCTATGACCATTTATAAACGTTATAAGATCGTTTACAGTCGTTATAGAGTCGTTTCTGTCTTTTATCTGCACATACATTTATATCTAAATGTTACAGCAATATACGACATTTAATCGGTTATTTGCGGCTTGTCATCTTCAATATTCTTAACATGGCACACATTGCAAGTCCTATGACCATTTATAACAGTTATAAGATCGTTTACAGTCGTTATAGAGTCGTTTCTGTCTTTTATCTGCATATACATTTATATCTAAATGTTACAGCAATATACGACATTTAATCGGTTATTTGCGGCTTGTCATCTTCAATATTCTTAACATGGCACACATTGCAAGTCCTATGACCATTTATAACAGTTATAAGATCGTTTACAGTCGTTATATAATCGTTTCTGTCTTTTATCTGCATATACATTTATATCTAAATGTTACAGCACTATACGACATTTTATCGGTTATTTGCGGCTTGCCATGGTCAATATTCTTCATATTGCACACAATGCAATTCCTATGACCATTTATAACCGTTATAAGATCGTTTACAGTCGTTATATAGTCGTTTATGTCTTTTATCTGCATATACAATTATATCTAAATGTTACAGCAATATACGACATTTAATCGGTTATTTGCGGCTTGTCATCTTCAATATTCTTCACATTGCAAACACTGCAAGTCCTATGACCATTTATAATCGTTATAAGATCGTTTACAGTCGTAATATAATTGTTTATGTCTGTTATCTGCATATACATTTATATCTAAATGTTACAGCAGTATACGACATTTTATCGTTTATATACGGCTTGTTATCGTTAATATCCTTCAAATTGCACATAAAGCAAGTCCTATGACCATTTATAACCGTTATAAGATCGTTTACAGTCGTTATATAGTAGTTTATGTATTTTATCTGCATATACAATTATATCTAAATGTTACAGCAATATACGACATTTAATCGGTTAATTGCGGCTTGTCATCTTCAATATTCTTCGCGTTGCACACACTGCAAGTCCTATGACCATTTATAACCGTTATTAGATCGTTTACAGTCGTAATATATGTGTTTATGTCTTTATTCTGCATATACATTTATATCTAAGTGTTACAGCAATATACGACATTCAATCGGTTATTTGCGGCTTGTCATCTTCAATATTCTTCACATTGCACACAATGCATGTCCTATGACCATTTATAACCGTTATAAGATCGTTTGCAGTCGTTATATAGTCGTTTATGGCTTTTATCTGCATATACATTTATATCTAAGTGTTACAGCAATATACGACATTCAATCGGTTATTTGCGGCTTGTCATCTTCAATATTCTTAACATTGCACACAATGCAAGTCCTATGACCATTTATAATCGTTGTAAGATCGTTTACAGTCGTAATATAATTGTTTATGTCTCTTATCTGCATATACTTTTATATCTAAATGTTACAGCAATATACGACATTTTATCGGTTATTTGCGGCTTGTCACCTTCAATATTCTTAACATTGCACACATTGCAAGTCCTATGACCATTTATAACAGTTATAAGATCGTTTACAGTCGTTATATAGTAGTTTATGTATTTTATCTGCATATACAATTATATCTAAATGTTACAGCAATATACGACATTTAATCGGTTATTTGCGGCTTGTCATCTTCAATATTCTTCGCGTTGCACACACTGCAAGTCCTATGACCATTTATAACCGTTATTAGATCGTTTACAGTCGTAATATATGTGTTTATGTCTTTATTCTGCATATACATTTATATCTAAGTGTTACAGCAATATACGACATTCAATCGGTTATTTGCGGCTTGTCATCTTCAATATTCTTCACATTGCACACAATGCATGTCCTATGACCATTTATAACCGTTATAAGATCGTTTGCAGTCGTTATATAGTCGTTTATGGCTTTTATCTGCATATACATTTATATCTAAGTGTTACAGCAATATACGACATTCAATCGGTTATTTGCGGCTTGTCATCTTCAATATTCTTAACATTGCACACAATGCAAGTCCTATGACCATTTATAATCGTTGTAAGATCGTTTACAGTCGTAATATAATTGTTTATGTCTCTTATCTGCATATACTTTTATATCTAAATGTTACAGCAATATACGACATTTAATCGGTTATTTGCGGCTTGTCATCTTCAATATTCTTCACATTGCAAACACTGCAAGTCCTATGACCATTTATAACCGTTATTAGATCGTTTACAGTCGTAATATATGTGTTTATGTCTTTATTCTGCATATACATTTATATCTAAGTGTTACAGCAATATACGACATTTAATCGGTTATTTGCGGCTTGTCATCTTCAATATTCTTAACATTGCACATATTGCAAGTCCTATGACCATTTATAACCGTTGTAAGATCGTTTACAGTCGTTATATAATCGTTTCTGTCGTTTATCTGCATATACATTTATATCTAAATGTTACAGCACTATACGACATTTTATCGGTTATTTGCGGCTTGCCATGGTCAATATTCTTCATATTGCACACAATGCAAGTCCTATGACCTTTTATAACCGTCATAAGATCGTTTACAGTCGTTATATAGTCGTTTATGTCTTTTATCTGCATATACAATTATATCTAAATGTTACAGCAATATACGACATTTAATCGGTTATTTGCGGCTTGTCATCTTCAATATTCTTCACATTGCACACAATGCAGGTCCTATGGCCATTTATAACCGTTATATGATCGTTTGCAGTCGTTATATAGTCGTTTATGTCTTTTATCTGCATATACAATTATATCTAAATGTTACAGCAATATACGACATTTAATCGGTTATTTGCGGATTGTCATCTTCAATATTCTTAACATTGCACACAATGCAAGTCCTATGACCATTTATAATCGTTGTAAGATCGTTTACAGTCGTAATATTATTGTTTATGTCTCTTATCTGCATATACTTTTATATCCAAATGTTACAGAAATATACGACATTTAATCGGTTATTTGCGGCTTGCCATGGTCAATATTCTTCATATTGCACACAATGCAAGTCCTATGACCATTTATAATCGTTATAAGATCGTTTACAGTCGTTATATAGTCGTTTATGTCTTTTATCTGTATATACAATTATATCTAAATGTTACAGCAATATACGACATTTAATCGGTTATTTGCGGCTTGTCATCTTCAACATTCTTCACATTGCAAACACTGCCAGTCCTATGACCATTTATAATCGTTATAAGATCGTTTACAGCCGTAATATAATTGTTTATGTCTGTTATCTGCATATACATTTATATCTAAATGTTACAGCAGTATACGACATTTTATCGTTTATATACGGCTTGTTATCGTTAATATCCTTCAAATTGCACATAAAGCAAGTCCTATGACCATTTATAACCGTTATAAGATCGTTTACAGTCGTTATATAGTAGTTTATGACTTTTATCTGCATATACAATTATATCTAAATGTTACAGCAATATACGACATTTAATCGGTTATTTGCGGCTTGTCATCTTCAATATTCTTCGCGTTGCACACACTGCAAGTCCTATGACCATTTATAACCGTTATTAGATCGTTTACAGTCGTAATATATGTGTTTATGTCTTTATTCTGCATATACATTTATATCTAAGTGTTACAGCAATATACGACATTTAATCGGTTATTTGCGGCTTGTCATCTTCAATATTCTTAACATTGCACACAATGCAAGTCCTATGACCATTTATAACCGTTATAAGATCGTTTACAGTCGTTATATAGTCGTTTATGTCTTTTATCTGCATATACAATTATATCTAAATGTTACAGCAATATACGACATTTAATCGGTTATTTGCGGCTTGTCATCTACAATATTCTTCACATTGCACACAATGCAAGTCCTATGACCATTTATAAACGTTATAAGATCGTTTACAGTCGTTATAGAGTCGTTTCTGTCTTTTATCTGCACATACATTTATATCTAAATGTTACAGCAATATACGACATTTAATCGGTTATTTGCGGCTTGTCATCTTCAATATTCTTAACATGGCACACATTGCAAGTCCTATGACCATTTATAACAGTTATAAGATCGTTTACAGTCGTTATAGAGTCGTTTCTGTCTTTTATCTGCATATACATTTATATCT
Organism: Cerceris ruficornis; assembly: GCA_963989415.1. Taxonomy (NCBI): domain Eukaryota; kingdom Metazoa; phylum Arthropoda; class Insecta; order Hymenoptera; family Crabronidae; genus Cerceris; species Cerceris ruficornis. Next base: position 194,784 of record CAXDIW010000469.1, on the reverse strand, counting down.
AAATGTTACAGCAATATACGACATTTAATCGGTTATTTGCGGCTTGTCATCTTCAATATTCTTAACATGGCACACATTGCAAGTCCTATGACCATTTATAACAGTTATAAGATCGTTTACAGTCGTTATATAATCGTTTCTGTCTTTTATCTGCATATACATTTATATCTAAATGTTACAGCACTATACGACATTTTATCGGTTATTTGCGGCTTGCCATGGTCAATATTCTTCATATTGCACACAATGCAATTCCTATGACCATTTATAACCGTTATAAGATCGTTTACAGTCGTTATATAGTCGTTTATGTCTTTTATCTGCATATACAATTATATCTAAATGTTACAGCAATATACGACATTTAATCGGTTATTTGCGGCTTGTCATCTTCAATATTCTTCACATTGCAAACACTGCAAGTCCTATGACCATTTATAATCGTTATAAGATCGTTTACAGTCGTAATATAATTGTTTATGTCTGTTATCTGCATATACATTTATATCTAAATGTTACAGCAGTATACGACATTTTATCGTTTATATACGGCTTGTTATCGTTAATATCCTTCAAATTGCACATAAAGCAAGTCCTATGACCATTTATAACCGTTATAAGATCGTTTACAGTCGTTATATAGTAGTTTATGTATTTTATCTGCATATACAATTATATCTAAATGTTACAGCAATATACGACATTTAATCGGTTAATTGCGGCTTGTCATCTTCAATATTCTTCGCGTTGCACACACTGCAAGTCCTATGACCATTTATAACCGTTATTAGATCGTTTACAGTCGTAATATATGTGTTTATGTCTTTATTCTGCATATACATTTATATCTAAGTGTTACAGCAATATACGACATTCAATCGGTTATTTGCGGCTTGTCATCTTCAATATTCTTCACATTGCACACAATGCATGTCCTATGACCATTTATAACCGTTATAAGATCGTTTGCAGTCGTTATATAGTCGTTTATGGCTTTTATCTGCATATACATTTATATCTAAGTGTTACAGCAATATACGACATTCAATCGGTTATTTGCGGCTTGTCATCTTCAATATTCTTAACATTGCACACAATGCAAGTCCTATGACCATTTATAATCGTTGTAAGATCGTTTACAGTCGTAATATAATTGTTTATGTCTCTTATCTGCATATACTTTTATATCTAAATGTTACAGCAATATACGACATTTTATCGGTTATTTGCGGCTTGTCACCTTCAATATTCTTAACATTGCACACATTGCAAGTCCTATGACCATTTATAACAGTTATAAGATCGTTTACAGTCGTTATATAATCGTTTCTGTCTTTTATCTGCATATACATTTATATCTAAATGTTACAGCAGTATACGACATTTTATCGTTTATATACGGCTTGTTATCGTTAATATCCTTCAAATTGCACATAAAGCAAGTCCTATGACCATTTATAACCGTTATAAGATCGTTTACAGTCGTTATATAGTAGTTTATGTATTTTATCTGCATATACAATTATATCTAAATGTTACAGCAATATACGATATTTAATCGGTTATTTGCGGCTTGTCATCTACAATATTCTTCACATTGCACACAATGCAAGTCCTATGACCATTTATAAACGTTATAAGATCGTTTACAGTCGTTATAGAGTCGTTTCTGTCTTTTATCTGCATATACATTTATATCTAAATGTTACAGCAATATACGACATTTAATCGGTTATTTGCGGCTTGTCATCTTCAATATTCTTAACATGGCACACATTGCAAGTCCTATGACCATTTATAACAGTTATAAGATCGTTTACAGTCGTTATATAATCGTTTCTGTCTTTTATCTGCATATACATTTATATCTAAATGTTAAAGCACTATACGACATTTTATCGGTTATTTGCGGCTTGCCATGGTCAATATTCTTCATATTGCACACAATGCAATTCCTATGACCATTTATAACCGTTATAAGATCGTTTACAGTCGTTATATAGTCGTTTATGTCTTTTATCTGCATATACAATTATATCTAAATGTTACAGCAATATACGACATTTAATCGGTTATTTGCGGCTTGTCATCTTCAATATTCTTCACATTGGAAACACTGCAAGTCCTATGACCATTTATAATCGTTATAAGATCGTTTACAGTCGTAATATAATTGTTTATGTCTGTTATCTGCATATACATTTATATCTAAATGTTACAGCAGTATACGACATTTTATCGTTTATATACGGCTTGTTATCGTTAATATCCTTCAAATTGCACATAAAGCAAGTCCTATGACCATTTATAACCGTTATAAGATCGTTTACAGTCGTTATATAGTAGTTTATGTATTTTATCTGCATATACAATTATATCTAAATGTTACAGCAATATACGACATTTAATCAGTTATTTGCGGCTTGTCATCTTCAATATTCTTCACATTGCACACACTGCAAGTCCTATGACCATTTGTAACCGTTATAAGATCGTTTACAGTCGTAATATAGGTGTTTATGTCTTATATCTGCATGTACATTTATATCTAAGTGTTACAGCAATATACGACATTTAATCGGTTATTTGCGGCTTGTCATCTTCAATATTCTTAACATTGCACACAATGCAAGTCCTATGACCATTTATAAACGTTATAAGATCGTTTACAGTCGTTATAGAGTCGTTTCTGTCTTTTATGTGCATATACATTTATATCTAAATGTTACAGCAATATACGACATTTAATCGGTTATTTGCGGCTTGTCATCTTCAATATTCTTCACATTGCAAACACTGCAAGTCCTATGACCATTTATAACCGTTATAAGATCGTTTACATTCGTTATATAGTAGTTTATGTCTTTTATCTGCATATACAATTATATCTAAATGTTTACAGCAATATACGACATTTAATCGGTTATTTGCGGCTTGTGATTTTCAATATTCTTCGCGTTGAACACACTGCAATTCCTATGACCATTTATAACCGTTATAAGATCGTTTACAGTCGTAATATGGGTGTTTATGGCTTTATTCTGCATATACATTTATATCTAAGTGTTACAGTAATATACGACATTCAATCGGTTATTTGCGGCTTGTCATCTTCAATATTCTTAACATTGCACACAATGCAAGTCCTACGACCATTTATAACCGTTATAAGATCGTTTACAGTCGTTATATAGTCGTTTATGTCTTTTATCTGCATATACAATTATATCTAAATGTTACAGCAATATACGACATTTAATCGGTTATTTGCGGCTTGTCATCTTCAATATTCTTCACATTGCACACAATGCAAGTCCTATGACCATTTATAACCGTTATAAGATCGTTTACAGTCGTAATATAGGTGTTTATGGCTTTATTCTGCATATACATTTATATCTAAGTGTTACAGCAATATACGACATTCAATCGGTTATTTGCGGCTTGTCATCTTCAATATTCTTAACATTGCACACAATGCATGTCCTATGACCATTTATAACCGTTATAAGATCGTTTGCAGTCGTAATATAGTTGTTTATGGCTTTAATCTGCATATACATTTATATCTAAGTGTTACAGCAATATACGACATTCAATCGGTTATTTGCGGCTTGTCATCTTCAATATTCTTAACATTGCACACAATGCAAGTCCTATGACCATTTATAACCGTTATAAGATCGTTTACAGTCGTTATATAGTCGTTTATGTCTTTTATCTGCATATACAATTATATCTAAATGTTACAGCAATATACGACATTTAATCGGTTATTTGCGGCTTGTCATCTTCAATATTCTTCACATTGAACACAATGCAAGTCCTATGACCATTTATAACCGTTATAAGATCGTTTACAGTCGTAATATAGGTGTTTATGGCTTTATTCTGCATATACATTTATATCTAAGTGTTACAGCAATATACGACATTCAATCGGTTATAAGCGGCTTGTCATCTTCAATATTCTTAACATTGCACACAATGCAAGTCCTATGACCATTTATAACCGTTATAAGATCGTTTACAGTCGTTATATAGTCGTTTATGTCTTTTATCTGCATATACAATTATATCTAAATGTTACAGCAATATACGACATTTAATCGGTTATTTGCGGCTTGTCATCTTCAATATTCTTCACGTTGCACACACTGCAAGTCCTATGACCATTTGTAACCGTTATAAGATCGTTTACAGTCGTTATATAGTCGTTTATGTCTTTTATCTGCATATACAATTATATCTAAATGTTACAGCAATATACGACATTCAATCGGTTATAAGCGGCTTGTCATCTTCAATATTCTTAACATTGCACACAATGCAAGTCCTATGACCATTTATAACAGTTATAAGATCGTTTACAGTCGTTATATAATCGTTTCTGTCTTTTATCTGCATATACATTTATATCTAAATGTTACAGCAGTATACGACATTTTATCGTTTATATACGGCTTGTTATCGTTAATATCCTTCAAATTGCACATAAAGCAAGTCCTATGACCATTTATAACCGTTATAAGATCGTTTACAGTCGTTATATAGTAGTTTATGTATTTTATCTGCATATACAATTATATCTAAATGTTACAGCAATATACGATATTTAATCGGTTATTTGCGGCTTGTCATCTACAATATTCTTCACATTGCACACAATGCAAGTCCTATGACCATTTATAAACGTTATAAGATCGTTTACAGTCGTTATAGAGTCGTTTCTGTCTTTTATCTGCATATACATTTATATCTAAATGTTACAGCAATATACGACATTTAATCGGTTATTTGCGGCTTGTCATCTTCAATATTCTTAACATGGCACACATTGCAAGTCCTATGACCATTTATAACAGTTATAAGATCGTTTACAGTCGTTATATAATCGTTTCTGTCTTTTATCTGCATATACATTTATATCTAAATGTTACAGCACTATACGACATTTTATCGGTTATTTGCGGCTTGCCATGGTCAATATTCTTCATATTGCACACAATGCAATTCCTATGACCATTTATAACCGTTATAAGATCGTTTACAGTCGTTATATAGTCGTTTATGTCTTTTATCTGCATATACAATTATATCTAAATGTTACAGCAATATACGACATTTAATCGGTTATTTGCGGCTTGTCATCTTCAATATTCTTCACATTGCAAACACTGCAAGTCCTATGACCATTTATAATCGTTATAAGATCGTTTACAGTCGTAATATAATTGTTTATGTCTGTTATCTGCATATACATTTATATCTAAATGTTACAGCAGTATACGACATTTTATCGTTTATATACGGCTTGTTATCGTTAATATCCTTCAAATTGCACATAAAGCAAGTCCTATGACCATTTATAACCGTTATAAGATCGTTTACAGTCGTTATATAGTAGTTTATGTATTTTATCTGCATATACAATTATATCTAAATGTTACAGCAATATACGACATTTAATCGGTTATTTGCGGCTTGTCATCTTCAATATTCTTCGCGTTGCACACACTGCAAGTCCTATGACCATTTATAACCGTTATTAGATCGTTTACAGTCGTAATATATGTGTTTATGTCTTTATTCTGCATATACATTTATATCTAAGTGTTACAGCAATATACGACATTCAATCGGTTATTTGCGGCTTGTCATCTGCAATATTCTTCACATTGCACACAATGCATGTCCTATGACCATTTATAACCGTTATAAGATCGTTTGCAGTCGTTATATAGTCGTTTATGGCTTTTATCTGCATATACATTTATATCTAAGTGTTACAGCAATATACGACATTCAATCGGTTATTTGCGGCTTGTCATCTTCAATATTCTTAACATTGCACACATTGCAAGTCCTATGACCATTTATAACAGTTATAAGATCGTTTACAGTCGTTATATAATCGTTTCTGTCTTTAATCTGCATATACATTTATATCTTAATTTTACAGCAATATACGACATTTAATCGGTTATTTGCGGCTTGTCATCTTCAATATTCTTCACATTGCACACATTGCAAGTCCTATGACCATTTATAACCGTTATAAGATCGTTTACAGTCGTTATATAGTCGTTTATGTCTTTTATCTGCATATACAATTATATCTAAATGTTACATCAATATACGACATTTAATCGGTTATTTCCGGCTTGTCATCTTCAATATTCTTCATGTTGCACACACTGCAAGTCCTATGACCATTTATAACCGTTATAAGATCGTTTACAGTCGTAATATAGGTGTTTATGTCTTTAATCTGCATATACAATTATATCTAAATGTTACAGCAATATACGACATTTAATCAGTTATTTGCGGCTTGTCATCTTCAATATTCTTCACATTGCACACACTGCAAGTCCTATGACCATTTGTAACCGTTATAAGATCGTTTACAGTCGTAATATAGGTGTTTATGTCTTATATCTGCATGTACATTTATATCTAAGTGTTACAGCAATATACGACATTTAATCGGTTATTTGCGGCTTGTCATCTTCAATATTCTTAACATTGCACACAATGCAAGTCCTATGACCATTTATAAACGTTATAAGATCGTTTACAGTCGTTATAGAGTCGTTTCTGTCTTTTATGTGCATATACATTTATATCTAAATGTTACAGCAATATACGACATTTAATCGGTTATTTGCGGCTTGTCATCTTCAATATTCTTCACATTGCAAACACTGCAAGTCCTATGACCATTTATAATCGTTATAAGATCGTTTACAGTCGTAATATAATTGTTTATGTCTATTATCTGCATATACATTTATATCTAAATGTTACAGCAGTATACGACATTTTATCGTTTATATACGGCTTGTTATCGTTAATATCCTTCAAATTGCACATAAAGCAAGTCCTATGACCATTTATAACCGTTATAAGATCGTTTACATTCGTTATATAGTAGTTTATGTCTTTTATCTGCATATACAATTATATCTAAATGTTACAGCAATATACGACATTTAATCGGTTATTTGCGGCTTGTCATTTTCAATATTCTTCGCGTTGAACACACTGCAATTCCTATGACCATTTATAACCGTTATAAGATCGTTTACAGTCGTAATATGGGTGTTTATGGCTTTATTCTGCATATACATTTATATCTAAGTGTTACAGTAATATACGACATTCAATCGGTTATTTGCGGCTTGTCATCTTCAATATTCTTAACATTGCACACAATGCAAGTCCTACGACCATTTATAACCGTTATAAGATCGTTTACAGTCGTTATATAGTCGTTTATGTCTTTTATCTGCATATACAATTATATCTAAATGTTACAGCAATATACGACATTTAATCGGTTATTTGCGGCTTGTCATCTTCAATATTCTTCACATTGCACACAATGCAAGTCCTATGACCATTTATAACCGTTATAAGATCGTTTACAGTCGTAATATAGGTGTTTATGGCTTTATTCTGCATATACATTTATATCTAAGTGTTACAGCAATATACGACATTCAATCGGTTATTTGCGGCTTGTCATCTTCAATATTCTTAACATTGCACACAATGCATGTCCTATGACCATTTATAACCGTTATAAGATCGTTTGCAGTCGTAATATAGTTGTTTATGGCTTTAATCTGCATATACATTTATATCTAAGTGTTACAGCAATATACGACATTCAATCGGTTATTTGCGGCTTGTCATCTTCAATATTCTTAACATTGCACACAATGCAAGTCCTATGACCATTTATAACCGTTATAAGATCGTTTACAGTCGTTATATAGTCGTTTATGTCTTTTATCTGCATATACAATTATATCTAAATGTTACAGCAATATACGACATTTAATCGGTTATTTGCGGCTTGTCATCTTCAATATTCTTCACATTGAACACAATGCAAGTCCTATGACCATTTATAACCGTTATAAGATCGTTTACAGTCGTAATATAGGTGTTTATGGCTTTATTCTGCATATACATTTATATCTAAGTGTTACAGCAATATACGACATTCAATCGGTTATAAGCGGCTTGTCATCTTCAATATTCTTAACATTGCACACATTGCAAGTCCTATGACCATTTATAACCGTTATAAGATCGTTTACAGTCGTTATATAATCGTTTCTGTCTTTTATCTGCATATACATTTATATCTAAATGTTACAGCACTATACGACATTTTATCGGTTACTTGCGGCTTGTGATCTTCAATATTCTTAACATTGCACACATTGCAAGTCCTATGACCATTTATAACCGTTATAAGATCGTTTACAGTCGTTATATAGTCGTTTCTGTCTTTTATCTGCATATACATTTATATCTAAATGTTACAGCAATATACGACATTTAATCGGTTATTTGCGGCTTGTCATCTTCAATATTCTTCACATTGCACACACTGCAAGTCCTATGACCATTTATAACCGTTATATAATCATTTACCGTCGTAATATAGGTGTTTATGTCTTATATCTGCATATACATTTATATCTAAATGTTACAGCAATATACGCCATTTAATCGGTTATTTGCGGCTTGTCATCTTCAATATTCTTAACATTGCACACAATGCAAGTCCTATGACCATTTATAAACGTTATAAGATCGTTTACAGTCGTTATAGAGTCGTTTCTGTCTTTTATGTGCATATACATTTATATCTAAATGTTACAGCAATATACGACATTTAATCGGTTATTTGCGGCTTGTCATCTTCAATATTCTTCACATTGCACACAATGCAAGTCCTATGACCATTTATAACCGTTATAAGATCGTTTACAGTCGTAATATAGGTGTTTATGGCTTTATTCTGCATATACATTTATATCTAAGTGTTACAGCAATATACGACATTCAATCGGTTATAAGCGGCTTGTCATCTTCAATATTCTTAACATTGCACACAATGCAAGTCCTATGACCATTTATAACCGTTATAAGATCGTTTACAGTCGTTATATAGTCGTTTATGTCTTTTATCTGCATATACAATTATATCTAAATGTTACAGCAATATACGACATTTAATCGGTTATTTGCGGCTTGTCATCTTCAATATTCTTCACGTTGCACACACTGCAAGTCCTATGACCATTTGTAACCGTTATAAGATCGTTTACAGTCGTTATATAGTCGTTTATGTCTTTTATCTGCATATACAATTATATCTAAATGTTACAGCAATATACGACATTCAATCGGTTATAAGCGGCTTGTCATCTTCAATATTCTTAACATTGCACACAATGCAAGTCCTATGACCATTTATAACAGTTATAAGATCGTTTACAGTCGTTATATAATCGTTTCTGTCTTTTATCTGCATATACATTTATATCTAAATGTTACAGCAGTATACGACATTTTATCGTTTATATACGGCTTGTTATCGTTAATATCCTTCAAATTGCACATAAAGCAAGTCCTATGACCATTTATAACCGTTATAAGATCGTTTACAGTCGTTATATAGTAGTTTATGTATTTTATCTGCATATACAATTATATCTAAATGTTACAGCAATATACGATATTTAATCGGTTATTTGCGGCTTGTCATCTACAATATTCTTCACATTGCACACAATGCAAGTCCTATGACCATTTATAAACGTTATAAGATCGTTTACAGTCGTTATAGAGTCGTTTCTGTCTTTTATCTGCATATACATTTATATCTAAATGTTACAGCAATATACGACATTTAATCGGTTATTTGCGGCTTGTCATCTTCAATATTCTTAACATGGCACACATTGCAAGTCCTATGACCATTTATAACAGTTATAAGATCGTTTACAGTCGTTATATAATCGTTTCTGTCTTTTATCTGCATATACATTTATATCTAAATGTTACAGCACTATACGACATTTTATCGGTTATTTGCGGCTTGCCATGGTCAATATTCTTCATATTGCACACAATGCAATTCCTATGACCATTTATAACCGTTATAAGATCGTTTACAGTCGTTATATAGTCGTTTATGTCTTTTATCTGCATATACAATTATATCTAAATGTTACAGCAATATACGACATTTAATCGGTTATTTGCGGCTTGTCATCTTCAATATTCTTCACATTGCAAACACTGCAAGTCCTATGACCATTTATAATCGTTATAAGATCGTTTACAGTCGTAATATAATTGTTTATGTCTGTTATCTGCATATACATTTATATCTAAATGTTACAGCAGTATACGACATTTTATCGTTTATATACGGCTTGTTATCGTTAATATCCTTCAAATTGCACATAAAGCAAGTCCTATGACCATTTATAACCGTTATAAGATCGTTTACAGTCGTTATATAGTAGTTTATGTATTTTATCTGCATATACAATTATATCTAAATGTTACAGCAATATACGACATTTAATCGGTTATTTGCGGCTTGTCATCTTCAATATTCTTCGCGTTGCACACACTGCAAGTCCTATGACCATTTATAACCGTTATTAGATCGTTTACAGTCGTAATATATGTGTTTATGTCTTTATTCTGCATATACATTTATATCTAAGTGTTACAGCAATATACGACATTCAATCGGTTATTTGCGGCTTGTCATCTTCAATATTCTTCACATTGCACACAATGCATGTCCTATGACCATTTATAACCGTTATAAGATCGTTTGCAGTCGTTATATAGTCGTTTATGGCTTTTATCTGCATATACATTTATATCTAAGTGTTACAGCAATATACGACATTCAATCGGTTATTTGCGGCTTGTCATCTTCAATATTCTTAACATTGCACACATTGCAAGTCCTATGACCATTTATAACAGTTATAAGATCGTTTACAGTCGTTATATAATCGTTTCTGTCTTTAATCTGCATATACATTTATATCTTAATTTTACAGCAATATACGACATTTAATCGGTTATTTGCGGCTTGTCATCTTCAATATTCTTCACATTGCACACATTGCAAGTCCTATGACCATTTATAACCGTTATAAGATCGTTTACAGTCGTTATATAGTCGTTTATGTCTTTTATCTGCATATACAATTATATCTAAATGTTACATCAATATACGACATTTAATCGGTTATTTCCGGCTTGTCATCTTCAATATTCTTCATGTTGCACACACTGCAAGTCCTATGACCATTTATAACCGTTATAAGATCGTTTACAGTCGTAATATAGGTGTTTATGTCTTTAATCTGCATATACAATTATATCTAAATGTTACAGCAATATACGACATTTAATCAGTTATTTGCGGCTTGTCATCTTCAATATTCTTCACATTGCACACACTGCAAGTCCTATGACCATTTGTAACCGTTATAAGATCGTTTACAGTCGTAATATAGGTGTTTATGTCTTATATCTGCATGTACATTTATATCTAAGTGTTACAGCAATATACGACATTTAATCGGTTATTTGCGGCTTGTCATCTTCAATATTCTTAACATTGCACACAATGCAAGTCCTATGACCATTTATAAACGTTATAAGATCGTTTACAGTCGTTATAGAGTCGTTTCTGTCTTTTATGTGCATATACATTTATATCTAAATGTTACAGCAATATACGACATTTAATCGGTTATTTGCGGCTTGTCATCTTCAATATTCTTCACATTGCAAACACTGCAAGTCCTATGACCATTTATAATCGTTATAAGATCGTTTACAGTCGTAATATAATTGTTTATGTCTATTATCTGCATATACATTTATATCTAAATGTTACAGCAGTATACGACATTTTATCGTTTATATACGGCTTGTTATCGTTAATATCCTTCAAATTGCACATAAAGCAAGTCCTATGACCATTTATAACCGTTATAAGATCGTTTACATTCGTTATATAGTAGTTTATGTCTTTTATCTGCATATACAATTATATCTAAATGTTACAGCAATATACGACATTTAATCGGTTATTTGCGGCTTGTCATTTTCAATATTCTTCGCGTTGAACACACTGCAATTCCTATGACCATTTATAACCGTTATAAGATCGTTTACAGTCGTAATATGGGTGTTTATGGCTTTATTCTGCATATACATTTATATCTAAGTGTTACAGTAATATACGACATTCAATCGGTTATTTGCGGCTTGTCATCTTCAATATTCTTAACATTGCACACAATGCAAGTCCTACGACCATTTATAACCGTTATAAGATCGTTTACAGTCGTTATATAGTCGTTTATGTCTTTTATCTGCATATACAATTATATCTAAATGTTACAGCAATATACGACATTTAATCGGTTATTTGCGGCTTGTCATCTTCAATATTCTTCACATTGCACACAATGCAAGTCCTATGACCATTTATAACCGTTATAAGATCGTTTACAGTCGTAATATAGGTGTTTATGGCTTTATTCTGCATATACATTTATATCTAAGTGTTACAGCAATATACGACATTCAATCGGTTATTTGCGGCTTGTCATCTTCAATATTCTTAACATTGCACACAATGCATGTCCTATGACCATTTATAACCGTTATAAGATCGTTTGCAGTCGTAATATAGTTGTTTATGGCTTTAATCTGCATATACATTTATATCTAAGTGTTACAGCAATATACGACATTCAATCGGTTATTTGCGGCTTGTCATCTTCAATATTCTTAACATTGCACACAATGCAAGTCCTATGACCATTTATAACCGTTATAAGATCGTTTACAGTCGTTATATAGTCGTTTATGTCTTTTATCTGCATATACAATTATATCTAAATGTTACAGCAATATACGACATTTAATCGGTTATTTGCGGCTTGTCATCTTCAATATTCTTCACATTGAACACAATGCAAGTCCTATGACCATTTATAACCGTTATAAGATCGTTTACAGTCGTAATATAGGTGTTTATGGCTTTATTCTGCATATACATTTATATCTAAGTGTTACAGCAATATACGACATTCAATCGGTTATAAGCGGCTTGTCATCTTCAATATTCTTAACATTGCACACAATGCAAGTCCTATGACCATTTATAACCGTTATAAGATCGTTTACAGTCGTTATATAGTCGTTTATGTCTTTTATCTGCATATACAATTATATCTAAATGTTACAGCAATATACGACATTTAATCGGTTATTTGCGGCTTGTCATCTTCAATATTCTTCACGTTGCACACACTGCAAGTCCTATGACCATTTATAACCGTTATAAGATCTTTTACAGTCGTAATATAGGTGTTTATGTCTTTAATCTGCATATACATTTATATCGAAGTGTTACAGCAATATACGACATTTAATCGGTTATTTGCGGCTTGTCATCTTCAATATTCTTCACATTGCACACACTGCAAGTCCTATGACCATTTATAACCGTTATATAATCATTTACCGTCGTAATATAGTTGTTTATGTCTTATATCTGCATATACATTTATATCTAAATGTTACAGCAATATACGCCATTTAATCGGTTATTTGCGGCTTGTCATCTTCAATATTCTTAACATTGCACACAATGCAAGTCCTATGACCATTTATAAACGTTATAAGATCGTTTACAGTCGTTATAGAGTCGTTTCTGTCTTTTATGTGCATATACATTTATATCTAAATGTTACAGCAATATACGACATTTAATCGGTTATTTGCGGCTTGTCATCTTCAATATTCTTCACATTGCACACAATGCAAGTCCTATGACCATTTATAACCGTTATAAGATCGTTTACAGTCGTAATATAGGTGTTTATGGCTTTATTCTGCATATACATTTATATCTAAGTGTTACAGCAATATACGACATTCAATCGGTTATTTGCGGCTTGTCATCTTCAATATTCTTAACATTGCACACAATGCATGTCCTATGACCATTTATAACCGTTATAAGATCGTTTGCAGTCGTAATATAGTTGTTTATGGCTTTAATCTGCATATACATTTATATCTAAGTGTTACAGCAATATACGACATTCAATCGGTTATTTGCGGCTTGTCATCTTCAATATTCTTAACATTGCACACAATGCAAGTCCTATGACCATTTATAACCGTTATAAGATCGTTTACAGTCGTTATATAGTCGTTTATGTCTTTTATCTGCATATACAATTATATCTAAATGTTACAGCAATATACGACATTTAATCGGTTATTTGCGGCTTGTCATCTTCAATATTCTTCACATTGCACACAATGCAAGTCCTATGACCATTTATAACCGTTATAAGATCGTTTACAGTCGTTATATAGTCGTTTATGTCTTTTATCTGCATATACAATTATATCTAAATGTTACAGCAATATACGACATTTAATCGGTTATTTGCGGCTTGTCATCTTCAATATTCTTCACATTGCACACAATGCAAGTCCTATGACCATTTATAACCGTTATAAGATCGTTTACAGTCGTAATATAGGTGTTTATGGCTTTATTCTGCATATACATTTATATCTAAGTGTTACAGCAATATACGACATTCAATCGGTTATAAGCGGCTTGTCATCTTCAATATTCTTAACATTGCACACAATGCAAGTCCTATGACCATTTATAACCGTTATAAGATCGTTTACAGTCGTTATATAGTCGTTTATGTCTTTTATCTGCATATACAATTATATCTAAATGTTACAGCAATATACGACATTTAATCGGTTATTTGCGGCTTGTCATCTTCAATATTCTTCACGTTGCACACACTGCAAGTCCTATGACAATTTATAACCGTTATAAGATCTTTTACAGTCGTAATATAGGTGTTTATGTCTTTAATCTGCATATACATTTATATCGAAGTGTTACAGCAATATACGACATTTAATCGGTTATTTGCGGCTTGTCATCTTCAATATTCTTCACATTGCACACACTGCAAGTCCTATGACCATTTATAACCGTTATATGATCATTTACCGTCGTAATATAGTTGTTTATGTCTTATATCTGCATATACATTTATATCTAAATGTTACAGCAATATACGCCATTTAATCGGTTATTTGCGGCTTGCCATGGTCAATATCCTTCAAATTGCACACAATGCAAGTCCTATGACCATTTATAACCGTTATAAGATCGTTTACTGTCGTTATAGAGTCGTTCATGTCTTTTATCTGCATATACTGTTACGTCTCGGTATCTTCACCCTGTAATTTTTTTTCCTTCATGTTCTATAGCCGATAAGTAGAAATCGTATTTACCGTAGTCTTAAGCATGGTAGAGTGAGATTAAACTACGTCACAGCTAGAAGCCCCCCCTTTGGGACCTCCCCCGCTTCGAACATAGAATTCGGGGAATTAGGGCCTGCCCCACCACAAACCGAGGTGACGAGGTAAGGACAGGCACCACCGATGGCCAGTCTTCGAAGTCTTCGATGAGAGTAACGCCAGAGATGCTAATAAATTCATGCTCAACTCTAAAATACAAGCCCTTCTCAAGCGCCTACTAATTCTGTCTCGGTCCGCGTTAGGAAGTTACCATTTCACAACCATATTTTAGAATAACGTATCTTAATCTACCATTTTTCTTATCCATTTTTGTTATTTCGATTTAAGGATAGTTTTAGTTATTTTTTTCTTTTGTAACAATATATATATTTCATTTTTATACATTTTTATTCCGAATTAGCGAGTTTTATTCAGTACCAGCGACAATTAACTATTCCTCGTTTTCCTCTTTCCAATTTTACCAGCCAATCCTTTCTGTTGGTGCGAGTTTCGCCTCAGCATCACAAAATTCCCATAGAAATCCTTCCACGACCATCTCTTCACCCATCCTCACCGTTCCTCACTGCTGGTGCAAGTTACGTCTTAGCATCGCAGGCTTTCCTTTCAATTCTCACCGGAATTATCTTTCGCTGCTGGAGCAAGTTACGCCTTAGCTTCGCAGGCCTGATTGAGAGTTCCATAGTCCTATCGATCCATTACCTATCGTTCCTTCTATGCCTCGTTACGGACATCGTGCCGGACGGAAAATCCAGTACCGCCGACTGGTAAAATCCCTACACGTTCCAACCCCTTCAAACCCTTCCTCTTACGACGACCTCCTAGGACCAGACTATCCTACTGATAACGACTCCTGTCCTGTCATCGATAATACCAATATCCCTGCCCCTCTTCCATTACCATTAGCCGAAATTCCCACGCAACTCACCGATTCCCGTCTCGTGACTGAATCAAACATCGATTTAAGCCTACCTTGGAAACTAGTGGCTATTTCAAAGCCATTCACTGCCCTTCCTACACGGAACATTCCGAATTACGATCCGCGAGAACTCGGGTATAAGAGCAGGCGCCGTGAAATTCTCTCCGAGGAGCACGGCGCTCAAAATCCGGGAAGCGACCTAGTAACCACGGATTTCATCCCCTGGATCCGAGGAGTCCAGGCCCGCCGGCACAGCCGTGGCGAAACCATTAAATACGAGTCTGTCCTCGTGAAAAGGACCCCCTCGCAGTAAGGATCCTCCACCGTCGACTCCTGCACGGCCGCCGCAGAATCAGGGAATCATTCCGCTTCGACGCCACTACTTTCCTGCTTCGACCGAGAGCAGTATCAGCACGTGGGCAGTTACGTCACCGCCAACAACCGGCGCCCGCTCACCGATCAGCTGATCGCCGCTTCCAGAGCATCACGACGACGGAATCCGCCGCCGCCTCTACACTAAGACACGCGTTGTATCAGCCCGGTGAGTCACATTCACAAACCTACTGACAATTAAATCCCTCGAGCCTCCGTATCAAGCCACTACAAAGCGTTTCATGCCGAGTCCCAGCCGTTTGACCACTCAGGTGGGAGGCAAATTATCGGCATTAATCCCTTCCGGACGGGTTTAAAGAAATATACGGATTCCTTCCTTACCTCCGTCGCTGGGACGTAACAATACAATTATATCTAAATGTTACAGCAATATACGACATTTAATCGGTTATTTGCGGCTTGTCATCTTCAATATTCTTCACATTGCACACAATGCAAGTCCTATGACCATTTATAAACGTTATAAGATCGTTTACAGTCGTTATAGAGTCGTTTCTGTCTTTTATCTGCATATGCATTTATATCTAAATGTTACAGCAATATACGACATTTAATCGGTTATTTGCGGCTTGTCATCTTCAATATTCTTAACATTGCACACAATGCAAGTCCTGTGACCATTTATAACCGTTATAAGATCGTTTACAGTCGTAATATAGGTGTTTATGTCTTTAATCTGCATATACATTTATATCTAAATGTTACAGCAGTATACGACATTTTATCGGTTATTTGCGGCTTGTCATCTTCAATATTCTTAACATTGCACACAATGCATGTCCTATGACCATTTATAATCGTTATACGATCGTTTACAGTCGTTATATAGTCGTTTATGTCTTTTATCTGTATATACAATTATATCTAAATGTTACAGCAATATACGACATTTAATCGGTTATTTGCGGCTAGTCATCTTCAATATCCTTCAAATTGCACACAATGCAAGTCCTATGACCATTTATAACCGTTATAAGATCGTTTACAGTCGTTATAGAGTCGTTCATGTCTTTTATCTGCATATACTGTTACGTCTCGGTATCTTCACCCTGTAATTTTTTTTCCTTCATGTTCTATAGCCGATAAGTAGAAATCGTATTTACCGTAGTCTTAAGCATGGTAGAGTGAGATTAAACTACGTCACAGCTAGAAGCCCCCACTTTGGGACCTCCCCCGCTTCGAACATAGAATTCGGGGAATTAGGGCCTGCCCCACCACAAACCGAGGTGACGAGGTAAGGACAGGCACCACCGATGGTCAGTCTTCGAAGTCTTCGATGAGAGTAACGCCAGAGATGCTAATAAATTCATGCTCAACTCTAAAATACAAGCCCTTCTCAAGCGCCTACTAATTCTGTCTCGGTCCGCGTTAGGAAGTTACCATTTCACAACCATATTTTAGAATAACGTATCTTAATCTACCATTTTTCTTATCCATTTTTGTTATTTCGATTTAAGGATAGTTTTAGTTATTTTTTTCTTTTGTAACAATATATATATTTCATTTTTATACATTTTTATTCCGAATTAGCGAGTTTTATTCAGTACCAGCGACAATTAACTATTCCTCGTTTTCCTCTTTCCAATTTTACCAGCCAATCCTTTCTGTTGGTGCGAGTTTCGCCTCAGCATCACAAAATTCCCATAGAAATCCTTCCACGACCATCTCTTCACCCATCCTCACCGTTCCTCACTGCTGGTGCAAGTTACGTCTTAGCATCGCAGGCTTTCCTTTCAATTCTCACCGGAATTATCTTTCGCTGCTGGAGCAAGTTACGCCTTAGCTTCGCAGGCCTGATTGAGAGTTCCATAGTCCTATCGATCCATTACCTATCGTTCCTTCTATGCCTCGTTACGGACATCGTGCCGGACGGAAAATCCAGTACCGCCGACTGGTAAAATCCCTACACGTTCCAACCCCTTCAAACCCTTCCTCTTACGACGACCTCCTAGGACCAGACTATCCTACTGATAACGACTCCTGTCCTGTCATCGATAATACCAATATCCCTGCCCCTCTTCCATTACCATTAGCCGAAATTCCCACGCAACTCACCGATTCCCGTCTCGTGACTGAATCAAACATCGATTTAAGCCTACCTTGGAAACTAGTGGCTATTTCAAAGCCATTCACTGCCCTTCCTACACGGAACATTCCGAATTACGATCCGCGAGAACTCGGGTATAAGAGCAGGCGCCGTGAAATTCTCTCCGAGGAGCACGGCGCTCAAAATCCGGGAAGCGACCTAGTAACCACGGATTTCATCCCCTGGATCCGAGGAGTCCAGGCCCGCCGGCACAGCCGTGGCGAAACCATTAAATACGAGTCTGTCCTCGTGAAAAGGACCCCCTCGCAGTAAGGATCCTCCACCGTCGACTCCTGCACGGCCGCCGCAGAATCAGGGAATCATTCCGCTTCGACGCCACTACTTTTCTGCTTCGACCGAGAGCAGTATCAGCACGTGGGCAGTTACGTCACCGCCAACAACCGGCGCCCGCTCACCGATCAGCTGATCGCCGCTTCCAGAGCATCACGACGACGGAATCCGCCGCCGCCTCTACAATAAGTCACGCGTTGTATCAGGCCGGTGAGTCACATTCACAAACCTACTGACAATTAAATCCCTCGAGCCTCCGTATCAAGCCACTACAAAGCGTTTCATGCCGAGTCCCAGCCGTTTGACCACTCAGGTGGGAGGCAAATTATCGGCATTAATCCCTTCCGGACGGGTTTAAAGAAATATACGGATTCCTTCCTTACCTCCGTCGCTGGGACGTAACAATACAATTATATCTAAATGTTACAGCAATATACGACATTTAATCGGTTATTTGCGGCTTGTCATCTTCAATATTCTTCACATTGCACACAATGCAAGTCCTATGACCATTTATAAACGTTATAAGATCGTTTACAGTCGTTATAGAGTCGTTTCTGTCTTTTATCTGCATATGCATTTATATCTAAATGTTACAGCAATATACGACATTTAATCGGTTATTTGCGGCTTGTCATCTTCAATATTCTTAACATTGCACACAATGCAAGTCCTGTGACCATTTATAACCGTTATAAGATCGTTTACAGTCGTAATATAGGTGTTTATGTCTTTAATCTGCATATACATTTATATCTAAGTGTTACAGCAATATACGACATTTAATCAGTTATTTGCGGCTTGTCATCTACAATATTCTTAACATTGCACACAATGCAAGTCCTATGACCATTTATAATCGTTATAAGATCGTTTACAGTCGTTATATAGTCGTTTATGTCTTTTATCTGTATATACAATTATATCTAAATGTTACAGCAATATACGACATTTAATCGGTTATTTGCGGCTTGTCATCTTCAATATTCTTCACATTGCACACACTGCAAGTCCTATGACCATTTATAAACGTTATAAGATCGTTTACAGTCGTTATATAGTAGTTTATGTCTTTTATCTGCATTGTTACGTCCCGGGATTCCTACCCTTTTTTTTCCGCGCCTATAATCATAGTAATAAGTTTTATGTAACCATAGCAATAAGTATTAGTAATATCGATCGCTGGCACCTCGACTCCGCAATTTTTCATAACAACCTACGTCACAGGTAGAGGCTCCCACCTTAGGGCCTCTCCCCACCTCGAACCGAGATTTCGAGGAATTGAGCCTCCCCCACCTCAAACCGAGGTAATGAGGTGAAGACAAGCATAACCGATCGACAGTTATGCTAATGAGTCCACCCTCGACTCAAGCAGACAAAATTACTAATCCGACTCAGTCCGTGCTAGGGAGTTGCCATATTAAATAAAACCAAGTCTTATTATAATTACCAGTTCCAGATTTATTTTTATTCTATCTTGTTTTAATTCTATTTTATTCTACTATTAGTAAATCCTTGTAACAATATATATTTTATTTTATACTTTTAACAGAGAGATCTTTATTTAAACCAACAATTAAAAATCCTTCTTTTATCGTCTCCTACTTCGTTCCCGCATTCCTACTTTTCAACCATCCACACCGTTCCTCACTGCTGGTGCAAGCTACGCCTTAGCATCGCAGGTTTTCCTTTCTGTTTTACCGGAATTATCTTTCGCTGCTGGAGCAAGTTGCGCCTTAGCTTCGCAGGTCTGATTGAGAATTCCACCTTTTTCCATTTACCTATACCCATTTTCCTTTCATGCCTCGTTACGGGCACCGCGCCGGACGACAGATCCAGTATCGTCGAATGGTGAAATCCCTCCATGCCCCTCATAAACCTGATCACGAAAACCTTCTAGGAATCGACACTTTCTCCACCCCCGATTCTTATCCATCCATCGACACCCCAGCCACTCCGAATCCTATCCCCGAGACTCAAGCCACTATTTCCAAACAATCTTCCGAACCTCGATCCAAAATTGCAACAAATATAGATCTTGATCTTCCGTGGAAATTTCGCCGATTTATACAACCATTTACGGCACTTCCTGCACGGAATATTCCGGATTACGACCCGCGACAGTCTCTATACAATCAACGTCGTCGCGAAGTTTTGAGTGAAGAGCATGGCGCTCAACGGTCCGACAGCCGCGTAGTTACAACTGAGTTCATCCCCTGGATCCAAGGAGTCCAGGCCCGCCGACGCAGCCGGGGTGAAACGCTCGAATACGAGTCTGTCCTCGTAAAAAGGACACCGTCGTAGTAAGGACTCTCCGCCGCCGACCACTACTACTAGCTCCTGCACGGCCGCAGTGGAAAAAGGGAACCATCTTGCTCCGACGCCCCCTACTTTCCTACTCCGACCGAGGGCAAAATCTACACGTGGAGGATTACGTCATCGCCAACAGCTGACGCCCAATCGCTGAACAGCTGATCACCGTCATCAGAACACCGGAGCCTCGAAAATCCAGCCGTTATCATCCCCACGCAAATTGTACGAGATCGGTGAGTCACGTTCGAATCTTACCGACCATTGTTGTGTACCCGCCCTTGAGTGCTGCTGTGTGTGTGGATGCGCCAAAAGGCCGGAGAGTGATTCCGAGAATCCGAGCGACGGCTCGCCCCCCCCCCCGGCCGAGCCACGAGTGTGTGCGGGGAGTCTGTACATAACCTGTCCCGCCATGTGGCGGCGTCGTAACGCGGGTCTGTATCTTGTTAAATATATTCTTATTCTTGTTACCATGAGACAAGTGCGTTCGTCAAACTCCTGCGTCCCCGGTAGTACATAACATTTTGGCGACGAGGATGTGCCAAGTTAAAACTTGGAATTCGGAAAACACGTGAGTGCGGAGCACGTGCTAGAAGGCTGCCACAATGCCGGTCGACCAAGGAAACGCGGGCGATGTTAAGCCGTCGTGCAGTACGGATACGGCTAACTTGCCAGTCCCGGTATACGAACCATCAGCAGAGTGTTTCGAATTTTTCCTGGAACGGTTGGAACTGTATTTCGAGGTCACGGGCACGCGCGATAAGGAGAAGGTATCCCGCTTATGTCTATACTTGGGGGCGGAGAAGTACAAGCTGTTGCGCGAAGCGTTAAGTCCCAGGACTATAAAAGAGGTCTCCTTCGAGGAATGCATCCGATGTCTAAAAGACAAATTTGCACCCAAGGTCTGTACCATCGCAGAAAGGTACAAGTTTTACAACAGAGTCCAGCAGCCTGGGGAGCAGTTAACGGAGTATATCTCAGCAATCAAGAGTATCTCCTTAACATGCAAATTTGGTGACTTCCTCGACCAAGCGCTGAGAGATAAGTTAGTCTGTGGTCTACAGAACGAGGCAATGGCGAGAAAACTTCTGTCGGAAGAGGAGAATCTGTCCTTTGAAGGTGCGTGCAAGATAGTCTTGGACATGGAAGCAATTATGAAAAGCTCGGTCCAGCTCCGGAACGTCACAGGAGGAGGGTCTGGTGAAGTGTTCAAAGTGGAGTCAAGAAGGAGCCCGCAACCAGGAGACAGGTCTCAACCCAGGAGCCGCAGTCAGGGACGTTACAGGGACCGTGGGCGATCAACAGACAGGAGGGACAAGTCGCAGTCTAGAGGTGAAGAAGGACAGTCTAGGCCTCAACGCAGTCAACGCAGGTGTGGTCAATGTTTCTCCAAGCACCAGCCAGATGGGTGTCCTGCACGGAACTGGAAGTGCTTTAAGTGTAACAAGCAGGGGCATACTGCTCAATACTGTTATAGTCGGCATAGCCAAAATTTAATTTCAATTTTGTGTAATGTGTCTTCTAGTGATAGTGGGTCCGATCCCCTTATGGTTAATCTGGTTGTTTATAATATTGACTGCGAGTTTCTTGTAGACTGCGGGAGCTCAATGACTCTAGTTAGTTGGCCTTGGTACCGCCAGTGGTTAGCTAAGTCGGCGTTACGCCCATATTTGAGACAGTTAGTAACAGCAAATAAGTCTAGGTTAAAAATATGTGGTGAACTTCGTGTTTGTGTGTCTAGCCATAAGTCTAAGAAAGGCGAAATGTTAACATTACTGGTGGCAAACCAAATGTCTTGTAACGCTATATTAGGTCGTAACTGGTTGGATGTATTGTTCCCAACGTGGCGTAGCACCCTCTCGCAAAGCATGGTCCTGACGGTGGAACCGGAGAAGGAATGTGAAATCAGACAACTGGGGACAAAATTTCCTCGAGCCTTTTCAAAAAGGGACAATGAGAAACCAATCAAGGGGTTTGAAGTTAACATTAATCTAAAGGAGGAGGCTACACCGGTGTTCCACAGAGCATACGATGTGCCGTATGCCCTGCGAGCCGAGGTAATTAAAGAATTGGATGTTTTAGAGTCAAACGGTATTATATCCAGAGTTAGTCATAGTCAGTGGGCGAGTCCTCTAGTCTGTGTGCCGAAGAAAGATGGCAAAATACGTTTGTGCGCAGATTTGAAGTCAACAGTAAATCCCCAAATAAGGGTTGATCAGTATCCTATTCCCCGGCCGGACGACGTTTTCAATAAATTTGCTAATTGTAATGTATTTTGTAGGTTAGACCTGACAAACGCATATTTGCAAATTCCAGTCAGCAAAAAAAGTAAACAGATTCTAACAGTCAACACAATTAACGGCTTGTATGTGTACAATCGCCTTGTGTTTGGTCTATCGTCGGCGCCGGCCCTGTTTCAAATGGTAATGGACACCATACTGAAAGGAGTGGATAGATGTGCGGCTTATTTAGACGACATTCTGGTGGGTGGTGACTCGGTAAGCAGCTGTCGGAATACGCTGGAGACGGTTCTATCGCGCTTGAATGACTACAACGTCAAATTGAACGTCCAAAAAAGTATTTTTTTTTCTCCGTCCGTGGAATTTTTAGGTTTTGTGTTATCAGGTAGTGGGAAAAGTCCATCCCCTGCAAAAATTGAGAAAATTAAGTTTGCACCAACCCCGCAGAACGTCACCCAGTTAAAATCATATCTGTCTACCTTAAACTTTTATAGGAATTTTATTGCTATGTGTCCTGATCTGTTAGCGCCGTTACATAATTTGCTAAAAAAAGATGTCCCCTGGTCGTGGTCCGCGGAGTGCGAGTCAGCCTTCCGAAAGAGTAAATCAATATTATCGGAGAAAGCCCAGTTAGTGTTGTTTGACCCGGATAAACCTATCAAATTAACGGTTGATGCAAGCGCATACGGAGTCGGTGCAGTGTTAAGTCTGGAGGTCGATGGAGTAGACCGTCCGCTAGCTTTCGAATCAGCGTCCCTAACACCGGCACAAAAGAATTACAGTCAGTTGCACAAAGAAGGCCTTGCTGTTGTGTTCGGAGTCAAAAAGTTCCATAAATTTTTATTTGGGCGTCAGTTTTCAATTTACAGCGACCACGAACCCTTAAAATTTTTGTTTGCGGAAAACAAGGACATACCGGTCAGGGCATCGTCACGTCTAATCCGTTGGGCAATTATTCTGTCGGCGTATAACTATAAAATTGTGCACAAAAAAGGGTCTACCATCCCACAAGCTGATGCGATGTCTCGATTACCATCTCAGCAACCATGCGATGTACTAGAATGTAACTTTATTTATCTATCGACGCCATTAGTTCCGTACACCGAAGTAAGTCGCCTGTCTAAGGAGGATGTCGTGTTAGCCAAGGTAATGAAATTTTTGTTGCAGAAATGGCCAAAAGTAGCAAACAATGAGGTTTTAAAAAGATATTATAATATCAGAAACTCCTTGTCCGTGTCAGATAATTGTTTATTTTATGGGAACCGCGTGGTTATACCTAGTAGTCTAAGATCGGTAGTTCTTAAGCTACTACACCATAACCATCCAGGCATGGTACGCTCAAAACTAATGGCGCGATCGTATGTATGGTGGCCAGGAATAGATCGAGACATCGAAGCATCAATTGCGTGTTGTGAGGTTTGTCAATCAGTCCAGCGCGCAAATACAGACAATAATCGGCAAGCGTGGCCAGAGGCGTCTCGGCCGTGGGACAGGGTGCACCTAGATTTGTTCGACTTGAGAGGAACCAGATACTTGATCGTGTGCGATCCCTTCTCCAAATGGGTTGAGTGCTTTGCAATGCAAAACGGTACGGCTTGGGGTCGGGTGAAGGAAAGATTGGATGAAGTCTTCTCCAGATTCTCGCTCCCCCGTACCATCGTCTGTGACAACGGTCCACCCTTTTGTGCTAATGAATTTTTTGTGTTTTGTAAAGAGAAAGGTATAAAACTCCTTTTCTCACCGCCGTACAACCCTCAGTCGAACGGTCTAGCGGAGCGGTCGGTACAAACGTTTAAGAAATTATTAATTAAGTCTATGTTAGGTAAGGAATCAAAAAGTCTGAGTGCAACCCAAAGACTGGTAGACTGTCTTTTAAGTTTTCGCACAACACCGTCGTCCGTAACAGGAGTGTCCCCTATGGCCAGTCTCTTAAACTTTGAACCACGTACACCCCTCTCAATCCTTGCCAAAGGTAGGGAAGGAAGGAGAGAGAGTCGGGAAAACACAAAAGGGATCCGTTTTGAAGTCGGCCAAGAAGTCCTGGTCATGTTAAAGAATGTAAAGGGGCCTGTAAAATGGTTTAGGGCAACAGTGAAATTGGCAATATGTCCGAAGGTCTATTTGGTCCAAATGCACCAAAATGGGCACATTAGGAAAGTGCACCTAAACCAGCTAAAAGTGAGTCACCTGCCGGCACGGGAAAGTAGTGAGGCATGGTGCGAAGAGTTTGCCGGGCTGCGAAGTGACAGAACTGTTGAAAATCGACCGCGAGTGCATTTTAGTTCGGACACAGAACCTGAGAGTGCCGAGGATGTGCAGCGACAGTCTGTTACGTCACGATATGGTCGTGTGGTTAGACCCCCAGATCGGTTTACGCACGAATCGTATACGTAGAGTAGAGTACTTATAGATGTTACTGTAATCATTGTGTTCTAGTCCATAAGAAAAACTGTCAAGCATTAGTCCGAAGTTTGAAACTCAAAAGGGGGAAAGAAAGGGATGTTGTGTACCCGCCCTTGAGTGCTGCTGTGTGTGTGGATGCGCCAAAAGGCCGGAGAGTGATTCCGAGAATCCGAGCGACGGCTCGCCCCCCCCCCCCCCCCCGGCCGAGCCACGAGTGTGTGCGGGGAGTCTGTACATAACCTGTCCCGCCATGTGGCGGCGTCGTAACGCGGGTCTGTATCTTGTTAAATATATTCTTATTCTTGTTACCATGAGACAAGTGCGTTCGTCAAACTCCTGCGTCCCCGGTAGTACATAACAACCATTAACCTCGAGACTCCATATCAAGCCTTAAGCAAAGCGTTTCGTGCCGAGTCCCAGCCATTTGACCACTCAGGTGGGAGGCAAATAATCGGCATTAATCCCTTCTGGACGGGTTTAGGGAAATATACAGTTTTCTTCCTTACCTCCGTCGCTGGGACGTAACAGCATATACAATTATATCTAAATGTTACAGCACTATACGACATTTTATCGGTTATTTGCGGCTTGCCATGGTCAATATTCTTCATATTGCACACAATGCAAGTCCTATGACCATATATAACCGTTATAAGATCGTTTACCGTCGTAATGTAGTCGTTTATGTCTTATATCTGCATATACATTTATATCTAAATGTTACAGCAATATACGACATTTAATCGTTTGTTTGCGGCTTGTCATCTTCAATATTCTTAACATTGCACACAATGCAAGCCCTATGACCATTTATAACCGTTATAAGATCGTTTACAGTCGAAATATAGGTGTTTATGCCTTTAATCTGCATATACATTTATATCTAAGTGTTACAGCAATATCCGAAATTTAATCGGTTATTTGCGGCTTGTCATCTTCAATATTCTTAACATTGCACACAATGCAAGTCCTATGACCATTTATAATCGTTATAAGATCGTTTACAGTCGTAATATAATTGTTTATGTCTCTTATCTGCATATACATTTATATCTAAATCTTACAGCAATATACGACATTCAATCGGTTATTTGCGGCTTGTCATCTTCAATATTCTTAACATTGCACACAATGCAAGTCCTATGACCATTTATAACCGTTATAAGATCGTATACAGTCGTTATATAGTCGTTTATGTCTTTTATCTGCATATACAATTATATCTAAATGTTACAGCAATATACGACATTTAATCGGTTATTTGCAGCTTGTCATCTTCAATATTCTTCACATTGCACACAATGCAAGTCCTATGACCATTTATAATCGTTATAAGATCGTTTACCGTCGTAATATAGTTGTTTATGTCTGTTATCTACATATACATTTATATCTAAATGTTACAGCAGTATACGACATTTTATCGTTTATATACGGCTTGTTATCGTTAATATCCTTCAAATTGAACATAAAGCAAGTCCTATGACCATTTATAACCGTTATAAGATCGTTTACAGTCGTTATATAGTCGTTTCTGACTTTTATCTGCATATACATTTATATCTAAATGTTACAGCAATATACGACATTTAATCGGTTATTTGCGGCTTGTCATCTTCAATATTCTTAACATTGCACACAATGCAAGTCCTATGACCATTTATAATCGTTATAAGATCGTTTATAGTCGTAGTATAGTTGTTTATGTCTTATATCTGCATATACATTTATATCTAAGTGTTACAGCAATATACGAAATTTTATCGGTTATTTGCGGCTTGCCATGGGCAATATTCTTCATATTGCACACAATGCAAGGCCTATGACCATTTATAACCGTTATAAGATCGTTTACAGTCGTTATATAGTCGTTTATGTCTTTTATCTGCATATACAATTATATCTAAATGTTACAGCAATATACGACATTTAATCGGTTATTTGCGGCTTGTCATCTTCAATATTCTTCACATTGCACACAATGCATGTCCTATGACCATTTATAACCGTTATAAGATCGTTTGCAGTCGTAATATAGTTGTTTATGTCTTATATCTGCATGTACATTTATATCTAAATGTTACAGCAATATACGACATTTAATCGGTTATTTGCGGCTTGTCATCTTCAATATTCTTAACATTGCACACAATGCAAGTCCTATGACCATTTATAATCGTTATAAGATCGTTTATAGTCGTAGTATAATTGTTTATGTCTTATATCTGCATATATATTTATATCTAAGTGTTATAGCAATATACGAAATTTTATCGGTTATTTGCGGCTTGCCATGGGCAATATTCTTCATATTGCACACAATGCAAGGCCTATGACCATTTATAACCGTTATAAGATCGTTTACAGTCGTTATATAGTCGTTTATGTCTTTTATCTGCATATACAATTATATCTAAATGTTACAGCAATATACGACATTTAATCGGTTATTTGCGGCTTGTCATCTTCAATATTCTTCACATTGCACACAATGCATGTCCTATGACCATTTATAACCGTTATAAGATCGTTTGCAGTCGTAATATAGTTGTTTATGTCTTATATCTGCATGTACATTTATATCTAAATGTTACAGCAATATACGAAATTTAAACGGTTATTTGCGGCTTGTCATCTTCAATATTCTTAACATTGCACACAATGCAAGTCCTATGACCATTTATAATCGTTATAAGATCGTTTACCGGCGTAATATAGTTGTTTATGTCTTATATCTGCATGTACATTTATATCTGAGTGTTACAGCAATATACGAAATTTAATCGGTTATTTGCGGCTTGTCATCTTCAATATTCTTAACATTGCACACAATGCAAGTCCTGTGAACTTTTGTAACCGTTATAAGATCGTTTGCAGTCGTAATATAGTTGTTTATGTCTTTTATCTGCATATACAATTATATCTAAATGTTACAGCAATATACGACATTTAATCGGTTATTTGCGGCTTGTCATCTTCAATATTCTTCACATTGCACACAATGCAAGTCCTATGACCATTTATAATCGTTATAAGAACGTTTACCGTCGTAATATAGTTGTTTATGTCTTTAATCTGCATGTACATTTATATCTAAGTGTTACAGCAATATACGAAATTTAATCGGTTATTTGCGGCTTGTCATCTTCAATATTCTTAACATTGCACACAATGCAAGTCCTGTGAACTTTTATAACCGTTATAAGATCGTTTGCAGTCGTAATATAGTTGTTTATGTCTGTTATCAACATATACATTTATATCTATATGTTACAGCAGTATACGACATTTTATCGTTTATATACGGCTTGTTATCGTTAATATCCTTCAAATTGAACATAAAGCAAGTCCTATGACCATTTATAACCGTTATAAGATCGTTTACAGTCGTGATATAGTCGTTTATGACTTTTATCTGCATATACAATTATATCTAAATGTTACAGCAATATACGACATTTAATCGGTTATTTGCGGCTTGTCATCTTCAATATTCTTCACATTGCACACAATGCAAGTCCTATGACCATTTATAACCGTTATAAGATCGTTTACAGTCGTAATATAGGTGTTTATGTCTTTAATCTGCATATACATTTATATCTAAGTGTTACAGTAATATACGACATTCAATCGGTTATTTGCGGCTTGTCATCTTCAATATTCTTAACATTGCACACAATGCAAGTCCTATGACCATTTATAATCGTTATAAGATCGTTTACAGTCGTAATATAATTGTTTATGTCTCTTATATGCATATACATTTATATCTAAATATTACAGCAGTATACGACATTTTATCGTTTATATACGGCTTGTTATCGTTAATATCCTTCAAATTGCACATAAAGCAAGTCCAATGACCATTTATAACCGTTATAAGATCGTTTACAGTCGTTATATAGTCGTTTATGTCTTTTATCTGCATATACAATTATATCTAAATGTTACAGCAATATACGACATTTAATCGGTTATTTGCGGCTTGTCATCTTCAATATTCTTCACGTTGCACACACTGCAAGTCCTATGACCATTTATAACCGTTATAAGATCGTATACAGTCGTAATATAGGTGTTTATGTCTTTAATCTGCATATACATTTATATCTAAGTGTTACAGCGATATACGACATTTAATCGGTTATTTGCGGCTTGTCATCTTCAATATTCTTCACATTGCACACACTGCAAGTCCTATGACCATTTATAACCATTATAAGATCATTTACCGTCGTAATATAGTTGTTTATGTCTTATATCTGCATATACATTTATATCTAAATGTTACAGAAATATAAGCCATTTAATCGGTTATTTGCGGCTTGTCATCTTCAATATTCTTAACATTGCACACAATGCAAGTCCTGTGAACTTTTATAACCGTTATAAGATCGTTTGCAGTCGTAATATAGTTGTTTATGTCTGTTATCAACATATACATTTATATCTAAATGTTACAGCAGTATACGACATTTTATCGTTTATATACGGCTTGTTATCGTTAATATCCTTCAAATTGAACATAAAGCAAGTCCTATGACCATTTATAACCGTTATAAGATCGTTTACAGTCGTTATATAGTCGTTTATGACTTTTATCTGCATATACAATTATATCTAAATGTTACAGCAATATACGACATTTAATCGGTTATTTGCGGCTTGTCATCTTCAATATTCTTCACATTGCACACAATGCAAGTCCTATGACCATTTATAACCGTTATAAGATCGTTTACAGTCGTAATATAGGTGTTTATGTCTTTAATCTGCATATACATTTATATCTAAGTGTTACAGCAATATACGACATTCAATCGGTTATTTGCGGCTTGTCATCTTCAATATTCTTAACATTGCACACAATGCAAGTCCTATGACCATTTATAATCGTTATAAGATCGTTTACAGTCGTAATATAATTGTTTATGTCTCTTATATGCATATACATTTATATCTTAATATTACAGCAGTATACGACATTTTATCGTTTATATACGGCTTGTTATCGTTAATATCCTTCAAATTGCACATAAAGCAAGTCCAATGACCATTTATAACCGTTATAAGATCGTTTACAGTCGTTATATAGTCGTTTATGTCTTTTATCTGCATATACAATTATATCTAAATGTTACAGCAATATACGACATTTAATCGGTTATTTGCGGCTTGTCATCTTCAATATTCTTCACGTTGCACACACTGCAAGTCCTATGACCATTTATAACCGTTATAAGATCGTATACAGTCGTAATATAGGTGTTTATGTCTTTAATCTGCATATACATTTATATCTAAGTGTTACAGCAATATACGACATTTAATCGGTTATTTGCGGCTTGTCATCTTCAATATTCTTCACATTGCACACACTGCAAGTCCTATGACCATTTATAACCATTATAAGATCATTTACCGTCGTAATATAGTTGTTTATGTCTTATATCTGCATATACATTTATATCTAAATGTTACAGAAATATAAGCCATTTAATCGGTTATTTGCGGCTTGCCATGGTCAAAATTCTTCATATTGCACGCAATGCAAGTCCTATGACAATTTATAACTGTTATAAGATCGTTTACAATCGTTATATAGTCGTTTCTGACTTTTATCTGCATATACATTTATATCTAAATGTTACAGCAATATACGACATTTAATCGGTTATTTGCGGCTTGTCATCTTCAATATTCTTAACATTGCACACAATGCAAGTCCTATGACCATTTATAATCGTTATAAGATCGTTTATAGTCGTAGTATAGTTGTTTATGTCTTATATCTGCATATACATTTATATCTAAGTGTTACAGCAATATACGAAATTTTATCGGTTATTTGCGGCTTGCCATGGGCAATATTCTTCATATTGCACACAATGCAAGGCCTATGACCATTTATAACCGTTATAAGATCGTTTACAGTCGTTATATACTCGTTTATGTCTTTTATCTGCATATACAATTATATCTAAATGTTACAGCAATATACGAAATTTAATCGGTTATTTGCGGCTTGTCATCTTCAATATTCTTCACATTGCACACAATGCATGTCCTATGACCATTTATAACCGTTATAAGATCGTTTGCAGTCGTAATATAGTTGTTTATGTCTTATATCTGCATGTACATTTATATCTAAGTGTTACAGCAATATACGACATTTAATCGGTTATTTGCGGCTTGTCATCTTCAATATTCTTCACATTGCACACAATGCATGTCCTATGACCATTTATAACCGTTATAAGATCGTTTGCAGTCGTAATATAGTTGTTTATGTCTTATATCTGCATGTACATTTATATCTAAGTGTTACAGCAATATACGACATTTAATCGGTTATTTGCGGCTTGTCATCTTCAATATTCTTAACATTGCACACAATGCAAGTCCTATGACCATTTATAATCGTTATAAGATCGTTTATAGTCGTAGTATAGTTGTTTATGTCTTATATCTGCATATATATTTATATCTAAGTGTTATAGCAATATACGAAATTTTATCGGTTATTTGCGGCTTGCCATGGGCAATATTCTTCATATTGCACACAATGCAAGGCCTATGACCATTTATAACCGTTATAAGATCGTTTACAGTCGTTATATAGTCGTTTATGTCTTTTATCTGCATATACAATTATATCTAAATGTTACAGCAATATACGACATTTAATCGGTTATTTGCGGCTTGTCATCTTCAATATTCTTCACATTGCACACAATGCATGTCCTATGACCATTTATAACCATTATAAGATCGTTTGCAGTCGTAATATAGTTGTTTATGTCTTATATCTGCATGTACATTTATATCTAAATGTTACAGCAATATACGACATTTAAACGGTTATTTGCGGCTTGTCATCTTCAATATTCTTAACATTGCACACAATGCAAGTCCTATGACCATTTATAATCGTTATAAGATCGTTTACCGGCGTAATATAGTTGTTTATGTCTTATATCTGCATGTACATTTATATCTGAGTGTTACAGCATTATACGACATTTAATCGGTTATTTGCAGCTTGTCATCTTCAATATTCTTAACATTGCACACATTGCAAGTCCTATGACCATTTATAAACGTTATAAGATCGTTTACAGTCGTTATAGTGTCGTTTCTGTCTTTTATCTGCATATACATTTATATCTAAATGTTACAGCACTATACGACATTTTATCGGTTATTTGCGGCTTGCCATGGTCAATATTCTTCATATTGCACACAATGCAAGACCTATGACCATTTATAACCGTTATAAGATTGTTTACAGTTGTTATATAGTCGATTATGTCTTTTATCTGCATATACAATTATATCTAAATGTTACAGCAATATACGACATTTAATCGGTTATTTGCGGCTTGTCATCTTCAATATTCTTCACATTGCACACAATGCAAGTCCTATGACCATTTATAACCGTTATAAGGTCGTTTACAGTCGTAATATAGGTGTTTATGACTTTAATCTGCATATACATTTATATCTAAGTGTTACAGCAATATACGACATTTAATCGGTTATTTGCGGCTTGTCATCTTCCATATTCTTAACATTGCACACAATGCAAGTCCTATGACCATTTATAATCGTTATAAGATCGTTTACAGTCGTAATATAATTGTTTATGTCTCTTATCTGCATATACATTTATATCTAAATATTACAGCAGTATACGACATTTTATCGTTTATATACGGCTTGTTATCGTTAATATCCTTCAAATTGCACATAAAGCAAGTCCTATGACCATTTATAACCGTTATAAGATCGTTTACAGTCGTAATATAATTGTTTATGTCTCTTATCTGCATATACATTTATATCTAAATGTTACAGCAATATTCGACATTTAATCGGTTATTTGTGGCTTGTCATCTTCAATATTCTTAACATTACACACAATGCAAGTCCTATGCCCATTTATAATCGTTATAAGATCGTTTACAGTCGTAATATAATTGTTTATGTCCCTTATCTGCATATACATTTATATCTAAGTGTTACAGCAATATACGACATTTAATCGTTTATTTGCGGCTTGTCATCTACAATATTCTTCACATTGCAAACACTGCAAGTCCTATGACCATTTATAATCGTTATAAGATCGTTTACAGTCGTAATATAATTGTTTATGTCTTTTATCTGCATATACAATTATATCTAAATGTTACAGCAATATACGACATTTAATCGGTTATTTGCGGCTTGTCATCCTCAATATTCTTCATATTGCACACAATGCAAGTCCTATGACCATTTATAATTGTTATAAGATCGTTTACCGTCGTAATGTAGTCGTTTATGTTTTATATCTGCATATACATTTATATCTAAATGTTACAGCCATATACGACATTTAATCGGTTATTTGCGGCTTGCCAACGTCCATATTCTTCACATTGCACACAATGCAAGTCCTATGACCATTTATAATCGTTATAAGATCGTTTACAGTCGTAATATAATTGTTTATGTCTCTTATCTGCATATACATTTATATCTAAATGTTACAGCAATATACGACATTTAATCGGTTATTTGCGGCTTGTCATCTTCAATATTCTTAACATTGCACACAATGCAAGTCCTATGACCATTTATAATCGTTATAAGATCGTTTACCGTCGTAATATAGTTGTTTATGTCTTATATCTGCATATATATTTATATCTAAATGTTACAGCAATATACGACATTTAATCGGTTATTTGCGGCTTGTCATCTTCAATATTCTTCACATTGCACTCAACGAAAGTCCAATGACCATTTATAATCGTTATAAGATCGTTTACCGTCGTAATATAGTTGTTTATGTCTTATATCTGCATATACATTTATATCTAAGTGTTACAGGAATATACGACATTTAATCGGTTATTTGCGGCTTGTCATCTTCAATATTCTTCACATTGCACACAATGCAAGTCCTATGACCATTTATAACCGTTATAAGATCGTTTAGAGTCGTAATATTGTTGTTTATGTCTTTAATCTGCATATACATTTATATCTAAGTGTTACAGCAATATACGACATTTAATCGGTTATTTGCGGCTTGTCATCTTCAATATTCTTAACATTGCACACAATGCAAGTCCTATGACCATTTATAATCGTTATAAGATCGTTTACCGTCGTAATACAGTTGTTTATGTCTTATATCTGCATATACATTTATATCTAAGTGTTACAGGAATATACGACATTTAATCGGTTATTTGCGGCTTGTCATCTTCAATATTCTTCACATTGCACACAATGCAAGTCCTATGACCATTTATAACCGTTATAAGATCGTTTAGAGTCGTAATATTGTTGTTTATGTCTTTAATCTGCATATACATTTATATCTAAGTGTTACAGCAATATACGACATTTAATCGGTTATTTGCGGCTTGTCATCTTCAATATTCTTAACATTGCACACAATGCAAGTCCTATGACCATTTATAGTCGTTATAAGATCGATTACCGTCGTAATACAGTTGTTTATGTCTTTAATCTGCATGTACATTTATATCTAAGTGTTACAGCAATATACGAAATTTAATCGGTTATTTGCGGGTTGTCATCTTCAATATTCTTAACATTGCACACAATGCAAGTCCTATGAACTTTTATAACCGTTATAAGATCGTTTGCAGTCGTAATATAGTTGTTTATGTCTTTAATCTGCATGTACATTTATATCTAAGTGTTACAGGAATATACGACATTTAATCGGTTATTTGCGGCTTGTCATCTTCAATATTCTTAACATTGCACACAATGCAAGTCCTATGACCATTTATAATCGTTATAAGATCGTTTACCGTCGTATTATAGTTGTTTATGTCTTATATCTGCATATACATTTATATCTAAGTGTTACAGGAATATACGACATTCAATCGGTTATTTGCGGCTTCTCATCTTCAATATTCTTAACATTGCACACAATGCAAGTCCTATGACCATTTATAATCGTTATAAGATCGTTTACAGTCGTAATATAATTGTTTATGTCTCTTATCTGCATATACATTTATATCTAAATGTTACAGCAATATACTACATTTAATCGGTTATTTGTGGCTTGTCATCTTCAATATTCTTAACATTGCACACAATGCCAGTCCTATGACCATTTATAATCGTTATAAGATCGTTTAGAGGCGTAATATAGGTGTTTATGTCTTTAATCTGAATATACATTTATATCTAAGTGTTACAGCAATATACGAAATTTAATCGGTTATTTGCGGCTTGTCATCTTCAATATTCTTAACATTGCACACAATGCAAGTCCTATGACCATTTATAATCGTTATAAGATCGTTTACAGTCGTTATATTGTTGTTTATGTCTTTAATCTACATATACATTTATATCTATGTGTTACAGCAATATACGACATTTAATCGGTAATTTGCGGCTTGTCATCTTCAGTATTCTTAACATTGCACACAATGCAAGTCCTATGACCATTTATAATCGTTATAAGATCGTTTACCGTCGTAATATAGTTGTTTATGACTTTAATCTGCATATACATTTATATCTAAGTGTTACAGCAATAAACGACGTTTAATCGGTTATTTGCGGCTTGTCATCTTCAATATTCTTAACATTGCACACAATGCAAGTCCTATGACCATTTATAACCGTTATAAGATCGTTTGCAGTGGTAATATAGCTGTTTATGTCTTTAATCTGCATATACATTTATATCTAAATGTTACAGCAATATACGACATTCTATCAGTTATTTGCGGCTTGTCATCTTCAATATTCTTAACATTGCACACAATGCAAGTCCTATGACCATTTATAACCGTTATAAGATCGTTTACAGCCGTTATATAGTCGTTTATGTCTTTTATCTGCATATACAATCATATCTAAATGTTACAGCAATATACGCCATTTAATCGGTTATTTGCGGCTTGCCATGGTCAATATTCTTCATATTGCACGCAATACAAGTCCTATGACCATTTATAACTGTTATAAGTTCGTTTACAATCGTTATATAGTCGTTTCTGACTTTTATCTGCATATACATTTATATCTAAATGTTACAGCATTATACGACATTTTATCGTTTATATACGGCTTGTTATCGTTATTATCCTTCAAATTGCACACAATGCAAGTCCTATGACCATTTATAACCGATACAA
This sequence comes from Cerceris ruficornis, assembly GCA_963989415.1. NCBI lineage: Eukaryota > Metazoa > Arthropoda > Insecta > Hymenoptera > Crabronidae > Cerceris > Cerceris ruficornis. The sequence goes on along the minus strand of CAXDIW010000469.1, from coordinate 157,725 downwards.
GGTCGTTCATAGTCGTAATAAAGTTGTTTATGTCATTAATCAGCATATACATTTATATCTAACTATAATATTTCAGTAATATGCGACATTTTAACGGTTATTTGTGGCTTGTCATCTTCAATATTCTTAACATTGCACACAATGCAAGTCCTATGACCATTTATAATCGTTATAAGATCGTTTACCGTCGTAATACAGTTGTTTATGTCTTTAATCTGCATGTACATTTATATCTAAGTGTTACAGCAATATACGAAATTTAATCGGTTATTTGCGGCTTGTCATCTTCAATATTCTTAACATTGCACACAATGCAAGTCCTATGAACTTTTATAACCGTTATAAGATCGTTTGCAGTCGTAATATAGTTGTTTATGTCTTTAATCTGCATGTACATTTATATCTAAGTGTTACAGCAATATACGAAATTTAATCGGTTATTTGCGGCTTGTCATCTTCAATATTATTAACATTGCACACAATGCAAGTCCTATGAACTTTTATAACCGTTACAAGATCGTTTGCAGTCGTAATATAGTTGTTTATGTCTTTAATCTGCATGTACCTTTATATCTAAGTGTTACAGCAATATACGACATTTAATCGGTTATTTGCGGCTTGTCATCTTCCATATTCTTAACGTTGCACACAATGCAAGTCCTATGACCATTTATAATCGTTATAAGATCGTTTACAGTCGTTATATAGTTGTTTATGTCTTTAATCTACATATACATTTATATCTATGTGTTACAGCAATATACGACATTTAATCGGTAATTTGCGGCTTGTCATCTTCAATATTCTTAACATTGCACACAATGCAAGTCCTATGACCATTTATAATCGTTATAAGATCGTTTACCGTCGTAATATAGATGTTTATGACTTTAATCTGCATATACATTTATATCTAAGTGTTACAGCAATAAACGACGTTTAATCGGTTATTTGCGGCTTGTCATCTTCAATATTCTTAACATTGCACACAATGCAAGTCCTATGACCATTTATAACCGTTATAAGATCGTTTGCAGTGGTAATATAGCTGTTTATGTCTTTAATCTGCATATACATTTATATCTAAATGTTACAGCAATATACGACATTCAATCAGTTATTTGCGGCTTGTCATCTTCAATATTCTTAACATTGCACACAATGCAAGTCCTATGACCATTTATAACCGTTATAAGATCGTTTACAGTCGTTATATAGTCGTTTATGTCTTTTATCTGCATATACAATTATATCTAAATGTTACAGCAATATACGCCATTTAATCGGTTATTTGCGGCTTGCCATGGTCAATATTCTTCATATTGCACGCAATACAAGTCCTATGACCATTTATAACTGTTATAAGTTCGTTTACAATCGTTATATAGTCGTTTCTGACTTTTATCTGCATATACATTTATATCTAAATGTTACAGCATTATACGACATTTTATCGTTTATATACGGCTTGTTATCGTTATTATCCTTCAAATTGCACACAATGCAAGTCCTATGACCATTTATAACCGATACAAGGTCGTTCATAGTCGTAATAAAGTTGTTTATGTCATTAATCAGCATATACATTTATATCTAACTATAATATTTCAGTAATATGCGACATTTTATCGGTTATTTGCGGCTTGTTATCGTCAATATCCTTCACATTGCACACAATGCATGTCCTATGATCATTTATAACCGTTATAAGATTGTTTGCAGTCGTAATATAGCTGTTTATGTCTTATATCTGCATATACATTTATATCTAAGTGTTACAGGAATATACGACATTCAATCGGTTATTTGCGGCTTGTCATCTTCAATATTCTTAACATTGCACACAATGCAAGTCCTATGACCATTTATAGTCGTTATAAGATCGTTTACCGTCGTAGTATAGATGTTTATGACTTTAATCTGCATATACATTTATATCTAAGTGTTACAGCAATAAACGACGTTTAATCGGTTATTTGCGGCTTGTCATCTTCAATATTCTTAACACTGCACACAATGCAAGTCCTATGACCATTTATAGTCGTTATAAGATCGTTTACCGTCGTAATATAGATGTTTATGACTTTAATCTGCATATACATTTATATCTAAGTGTTACAGCAATAAACGACGTTTAATCGGTTATTTGCGGCTTGTCATCTTCAATATTCTTAACATTGCACACAATGCATGTCCTATGACCATTTATAACCGTTATAAGATCGTTTACAGTTGAAATATAGGTGTTAATGCCTTTAATCTGCATATACATTTATATCTAAGTGTTACAGCAATATACGACATTCAATCGGTTATTTGCGGCTTGTCATCTTCAATATTCTTAACATTGCACACAATGCAAGTCCTATGACCATTTATAATCGTTATAAGATCGTTTACCGTCGTAATATAGTTGTTTATGTCTTATATCTGCATATACATTTATATCTAAGTGTTACAGGAATATACGACATTCAATCGGTTATTTGCGGCTTCTCATCTTCAATATTCTTAACATTGCCCACAATGCAAGTCCTATGACCATTTATAATCGTTATAAGATCGTTTACCGTCGTAATATAGTTGTTTATGTCTTACATCTGCATATACATTTATATCTAAGTGTTACAGGAATATACGACATTTAATCGGTTATTTGCGGCTTGTCATCTTCAATATTCTTAACATTGCACACAATGCAAGTCCTATGACCATTTATAATCGTTATAAGATCGTTTACCGTCGTATTATAGTTGTTTATGTCTTATATCTGCATATACATTTATATCTAAGTGTTACAGGAATATACGACATTCAATCGGTTATTTGCGGCTTCTCATCTTCAATATTCTTAACATTGCACACAATGCAAGTCCTATGACCATTTATAATCGTTATAAGATCGTTTACAGTCGTAATATAATTGTTTATGTCTCTTATCTGCATATACATTTATATCTAAATGTTACAGCAATATACTACATTTAATCGGTTATTTGTGGCTTGTCATCTTCAATATTCTTAACATTGCACACAATGCAAGTCCTATGACCATTTATAATCGTTATAAGATCGTTTACAGTCGTTATATAGTTGTTTATGTCTTTAATCTACATATACATTTATATCTATGTGTTACAGCAATATACGACATTTAATCGGTAATTTGCGGCTTGTCATCTTCAATATTCTTAACATTGCACACAATGCAAGTCCTATGACCATTTATAGTCGTTATAAGATCGTTTACCGTCGTAATATAGATGTTTATGACTTTAATCTGCATATACATTTATATCTAAGTGTTACAGCAATAAACGACGTTTAATCGGTTATTTGCGGCTTGTCATCTTCAATATTCTTAACATTGCACACAATGCAAGTCCTATGACCATTTATAACCGTTATAAGATCGTTTGCAGTGGTAATATAGCTGTTTATGTCTTTAATCTGCATATACATTTATATCTAAATGTTACAGCAATATACGACATTCAATCAGTTATTTGCGGCTTGTCATCTTCAATATTCTTAACATTGCACACAATGCAAGTCCTATGACCATTTATAACCGTTATAAGATCGTTTACAGTCGTTATATAGTCGTTTATGTCTTTTATCTGCATATACAATTATATCTAAATGTTACAGCAATATACGCCATTTAATCGGTTATTTGCGGCTTGCCATGGTCAATATTCTTCATATTGCACGCAATACAAGTCCTATGACCATTTATAACTGTTATAAGTTCGTTTACAATCGTTATATAGTCGTTTCTGACTTTTATCTGCATATACATTTATATCTAAATGTTACAGCATTATACGACATTTTATCGTTTATATACGGCTTGTTATCGTTATTATCCTTCAAATTGCACACAATGCAAGTCCTATGACCATTTATAACTGATACAAGGTCGTTCATAGTCGTAATAAAGTTGTTTATGTCATTAATCAGCATATACATTTATATCTAACTATAATATTTCAGTAATATGCGACATTTTATCGGTTATTTGCGGCTTGTTATCGTCAATATCCTTCACATTGCACACAATGCATGTCCTATGATCATTTATAACCGTTATAAGATTGTTTGCAGTCGTAATATAGCTGTTTATGTCTTATATCTGCATATACATTTATATCTAAGTGTTACAGGAATATACGACATTCAATCGGTTATTTGCGGCTTCTCATCTTCAATATTCTTAACATTGCACACAATGCAAGTCCTATGACCATTTATAATCGTTATAAGATCGTTTACAGTCGTAATATGATTGTTTATGTCTCTTATCTGCATATACATTTATATCTAAATGTTACAGCAATATACTACATTTAATCGGTTATTTGTGGCTTGTCATCTTCAATATTCTTAACATTGCACACAATGCCAGTCCTATGACCATTTATAATCGTTATAAGATCGTTTAGAGTCGTAATATAGGTGTTTATGTCTTTAATCTGAATATACATTTATATCTAAGTGTTACAGCAATATACGAAATTTAATCGGTTATTTGCGGCTTGTCATCTTCAATATTCTTAACATTGCACACAATGCAAGTCCTATGACCATTTATAATCGTTATAAGATCGTTTACAGTCGTTATATAGTTGTTTATGTCTTTAATCTACATATACATTTATATCTATGTGTTACAGCAATATACGACATTTAATCGGTAATTTGCGGCTTGTCATCTTCAATATTCTTAACATTGCACACAATGCAAGTCCTATGACCATTTATAATCGTTATAAGATCGTTTACCGTCGTAATATAGTTGTTTATGACTTTAATCTGCATATACATTTATATCTAAGTGTTACAGCAATAAACGACGTTTAATCGGTTATTTGCGGCTTGTCATCTTCAATATTCTTAACATTGCACACAATGCAAGTCCTATGACCATTTATAACCGTTATAAGATCGTTTGCAGTGGTAATATAGCTGTTTATGTCTTTAATCTGCATATACATTTATATCTAAATGTTACAGCAATATACGACATTCAATCAGTTATTTGCGGCTTGTCATCTTCAATATTCTTAACATTGCACACAATGCAAGTCCTATGACCATTTATAACCGTTATAAGATCGTTTACAGTCGTTATATAGTCGTTTATGTCTTTTATCTGCATATACAATTATATCTAAATGTTACAGCAATATACGCCATTTAATCGGTTATTTGCGGCTTGCCATGGTCAATATTCTTCATATTGCACGCAATACAAGTCCTATGACCATTTATAACTGTTATAAGTTCGTTTACAATCGTTATATAATCGTTTCTGACTTTTATCTGCATATACATTTATATCTAAATGTTACAGCATTATACGACATTTTATCGTTTATATACGGCTTGTTATCGTTATTATCCTTCAAATTGCACACAATGCAAGTCCTATGACCATTTATAACCGATACAAGGTCGTTCATAGTCGTAATAAAGTTGTTTATGTCATTAATCAGCATATACATTTATATCTAACTATAATATTTCAGTAATATGCGACATTTTATCGGTTATTTGCGGCTTGTTATCGTCAATATCCTTCACATTGCACACAATGCATGTCCTATGATCATTTATAACCGTTATAAGATCGTTTACAGTCGTAATATAGGTGTTTATGTCTTTAATCTGCATATACATTTATATCTAAGTGTTACAGCAATATACGACATTCAATCGGTTATTTGCGGCTTGTCGTCTTCAATATTCTAAACATTGCACACAATGCAAGTCCTATGACCATTTATAACCGTTATAAGATCGTTTGCAGTCGTTATATAGTCGTTTATGTCTTTTATCTGCATATACAATTATATCTAAATTTTACAGCAATATACGCCATTTAATCGGTTATTTGCGGCTTGCCATGGTCAATATTCTTCATATTGCACGCAATACAAGTCCAATGACCATTTATAACTGTTATAAGTTCGTTTACAATCGTTATATAGTCGTTTCTGACTTTTATCTGCATATACATTTATATCTAAATGTTACAGCATTATACGACATTTAATCGGTTATTTGCGGCTTGTCAACTTCAATATTCTCAACATTGCACACAATGCAAGTCCTATGACCATTTATAATCGTTATAAGATCGTTTACAGTCGTAATATAATTGTTTATGTCCCTTATCTGCATATACATTTATATCTAAATGTTACAGCACTATACGACATTTCATCGGTTATTTGCGGCTTGCCATGGTCAATATTCTTCATATTGCACACAATGCAAGTCCTATGACCATATATAACCGTTATAAGATCGTGTGCAGTCGTAGAATAATTGTTTATGTCTCTTATCTGCATATACATTTATATCTAAGTGTTAGAACAATATACGACATTTTATCGGTTATCTGCGGCTTGCCATGGTCAATATTCTTCATATTGCACACAATGCAAGTCCTATGACCATTTATAATTGTTATAAGATCGTTTGCAGTCGTAATATAATTGTTTATGTCTCTTATCTGCATATACATTTATATCTAAATGTTACAGCAATATACGACATTTAATCGGTTATTTGCGGCTTGTCATCTTCAATATTCTTAACATTGCCCACAATGCAAGTCCTATGACCATTTATAATCGTTATAAGATCGTTTACCGTCGTAATATAGTTGTTTATGTCTTATATCTGCATATATATTTATATCTAAATGTTACAGCAATATACGACATTTAATCGGTTATTTGCGGCTTGTCATCTTCAATATTCTTCACATTGCACTCAACGAAAGTCCTATGACCATTTATAATCGTTATAAGATAGTTTACAGTCGTAATATAATTGTTTATGTCCCTTATCTGCATATACATTTATATCTAAATGTTACAGCACTATACGACATTTAATCGGTTATTTGCGGCTTGCCAACGTCCATATTCTTCACATTGCACACAATGCAAGTCCTATGACCATTTATAATCGTTATAAGATCGTTTGCAGTCGTAATATAATTGTTTATGTCTCTTATCTGCATATACATTTATATCTAAATGTTACAGCAATATACGACATTTAATCGGTTATTTGCGGCTTGTCATCTTCAATATTCTTAACATTGCACACAATGCAAGTCCTATGACCATTTATAATCGTTATAAGATCGTTTACCGTCGTAATATAGTTGTTTATGTCTTATATCTGCATATATATTTATATCTAAATGTTACAGCAATATACGACATTTAATCGGTTATTTGCGGCTTGTCATCTTCAATATTCTTCACATTGCACTCAACGAAAGTCCTATGACCATTTATAATCGTTATAAGATAGTTTACAGTCGTAATATAATTGTTTATGTCCCTTATCTGCATATACATTTATATCTAAATGTTACAGCACTATACGACATTTTATCGGTTATTTGCGGCTTGCCATGGTCAATATTCTTCATATTGCACACAATGCCAGTCCTATGACCATTTATAATCGTTATAAGATCGTTTAGAGTCGTAATATAGGTGTTTATGTCTTTAATCTGAATATACATTTATATCTAAGTGTTACAGGAATATATGACATTCAATCGGTTATTTGCGGCTTCTCATCTTCAATATTCTTAACATTGCCCACAATGCAAGTCCTATGACCATTTATAACCGTTATAAGATCGTTTAGAGTCGTAATATTGTTGTTTATGTCTTTAATCTGCATATACATTTATATCTAAGTGTTACAGCAATATACGACATTTAATCGGTTATTTGCGGCTTGTCATCTTCAATATTCTTAACATTGCACACAATGCAAGTCCTATGACCATTTATAATCGTTATAAGATCGTTTACCGTCGTAATACAGTTGTTTATGTCTTATATCTGCATATACATTTATATCTAAGTGTTACAGGAATATACGACATTTAATCGGTTATTTGCGGCTTGTCATCTTCAATATTCTTCACATTGCACACAATGCAAGTCCTATGACCATTTATAACCGTTATAAGATCGTTTAGAGTCGTAATATTGTTGTTTATGTCTTTAATCTGCATATACATTTATATCTAAGTGTTACAGCAATATACGACATTTTATCGGTTATTTGCGGCTTGCCATGGTCAATATTCTTCACATTGCACGCAATGCAAGTCCTATGACCATTTATAAACGTTATAAGATCGTTTACCGTCGTAATATAGTTGTTTATGTCTTTAATCTGCATATACATTTATATCTAAATGTTACAGGAATATACGACATTTAATCGGTTATTTGCGGCTTGCCAACGTCCATATTCTTCACATTGCACACAATGCAAGTCCTATGACCATTTATAAACGTTATAAGATCGTTTACCGTCGTAATATAATTGTTTATGTCTCTTATCTGCATATACATTTATATCTAAATGTTACAGCAATATACGACATTTAATCGGTTATTTGCGGCTTGTCATCTTCAATATTCTTAACATTGCACACAATGCAAGTCCTATGACCTTTTATAATCGTTATAAGATCGTTTACAGTCGTTATATAGTCGTTTCTGACTTTTATCTGCATATACATTTATATCTAAATGTTACAGCAATATACGACATTTAATCGGTTATTTGCGGCTTGTCATCTTCAATATTCTTAACATTGCACACAATGCAAGTCCTATGACCATTTATAAACGTTATAAGATCGTTTACCGTCGTAATATAATTGTTTATGTCTCTTATCTGCATATACATTTATATCTAAATGTTACAGCAATATACGACATTTAATCGGTTATTTGCGGCTTGTCATCTTCAATATTCTTAACATTGCACACAATGCAAGTCCTATGACCTTTTATAATCGTTATAAGATCGTTTACAGTCGTAATATAATTGTTTATGTCTCTTATCTGCATATACATTTATATCTAAATGTTACAGCAATATACGCCATTTAATCGGTTATTTGCGGCTTGCCATGGTCAATATTCTTCACATTGCACGCAATGCAAGTCCTATGACCATTTATAAACGTTATAAGATCGTTTACCGTCGTAATATAGTTGTTTATGTCTTTAATCTGCATGTACATTTATATCTAAGTGTTACAGCAATATACGAAATTTAATCGGTTATTTGCGGCTTGTCATCTTCAATATTCTTAACATTGCACACAATGCAAGTCCTGTGAACTTTTATAACCGTTATAAGATCGTTTGCAGTCGTAATATAGTTGTTTATGTCTTAATCTGCATGTACATTTATATCTAAATGTTACAGCAATATACGCCATTTAATCGGTTATTTGCGGCTTGCCATGGTCAATATTCTTCATATTGCACGCAATACAAGTCCAATGACCATTTATAACTGTTATAAGTTCGTTTACAATCGTTATATAGTCGTTTCTGACTTTTATCTGCATATACATTTATATCTAAATTTTACAGCATTATACGACATTTAATCGGTTATTTGCGGCTTGTCATCTTCAATATTCTTAACATTGCACACAATGCAAGTCCTATGACCATTTATAATCGTTATAAGATCGTTTACAGTCGTAATATAATTGTTTATTTCCCTTATCTGCATATACATTTATATCTAAATGTTACAGCACTATACGACATTTTATCGGTTATTTGCGGCTTGCCATGGTCAATATTCTTCATATTGCACACAATGCAAGTCCTATGACCATATATAACCGTTATAAGATCGTGTGCAGTCGTAGAATAATTGTTTATGTCTCTTATCTGCATATACATTTATTTCTAAGTGTTACAACAATATACGACATTTTATCGGTTATCTGCGGCTTGCCATGGTCAATATTCTTCATATTGCACACAATGCAAGTCCTATGACCATTTATAAACGTTATAAGATCGATTACAGCCGTTATAGAGTCGTTTATGTCTTTAATCTGCATATACATTTATATCTAAGTGTTACAGCAATATACGACATTCAATCTGTTATTTGCGGCTTGTCATCTTCAATATTCTTAACATTGCACACAATGCAAGTCCTATGACCTTTTATAATCGTTATAAGATCGTTTACAGTCGTAATATAATTGTTTATGTCTCTTATCTGCATATACATTTATATCTAAATGTTACAGGAATATACGACATTTAATCGGTTATTTGCGGCTTGCCAACGTCCATATTCTTCACATTGCACACAATGCAAGTCCTATGACCATTTATAAACGTTATAAGATCGATTACAGCCGTTTATAGAGTCGTTTATGTCTTTAATCTGCATATACATTTATATCTAAGTGTTACAGCAATATACGACATTCAATCGGTTATTTGCGGCTTGTCATCTTCAATATTCTTAACATTGCACACAATGCAAGTCCTATGACCTTTTACAATCGTTATAAGATCGTTTACAGTCGTAATATAATTGTTTATGTCTCTTATCTGCATATACATTTATATCTAAATGTTACAGCAATATACGCCATTTAATCGGTTATTTGCGGCTTGCCATGGTCAATATTCTTCATATTGCACGCAATGCAAGTCCTATGACCATTTATAAACGTTATAAGATCGTTTACCGTCGTAATATAGTTGTTTATGTCTTTAATCTGCATGTACATTTATATCTAAGTGTTACAGCAATATACGAAATTTAATCGGTTATTTGCGGCTTGTCATCTTCAATATTCGTAACATTGCACACAATGCAAGTCCTGTGAACTTTTATAACCGTTATAAGATCGTTTGCAGTCGTAATATAGTTGTTTATGTCTTAATCTGCATGTACATTTATATCTAAATGTTACAGCAATATACGCCATTTAATCGGTTATTTGCGGCTTGCCATGGTCAATATTCTTCATATTGCACGCAATACAAGTCCAATGACCATTTATAACTGTTATAAGTTCGTTTACAATCGTTATATAGTCGTTTCTGACTTTTATCTGCATATACATTTATATCTAAATGTTACAGCATTTATACGACATTTAATCGGTTATTTGCGGCTTGTCATCTTCAATATTCTTAACATTGCACACAATGCAAGTCCTATGACCATTTATAATCGTTATAAGACATCGTTTACAGTCGTAATATAATTGTTTATGTCCCTTATCTGCATATACATTTATATCTAAATGTTACAGCACTATACGACATTTTATCGGTTATTTGCGGCTTGCCATGGTCAATATTCTTCATATTGCACACAATGCAAGTCCTATGACCATATATAACCGTTATAAGATCGTGTGCAGTCGTAGAATAATTGTTTATGTCTCTTATCTGCATATACATTTATATCTAAGTGTTACAACAATATACGACATTTTATCGGTTATCTGCGGCTTGCCATGGTCAATATTCTTCATATTGCACACAATGCAAGTCCTATGACCATTTATAATTGTTATAAGATCGTTTACCGTCGTAATGTAGTCGTTTATGTTTTATATCTGCATATACATTTATATCTAAATGTTACAGCAATATACGACATTTAATCGGTTATTTGCGGCTTGCCAACGTCCATATTCTTCACATTGCACACAATGCAAGTCCTATGACCCATTTATAATCGTTATAAGATCGTTTACAGTCGTAATATAATTGTTTATGTCTCTTATCTGCATATACATTTATATCTAAATGTTACAGGCAATATACGACATTTAATCGGTTATTTGCGGCTTGTCATCTTCAATATTCTTCACATTGCACTCAACGAAAGTCCTATGACCATTTATAAACGTTATAAGATCGTTTACCGTCGTAATGTAGTCGTTTATGTTTTATATCTGCATATACATTTATATCTAAATGTTACAGCAATATACGACATTTAATCGGTTATTTGCGGCTTGCCAACGTCCATATTCTTCACATTGCACACAATGCAAGTCCTATGACCATTTATAATCGTTATAAGATCGTTTACAGTCGTAATATAATTGTTTATGTCTCTTATCTGCATATACATTTATATCTAAATGTTACAGCAATATACGACATTTAATCGGTTATTTTGCGGCTTGTCATCTTCAATATTCTTAACATTGCACACAATGCAAGTCCTATGACCATTTATAATCGTTTATAAGATCGTTTACCGTCGTAATATAGTTGTTTATGTCTTATATCTGCATATATATTTATATCTAAATGTTACAGCAATATACGACATTTAATCGGTTATTTGCGGCTTGTCATCTTCAATATTCTTCACATTGCACTCAACGAAAGTCCTATGACCATTTATAATCGTTATAAGATCGTTTACAGTCGTAATATAATTGTTTATGTCCCTTATCTGCATATACATTTATATCTAAATGTTACAGCACTATACGACATTTTATCGGTTATTTGCGGCTTGCCATGGTCAATATTCTTCATATTGCACACAATGCAAGTCCTATGACCATATATAACCGTTATAAGATCGTGTGCAGTCGTAGAATAATTGTTTATGTCTCTTATCTGCATATACATTTATATCTAAATGTTACAGCAATATACTACATTTAATCGGTTATTTGTGGCTTGTCATCTTCAATATTCTTAACATTGCACACAATGCCAGTCCTATGACCATTTATAATCGTTATAAGATCGTTTAGAGTCGTAATATAAGTGTTTATGTCTTTAATCTGAATATACATTTATATCAAAGTGTTACAGGAATATATGACATTCAATCGGTTATTTGCGGCTTCTCATCTTCAATATTCTTAACATTGCCCACAATGCAAGTCCTATGACCATTTATAACCGTTATAAGATCGTTTAGAGTCGTAATATTGTTGTTTATGTCTTTAATCTGCATATACATTTATATCTAAGTGTTACAGCAATATACGACATTTAATCGGTTATTTGCGGCTTGTCATCTTCAATATTCTTAACATTGCACACAATGCAAGTCCTATGACCATTTATAATCGTTATAAGATCGTTTACCGTCGTATATACAGTTGTTTATGTCTTATATCTGCATATACATTTATATCTAAGTGTTACAGGAATATACGACATTTAATCGGTTATTTGCGGTTTGTCATCTTCAATATTCTTCACATTGCACACAATGCAAGTCCTATGACCATTTATAACCGTTATAAGATCGTTTAGAGTCGTAATATTGTTGTTTATGTCTTTAATCTGCATATACATTTATATCTAAGTGTTACAGCAATATACGACATTTTATCGGTTATTTGCGGCTTGCCATGGTCAATATTCTTCATATTGCACACAATGCAAGTCCTATGACCATTTATAATTGTTATAAGATCGTTTACCGTCGTAATGTAGTCGTTTATGTTTTATATCTGCATATACATTTATATCTAAATGTTACAGCAATATACGACATTTAATCTGTTATTTGCGGCTTGCCAACGTCCATATTCTTCACATTGCACACAATGCAAGTCCTATGACCATTTATAAACGTTATAAGATCGATTACAGCCGTTATAGAGTCGTTTATGTCTTTAATCTGCATATACATTTATATCTAAGTGTTACAGCAATATACGACATTCAATCGGTTATTTGCGGCTTGTCATCTTCAATATTCTTAACATTGCACACAATGCAAGTCCTATGACCTTTTATAATCGTTATAAGATCGTTACAGTCGTAATATAATTGTTTATGTCTCTTATCTGCATATACATTTATATCTAAATGTTACAGCAATATACGCCATTTAATCGGTTATTTGCGGCTTGCCATGGTCAATATTCTTCATATTGCACGCAATGCAAGTCCTATGACCATTTATAAACGTTATAAGATCGTTTACCGTCGTAATATAGTTGTTTATGTCTTTAATCTGCATGTACATTTATCTAAGTGTTACAGCAATATACGAAATTTAATCGGTTATTTGCGGCTTGTCATCTTCAATATTCTTAACATTGCACACAATGCAAGTCCTGTGAACTTTTATAACCGTTACAAGATCGTTTGCAGTCGTAATATAGTTGTTTATGTCTTAATCTGCATGTACATTTATATCTAAATGTTACAGCAATATACGCCATTTAATCGGTTATTTGCGGCTTGCCATGGTCAATATTCTTCATATTGCACGCAATACAAGTCCAATGACCATTTATAAACTGTTATAAGTTCGTTTACAATCGTTATATAGTCGTTTCTGACTTTTATCTGCATATACATTTATATCTAAATGTTACAGCATTATACGACATTTAATCGGTTATTTGCGGCTTGTCATCTTCAATATTCTTAACATTGTACACAATGCAAGTCCTATGACCATTTATAATCGTTATAAGATCGTTTACAGTCGTAATATAATTGTTTATGTCCCTTATCTGCATATACATTTATATCTAAATGTTACAGCACTATACGACATTTTATCGGTTATTTGCGGCTTGCCATGGTCAATATTCTTCATATTGCACACAATGCAAGTCCTATGACCATATATAACCGTTATAAGATCGTGTGCAGTCGTAGAATAATTGTTTATGTCTCTTATCTGCATATACATTTATATCTAAGTGTTACAACAATATACGACATTTTATCGGTTATCTGCGGCTTGCCATGGTCAATATTCTTCATATTGCACACAATGCAAGTCCTATGACCATTTATAATTGTTATAAGATCGTTTACCGTCGTAATGTAGTCGTTTATGTTTTATATCTGCATATACATTTATATCTAAATGTTACAGCAATATACGACATTTAATCGGTTATTTGCGGCTTGCCAACGTCCATATTCTTCACATTGCACACAATGCAAGTCCTATGACCATTTATAATCGTTATAAGATCGTTTACAGTCGTAATATAATTGTTTATGTCTCTTATCTGCATATACATTTATATCTAAATGTTACAGCAATATACGACATTTAATCGGTTATTTGCGGCTTGTCATCTTCAATATTCTTCACATTGCACTCAACGAAAGTCCTATGACCATTTATAATCGTTATAAGATCGTTTACAGTCGTAATATAATTGTTTATGTCCCTTATCTGCATATACATTTATATCTAAATGTTACAGCACTATACGACATTTTATCGGTTATTTGCGGCTTGCCATGGTCAATATTCTTCATATTGCACACAATGCAAGTCCTATGACCATATATAACCGTTATAAGATCGTGTGCAGTCGTAGAATAATTGTTTATGTCTCTTATCTGCATATACATTTATATCTAAATGTTACAGCAATATACTACATTTAATCGGTTATTTGTGGCTTGTCATCTTCAAGATTCTTAACATTGCACACAATGCCAGTCCTATGACCATTTATAATCGTTATAAGATCGTTTAGAGTCGTAATATAGGTGTTTATGTCTTTAATCTGAATATACATTTATATCTAAGTGTTACAGGAATATATGACATTCAGTCGGTTATTTGCGGCTTCTCATCTTCAATATTCTTAACATTGCCCACAATGCAAGTCCTATAACCATTTATAATCGTTATAAGATCGTTTACAGTCGTAATATAATTGTTTATGTCTCTTATCTGCATATACATTTATATCTAAGTGTTACAGCAATATACGACATTTAATCGGTTATTTGCGGCTTGTCATCTTCAATATTCTTAACATTGCACACAATGCAAGTCCTATGACCATTTATAATCGTTATAAGATCGTTTACCGTCGTAATACAGTTGTTTATGTCTTATATCTGCATATACATTTATATCTAAGTGTTACAGGAATATACGACATTTAATCGGTTATTTGCGGCTTGTCATCTTCAATATTCTTCACATTGCACACAATGCAAGTCCTATGACCATTTATAACCGTTATAAGAATGTTTAGAGTCGTAATATTGTTGTTTATGTCTTTAATCTGCATATAAATTTATATCTAAGTGTTACAGCAATATACGACATTTTATCGGTTATTTGCGGCTTGCCATGGTCAATATTCTTCATATTGCACACAATGCAAGTCCTATGACCATTTATAATTGTTATAAGATCGTTTACCGTCGTAATGTAGTCGTTTATGTTTTATATCTGCATATACATTTATATCTAAATGTTACAGGAATATACGACATTTAATCGGTTATTTGCGGCTTGCCAACGTCCATATTCTTCACATTGCACACAATGCAAGTCTATGACCATTTATAAACGTTATAAGATCGATTACAGCCGTTATAGAGTCGTTTATGTCTTTAATCTGCATATACATTTATATCTAAGTGTTACAGCAATATACGACATTCAATCGGTTATTTTGCGGCTTGTCATCTTCAATATTCTTAACATTGCACACAATGCAAGTCCTATGACCTTTTACAATCGTTATAAGATCGTTTACAGTCGTAATATAATTGTTTATGTCTCTTATCTGCATATACATTTATATCTAAATTGTTACAGCAATATACGCCATTTAATCGGTTATTTGCGGCTTGCCATGGTCAATATTCTTCATATTGCACGCAATGCAAGTCCTATGACCATTTATAAACGTTATAAGATCGTTTACCGTCGTAATATAGTTGTTTATGTCTTTAATCTGCATGTACATTTATATCTAAGTGTTACAGCAATATACGAAATTTAATCGGTTATTTGCGGCTTGTCATCTTCAATATTCTTAACATTGCACACAATGCAAGTCCTGTGAACTTTTATAACCGTTATAAGATCGTTTGCAGTCGTAATATAGTTGTTTATGTCTTAATCTGCATGTACATTTATATCTAAATGTTACAGCAATATACGCCATTTAAATCGGTTATTTGCGGCTTGCCATGGTCAATATTCTTCATATTGCACGCAATACAAGTCCAATGACCATTTATAACTGTTATAAGTTCGTTACAATCGTTATATAGTCGTTTCTGACTTTTATCTGCATATACATTTATATCTAAATGTTACAGCATTATACGACATTTAATCGGTTATTTGCGGCTTGTCATCTTCAATATTCTTAACATTGCACACAATGCAAGTCCTATGACCATTTATAATCGTTATAAGATCGTTTACAGTCGTAATATAATTGTTTATGTCCCTTATCTGCATATACATTTATATCTAAATGTTACAGCACTATACGACATTTTATCGGTTATTTGCGGCTTGCCATGGTCAATATTCTTCATATTGCACACAATGCAAGTCCTATGACCATATATAACCGTTATAAGATCGTGTGCAGTCGTAGAATAATTGTTTATGTCTCTTATCTGCATATACATTTATATCTAAGTGTTACAACAATATACGACATTTTATCGGTTATCTGCGGCTTGCCATGGTCAATATTCTTCATATTGCACACAATGCAAGTCCTATGACCATTTATAAGTGTTATAAGATCGTTTACCGTCGTATGTAGTCGTTTATGTTTTATATCTGCATATACATTTATATCTAAATGTTACAGCAATATACGACATTTAATCGGTTATTTGCGGCTTGCCAACGTCCATATTCTTCACATTGCACACAATGCAAGTCCTATGACCATTTATAATCGTTATAAGATCGTTTACAGTCGTAATATAATTGTTTATGTCTCTTATCTGCATATACATTTATATCTAAATGTTACAGCAATATACGACATTTAATCGGTTATTTGCGGCTTGTCATCTTCAATATTCTTAACATTGCACACAATGCAAGTCCTATGACCATTTATAATCGTTATAAGATCGTTTACCGTCGTAATATAGTTGTTTATGTCTTATATCTGCATATATATTTATATCTAAATGTTACAGCAATATACGACATTTAATCGGTTATTTGCGGCTTGTCATCTTCAATATTCTTCACATTGCACTCAACGAAAGTCCTATGACCATTTATAATCGTTATAAGATCGTTTACAGTCGTAATATAATTGTTTATGTCCCTTATCTGCATATACATTTATATCTAAATGTTACAGCACTATACGACATTTTATCGGTTATTTGCGGCTTGCCATGGTCAATATTCTTCATATTGCACACAATGCAAGTCCTATGACCATATATAACCGTTATAAGATCGTGTGCAGTCGTAGAATAATTGTTTATGTCTCTTATCTGCATATACATTTATATCTAAATGTTACAGCAATATACTACATTTAATCGGTTATTTGTGGCTTGTCATCTTCAATATTCTTAACATTGCACACAATGCCAGTCCTATGACCATTTATAATCGTTATAAGATCGTTTAGAGTCGTAATATAGGTGTTTATGTCTTTAATCTGAATATACATTTATATCTAAGTGTTACAGGAATATATGACATTCAATCGGTTATTTGCGGCTTCTCATCTTCAATATTCTTAACATTGCCCACAATGCAAGTCCTATGACCATTTATAACCGTTATAAGATCGTTTAGAGTCGTAATATTGTTGTTTATGTCTTTAATCTGCATATACATTTATATCTAAGTGTTACAGCAATATACGACATATAATCGGTTATTTGCGGCTTGTCATCTTCAATATTCTTAACATTGCACACAATGCAAGTCCTATGACCATTTATAATCGTTATAAGATCGTTTTAGAGTCGTAATATAGGTGTTTATGTCTTTAATCTGAATATACATTTATATCTAAGTGTTACAGCAATATACGAATTTTAATCGGTTATTTGCGGCTTGTCAACTTCAATATCTTAACATTGCACACAATGCAAGTCCTATGACCATTTATAATCGTTATGAGATCGTTTACAGTCGTAATATAATTGTTTATGTCTCTTATCTGCATATACATTTATATCTAAATGTTACAGCAATATACTACATTTAATCGGTTATTTGTGGCTTGTCATCTTCAATATTCTTAACATTGCACACAATGCAAGCCCTATGACCATTTATAATCTTTATAAGATCGTTTACCGTCGTAATATAGTTGTTTATGTCTTATATCTGCATATACATTTATATCTAAATGTTACAGCAATATACGACATTTAGTCGGTTATTTGCGGCTTGCCATCTTCAATATTCTTAACATTGCATACAATGCAAGTCCTATGACCATTTATAATCGTTATAAGATCGTTTACAGTCGTAATATAATTGTTTATGTCTCTTATCTGCATATACATTTATATCTAAATGTTACAGCAATATACGACATTTAATCGGTTATTTGCGGCTTGTCATCTTCAATATTCTTAACATTGCACACAATGCAAGTCCTATGACCATTTATAATCGTTATAAGATCGTTTACCGTCGTAATATAGTTGTTTATGTCTTATATCTGCATATATATTTATATCTAAATGTTACAGCAATATACGACATTTAATCGGTTATTTGCGGCTTGTCATCTTCAATTATTCTTCACATTGCACTCAACGAAAGTCCTATGACCATTTATAATCGTTATAAGATCGTTTACAGTCGTAATATAATTGTTTATGTCCCTTATCTGCATATACATTTATATCTAAATGTTACAGCACTATACGAAATTTTATCGGTTATTTGCGGCTTGCCATGGTCAATATTCTTCATATTGCACACAATGCAAGTCCTATGACCATATATAACCGTTATAAGATCGTGTGCAGTCGTAGAATAATTGTTTATGTCTCTTATCTGCATATACATTTATATATAAGTGTTACAGCAATATACGACATTTAATCGGTTATTTGCGGCTTGTCATCTTCAATATTCTTAACATTGCACACAATGCAAGTCCTATGACCATTTATAATCGTTATAAGATCGTTTACCGTCGTAATACAGTTGTTTATGTCTTATATCTGCATATACATTTATATCTAAGTGTTACAGGGATATACGACATTTAATCGGTTATTTGCGGCTTGTCATCTTCAATATTCTTCACATTGCACACAATGCAAGTCCTATGACCATTTATAACCGTTATAAGAATGTTTAGAGTCGTAATATTGTTGTTTATGTCTTTAATCTGCATATAAATTTATATCTAAGTGTTACTGCAATATACGACATTTTATCGGTTATTTGCGGCTTGCCATGGTCAATATTCTTCATATTGCACACAATGCAAGTCCTATGACCATTTATAATTGTTATAAGATCGTTTACCGTCGTAATGTAGTCGTTTATGTTTTATATCTGCATATACATTTATATCTAAATGTTACAGCAATATACGACATTTAATCGGTTATTTGCGGCTTGCCAACGTCCATATTCTTCACATTGCACACAATGCAAGTCCTATGACCATTTATAAACGTTATAAGATCGATTACAGCCGTTATAGAGTCGTTTATGTCTTTAATCTGCATATACATTTATATCTAAGTGTTACAGCAATATACGACATTCAATCGGTTATTTGCGGCTTGTCATCTTCAATATTCTTAACATTGCACACAATGTAAGTCCTATGACCTTTTATAATCGTTATAAGATCGTTTACAGTCGTAATATAATTGTTTATGTCTCTTATCTGCATATACATTTATATCTAAATGTTACAGCAATATACGCCATTTAATCGGTTATTTGCGGCTTGCCATGGTCAATATTCTTCATATTGCACGCAATGCAAGTCCTATGACCATTTATAAACGTTATAAGATCGTTTACCGTCCGTAATATAGTTGTTTATGTCTTTAATCTGCATGTACATTTATATCTAAGTGTTACAGCAATATACGAAATTTAATCGGTTATTTGCGGCTTGTCATCTTCAATATTCTTAACATTGCACACAATGCAAGGTCCTGTGAACTTTTATAACCGTTATAAGATCGTTTGCAGTCGTAATATAGTTGTTTATGTCTTAATCTGCATGTACATTTATATCTAATGTTACAGCAATATACGCCATTTAATCGGTTATTTGCGGCTTGCCATGGTCAATATTCTTCATATTGCACGCAATACAAGTCCATTGACCATTTATAACTGTTATAAGTTCGTTTACAATCGTTATATAGTCGTTTCTGACTTTTATCTGCATATACATTTATATCTAAATGTTACAGCATTATACGACATTTAATCGGTTATTTGCGGCTTGTCATCTTCAATATTCTTAACATTGCACACAATGCAAGTCCTATGACCATTTATAATCGTTATAAGATCGTTTACAGTCGTAATATAATTGTTTATGTCCCTTATCTGCATATACATTTATATCTAAATGTTACAGCACTATACGACATTTTATCGGTTATTTGCGGCTTGCCATGGTCAATATTCTTCATATTGCACACAATGCAAGTCCTATGACCATATATAACCGTTATAAGATCGTGTGCAGTCGTAGAATAATTGTTTATGTCTCTTATCTGCATATACATTTATATCTAAGTGTTACAACAATATACGACATTTAATCGGTTATTTGCGGCTTGTCATCTGCAATATTCTTCACATTGCACTCAACGAAAGTCCTATGACCATTTATAATCGTTATAAGATCGTTTACAGTCGTAATATAATTGTTTATGTCTCTTATCTGCATATACATTTATATCTAAATGTTACAGCAATATACGACATTTAATCGGTTATTTGCGGCTTGTCATCTTCAAT
Source organism: Cerceris ruficornis (assembly GCA_963989415.1). Taxonomy (NCBI): domain Eukaryota; kingdom Metazoa; phylum Arthropoda; class Insecta; order Hymenoptera; family Crabronidae; genus Cerceris; species Cerceris ruficornis. The sequence continues at coordinate 136,164 of CAXDIW010000469.1, read as the reverse complement.
ATTCTTAACATTGCACACAATGCAAGTCCTATGACCATTTATAATCGTTATAAGATCGTTTACCGTCGTAATATAGTTGTTTATGTCTTATATCTGCATATATATTTATATCTAAATGTTACAGCAATATACGACATTTAATCGGTTATTTGCGGCTTGTCATCTTCAATATTCTTCACATTGCACTCAACGAAAGTCCTATGACCATTTATAATCGTTATAAGATCGTTTACAGTCGTAATATAATTGTTTATGTCCCTTATCTGCATATACATTTATATCTAAATGTTACAGCACTATACGACATTTTATCGGTTATTTGCGGCTTGCCATGGTCAATATTCTTCATATTGCACACAATGCAAGTCCTATGACCATATATAACCGTTATAAGATCGTGTGCAGTCGTAGAATAATTGTTTATGTCTCTTATCTGCATATACATTTATATCTAAATGTTACAGCAATATACTACATTTAATCGGTTATTTGTGGCTTGTCATCTTCAATATTCTTAACATTGCACACAATGCCAGTCCTATGACCATTTATAATCGTTATAAGATCGTTTAGAGTCGTAATATAGGTGTTTATGTCTTTAATCTGAATATACATTTATATCTAAGTGTTACAGGAATATATGACATTCAATCGGTTATTTGCGGCTTCTCATCTTCAATATTCTTAACATTGCCCACAATGCAAGTCCTATGAACTTTTATAACCGTTATAAGATCGTTTGCAGTCGTAATATAGTTGTTTATGTCTTAATCTGCATGTACATTTATATCTAAATGTTACAGCAATATACGCCATTTAATCGGTTATTTGCGGCTTGCCATGGTCAATATTCTTCATATTGCACGCAATACAAGTCCAATGACCATTTATAACTGTTATAAGTTCGTTTACAATCGTTATATAGTCGTTTCTGACTTTTATCTGCATATACATTTATATCTAAATGTTACAGCATTATACGACATTTAATCGGTTATTTGTGGCTTGTCATCTTCAATATTCTTAACATTGCACACAATGCAAGCCCTATGACCATTTATAATCTTTATAAGATCGTTTACCGTCGTAATATAGTTGTTTATGTCTTATATCTGCATATACATTTATATCTAAATGTTACAGCAATATACGACATTTAGTCGGTTATTTGCGGCTTGCCATCTTCAATATTCTTAACATTGCACACAATGCAAGTCCTATGACCATTTATAATCGTTATAAGATCGTTTAGAGTCGTAATATAGGTGTTTATGTCTTTAATCTGAATATACATTTATATCTAAGTGTTACAGCAATATACGAAATTTAATCGGTTATTTGCGGCTTGTCATCTTCAATATTCTTAACATTGCACACAATGCAAGCCCTATGACCATTTATAATCTTTATAAGATCGTTTACCGTCGTAATATAGTTGTTTATGTCTTATATCTGCATATACATTTATATCTAAATGTTACAGCAATATACGACATTTAGTCGGTTATTTGCGGCTTGCCATCTTCAATATTCTTAACATTGCACACAATGCAAGTCCTATGACCATTTATAATCGTTATAAGATCGTTTAGAGTCGTAATATAGGTGTTTATGTCTTTAATCTGAATATACATTTATATCTAAGTGTTACAGCAATATACGAAATTTAATCGGTTATTTGCGGCTTGTCATCTTCAATATTCTTAGCATTGCACACAATGCAAGTCCTATGACCATTTATAATCGTTATAAGATCGTTTACAGTCGTTATATAGTTGTTTATGTCTTTAATCTACATATACATTTATATCTATGTGTTACAGCAATATACGACATTTAATCGGTAATTTGCGGCTTGTCATCTTCAATATTCTTAACATTGCACACAATGCAAGTCCTATGACCATTTATAATCGTTATAAGATCGTTTACCGTCGTAATATAGTTGTTTATGACTTTAATCTGCATATACATTTATATCTAAGTGTTACAGCAATAAACGACGTTTAATCGGTTATTTGCGGCTTGTCATCTTCAATATTCTTAACATTGCACACAATGCAAGTCCTATGACCATTTATAACCGTTATAAGATCGTTTGCAGTGGTAATATAGCTGTTTATGTCTTTAATCTGCATATACATTTATATCTAAATGTTACAGCAATATACGACATTCAATCAGTTATTTGCGGCTTGTCATCTTCAATATTCTTAACATTGCACACAATGCAAGTCCTATGACCATTTATAACCGTTATAAGATCGTTTACAGTCGTTATATAGTCGTTTATGTCTTTTATCTGCATATACAATTATATCTAAATGTTACAGCAATATACGCCATTTAATCGGTTATTTGCGGCTTGCCATGGTCAATAATCTTCATATTGCACGCAATACAAGTCCTATGACCATTTATAACTGTTATAAGTTCGTTTACAATCGTTATATAGTCGTTTCTGACTTTTATCTGCATATACATTTATATGTAAATGTTACAGCATTATACGACATTTTATCGTTTATATACGGCTTGTTATCGTTATTATCCTTCAAATTGCACACAATGCAAGTCCTATGACCATTTATAACCGATACAAGGTCGTTCATAGTCGTAATAAAGTTGTTTATGTCATTATTCAGCATATACATTTATATCTAACTATAATATTTCAGTAATATGCGACATTTTATCGGTTATTTGCGGCTTGTTATCGTCAATATCCTTCACATTGCACACAATGCATGTCCTATGATCATTTATAACCGTTATAAGATCGTTTGCAGTCGTAATATAGCTGTTTATGTCTTATATCTGCATATACATTTATATCTAAGTGTTACAGGAATATACGACATTCAATCGGTTATTTGCGGCTTGTCATCTTCAATATTCTTCACATTGCACACAATGCAAGTCCTATGACCATTTATAACCGATACAAGGTCGTTCATAGTCGTAATAAAGTTGTTTATGTCATTAATCAGCATATACATTTATATCTAACTATAATATTTCAGTAATATGCGACATTTTATCGGTTATTTGCGGCTTGTTATCGTCAATATCCTTCACATTGCACACAATGCATGTCCTATGACCATTTATAACCGTTATAAGATCGTTTACAGTTGAAATATAGGTGTTAATGCCTTTAATCTGCATATACATTTATATCTAAGTCTTACAGCAATATACGACATTCAATCGGTTATTTGCGGCTTGTCATCTTCAATATTCTTAACATTGCACACAATGCAAGTCCTATGACCATTTATAATCGTTATAAGATCGTTTACCGTCGTAATATAGTTGTTTATGTCTTATATCTGCATATACATTTATATCTAAATGTTACAGCAATATACGACATTTAATCGGTTATTTGCGGCTTATCATCTTCAATATTCTTAACATTGCACACAATGCAAGTCCTATGACCATTTATAAACGTTATAAGATCGTTTACCGTCGTAATATAGTTGTTTATGTGTTATATCTGCATGTACATTTATATCTAAGTGTTACAGCAATATACGACATTCAATCGGTTATTTGCGGCTTGTCATCTTCAATATTCTTAACATTGCACACAATGCAAGTCCTATGACCTTTTATAATCGTTATAAGATCGTTTACAGTCGTAATATAGTTGTTTATGTCTTTAATCTGCATGTACATTTATATCTAAGTGTTACAGCAATATACGAAATTTAATCGGTTATTTGCGGCTTGTCATCTTCAATATTCTTAACATTGCACACAATGCAAGTCCTATGACCATTTATAATCGTTATAAGATCGTTTACAGTCGTAATATAATTGTTTATGTCCCTTATCTGCATATACATTTATATCTAAATGTTACAGCACTATACGACATTTTATCGGTTATTTGCGGCTTGCCATGGTCAATATTCTTCATATTGCACACAATGCAAGTCCTATGACCATATATAACCGTTATAAGATCGTGTGCAGTCGTAGAATAATTGTTTATGTCTCTTATCTGCATATACATTTATATCTAAGTGTTACAACAATATACGACATTTTATCGGTTATCTGCGGCTTGCCATGGTCAATATTCTTCATATTACACACAATGCAAGTCCTATGACCATTTATAATTGTTATAAGATCGTTTACCGTCGTAATGTAGTCGTTTATGTTTTATATCTGCATATACATTTATATCTAAATGTTACAGCAATATACGACATTTAATCGGTTATTTGCGGCTTGCCAACGTCCATATTCTTCACATTGCACACAATGCAAGTCCTATGACCATTTATAATCGTTATAAGATCGTTTACAGTCGTAATATAATTGTTTATGTCTCTTATCTGCATATACATTTATATCTAAATGTTACAGCAATATACGACATTTAATCGGTTATTTGCGGCTTGTCATCTTCAATATTCTTAACATTGCACACAATGCAAGTCCTATGACCATTTATAATCGTTATAAGATCGTTTACCGTCGTAATATAGGTGTTTATGTCTTATATCTGCATATATATTTATATCTAAATGTTACAGCAATATACGACATTTAATCGGTTATTTGCGGCTTGTCATCTTCAATATTCTTCACATTGCACTCAACGAAAGTCCTATGACCATTTATAATCGTTATAAGATCGTTTACAGTCGTAATATAATTGTTTATGTCCCTTATCTGCATATACATTTATATCTAAATGTTACAGCACTATACGACATTTTATCGGTTATTTGCGGCTTGCCATGGTCAATATTCTTCATATTGCAAACAATGCAAGTCCTATGACCATATATAACCGTTATAAGATCGTGTGCAGTCGTAGAATAATTGTTTATGTCTCTTATCTGCATATACATTTATATCTAAATGTTACAGCAATATACTACATTTAATCGGTTATTTGTGGCTTGTCATCTTCAATATTCTTAACATTGCACACAATGCCAGTCCTATGACCATTTATAATCGTTATAAGATCGTTTAGAGTCGTAATATAGGTGTTTATGTCTTTAATCTGAATATACATTTATATCTAAGTGTTACAGGAATATATGACATTCAATCGGTTATTTGCGGCTTCACATCTTCAATATTCTTAACATTGCCCACAATGCAAGTCCTATGACCATTTATAACCGTTATAAGATCGTTTAGAGTCGTAATATTGTTGTTTATGCCTTTAATCTGCATATACATTTATATCTAAGTGTTACAGCAATATACGACATTTAATCGGTTATTTGCGGCTTGTCATCTTCAATATTCTTAACATTGCACACAATGCAAGTCCTATGACCATTTATAATCGTTATAAGATCGTTTAGAGTCGTAATATAGGTGTTTATGTCTTTAATCTGAATATACATTTATATCTAAGTGTTACAGCAATATACGAATTTTAATCGGTTATTTGCGGCTTGTCAACTTCAATATTCTTAACATTGCACACAATGCAAGTCCTATGACCATTTATAATCGTTATAAGATCGTTTACAGTCGTAATATAATTGTTTATGTCTCTTATCTGCATATACATTTATATCTAAATGTTACAGCAATATACTACATTTAATCGGTTATTTGTGGCTTGTCATCTTCAATATTCTTAAGATTGCACACAATGCAAGCCCTATGACCATTTATAATCTTTATAAGATCGTTTACCGTCGTAATATAGTTGTTTATGTCTTATATCTGCATATACATTTATATCTAAGTGTTACAGGAATATACGACATTCAATCGGTTATTTGCGGCTTCTCATCTTCAATATTCTTAACATTGCCCACAATGCAAGTCCTATGACCATTTATAATCGTTATAAGATCGTTTACCGTCGTAATATAGTTGTTTATGTCTTATATCTGCATATACATTTATATCTAAGTGTTACAGGAATATACGACATTTAATCGGTTATTTGCGGCTTGTCATCTTCAATATTCTTAACATTGCACACAATGCAAGTCCTATGACCATTTATAATCGTTATAAGATCGTTTACCGTCGTATTAAAGTTGTTTATGTCTTATATCTGCATATACATTTATATCTAAGTGTTACAGGAATATACGACATTCAATCGGTTATTTGCGACTTCTCATCTTCAATATTCTTAACATTGCACACAATGCAGGTCCTATGACCATTTATAATCGTTATAAGATCGTTTACAGTCGTAATATAATTGTTTATGTCTCTTATCTGCATATACATTTATATCTAAATGTTACAGCAATATACTACATTTAATCGGTTATTTGTGGCTTGTCATCTTCAATATTCTTAACATTGCACACAATGCCAGTCCTATGACCATTTATAATCGTTATAAGATCGTTTAGAGTCGTAATATAGGTGTTTATGTCTTTAATCTGAATATAGATTTATATCTAAGTGTTACAGCAATATACGAAATTTAATCGGTTATTTGCGGCTTGTCATCTTCAATATTCTTAACATTGCACACAATGCAAGTCCTATGACCATTTATAATCGTTATAAGATCGTTTACAGTCGTTATATAGTTGTTTATGTCTTTAATCTACATATACATTTATATCTATGTGTTACAGCAATATACGACATTTAATCGGTAATTTGCGGCTTGTCATCTTCAATATTCTTAACATTGCACACAATGCAAGTCCTATGACCATTTATAATCGTTATAAGATCGTTTACCGTCGTAATATAGTTGTTTATGACTTTAATCTGCATATACATTTATATCTAAGTGTTACAGCAATAAACGACGTTTAATCGGTTATTTGCGGCTTGTTATCGTCAATATCCTTCACATTGCACACAATGCATGTCCTATGATCATTTATAACCGTTATAAGATCGTTTGCAGTCGTAATATAGCTGTTTATGTCTTATATCTGCATATACATTTATATCTAAGTGTTACAGGAATATACGACATTCAATCGGTTATTTGCGGCTTGTCATCTTCAATATTCTTCACATTGCACACAATGCAAGTCCTATGACCATTTATAACCGATACAAGGTCGTTCATAGTCGTAATAAAGTTGTTTATGTCATTAATCAGCATATACATTTATATCTAACTATAATATTTCAGTAATATGCGACATTTTATCGGTTATTTGCGGCTTGTTATCGTCAATATCCTTCACATTGCACACAATGCATGTCCTATGACCATTTATAACCGTTATAAGATCGTTTACAGTTGAAATATAGGTGTTAATGCCTTTAATCTGCATATACATTTATATCTAAGTCTTACAACAATATACGACATTCAATCGGTTATTTGCGGCTTGTCATCTTCAATATTCTTAACATTGCACACAATGCAAGTCCTATGACCATTTATAATCGTTATAAGATCGTTTACCGTCGTAATATAGTTGTTTATGTCTTATATCTGCATATACATTTATATCTAAATGTTACAGCAATATACGACATTTAATCAGTTATTTGCGGCTTGTCATCTTCAATATTCTTAACATTGCACACAATGCAAGTCCTATGACCATTTATAAACGTTATAAGATCGTTTACCGTCGTAATATAGTTGTTTATGTGTTATATCTGCATGTACATTTATATCTAAGTGTTACAGCAATATACGACATTCAATCGGTTATTTGCGGCTTGTCATCTTCAATATTCTTAACATTGCACACAATGCAAGTCCTATGACCTTTTATAATCGTTATAAGATCGTTTACAGTCGTAATATAATTGTTTATGTCTCTTATCTGCATATACATTTATATCTAAATGTTACAGCAATATACGCCATTTAATCGGTTATTTGCGGCTTGCCATGGTCAATATTCTTCATATTGCACGCAATGCAAGTCCTATGACCATTTATAAACGTTATAAGATCGTTTACCGTCGTAATATAGTTGTTTATGTCTTTAATCTGCATGTACATTTATATCTAAGTGTTACAGCAATATACGAAATTTAATCGGTTATTTGCGGCTTGTCATCTTCAATATTCTTAACATTGCACACAATGCAAGTCCTGTGAACTTTTATAACCGTTATAAGATCGTTTGCAGTCGTAATATAGTTGTTATGTCTTAATCTGCATGTACATTTATATCTAAATGTTACAGCAATATACGCCATTTAATCGGTTATTTGCGGCTTGCCATGGTCAATATTCTTCATATTGCACGCAATACAAGTCCAATGACCATTTATAACTGTTATAAGTTCGTTTACAATCGTTATATAGTCGTTTCTGACTTTTATCTGCATATACATTTATATCTAAATGTTACAGCATTATACGACATTTAATCGGTTATTTGCGGCTTGTCATCTTCAATATTCTTAACATTGCACACAATGCAAGTCCTATGACCATTTATAATCGTTATAAGATCGTTTACAGTCGTAATATAATTGTTTATGTCCCTTATCTGCATATACATTTATATCTAAATGTTACAGCACTATACGACATTTTATCGGTTATTTGCGGCTTGCCATGGTCAATATTCTTCATATTGCACACAATGCAAGTCCTATGACCATATATAACCGTTATAAGATCGTGTGCAGTCGTAGAATAATTGTTTATGTCTCTTATCTGCATATACATTTATATCTAAGTGTTACAACAATATACGACATTTTATCGGTTATCTGCGGCTTGCCATGGTCAATATTCTTCATATTACACACAATGCAAGTCCTATGACCATTTATAATTGTTATAAGATCGTTTACCGTCGTAATGTAGTCGTTTATGTTTTATATCTGCATATACATTTATATCTAAATGTTACAGCAATATACGACATTTAATCGGTTATTTGCGGCTTGCCAACGTCCATATTCTTCACATTGCACACAATGCAAGTCCTATGACCATTTATAATCGTTATAAGATCGTTTACAGTCGTAATATAATTGTTTATGTCTCTTATCTGCATATACATTTATATCTAAATGTTACAGCAATATACGACATTTAATCGGTTATTTGCGGCTTGTCATCTTCAATATTCTTAACATTGCACACAATGCAAGTCCTATGACCATTTATAATCGTTATAAGATCGTTTACCGTCGTAATATAGTTGTTTATGTCTTATATCTGCATATATATTTATATCTAAATGTTACAGCAATATACGACATTTAATCGGTTATTTGCGGCTTGTCATCTTCAATATTCTTCACATTGCACTCAACGAAAGTCCTATGACCATTTATAATCGTTATAAGATCGTTTACAGTCGTAATATAATTGTTTATGTCCCTTATCTGCATATACATTTATATCTAAATGTTACAGCACTATACGACATTTTATCGGTTATTTGCGGCTTGCCATGGTCAATATTCTTCATATTGCACACAATGCAAGTCCTATGACCATATATAACCGTTATAAGATCGTGTGCAGTCGTAGAATAATTGTTTATGTCTCTTATCTGCATATACATTTATATCTAAGTGTTACAGCAATATACGACATTTAATCGGTTATTTGCGGCTTGTCATCTTCAATATTCTTAACATTGCACACAATGCAAGTCCTATGACCATTTATAATCGTTATAAGATCGTTTAGAGTCGTAATATAGGTGTTTATGTCTTTAATCTGAATATACATTTATATCTAAGTGTTACAGCAATATACGAATTTTAATCGGTTATTTGCGGCTTGTCAACTTCAATATTCTTAACATTGCACACAATGCAAGCCCTATGACCATTTATAATCTTTATAAGATCGTTTACCGTCGTAATATAGTTGTTTATGTCTTATATCTGCATATACATTTATATCTAAATGTTACAGCAATATACGACATTTAGTCGGTTATTTGCGGCTTGCCATCTTCAATATTCTTAACATTGCACACAATGCAAGTCCTATGACCATTTATAATCGTTATAAGATCGTTTAGAGTCGTAATATAGGTGTTTATGTCTTTAATCTGAATATACATTTATATCTAAGTGTTACAGCAATATACGAAATTTAATCGGTTATTTGCGGCTTGTCATCTTCAATATTCTTAACATTGCACACAATGCAAGTCCTATGACCATTTATAATCGTTATAAGATCGTTTACCGTCGTAATATAGTTGTTTATGTCTTATATCTGCATATACATTTATATCTAAGTGTTACAGGAATATACGACATTTAATCGGTTATTTGCGGCTTGTCATCTTCAATATTCTTCACATTGCACACAATGCAAGTCCTATGACCATTTATAACCGTTATAAGATCGTTTAGAGTCGTAATATTGTTGTTTATGTCTTTAATCTGCATATACATTTATATCTAAGTGTTACAGCAATATACGACATTAATCGGTTATTTGCGGCTTGTCATCTTCAATATTCTTAACATTGCACACAATGCAAGTCCTATGACCATTTATAATCGTTATAAGATCGTTTACCGTCGTAATACAGTTGTTTATGTCTTTAATCTGCATGTACATTTATATCTAAGTGTTACAGCAATATACGAAATTTAATCGGTTATTTGCGGCTTGTCATCTTCAATATTCTTAACATTGCACACAATGCAAGTCCTATGAACTTTTATAACCGTTATAAGATCGTTTGCAGTCGTAATATAGTTGTTTATGTCTTTAATCTGCATGTACATTTATATCTAAGTGTTACAGCAATATACGAAATTTAATCGGTTATTTGCGGCTTGTCATCTTCAATATTATTAACATTGCACACAATGCAAGTCCTATGAACTTTTATAACCGTTATAAGATCGTTTGCAGTCGTAATATAGTTGTTTATGTCTTTAATCTGCATGTACATTTATATCTAAGTGTTACAGCAATATACGACATTTAATCGGTTATTTGCGGCTTGTCATCTTCAATATTCTTAACATTGCACACAATGCAAGTCCTATGACCATTTATAATCGTTATAAGATCGTTTACCGTCGTATTATAGTTGTTTATGTCTTATATCTGCATATACATTTATATCTAAGTGTTACAGGAATATACGACATTCAATCGGTTATTTGCGGCTTCTCATCTTCAATATTCTTAACATTGCACACAATGCAAGTCCTATGACCATTTATAATCGTTATAAGATCGTTTACCGTCGTAATATAGTTGTTTATGGCTTATATCTGCATATACATTTATATCTAAGTGTTACAGGAATATACGACATTTAATCGGTTATTTGCGGCTTGTCATCTTCAATATTCTTAACATTGCACACAATGCAAGTCCTATGACCATTTATAATCGTTATAAGATCGTTTAGAGTCGTAATATAGGTGTTTATGTCTTTAATCTGAATATACATTTATATCTAAGTGTTACAGCAATATACGAATTTTAATCGGTTATTTGCGGCTTGTCAACTTCAATATTCTTAACATTGCACACAATGCAAGTCCTATGACCATTTATAATCGTTATAAGATCGTTTACAGTCGTAATATAATTGTTTATGTCTCTTATCTGCATATACATTTATATCTAAATGTTACAGCAATATACTACATTTAATCGGTTATTTGTGGCTTGTCATCTTCAATATTCTTAACATTGCACACAATGCAAGCCCTATGACCATTTATAATCTTTATAAGATCGTTTACCGTCGTAATATAGTTGTTTATGTCTTATATCTGCATATACATTTATATCTAAATGTTACAGCAATATACGACATTTAGTCGGTTATTTGCGGCTTGCCATCTTCAATATTCTTAACATTGCACACAATGCAAGTCCTATGACCATTTATAATCGTTATAAGATCGTTTACAGTCGTAATATAATTGTTTATGTCTCTTATCTGCATATACATTTATATCTAAATGTTACAGCAATATACTACATTTAATCGGTTATTTGTGGCTTGTCATCTTCAATATTCTTAACATTGCACACAATGCCAGTCCTATGACCATTTATAATCGTTATAAGATCGTTTAGAGTCGTAATATAGGTGTTAATGCCTTTAATCTGCATATACATTTATATCTAAGTCTTACAGCAATATACGACATTCAATCGGTTATTTGCGGCTTGTCATCTTCAATATTCTTAACATTGCACACAATGCAAGTCCTATGACCATTTATAATCGTTATAAGATCGTTTACAGTCGTAATATAATTGTTTATGTCTCTTATCTGCATATACATTTATATCTAAATGTTACAGCAATATACTACATTTAATCGGTTATTTGTGGCTTGTCATCTTCAATATTCTTAACATTGCACACAATGCCAGTCCTATGACCATTTATAATCGTTATAAGATCGTTTAGAGTCGTAATATAGGTGTTTATGTCTTTAATCTGAATATACATTTATATCTAAGTGTTACAGCAATATACGAAATTTAATCGGTTATTTGCGGCTTGTCATCTTCAATATTCTTAACATTGCACACAATGCAAGTCCTATGACCATTTATAATCGTTATAAGATCGTTTACAGTCGTAATATAATTGTTTATGTCTCTTATCTGCATATACATTTATATCTAAATGTTACAGCAATATACTACATTTAATCGGTTATTTGTGGCTTGTCATCTTCAATATTCTTAACATTGCACACAATGCAAGCCCTATGACCATTTATAATCTTTATAAGATCGTTTAGAGTCGTAATATAGGTGTTTATGTCTTTAATCTGAATATACATTTATATCTAAGTGTTACAGCAATATACGAAATTTAATCGGTTATTTGCGGCTTGTCATCTTCAATATTCTTAACATTGCACACAATGCAAGTCCTATGACCATTTATAATCGTTATAAGATCGTTTACCGTCGTAATATAGTTGTTTATGTCTTATATCTGCATATACATTTATATCTAAGTGTTACAGGAATATACGACATTCAATCGGTTATTTGCGGCTTCTCATCTTCAATATTCTTAACATTGCACACAATGCAGGTCCTATGACCATTTATAATCGTTATAAGATCGTTTACAGTCGTAATATAATTGTTTATGTCTCTTATCTGCATATACATTTATATCTAAATGTTACAGCAATATACTACATTTAATCGGTTATTTGTGGCTTGTCATCTTCAATATTCTTAACATTGCACACAATGCCAGTCCTATGACCATTTATAATCGTTATAAGATCGTTTAGAGTCGTAATATAGGTGTTTATGTCTTTAATCTGAATATAGATTTATATCTAAGTGTTACAGCAATATACGAAATTTAATCGGTTATTTGCGGCTTGTCATCTTCAATATTCTTAACATTGCACACAATGCAAGTCCTATGACCATTTATAATCGTTATAAGATCGTTTACAGTCGTTATATAGTTGTTTATGTCTTTAATCTACATATACATTTATATCTATGTGTTACAGCAATATACGACATTTAATCGGTAATTTGCGGCTTGTCATCTTCAATATTCTTAACATTGCACACAATGCAAGTCCTATGACCATTTATAATCGTTATAAGATCGTTTACCGTCGTAATATAGTTGTTTATGACTTTAATCTGCATATACATTTATATCTAAATGTTACAGCAATATACGACATTTAGTCGGTTATTTGCGGCTTGCCATCTTCAATATTCTTAACATTGCACACAATGCAAGTCCTATGACCATTTATAATCGTTATAAGATCGTTTACAGTCGTAATATAATTGTTTATGTCTCTTATCTGCATATACATTTATATCTAAATGTTACAGCAATATACTACATTTAATCGGTTATTTGTGGCTTGTCATCTTCAATATTCTTAACATTGCACACAATGCCAGTCCTATGACCATTTATAATCGTTATAAGATCGTTTAGAGTCGTAATATAGGTGTTAATGCCTTTAATCTGCATATACATTTATATCTAAGTCTTACAGCAATATACGACATTCAATCGGTTATTTGCGGCTTGTCATCTTCAATATTCTTAACATTGCACACAATGCAAGTCCTATGACCATTTATAATCGTTATAAGATCGTTTACAGTCGTAATATAATTGTTTATGTCTCTTATCTGCATATACATTTATATCTAAATGTTACAGCAATATACTACATTTAATCGGTTATTTGTGGCTTGTCATCTTCAATATTCTTAACATTGCACACAATGCCAGTCCTATGACCATTTATAATCGTTATAAGATCGTTTAGAGTCGTAATATAGGTGTTTATGTCTTTAATCTGAATATACATTTATATCTAAGTGTTACAGCAATATACGAAATTTAATCGGTTATTTGCGGCTTGTCATCTTCAATATTCTTAACATTGCACACAATGCAAGTCCTATGACCATTTATAATCGTTATAAGATCGTTTACAGTCGTAATATAATTGTTTATGTCTCTTATCTGCATATACATTTATATCTAAATGTTACAGCAATATACTACATTTAATCGGTTATTTGTGGCTTGTCATCTTCAATATTCTTAACATTGCACACAATGCAAGCCCTATGACCATTTATAATCTTTATAAGATCGTTTAGAGTCGTAATATAGATGTTTATGTCTTTAATCTGAATATACATTTATATCTAAGTGTTACAGCAATATACGAAATTTAATCGGTTATTTGCGGCTTGTCATCTTCAATATTCTTAACATTGCACACAATGCAAGTCCTATGACCATTTATAATCGTTATAAGATCGTTTGCAGTCGTAATATAGTTGTTTATGTCTTTAATCTGCATGTACATTTATATCTAAGTGTTACAGCAATATACGAAATTTAATCGGTTATTTGCGGCTTGTCATCTTCAATATTATTAACATTGCACACAATGCAAGTCCTATGAACTTTTATAACCGTTATAAGATCGTTTGCAGTCGTAATATAGTTGTTTATGTCTTTAATCTGCATGTACATTTATATCTAAGTGTTACAGCAATATACGACATTTAATCGGTTATTTGCGGCTTGTCATCTTCAATATTCTTAACATTGCACACAATGCAAGTCCTATGACCATTTATAATCGTTATAAGATCGTTTACCGTCGTATTATAGTTGTTTATGTCTTATATCTGCATATACATTTATATCTAAGTGTTACAGGAATATACGACATTCAATCGGTTATTTGCGGCTTCTCATCTTCAATATTCTTAACATTGCACACAATGCAAGTCCTATGACCATTTATAATCGTTATAAGATCGTTTACCGTCGTAATATAGTTGTTTATGGCTTATATCTGCATATACATTTATATCTAAGTGTTACAGGAATATACGACATTTAATCGGTTATTTGCGGCTTGTCATCTTCAATATTCTTAACATTGCACACAATGCAAGTCCTATGACCATTTATAATCGTTATAAGATCGTTTAGAGTCGTAATATAGGTGTTTATGTCTTTAATCTGAATATACATTTATATCTAAGTGTTACAGCAATATACGAATTTTAATCGGTTATTTGCGGCTTGTCAACTTCAATATTCTTAACATTGCACACAATGCAAGTCCTATGACCATTTATAATCGTTATAAGATCGTTTACAGTCGTAATATAATTGTTTATGTCTCTTATCTGCATATACATTTATATCTAAATGTTACAGCAATATACTACATTTAATCGGTTATTTGTGGCTTGTCATCTTCAATATTCTTAACATTGCACACAATGCAAGCCCTATGACCATTTATAATCTTTATAAGATCGTTTACCGTCGTAATATAGTTGTTTATGTCTTATATCTGCATATACATTTATATCTAAATGTTACAGCAATATACGACATTTAGTCGGTTATTTGCGGCTTGCCATCTTCAATATTCTTAACATTGCACACAATGCAAGTCCTATGACCATTTATAATCGTTATAAGATCGTTTACAGTCGTAATATAATTGTTTATGTCTCTTATCTGCATATACATTTATATCTAAATGTTACAGCAATATACTACATTTAATCGGTTATTTGTGGCTTGTCATCTTCAATATTCTTAACATTGCACACAATGCCAGTCCTATGACCATTTATAATCGTTATAAGATCGTTTAGAGTCGTAATATAGGTGTTAATGCCTTTAATCTGCATATACATTTATATCTAAGTCTTACAGCAATATACGACATTCAATCGGTTATTTGCGGCTTGTCATCTTCAATATTCTTAACATTGCACACAATGCAAGTCCTATGACCATTTATAATCGTTATAAGATCGTTTACAGTCGTAATATAATTGTTTATGTCTCTTATCTGCATATACATTTATATCTAAATGTTACAGCAATATACTACATTTAATCGGTTATTTGTGGCTTGTCATCTTCAATATTCTTAACATTGCACACAATGCCAGTCCTATGACCATTTATAATCGTTATAAGATCGTTTAGAGTCGTAATATAGGTGTTTATGTCTTTAATCTGAATATACATTTATATCTAAGTGTTACAGCAATATACGAAATTTAATCGGTTATTTGCGGCTTGTCATCTTCAATATTCTTAACATTGCACACAATGCAAGTCCTATGACCATTTATAATCGTTATAAGATCGTTTACAGTCGTAATATAATTGTTTATGTCTCTTATCTGCATATACATTTATATCTAAATGTTACAGCAATATACTACATTTAATCGGTTATTTGTGGCTTGTCATCTTCAATATTCTTAACATTGCACACAATGCAAGCCCTATGACCATTTATAATCTTTATAAGATCGTTTAGAGTCGTAATATAGGTGTTTATGTCTTTAATCTGAATATACATTTATATCTAAGTGTTACAGCAATATACGAAATTTAATCGGTTATTTGCGGCTTGTCATCTTCAATATTCTTAACATTGCACACAATGCAAGTCCTATGACCATTTATAATCGTTATAAGATCGTTTACCGTCGTAATATAGTTGTTTATGTCTTATATCTGCATATACATTTATATCTAAGTGTTACAGGAATATACGACATTCAATCGGTTATTTGCGGCTTCTCATCTTCAATATTCTTAACATTGCACACAATGCAGGTCCTATGACCATTTATAATCGTTATAAGATCGTTTACAGTCGTAATATAATTGTTTATGTCTCTTATCTGCATATACATTTATATCTAAATGTTACAGCAATATACTACATTTAATCGGTTATTTGTGGCTTGTCATCTTCAATATTCTTAACATTGCACACAATGCCAGTCCTATGACCATTTATAATCGTTATAAGATCGTTTAGAGTCGTAATATAGGTGTTTATGTCTTTAATCTGAATATAGATTTATATCTAAGTGTTACAGCAATATACGAAATTTAATCGGTTATTTGCGGCTTGTCATCTTCAATATTCTTAACATTGCACACAATGCAAGTCCTATGACCATTTATAATCGTTATAAGATCGTTTACAGTCGTTATATAGTTGTTTATGTCTTTAATCTACATATACATTTATATCTATGTGTTACAGCAATATACGACATTTAATCGGTAATTTGCGGCTTGTCATCTTCAATATTCTTAACATTGCACACAATGCAAGTCCTATGACCATTTATAATCGTTATAAGATCGTTTACCGTCGTAATATAGTTGTTTATGACTTTAATCTGCATATACATTTATATCTAAATGTTACAGCAATATACGACATTTAGTCGGTTATTTGCGGCTTGCCATCTTCAATATTCTTAACATTGCACACAATGCAAGTCCTATGACCATTTATAATCGTTATAAGATCGTTTACAGTCGTAATATAATTGTTTATGTCTCTTATCTGCATATACATTTATATCTAAATGTTACAGCAATATACTACATTTAATCGGTTATTTGTGGCTTGTCATCTTCAATATTCTTAACATTGCACACAATGCCAGTCCTATGACCATTTATAATCGTTATAAGATCGTTTAGAGTCGTAATATAGGTGTTAATGCCTTTAATCTGCATATACATTTATATCTAAGTCTTACAGCAATATACGACATTCAATCGGTTATTTGCGGCTTGTCATCTTCAATATTCTTAACATTGCACACAATGCAAGTCCTATGACCATTTATAATCGTTATAAGATCGTTTACAGTCGTAATATAATTGTTTATGTCTCTTATCTGCATATACATTTATATCTAAATGTTACAGCAATATACTACATTTAATCGGTTATTTGTGGCTTGTCATCTTCAATATTCTTAACATTGCATACAATGCCAGTCCTATGACCATTTATAATCGTTATAAGATCGTTTAGAGTCGTAATATAGGTGTTTATGTCTTTAATCTGAATATACATTTATATCTAAGTGTTACAGCAATATACGAAATTTAATCGGTTATTTGCGGCTTGTCATCTTCAATATTCTTAACATTGCACACAATGCAAGTCCTATGACCATTTATAATCGTTATAAGATCGTTTACAGTCGTAATATAATTGTTTATGTCTCTTATCTGCATATACATTTATATCTAAATGTTACAGCAATATACTACATTTAATCGGTTATTTGCGGCTTGTCATCTTCAATATTCTTCACATTGCACACAATGCAAGTCCTATGACCATTTATAACCGTTATAAGATCGTTTAGAGTCGTAATATTGTTGTTTATGTCTTTAATCTGCATATACATTTATATCTAAGTGTTACAGCAATATACGACATTTAATCGGTTATTTGCGGCTTGTCATCTTCAATATTCTTAACATTGCACACAATGCAAGTCCTATGACCATTTATAATCGTTATAAGATCGTTTACCGTCGTAATATAGTTGTTTATGTCTTATATCTGCATATATATTTATATCTAAATGTTACAGCAATATACGACATTTAATCGGTTATTTGCGGCTTGTCATCTTCAATATTCTTCACATTGCACTCAACGAAAGTCCTATGACCATTTATAATCGTTATAAGATCGTTTACAGTCGTAATATAATTGTTTATGTCCCTTATCTGCATATACATTTATATCTAAATGTTACAGCACTATACGACATTTTATCGGTTATTTGCGGCTTGCCATGGTCAATATTCTTCATATTGCACACAATGCAAGTCCTATGACCATATATAACCGTTATAAGATCGTGTGCAGTCGTAGAATAATTGTTTATGTCTCTTATCTGCATATACATTTATATCTAAATGTTACAGCAATATACTACATTTAATCGGTTATTTGCGGCTTCTCATCTTCAATATTCTTAACATTGCCCACAATGCAAGTCCTATGACCATTTATAACCGTTATAAGATCGTTTAGAGTCGTAATATTGTTGTTTATGTCTTTAATCTGCATATACATTTATATCTAAGTGTTACAGCAATATACGACATTTAATCGGTTATTTGCGGCTTGTCATCTTCAATATTCTTAACATTGCACACAATGCAAGTCCTATGACCATTTATAATCGTTATAAGATCGTTTAGAGTCGTAATATAGGTGTTTATGTCTTTAATCTGAATATACATTTATATCTAAGTGTTACAGCAATATACGAATTTTAATCGGTTATTTGCGGCTTGTCAACTTCAATATTCTTAACATTGCACACAATGCAAGTCCTATGACCATTTATAATCGTTATAAGATCGTTTACAGTCGTAATATAATTGTTTATGTCTCTTATCTGCATATACATTTATATCTAAATGTTACAGCAATATACTACATTTAATCGGTTATTTGTGGCTTGTCATCTTCAATATTCTTAACATTGCACACAATGCAAGCCCTATGACCATTTATAATCTTTATAAGATCGTTTACCGTCGTAATATAGTTGTTTATGTCTTATATCTGCATATACATTTATATCTAAATGTTACAGCAATATACGACATTTAGTCGGTTATTTGCGGCTTGCCATCTTCAATATTCTTAACATTGCACACAATGCAAGTCCTATGACCATTTATAATCGTTATAAGATCGTTTAGAGTCGTAATATAGGTGTTTATGTCTTTAATCTGAATATACATTTATATCTAAGTGTTACAGCAATATACGAAATTTAATCGGTTATTTGCGGCTTGTCATCTTCAATATTCTTAACATTGCACACAATGCAAGTCCTATGACCATTTATAATCGTTATAAGATCGTTTACCGTCGTAATATAGTTGTTTATGTCTTATATCTGCATATACATTTATATCTAAGTGTTACAGGAATATACGACATTCAATCGGTTATTTGCGGCTTCTCATCTTCAATATTCTTAACATTGCACACAATGCAAGTCCTATGACCATTTATAATCGTTATAAGATCGTTTACCGTCGTAATATAGTTGTTTATGTCTTATATCTGCATATACATTTATATCTAAGTGTTACAGGAATATACGACATTCAATCGGTTATTTGCGGCTTCTCATCTTCAATATTCTTAACATTGCCCACAATGCAAGTCCTATGACCATTTATAATCGTTATAAGATCGTTTACCGTCGTAATATAGTTGTTTATGTCTTATATCTGCATATACATTTATATCTAAGTGTTACAGGAATATACGACATTTAATCGGTTATTTGCGGCTTGTCATCTTCAATATTCTTCACATTGCACACAATGCAAGTCCTATGACCATTTATAACCGTTATAAGATCGTTTAGAGTCGTAATATTGTTGTTTATGTCTTTAATCTGCATATACATTTATATCTAAGTGTTACAGCAATATACGACATTAATCGGTTATTTGCGGCTTGTCATCTTCAATATTCTTAACATTGCACACAATGCAAGTCCTATGACCATTTATAATCGTTATAAGATCGTTTACCGTCGTAATACAGTTGTTTATGTCTTTAATCTGCATGTACATTTATATCTAAGTGTTACAGCAATATACGAAATTTAATCGGTTATTTGCGGCTTGTCATCTTCAATATTCTTAACATTGCACACAATGCAAGTCCTATGAACTTTTATAACCGTTATAAGATCGTTTGCAGTCGTAATATAGTTGTTTATGTCTTTAATCTGCATGTACATTTATATCTAAGTGTTACAGCAATATACGAAATTTAATCGGTTATTTGCGGCTTGTCATCTTCAATATTATTAACATTGCACACAATGCAAGTCCTATGAACTTTTATAACCGTTATAAGATCGTTTGCAGTCGTAATATAGTTGTTTATGTCTTTAATCTGCATGTACATTTATATCTAAGTGTTACAGCAATATACGACATTTAATCGGTTATTTGCGGCTTGTCATCTTCAATATTCTTAACATTGCACACAATGCAAGTCCTATGACCATTTATAATCGTTATAAGATCGTTTACCGTCGTATTATAGTTGTTTATGTCTTATATCTGCATATACATTTATATCTAAGTGTTACAGGAATATACGACATTCAATCGGTTATTTGCGGCTTCTCATCTTCAATATTCTTAACATTGCACACAATGCAAGTCCTATGACCATTTATAATCGTTATAAGATCGTTTACCGTCGTAATATAGTTGTTTATGGCTTATATCTGCATATACATTTATATCTAAGTGTTACAGGAATATACGACATTTAATCGGTTATTTGCGGCTTGTCATCTTCAATATTCTTAACATTGCACACAATGCAAGTCCTATGACCATTTATAATCGTTATAAGATCGTTTAGAGTCGTAATATAGGTGTTTATGTCTTTAATCTGAATATACATTTATATCTAAGTGTTACAGCAATATACGAATTTTAATCGGTTATTTGCGGCTTGTCAACTTCAATATTCTTAACATTGCACACAATGCAAGTCCTATGACCATTTATAATCGTTATAAGATCGTTTACAGTCGTAATATAATTGTTTATGTCTCTTATCTGCATATACATTTATATCTAAATGTTACAGCAATATACTACATTTAATCGGTTATTTGTGGCTTGTCATCTTCAATATTCTTAACATTGCACACAATGCAAGCCCTATGACCATTTATAATCTTTATAAGATCGTTTACCGTCGTAATATAGTTGTTTATGTCTTATATCTGCATATACATTTATATCTAAATGTTACAGCAATATACGACATTTAGTCGGTTATTTGCGGCTTGCCATCTTCAATATTCTTAACATTGCACACAATGCAAGTCCTATGACCATTTATAATCGTTATAAGATCGTTTACAGTCGTAATATAATTGTTTATGTCTCTTATCTGCATATACATTTATATCTAAATGTTACAGCAATATACTACATTTAATCGGTTATTTGTGGCTTGTCATCTTCAATATTCTTAACATTGCACACAATGCCAGTCCTATGACCATTTATAATCGTTATAAGATCGTTTAGAGTCGTAATATAGGTGTTAATGCCTTTAATCTGCATATACATTTATATCTAAGTCTTACAGCAATATACGACATTCAATCGGTTATTTGCGGCTTGTCATCTTCAATATTCTTAACATTGCACACAATGCAAGTCCTATGACCATTTATAATCGTTATAAGATCGTTTACAGTCGTAATATAATTGTTTATGTCTCTTATCTGCATATACATTTATATCTAAATGTTACAGCAATATACTACATTTAATCGGTTATTTGTGGCTTGTCATCTTCAATATTCTTAACATTGCACACAATGCCAGTCCTATGACCATTTATAATCGTTATAAGATCGTTTAGAGTCGTAATATAGGTGTTTATGTCTTTAATCTGAATATACATTTATATCTAAGTGTTACAGCAATATACGAAATTTAATCGGTTATTTGCGGCTTGTCATCTTCAATATTCTTAACATTGCACACAATGCAAGTCCTATGACCATTTATAATCGTTATAAGATCGTTTACAGTCGTAATATAATTGTTTATGTCTCTTATCTGCATATACATTTATATCTAAATGTTACAGCAATATACTACATTTAATCGGTTATTTGTGGCTTGTCATCTTCAATATTCTTAACATTGCACACAATGCAAGCCCTATGACCATTTATAATCTTTATAAGATCGTTTAGAGTCGTAATATAGGTGTTTATGTCTTTAATCTGAATATACATTTATATCTAAGTGTTACAGCAATATACGAAATTTAATCGGTTATTTGCGGCTTGTCATCTTCAATATTCTTAACATTGCACACAATGCAAGTCCTATGACCATTTATAATCGTTATAAGATCGTTTACCGTCGTAATATAGTTGTTTATGTCTTATATCTGCATATACATTTATATCTAAGTGTTACAGGAATATACGACATTCAATCGGTTATTTGCGGCTTCTCATCTTCAATATTCTTAACATTGCACACAATGCAGGTCCTATGACCATTTATAATCGTTATAAGATCGTTTACAGTCGTAATATAATTGTTTATGTCTCTTATCTGCATATACATTTATATCTAAATGTTACAGCAATATACTACATTTAATCGGTTATTTGTGGCTTGTCATCTTCAATATTCTTAACATTGCACACAATGCCAGTCCTATGACCATTTATAATCGTTATAAGATCGTTTAGAGTCGTAATATAGGTGTTTATGTCTTTAATCTGAATATAGATTTATATCTAAGTGTTACAGCAATATACGAAATTTAATCGGTTATTTGCGGCTTGTCATCTTCAATATTCTTAACATTGCACACAATGCAAGTCCTATGACCATTTATAATCGTTATAAGATCGTTTACAGTCGTTATATAGTTGTTTATGTCTTTAATCTACATATACATTTATATCTATGTGTTACAGCAATATACGACATTTAATCGGTAATTTGCGGCTTGTCATCTTCAATATTCTTAACATTGCACACAATGCAAGTCCTATGACCATTTATAATCGTTATAAGATCGTTTACCGTCGTAATATAGTTGTTTATGACTTTAATCTGCATATACATTTATATCTAAATGTTACAGCAATATACGACATTTAGTCGGTTATTTGCGGCTTGCCATCTTCAATATTCTTAACATTGCACACAATGCAAGTCCTATGACCATTTATAATCGTTATAAGATCGTTTACAGTCGTAATATAATTGTTTATGTCTCTTATCTGCATATACATTTATATCTAAATGTTACAGCAATATACTACATTTAATCGGTTATTTGTGGCTTGTCATCTTCAATATTCTTAACATTGCACACAATGCCAGTCCTATGACCATTTATAATCGTTATAAGATCGTTTAGAGTCGTAATATAGGTGTTAATGCCTTTAATCTGCATATACATTTATATCTAAGTCTTACAGCAATATACGACATTCAATCGGTTATTTGCGGCTTGTCATCTTCAATATTCTTAACATTGCACACAATGCAAGTCCTATGACCATTTATAATCGTTATAAGATCGTTTACAGTCGTAATATAATTGTTTATGTCTCTTATCTGCATATACATTTATATCTAAATGTTACAGCAATATACTACATTTAATCGGTTATTTGTGGCTTGTCATCTTCAATATTCTTAACATTGCACACAATGCCAGTCCTATGACCATTTATAATCGTTATAAGATCGTTTAGAGTCGTAATATAGGTGTTTATGTCTTTAATCTGAATATACATTTATATCTAAGTGTTACAGCAATATACGAAATTTAATCGGTTATTTGCGGCTTGTCATCTTCAATATTCTTAACATTGCACACAATGCAAGTCCTATGACCATTTATAATCGTTATAAGATCGTTTACAGTCGTAATATAATTGTTTATGTCTCTTATCTGCATATACATTTATATCTAAATGTTACAGCAATATACTACATTTAATCGGTTATTTGTGGCTTGTCATCTTCAATATTCTTAACATTGCACACAATGCAAGCCCTATGACCATTTATAATCTTTATAAGATCGTTTAGAGTCGTAATATAGATGTTTATGTCTTTAATCTGAATATACATTTATATCTAAGTGTTACAGCAATATACGAAATTTAATCGGTTATTTGCGGCTTGTCATCTTCAATATTCTTAACATTGCACACAATGCAAGTCCTATGACCATTTATAATCGTTATAAGATCGTTTGCAGTCGTAATATAGTTGTTTATGTCTTTAATCTGCATGTACATTTATATCTAAGTGTTACAGCAATATACGAAATTTAATCGGTTATTTGCGGCTTGTCATCTTCAATATTATTAACATTGCACACAATGCAAGTCCTATGAACTTTTATAACCGTTATAAGATCGTTTGCAGTCGTAATATAGTTGTTTATGTCTTTAATCTGCATGTACATTTATATCTAAGTGTTACAGCAATATACGACATTTAATCGGTTATTTGCGGCTTGTCATCTTCAATATTCTTAACATTGCACACAATGCAAGTCCTATGACCATTTATAATCGTTATAAGATCGTTTACCGTCGTATTATAGTTGTTTATGTCTTATATCTGCATATACATTTATATCTAAGTGTTACAGGAATATACGACATTCAATCGGTTATTTGCGGCTTCTCATCTTCAATATTCTTAACATTGCACACAATGCAAGTCCTATGACCATTTATAATCGTTATAAGATCGTTTACCGTCGTAATATAGTTGTTTATGGCTTATATCTGCATATACATTTATATCTAAGTGTTACAGGAATATACGACATTTAATCGGTTATTTGCGGCTTGTCATCTTCAATATTCTTAACATTGCACACAATGCAAGTCCTATGACCATTTATAATCGTTATAAGATCGTTTAGAGTCGTAATATAGGTGTTTATGTCTTTAATCTGAATATACATTTATATCTAAGTGTTACAGCAATATACGAATTTTAATCGGTTATTTGCGGCTTGTCAACTTCAATATTCTTAACATTGCACACAATGCAAGTCCTATGACCATTTATAATCGTTATAAGATCGTTTACAGTCGTAATATAATTGTTTATGTCTCTTATCTGCATATACATTTATATCTAAATGTTACAGCAATATACTACATTTAATCGGTTATTTGTGGCTTGTCATCTTCAATATTCTTAACATTGCACACAATGCAAGCCCTATGACCATTTATAATCTTTATAAGATCGTTTACCGTCGTAATATAGTTGTTTATGTCTTATATCTGCATATACATTTATATCTAAATGTTACAGCAATATACGACATTTAGTCGGTTATTTGCGGCTTGCCATCTTCAATATTCTTAACATTGCACACAATGCAAGTCCTATGACCATTTATAATCGTTATAAGATCGTTTACAGTCGTAATATAATTGTTTATGTCTCTTATCTGCATATACATTTATATCTAAATGTTACAGCAATATACTACATTTAATCGGTTATTTGTGGCTTGTCATCTTCAATATTCTTAACATTGCACACAATGCCAGTCCTATGACCATTTATAATCGTTATAAGATCGTTTAGAGTCGTAATATAGGTGTTAATGCCTTTAATCTGCATATACATTTATATCTAAGTCTTACAGCAATATACGACATTCAATCGGTTATTTGCGGCTTGTCATCTTCAATATTCTTAACATTGCACACAATGCAAGTCCTATGACCATTTATAATCGTTATAAGATCGTTTACAGTCGTAATATAATTGTTTATGTCTCTTATCTGCATATACATTTATATCTAAATGTTACAGCAATATACTACATTTAATCGGTTATTTGTGGCTTGTCATCTTCAATATTCTTAACATTGCACACAATGCCAGTCCTATGACCATTTATAATCGTTATAAGATCGTTTAGAGTCGTAATATAGGTGTTTATGTCTTTAATCTGAATATACATTTATATCTAAGTGTTACAGCAATATACGAAATTTAATCGGTTATTTGCGGCTTGTCATCTTCAATATTCTTAACATTGCACACAATGCAAGTCCTATGACCATTTATAATCGTTATAAGATCGTTTACAGTCGTAATATAATTGTTTATGTCTCTTATCTGCATATACATTTATATCTAAATGTTACAGCAATATACTACATTTAATCGGTTATTTGTGGCTTGTCATCTTCAATATTCTTAACATTGCACACAATGCAAGCCCTATGACCATTTATAATCTTTATAAGATCGTTTAGAGTCGTAATATAGGTGTTTATGTCTTTAATCTGAATATACATTTATATCTAAGTGTTACAGCAATATACGAAATTTAATCGGTTATTTGCGGCTTGTCATCTTCAATATTCTTAACATTGCACACAATGCAAGTCCTATGACCATTTATAATCGTTATAAGATCGTTTACCGTCGTAATATAGTTGTTTATGTCTTATATCTGCATATACATTTATATCTAAGTGTTACAGGAATATACGACATTCAATCGGTTATTTGCGGCTTCTCATCTTCAATATTCTTAACATT
This sequence comes from Cerceris ruficornis, assembly GCA_963989415.1. Classification (NCBI taxonomy): domain Eukaryota; kingdom Metazoa; phylum Arthropoda; class Insecta; order Hymenoptera; family Crabronidae; genus Cerceris; species Cerceris ruficornis. Next base: position 108,772 of record CAXDIW010000469.1, on the reverse strand, counting down.
GCACACAATGCAGGTCCTATGACCATTTATAATCGTTATAAGATCGTTTACAGTCGTAATATAATTGTTTATGTCTCTTATCTGCATATACATTTATATCTAAATGTTACAGCAATATACTACATTTAATCGGTTATTTGTGGCTTGTCATCTTCAATATTCTTAACATTGCACACAATGCCAGTCCTATGACCATTTATAATCGTTATAAGATCGTTTAGAGTCGTAATATAGGTGTTTATGTCTTTAATCTGAATATAGATTTATATCTAAGTGTTACAGCAATATACGAAATTTAATCGGTTATTTGCGGCTTGTCATCTTCAATATTCTTAACATTGCACACAATGCAAGTCCTATGACCATTTATAATCGTTATAAGATCGTTTACAGTCGTTATATAGTTGTTTATGTCTTTAATCTACATATACATTTATATCTATGTGTTACAGCAATATACGACATTTAATCGGTAATTTGCGGCTTGTCATCTTCAATATTCTTAACATTGCACACAATGCAAGTCCTATGACCATTTATAATCGTTATAAGATCGTTTACCGTCGTAATATAGTTGTTTATGACTTTAATCTGCATATACATTTATATCTAAATGTTACAGCAATATACGACATTTAGTCGGTTATTTGCGGCTTGCCATCTTCAATATTCTTAACATTGCACACAATGCAAGTCCTATGACCATTTATAATCGTTATAAGATCGTTTACAGTCGTAATATAATTGTTTATGTCTCTTATCTGCATATACATTTATATCTAAATGTTACAGCAATATACTACATTTAATCGGTTATTTGTGGCTTGTCATCTTCAATATTCTTAACATTGCACACAATGCCAGTCCTATGACCATTTATAATCGTTATAAGATCGTTTAGAGTCGTAATATAGGTGTTAATGCCTTTAATCTGCATATACATTTATATCTAAGTCTTACAGCAATATACGACATTCAATCGGTTATTTGCGGCTTGTCATCTTCAATATTCTTAACATTGCACACAATGCAAGTCCTATGACCATTTATAATCGTTATAAGATCGTTTACAGTCGTAATATAATTGTTTATGTCTCTTATCTGCATATACATTTATATCTAAATGTTACAGCAATATACTACATTTAATCGGTTATTTGTGGCTTGTCATCTTCAATATTCTTAACATTGCATACAATGCCAGTCCTATGACCATTTATAATCGTTATAAGATCGTTTAGAGTCGTAATATAGGTGTTTATGTCTTTAATCTGAATATACATTTATATCTAAGTGTTACAGCAATATACGAAATTTAATCGGTTATTTGCGGCTTGTCATCTTCAATATTCTTAACATTGCACACAATGCAAGTCCTATGACCATTTATAATCGTTATAAGATCGTTTACAGTCGTAATATAATTGTTTATGTCTCTTATCTGCATATACATTTATATCTAAATGTTACAGCAATATACTACATTTAATCGGTTATTTGTGGCTTGTCATCTTCAATATTCTTAACATTGCACACAATGCAAGCCCTATGACCATTTATAATCTTTATAAGATCGTTTAGAGTCGTAATATAGATGTTTATGTCTTTAATCTGAATATACATTTATATCTAAGTGTTACAGCAATATACGAAATTTAATCGGTTATTTGCGGCTTGTCATCTTCAATATTCTTAACATTGCACACAATGCAAGTCCTATGACCATTTATAATCGTTATAAGATCGTTTACCGTCGTAATATAGTTGTTTATGTCTTATATCTGCATATACATTTATATCTAAGTGTTACAGGAATATACGACATTCAATCGGTTATTTGCGGCTTCTCATCTTCAATATTCTTAACATTGCACACAATGCAGGTCCTATGACCATTTATAATCGTTATAAGATCGTTTACAGTCGTAATATAATTGTTTATGTCTCTTATCTGCATATACATTTATATCTAAATGTTACAGCAATATACTACATTTAATCGGTTATTTGTGGCTTGTCATCTTCAATATTCTTAACATTGCACACAATGCAAGTCCTATGACCATTTATAATCGTTATAAGATCGTTTACCGTCGTAATATAGTTGTTTATGTCTTATATCTGCATATATATTTATATCTAAATGTTACAGCAATATACGACATTTAATCGGTTATTTGCGGCTTGTCATCTTCAATATTCTTCACATTGCACTCAACGAAAGTCCTATGACCTTTTATAATCGTTATAAGATCGTTTACAGTCGTAATATAATTGTTTATGTCTCTTATCTGCATATACATTTATATCTAAATGTTACAGCAATATACGCCATTTAATCGGTTATTTGCGGCTTGCCATTGTCAATATTCTTCATATTGCACGCAATGCAAGTCCTATGACCATTTATAAACGTTATAAGATCGTTTACCGTCGTAATATAGTTGTTTATGTCTTTAATCTGCATGTACATTTATATCTAAGTGTTACAGCAATATACGAAATTTAATCGGTTATTTGCGGCTTGTCATCTTCAATATTCTTAACATTGCACACAATGCAAGTCCTGTGAACTTTTATAACCGTTATAAGATCGTTTGCAGTCGTAATATAGTTGTTATGTCTTAATCTGCATGTACATTTATATCTAAATGTTACAGCAATATACGCCATTTAATCGGTTATTTGCGGCTTGCCATGGTCAATATTCTTCATATTGCACGCAATACAAGTCCAATGACCATTTATAACTGTTATAAGTTCGTTTACAATCGTTATATAGTCGTTTCTGACTTTTATCTGCATATACATTTATATCTAAATGTTACAGCATTATACGACATTTAATCGGTTATTTGCGGCTTGTCATCTTCAATATTCTTAACATTGCACACAATGCAAGTCCTATGACCATTTATAATCGTTATAAGATCGTTTACAGTCGTAATATAATTGTTTATGTCCCTTATCTGCATATACATTTATATCTAAATGTTACAGCACTATACGACATTTTATCGGTTATTTGCGGCTTGCCATTGTCAATATTCTTAACATTGCACACAATGCAAGTCCTATGACCATTTATAACCGTTATAAGATCGTTTGCAGTGGTAATATAGCTGTTTATGTCTTTAATCTGCATATACATTTATATCTAAATGTTACAGCAATATACGACATTCAATCAGTTATTTGCGGCTTGTCATCTTCAATATTCTTAACATTGCACACAATGCAAGTCCTATGACCATTTATAACCGTTATAAGATCGTTTACAGTCGTTATATAGTCGTTTATGTCTTTTATCTGCATATACAATTATATCTAAATGTTACAGCAATATACGCCATTTAATCGGTTATTTGCGGCTTGCCATGGTCAATATTCTTCATATTGCACGCAATACAAGTCCTATGACCATTTATAACTGTTATAAGTTCGTTTACAATCGTTATATAGTCGTTTCTGACTTTTATCTGCATATACATTTATATCTAAATGTTACAGCATTATACGACATTTTATCGTTTATATACGGCTTGTTATCGTTATTATCCTTCAAATTGCACACAATGCAAGTCCTATGACCATTTATAACCGATACAAGGTCGTTCATAGTCGTAATAAAGTTGTTTATGTCATTAATCAGCATATACATTTATATCTAACTATAATATTTCAGTAATATGCGACATTTTATCGGTTATTTGCGGCTTGTTATCGTCAATATCCTTCACATTGCACACAATGCATGTCCTATGATCATTTATAACCGTTATAAGATCGTTTGCAGTCGTAATATAGCTGTTTATGTCTTATATCTGCATATACATTTATATCTAAGTGTTACAGGAATATACGACATTCAATCGGTTATTTGCGGCTTGTCATCTTCAATATTCTTCACATTGCACACAATGCAAGTCCTATGACCATTTATAACCGATACAAGGTCGTTCATAGTCGTAATAAAGTTGTTTATGTCATTAATCAGCATATACATTTATATCTAACTATAATATTTCAGTAATATGCGACATTTTATCGGTTATTTGCGGCTTGTTATCGTCAATATCCTTCACATTGCACACAATGCATGTCCTATGACCATTTATAACCGTTATAAGATCGTTTACAGTTGAAATATAGGTGTTAATGCCTTTAATCTGCATATACATTTATATCTAAGTCTTACAGCAATATACGACATTCAATCGGTTATTTGCGGCTTGTCATCTTCAATATTCTTAACATTGCACACAATGCAAGTCCTATGACCATTTATAATCGTTATAAGATCGTTTACCGTCGTAATATAGTTGTTTATGTCTTATATCTGCATATACATTTATATCTAAATGTTACAGCAATATACGACATTTAATCGGTTATTTGCGGCTTGTCATCTTCAATATTCTTAACATTGCACACAATGCAAGTCCTATGACCATTTATAAACGTTATAAGATCGTTTACCGTCGTAATATAGTTGTTTATGTGTTATATCTGCATGTACATTTATATCTAAGTGTTACAGCAATATACGACATTCAATCGGTTATTTGCGGCTTGTCATCTTCAATATTCTTAACATTGCACACAATGCAAGTCCTATGACCATTTATAATCGTTATAAGATCGTTTACCGTCGTAATATAGTTGTTTATGTCTTATATCTGCATATATATTTATATCTAAATGTTACAGCAATATACGACATTTAATCGGTTATTTGCGGCTTGTCATCTTCAATATTCTTCACATTGCACTCAACGAAAGTCCTATGACCTTTTATAATCGTTATAAGATCGTTTACAGTCGTAATATAATTGTTTATGTCTCTTATCTGCATATACATTTATATCTAAATGTTACAGCAATATACGCCATTTAATCGGTTATTTGCGGCTTGCCATTGTCAATATTCTTCATATTGCACGCAATGCAAGTCCTATGACCATTTATAAACGTTATAAGATCGTTTACCGTCGTAATATAGTTGTTTATGTCTTTAATCTGCATGTACATTTATATCTAAGTGTTACAGCAATATACGAAATTTAATCGGTTATTTGCGGCTTGTCATCTTCAATATTCTTAACATTGCACACAATGCAAGTCCTGTGAACTTTTATAACCGTTATAAGATCGTTTGCAGTCGTAATATAGTTGTTATGTCTTAATCTGCATGTACATTTATATCTAAATGTTACAGCAATATACGCCATTTAATCGGTTATTTGCGGCTTGCCATGGTCAATATTCTTCATATTGCACGCAATACAAGTCCAATGACCATTTATAACTGTTATAAGTTCGTTTACAATCGTTATATAGTCGTTTCTGACTTTTATCTGCATATACATTTATATCTAAATGTTACAGCATTATACGACATTTAATCGGTTATTTGCGGCTTGTCATCTTCAATATTCTTAACATTGCACACAATGCAAGTCCTATGACCATTTATAATCGTTATAAGATCGTTTACAGTCGTAATATAATTGTTTATGTCCCTTATCTGCATATACATTTATATCTAAATGTTACAGCACTATACGACATTTTATCGGTTATTTGCGGCTTGCCATGGTCAATATTCTTCATATTGCACACAATGCAAGTCCTATGACCATATATAACCGTTATAAGATCGTGTGCAGTCGTAGAATAATTGTTTATGTCTCTTATCTGCATATACATTTATATCTAAGTGTTACAACAATATACGACATTTTATCGGTTATCTGCGGCTTGCCATGGTCAATATTCTTCATATTACACACAATGCAAGTCCTATGACCATTTATAATTGTTATAAGATCGTTTACCGTCGTAATGTAGTCGTTTATGTTTTATATCTGCATATACATTTATATCTAAATGTTACAGCAATATACGACATTTAATCGGTTATTTGCGGCTTGCCAACGTCCATATTCTTCACATTGCACACAATGCAAGTCCTATGACCATTTATAATCGTTATAAGATCGTTTACAGTCGTAATATAATTGTTTATGTCTCTTATCTGCATATACATTTATATCTAAATGTTACAGCAATATACGACATTTAATCGGTTATTTGCGGCTTGTCATCTTCAATATTCTTAACATTGCACACAATGCAAGTCCTATGACCATTTATAATCGTTATAAGATCGTTTACCGTCGTAATATAGTTGTTTATGTCTTATATCTGCATATATATTTATATCTAAATGTTACAGCAATATACGACATTTAATCGGTTATTTGCGGCTTGTCATCTTCAATATTCTTCACATTGCACTCAACGAAAGTCCTATGACCATTTATAATCGTTATAAGATCGTTTACAGTCGTAATATAATTGTTTATGTCCCTTATCTGCATATACATTTATATCTAAATGTTACAGCACTATACGACATTTTATCGGTTATTTGCGGCTTGCCATGGTCAATATTCTTCATATTGCACACAATGCAAGTCCTATGACCATATATAACCGTTATAAGATCGTGTGCAGTCGTAGAATAATTGTTTATGTCTCTTATCTGCATATACATTTATATCTAAGTGTTACAGCAATATACGACATTTAATCGGTTATTTGCGGCTTGTCATCTTCAATATTCTTAACATTGCACACAATGCAAGTCCTATGACCATTTATAAACGTTATAAGATCGTTTACCGTCGTAATATAGTTGTTTATGTGTTATATCTGCATGTACATTTATATCTAAGTGTTACAGCAATATACGACATTCAATCGGTTATTTGCGGCTTGTCATCTTCAATATTCTTAACATTGCACACAATGCAAGTCCTATGACCATTTATAATCGTTATAAGATCGTTTACCGTCGTAATATAGTTGTTTATGTCTTATATCTGCATATATATTTATATCTAAATGTTACAGCAATATACGACATTTAATCGGTTATTTGCGGCTTGTCATCTTCAATATTCTTCACATTGCACTCAACGAAAGTCCTATGACCTTTTATAATCGTTATAAGATCGTTTACAGTCGTAATATAATTGTTTATGTCTCTTATCTGCATATACATTTATATCTAAATGTTACAGCAATATACGCCATTTAATCGGTTATTTGCGGCTTGCCATGGTCAATATTCTTCATATTGCACGCAATGCAAGTCCTATGACCATTTATAAACGTTATAAGATCGTTTACCGTCGTAATATAGTTGTTTATGTCTTTAATCTGCATGTACATTTATATCTAAGTGTTACAGCAATATACGAAATTTAATCGGTTATTTGCGGCTTGTCATCTTCAATATTCTTAACATTGCACACAATGCAAGTCCTGTGAACTTTTATAACCGTTATAAGATCGTTTGCAGTCGTAATATAGTTGTTATGTCTTAATCTGCATGTACATTTATATCTAAATGTTACAGCAATATACGCCATTTAATCGGTTATTTGCGGCTTGCCATGGTCAATATTCTTCATATTGCACGCAATACAAGTCCAATGACCATTTATAACTGTTATAAGTTCGTTTACAATCGTTATATAGTCGTTTCTGACTTTTATCTGCATATACATTTATATCTAAATGTTACAGCATTATACGACATTTAATCGGTTATTTGCGGCTTGTCATCTTCAATATTCTTAACATTGCACACAATGCAAGTCCTATGACCATTTATAATCGTTATAAGATCGTTTACAGTCGTAATATAATTGTTTATGTCCCTTATCTGCATATACATTTATATCTAAATGTTACAGCACTATACGACATTTTATCGGTTATTTGCGGCTTGCCATGGTCAATATTCTTCATATTGCACACAATGCAAGTCCTATGACCATATATAACCGTTATAAGATCGTGTGCAGTCGTAGAATAATTGTTTATGTCTCTTATCTGCATATACATTTATATCTAAGTGTTACAACAATATACGACATTTTATCGGTTATCTGCGGCTTGCCATGGTCAATATTCTTCATATTACACACAATGCAAGTCCTATGACCATTTATAATTGTTATAAGATCGTTTACCGTCGTAATGTAGTCGTTTATGTTTTATATCTGCATATACATTTATATCTAAATGTTACAGCAATATACGACATTTAATCGGTTATTTGCGGCTTGCCAACGTCCATATTCTTCACATTGCACACAATGCAAGTCCTATGACCATTTATAATCGTTATAAGATCGTTTACAGTCGTAATATAATTGTTTATGTCTCTTATCTGCATATACATTTATATCTAAATGTTACAGCAATATACGACATTTAATCGGTTATTTGCGGCTTGTCATCTTCAATATTCTTAACATTGCACACAATGCAAGTCCTATGACCATTTATAATCGTTATAAGATCGTTTACCGTCGTAATATAGTTGTTTATGTCTTATATCTGCATATATATTTATATCTAAATGTTACAGCAATATACGACATTTAATCGGTTATTTGCGGCTTGTCATCTTCAATATTCTTCACATTGCACTCAACGAAAGTCCTATGACCATTTATAATCGTTATAAGATCGTTTACAGTCGTAATATAATTGTTTATGTCCCTTATCTGCATATACATTTATATCTAAATGTTACAGCACTATACGACATTTTATCGGTTATTTGCGGCTTGCCATGGTCAATATTCTTCATATTGCACACAATGCAAGTCCTATGACCATATATAACCGTTATAAGATCGTGTGCAGTCGTAGAATAATTGTTTATGTCTCTTATCTGCATATACATTTATATCTAAGTGTTACAGCAATATACGACATTTAATCGGTTATTTGCGGCTTGTCATCTTCAATATTCTTAACATTGCACACAATGCAAGTCCTATGACCATTTATAATCGTTATAAGATCGTTTAGAGTCGTAATATAGGTGTTTATGTCTTTAATCTGAATATACATTTATATCTAAGTGTTACAGCAATATACGAATTTTAATCGGTTATTTGCGGCTTGTCAACTTCAATATTCTTAACATTGCACACAATGCAAGCCCTATGACCATTTATAATCTTTATAAGATCGTTTACCGTCGTAATATAGTTGTTTATGTCTTATATCTGCATATACATTTATATCTAAATGTTCCAGCAATATACGACATTTAGTCGGTTATTTGCGGCTTGCCATCTTCAATATTCTTAACATTGCACACAATGCAAGTCCTATGACCATTTATAATCGTTATAAGATCGTTTAGAGTCGTAATATAGGTGTTTATGTCTTTAATCTGAATATACATTTATATCTAAGTGTTACAGCAATATACGAAATTTAATCGGTTATTTGCGGCTTGTCATCTTCAATATTCTTAACATTGCACACAATGCAAGTCCTATGGCCATTTATAATCGTTATAAGATCGTTTACCGTCGTAATATAGTTGTTTATGTCTTATATCTGCATATACATTTATATCTAAGTGTTACAGGAATATACGACATTCAATCGGTTATTTGCGGCTTCTCATCTTCAATATTCTTAACATTGCACACAATGCAAGTCCTATGACCATTTATAATCGTTATAAGATCGTTTACCGTCGTAATATAGTTGTTTATGTCTTATATCTGCATATACATTTATATCTAAGTGTTACAGGAATGTACGACATTCAATCGGTTATTTGCGGCTTCTCATCTTCAATATTCTTAACATTGCCCACAATGCAAGTCCTATGACCATTTATAATCGTTATAAGATCGTTTACCGTCGTAATATAGTTGTTTATGTCTTATATCTGCATATACATTTATATCTAAGTGTTACAGGAATATACGACATTTAATCGGTTATTTGCGGCTTGTCATCTTCAATATTCTTCACATTGCACACAATGCAAGTCCTATGACCATTTATAACCGTTATAAGATCGTTTAGAGTCGTAATATTGTTGTTTATGTCTTTAATCTGCATATACATTTATATCTAAGTGTTACAGCAATATACGACATTTAATCGGTTATTTGCGGCTTGTCATCTTCAATATTCTTAACATTGCACACAATGCAAGTCCTATGACCATTTATAATCGTTATAAGATCGTTTACCGTCGTAATATAGTTGTTTATGTCTTATATCTGCATATATATTTATATCTAAATGTTACAGCAATATACGACATTTAATCGGTTATTTGCGGCTTGTCATCTTCAATATTCTTCACATTGCACTCAACGAAAGTCCTATGACCATTTATAATCGTTATAAGATCGTTTACAGTCGTAATATAATTGTTTATGTCCCTTATCTGCATATACATTTATATCTAAATGTTACAGCACTATACGACATTTTATCGGTTATTTGCGGCTTGCCATGGTCAATATTCTTCATATTGCACACAATGCAAGTCCTATGACCATATATAACCGTTATAAGATCGTGTGCAGTCGTAGAATAATTGTTTATGTCTCTTATCTGCATATACATTTATATCTAAATGTTACAGCAATATACTACATTTAATCGGTTATTTGTGGCTTGTCATCTTCAATATTCTTAACATTGCACACAATGCCAGTCCTATGACCATTTATAACCGTTATAAGATCGTTTAGAGTCGTAATATAGTTGTTTATGTCTTTAATCTGCATGTACATTTATATCTAAGTGTTACAGCAATATACGAAATTTAATCGGTTATTTGCGGCTTGTCATCTTCAATATTCTTAACATTGCATACAATGCCAGTCCTATGACCATTTATAATCGTTATAAGATCGTTTAGAGTCGTAATATAGGTGTTTATGTCTTTAATCTGAATATACATTTATATCTAAGTGTTACAGCAATATACGAAATTTAATCGGTTATTTGCGGCTTGTCATCTTCAATATTCTTAACATTGCACACAATGCAAGTCCTATGACCATTTATAATCGTTATAAGATCGTTTACAGTCGTAATATAATTGTTTATGTCTCTTATCTGCATATACATTTATATCTAAATGTTACAGCAATATACTACATTTAATCGGTTATTTGTGGCTTGTCATCTTCAATATTCTTAACATTGCACACAATGCAAGCCCTATGACCATTTATAATCTTTATAAGATCGTTTAGAGTCGTAATATAGATGTTTATGTCTTTAATCTGAATATACATTTATATCTAAGTGTTACAGCAATATACGAAATTTAATCGGTTATTTGCGGCTTGTCATCTTCAATATTCTTAACATTGCACACAATGCAAGTCCTATGACCATTTATAATCGTTATAAGATCGTTTACCGTCGTAATATAGTTGTTTATGTCTTATATCTGCATATACATTTATATCTAAGTGTTACAGGAATATACGACATTCAATCGGTTATTTGCGGCTTCTCATCTTCAATATTCTTAACATTGCACACAATGCAGGTCCTATGACCATTTATAATCGTTATAAGATCGTTTACAGTCGTAATATAATTGTTTATGTCTCTTATCTGCATATACATTTATATCTAAATGTTACAGCAATATACTACATTTAATCGGTTATTTGCGGCTTGTCATCTTCAATATTCTTCACATTGCACTCAACGAAAGTCCTATGACCTTTTATAATCGTTATAAGATCGTTTACAGTCGTAATATAATTGTTTATGTCTCTTATCTGCATATACATTTATATCTAAATGTTACAGCAATATACGCCATTTAATCGGTTATTTGCGGCTTGCCATTGTCAATATTCTTCATATTGCACGCAATGCAAGTCCTATGACCATTTATAAACGTTATAAGATCGTTTACCGTCGTAATATAGTTGTTTATGTCTTTAATCTGCATGTACATTTATATCTAAGTGTTACAGCAATATACGAAATTTAATCGGTTATTTGCGGCTTGTCATCTTCAATATTCTTAACATTGCACACAATGCAAGTCCTGTGAACTTTTATAACCGTTATAAGATCGTTTGCAGTCGTAATATAGTTGTTATGTCTTAATCTGCATGTACATTTATATCTAAATGTTACAGCAATATACGCCATTTAATCGGTTATTTGCGGCTTGCCATGGTCAATATTCTTCATATTGCACGCAATACAAGTCCAATGACCATTTATAACTGTTATAAGTTCGTTTACAATCGTTATATAGTCGTTTCTGACTTTTATCTGCATATACATTTATATCTAAATGTTACAGCATTATACGACATTTAATCGGTTATTTGCGGCTTGTCATCTTCAATATTCTTAACATTGCACACAATGCAAGTCCTATGACCATTTATAATCGTTATAAGATCGTTTACAGTCGTAATATAATTGTTTATGTCCCTTATCTGCATATACATTTATATCTAAATGTTACAGCACTATACGACATTTTATCGGTTATTTGCGGCTTGCCATGGTCAATATTCTTCATATTGCACACAATGCAAGTCCTATGACCATATATAACCGTTATAAGATCGTGTGCAGTCGTAGAATAATTGTTTATGTCTCTTATCTGCATATACATTTATATCTAAGTGTTACAACAATATACGACATTTTATCGGTTATCTGCGGCTTGCCATGGTCAATATTCTTCATATTACACACAATGCAAGTCCTATGACCATTTATAATTGTTATAAGATCGTTTACCGTCGTAATGTAGTCGTTTATGTTTTATATCTGCATATACATTTATATCTAAATGTTACAGCAATATACGACATTTAATCGGTTATTTGCGGCTTGCCAACGTCCATATTCTTCACATTGCACACAATGCAAGTCCTATGACCATTTATAATCGTTATAAGATCGTTTACAGTCGTAATATAATTGTTTATGTCTCTTATCTGCATATACATTTATATCTAAATGTTACAGCAATATACGACATTTAATCGGTTATTTGCGGCTTGTCATCTTCAATATTCTTAACATTGCACACAATGCAAGTCCTATGACCATTTATAATCGTTATAAGATCGTTTACCGTCGTAATATAGTTGTTTATGTCTTATATCTGCATATATATTTATATCTAAATGTTACAGCAATATACGACATTTAATCGGTTATTTGCGGCTTGTCATCTTCAATATTCTTCACATTGCACTCAACGAAAGTCCTATGACCATTTATAATCGTTATAAGATCGTTTACAGTCGTAATATAATTGTTTATGTCCCTTATCTGCATATACATTTATATCTAAATGTTACAGCACTATACGACATTTTATCGGTTATTTGCGGCTTGCCATGGTCAATATTCTTCATATTGCACACAATGCAAGTCCTATGACCATATATAACCGTTATAAGATCGTGTGCAGTCGTAGAATAATTGTTTATGTCTCTTATCTGCATATACATTTATATCTAAGTGTTACAGCAATATACGACATTTAATCGGTTATTTGCGGCTTGTCATCTTCAATATTCTTAACATTGCACACAATGCAAGTCCTATGACCATTTATAAACGTTATAAGATCGTTTACCGTCGTAATATAGTTGTTTATGTGTTATATCTGCATGTACATTTATATCTAAGTGTTACAGCAATATACGACATTCAATCGGTTATTTGCGGCTTGTCATCTTCAATATTCTTAACATTGCACACAATGCAAGTCCTATGACCATTTATAATCGTTATAAGATCGTTTACCGTCGTAATATAGTTGTTTATGTCTTATATCTGCATATATATTTATATCTAAATGTTACAGCAATATACGACATTTAATCGGTTATTTGCGGCTTGTCATCTTCAATATTCTTCACATTGCACTCAACGAAAGTCCTATGACCTTTTATAATCGTTATAAGATCGTTTACAGTCGTAATATAATTGTTTATGTCTCTTATCTGCATATACATTTATATCTAAATGTTACAGCAATATACGCCATTTAATCGGTTATTTGCGGCTTGCCATGGTCAATATTCTTCATATTGCACGCAATGCAAGTCCTATGACCATTTATAAACGTTATAAGATCGTTTACCGTCGTAATATAGTTGTTTATGTCTTTAATCTGCATGTACATTTATATCTAAGTGTTACAGCAATATACGAAATTTAATCGGTTATTTGCGGCTTGTCATCTTCAATATTCTTAACATTGCACACAATGCAAGTCCTGTGAACTTTTATAACCGTTATAAGATCGTTTGCAGTCGTAATATAGTTGTTATGTCTTAATCTGCATGTACATTTATATCTAAATGTTACAGCAATATACGCCATTTAATCGGTTATTTGCGGCTTGCCATGGTCAATATTCTTCATATTGCACGCAATACAAGTCCAATGACCATTTATAACTGTTATAAGTTCGTTTACAATCGTTATATAGTCGTTTCTGACTTTTATCTGCATATACATTTATATCTAAATGTTACAGCATTATACGACATTTAATCGGTTATTTGCGGCTTGTCATCTTCAATATTCTTAACATTGCACACAATGCAAGTCCTATGACCATTTATAATCGTTATAAGATCGTTTACAGTCGTAATATAATTGTTTATGTCCCTTATCTGCATATACATTTATATCTAAATGTTACAGCACTATACGACATTTTATCGGTTATTTGCGGCTTGCCATGGTCAATATTCTTCATATTGCACACAATGCAAGTCCTATGACCATATATAACCGTTATAAGATCGTGTGCAGTCGTAGAATAATTGTTTATGTCTCTTATCTGCATATACATTTATATCTAAGTGTTACAACAATATACGACATTTTATCGGTTATCTGCGGCTTGCCATGGTCAATATTCTTCATATTACACACAATGCAAGTCCTATGACCATTTATAATTGTTATAAGATCGTTTACCGTCGTAATGTAGTCGTTTATGTTTTATATCTGCATATACATTTATATCTAAATGTTACAGCAATATACGACATTTAATCGGTTATTTGCGGCTTGCCAACGTCCATATTCTTCACATTGCACACAATGCAAGTCCTATGACCATTTATAATCGTTATAAGATCGTTTACAGTCGTAATATAATTGTTTATGTCTCTTATCTGCATATACATTTATATCTAAATGTTACAGCAATATACGACATTTAATCGGTTATTTGCGGCTTGTCATCTTCAATATTCTTAACATTGCACACAATGCAAGTCCTATGACCATTTATAATCGTTATAAGATCGTTTACCGTCGTAATATAGTTGTTTATGTCTTATATCTGCATATATATTTATATCTAAATGTTACAGCAATATACGACATTTAATCGGTTATTTGCGGCTTGTCATCTTCAATATTCTTCACATTGCACTCAACGAAAGTCCTATGACCATTTATAATCGTTATAAGATCGTTTACAGTCGTAATATAATTGTTTATGTCCCTTATCTGCATATACATTTATATCTAAATGTTACAGCACTATACGACATTTTATCGGTTATTTGCGGCTTGCCATGGTCAATATTCTTCATATTGCACACAATGCAAGTCCTATGACCATATATAACCGTTATAAGATCGTGTGCAGTCGTAGAATAATTGTTTATGTCTCTTATCTGCATATACATTTATATCTAAGTGTTACAGCAATATACGACATTTAATCGGTTATTTGCGGCTTGTCATCTTCAATATTCTTAACATTGCACACAATGCAAGTCCTATGACCATTTATAATCGTTATAAGATCGTTTAGAGTCGTAATATAGGTGTTTATGTCTTTAATCTGAATATACATTTATATCTAAGTGTTACAGCAATATACGAATTTTAATCGGTTATTTGCGGCTTGTCAACTTCAATATTCTTAACATTGCACACAATGCAAGCCCTATGACCATTTATAATCTTTATAAGATCGTTTACCGTCGTAATATAGTTGTTTATGTCTTATATCTGCATATACATTTATATCTAAATGTTCCAGCAATATACGACATTTAGTCGGTTATTTGCGGCTTGCCATCTTCAATATTCTTAACATTGCACACAATGCAAGTCCTATGACCATTTATAATCGTTATAAGATCGTTTAGAGTCGTAATATAGGTGTTTATGTCTTTAATCTGAATATACATTTATATCTAAGTGTTACAGCAATATACGAAATTTAATCGGTTATTTGCGGCTTGTCATCTTCAATATTCTTAACATTGCACACAATGCAAGTCCTATGGCCATTTATAATCGTTATAAGATCGTTTACCGTCGTAATATAGTTGTTTATGTCTTATATCTGCATATACATTTATATCTAAGTGTTACAGGAATATACGACATTCAATCGGTTATTTGCGGCTTCTCATCTTCAATATTCTTAACATTGCACACAATGCAAGTCCTATGACCATTTATAATCGTTATAAGATCGTTTACCGTCGTAATATAGTTGTTTATGTCTTATATCTGCATATACATTTATATCTAAGTGTTACAGGAATGTACGACATTCAATCGGTTATTTGCGGCTTCTCATCTTCAATATTCTTAACATTGCCCACAATGCAAGTCCTATGACCATTTATAATCGTTATAAGATCGTTTACCGTCGTAATATAGTTGTTTATGTCTTATATCTGCATATACATTTATATCTAAGTGTTACAGGAATATACGACATTTAATCGGTTATTTGCGGCTTGTCATCTTCAATATTCTTCACATTGCACACAATGCAAGTCCTATGACCATTTATAACCGTTATAAGATCGTTTAGAGTCGTAATATTGTTGTTTATGTCTTTAATCTGCATATACATTTATATCTAAGTGTTACAGCAATATACGACATTTAATCGGTTATTTGCGGCTTGTCATCTTCAATATTCTTAACATTGCACACAATGCAAGTCCTATGACCATTTATAATCGTTATAAGATCGTTTACCGTCGTAATATAGTTGTTTATGTCTTATATCTGCATATATATTTATATCTAAATGTTACAGCAATATACGACATTTAATCGGTTATTTGCGGCTTGTCATCTTCAATATTCTTCACATTGCACTCAACGAAAGTCCTATGACCATTTATAATCGTTATAAGATCGTTTACAGTCGTAATATAATTGTTTATGTCCCTTATCTGCATATACATTTATATCTAAATGTTACAGCACTATACGACATTTTATCGGTTATTTGCGGCTTGCCATGGTCAATATTCTTCATATTGCACACAATGCAAGTCCTATGACCATATATAACCGTTATAAGATCGTGTGCAGTCGTAGAATAATTGTTTATGTCTCTTATCTGCATATACATTTATATCTAAATGTTACAGCAATATACTACATTTAATCGGTTATTTGTGGCTTGTCATCTTCAATATTCTTAACATTGCACACAATGCCAGTCCTATGACCATTTATAACCGTTATAAGATCGTTTAGAGTCGTAATATAGTTGTTTATGTCTTTAATCTGCATGTACATTTATATCTAAGTGTTACAGCAATATACGAAATTTAATCGGTTATTTGCGGCTTGTCATCTTCAATATTCTTAACATTGCATACAATGCCAGTCCTATGACCATTTATAATCGTTATAAGATCGTTTAGAGTCGTAATATAGGTGTTTATGTCTTTAATCTGAATATACATTTATATCTAAGTGTTACAGCAATATACGAAATTTAATCGGTTATTTGCGGCTTGTCATCTTCAATATTCTTAACATTGCACACAATGCAAGTCCTATGACCATTTATAATCGTTATAAGATCGTTTACAGTCGTAATATAATTGTTTATGTCTCTTATCTGCATATACATTTATATCTAAATGTTACAGCAATATACTACATTTAATCGGTTATTTGTGGCTTGTCATCTTCAATATTCTTAACATTGCACACAATGCAAGCCCTATGACCATTTATAATCTTTATAAGATCGTTTAGAGTCGTAATATAGATGTTTATGTCTTTAATCTGAATATACATTTATATCTAAGTGTTACAGCAATATACGAAATTTAATCGGTTATTTGCGGCTTGTCATCTTCAATATTCTTAACATTGCACACAATGCAAGTCCTATGACCATTTATAATCGTTATAAGATCGTTTACCGTCGTAATATAGTTGTTTATGTCTTATATCTGCATATACATTTATATCTAAGTGTTACAGGAATATACGACATTCAATCGGTTATTTGCGGCTTCTCATCTTCAATATTCTTAACATTGCACACAATGCAGGTCCTATGACCATTTATAATCGTTATAAGATCGTTTACAGTCGTAATATAATTGTTTATGTCTCTTATCTGCATATACATTTATATCTAAATGTTACAGCAATATACTACATTTAATCGGTTATTTGTGGCTTGTCATCTTCAATATTCTTAACATTGCACACAATGCCAGTCCTATGACCATTTATAATCGTTATAAGATCGTTTAGAGTCGTAATATAGGTGTTTATGTCTTTAATCTGAATATAGATTTATATCTAAGTGTTACAGCAATATACGAAATTTAATCGGTTATTTGCGGCTTGTCATCTTCAATATTCTTAACATTGCACACAATGCAAGTCCTATGACCATTTATAATCGTTATAAGATCGTTTACAGTCGTTATATAGTTGTTTATGTCTTTAATCTACATATACATTTATATCTATGTGTTACAGCAATATACGACATTTAATCGGTAATTTGCGGCTTGTCATCTTCAATATTCTTAACATTGCACACAATGCAAGTCCTATGACCATTTATAATCGTTATAAGATCGTTTACCGTCGTAATATAGTTGTTTATGACTTTAATCTGCATATACATTTATATCTAAGTGTTACAGCAATAAACGACGTTTAATCGGTTATTTGCGGCTTGTCATCTTCAATATTCTTAACATTGCACACAATGCAAGTCCTATGACCATTTATAACCGTTATAAGATCGTTTGCAGTGGTAATATAGCTGTTTATGTCTTTAATCTGCATATACATTTATATCTAAATGTTACAGCAATATACGACATTCAATCAGTTATTTGCGGCTTGTCATCTTCAATATTCTTAACATTGCACACAATGCAAGTCCTATGACCATTTATAACCGTTATAAGATCGTTTACAGTCGTTATATAGTCGTTTATGTCTTTTATCTGCATATACAATTATATCTAAATGTTACAGCAATATACGCCATTTAATCGGTTATTTGCGGCTTGCCATGGTCAATATTCTTCATATTGCACGCAATACAAGTCCTATGACCATTTATAACTGTTATAAGTTCGTTTACAATCGTTATATAGTCGTTTCTGACTTTTATCTGCATATACATTTATATCTAAATGTTACAGCATTATACGACATTTTATCGTTTATATACGGCTTGTTATCGTTATTATCCTTCAAATTGCACACAATGCAAGTCCTATGACCATTTATAACCGATACAAGGTCGTTCATAGTCGTAATAAAGTTGTTTATGTCATTAATCAGCATATACATTTATATCTAACTATAATATTTCAGTAATATG
The DNA here is from genome assembly GCA_963989415.1 of Cerceris ruficornis. Classification (NCBI taxonomy): domain Eukaryota; kingdom Metazoa; phylum Arthropoda; class Insecta; order Hymenoptera; family Crabronidae; genus Cerceris; species Cerceris ruficornis. The sequence goes on along the minus strand of CAXDIW010000469.1, from coordinate 89,268 downwards.
CGACATTTTATCGGTTATTTGCGGCTTGTTATCGTCAATATCCTTCACATTGCACACAATGCATGTCCTATGATCATTTATAACCGTTATAAGATCGTTTGCAGTCGTAATATAGCTGTTTATGTCTTATATCTGCATATACATTTATATCTAAGTGTTACAGGAATATACGACATTCAATCGGTTATTTGCGGCTTGTCATCTTCAATATTCTTCACATTGCACACAATGCAAGTCCTATGACCATTTATAACCGATACAAGGTCGTTCATAGTCGTAATAAAGTTGTTTATGTCATTAATCAGCATATACATTTATATCTAACTATAATATTTCAGTAATATGCGACATTTTATCGGTTATTTGCGGCTTGTTATCGTCAATATCCTTCACATTGCACACAATGCATGTCCTATGACCATTTATAACCGTTATAAGATCGTTTACAGTTGAAATATAGGTGTTAATGCCTTTAATCTGCATATACATTTATATCTAAGTCTTACAGCAATATACGACATTCAATCGGTTATTTGCGGCTTGTCATCTTCAATATTCTTAACATTGCACACAATGCAAGTCCTATGACCATTTATAATCGTTATAAGATCGTTTACCGTCGTAATATAGTTGTTTATGTCTTATATCTGCATATACATTTATATCTAAATGTTACAGCAATATACGACATTTAATCGGTTATTTGCGGCTTGTCATCTTCAATATTCTTAACATTGCACACAATGCAAGTCCTATGACCATTTATAAACGTTATAAGATCGTTTACCGTCGTAATATAGTTGTTTATGTGTTATATCTGCATGTACATTTATATCTAAGTGTTACAGCAATATACGACATTCAATCGGTTATTTGCGGCTTGTCATCTTCAATATTCTTAACATTGCACACAATGCAAGTCCTATGACCATTTATAATCGTTATAAGATCGTTTACCGTCGTAATATAGTTGTTTATGTCTTATATCTGCATATATATTTATATCTAAATGTTACAGCAATATACGACATTTAATCGGTTATTTGCGGCTTGTCATCTTCAATATTCTTCACATTGCACTCAACGAAAGTCCTATGACCTTTTATAATCGTTATAAGATCGTTTACAGTCGTAATATAATTGTTTATGTCTCTTATCTGCATATACATTTATATCTAAATGTTACAGCAATATACGCCATTTAATCGGTTATTTGCGGCTTGCCATTGTCAATATTCTTCATATTGCACGCAATGCAAGTCCTATGACCATTTATAAACGTTATAAGATCGTTTACCGTCGTAATATAGTTGTTTATGTCTTTAATCTGCATGTACATTTATATCTAAGTGTTACAGCAATATACGAAATTTAATCGGTTATTTGCGGCTTGTCATCTTCAATATTCTTAACATTGCACACAATGCAAGTCCTGTGAACTTTTATAACCGTTATAAGATCGTTTGCAGTCGTAATATAGTTGTTATGTCTTAATCTGCATGTACATTTATATCTAAATGTTACAGCAATATACGCCATTTAATCGGTTATTTGCGGCTTGCCATGGTCAATATTCTTCATATTGCACGCAATACAAGTCCAATGACCATTTATAACTGTTATAAGTTCGTTTACAATCGTTATATAGTCGTTTCTGACTTTTATCTGCATATACATTTATATCTAAATGTTACAGCATTATACGACATTTAATCGGTTATTTGCGGCTTGTCATCTTCAATATTCTTAACATTGCACACAATGCAAGTCCTATGACCATTTATAATCGTTATAAGATCGTTTACAGTCGTAATATAATTGTTTATGTCCCTTATCTGCATATACATTTATATCTAAATGTTACAGCACTATACGACATTTTATCGGTTATTTGCGGCTTGCCATGGTCAATATTCTTCATATTGCACACAATGCAAGTCCTATGACCATATATAACCGTTATAAGATCGTGTGCAGTCGTAGAATAATTGTTTATGTCTCTTATCTGCATATACATTTATATCTAAGTGTTACAACAATATACGACATTTTATCGGTTATCTGCGGCTTGCCATGGTCAATATTCTTCATATTACACACAATGCAAGTCCTATGACCATTTATAATTGTTATAAGATCGTTTACCGTCGTAATGTAGTCGTTTATGTTTTATATCTGCATATACATTTATATCTAAATGTTACAGCAATATACGACATTTAATCGGTTATTTGCGGCTTGCCAACGTCCATATTCTTCACATTGCACACAATGCAAGTCCTATGACCATTTATAATCGTTATAAGATCGTTTACAGTCGTAATATAATTGTTTATGTCTCTTATCTGCATATACATTTATATCTAAATGTTACAGCAATATACGACATTTAATCGGTTATTTGCGGCTTGTCATCTTCAATATTCTTAACATTGCACACAATGCAAGTCCTATGACCATTTATAATCGTTATAAGATCGTTTACCGTCGTAATATAGTTGTTTATGTCTTATATCTGCATATATATTTATATCTAAATGTTACAGCAATATACGACATTTAATCGGTTATTTGCGGCTTGTCATCTTCAATATTCTTCACATTGCACTCAACGAAAGTCCTATGACCATTTATAATCGTTATAAGATCGTTTACAGTCGTAATATAATTGTTTATGTCCCTTATCTGCATATACATTTATATCTAAATGTTACAGCACTATACGACATTTTATCGGTTATTTGCGGCTTGCCATGGTCAATATTCTTCATATTGCACACAATGCAAGTCCTATGACCATATATAACCGTTATAAGATCGTGTGCAGTCGTAGAATAATTGTTTATGTCTCTTATCTGCATATACATTTATATCTAAGTGTTACAGCAATATACGACATTTAATCGGTTATTTGCGGCTTGTCATCTTCAATATTCTTAACATTGCACACAATGCAAGTCCTATGACCATTTATAAACGTTATAAGATCGTTTACCGTCGTAATATAGTTGTTTATGTGTTATATCTGCATGTACATTTATATCTAAGTGTTACAGCAATATACGACATTCAATCGGTTATTTGCGGCTTGTCATCTTCAATATTCTTAACATTGCACACAATGCAAGTCCTATGACCATTTATAATCGTTATAAGATCGTTTACCGTCGTAATATAGTTGTTTATGTCTTATATCTGCATATATATTTATATCTAAATGTTACAGCAATATACGACATTTAATCGGTTATTTGCGGCTTGTCATCTTCAATATTCTTCACATTGCACTCAACGAAAGTCCTATGACCTTTTATAATCGTTATAAGATCGTTTACAGTCGTAATATAATTGTTTATGTCTCTTATCTGCATATACATTTATATCTAAATGTTACAGCAATATACGCCATTTAATCGGTTATTTGCGGCTTGCCATGGTCAATATTCTTCATATTGCACGCAATGCAAGTCCTATGACCATTTATAAACGTTATAAGATCGTTTACCGTCGTAATATAGTTGTTTATGTCTTTAATCTGCATGTACATTTATATCTAAGTGTTACAGCAATATACGAAATTTAATCGGTTATTTGCGGCTTGTCATCTTCAATATTCTTAACATTGCACACAATGCAAGTCCTGTGAACTTTTATAACCGTTATAAGATCGTTTGCAGTCGTAATATAGTTGTTATGTCTTAATCTGCATGTACATTTATATCTAAATGTTACAGCAATATACGCCATTTAATCGGTTATTTGCGGCTTGCCATGGTCAATATTCTTCATATTGCACGCAATACAAGTCCAATGACCATTTATAACTGTTATAAGTTCGTTTACAATCGTTATATAGTCGTTTCTGACTTTTATCTGCATATACATTTATATCTAAATGTTACAGCATTATACGACATTTAATCGGTTATTTGCGGCTTGTCATCTTCAATATTCTTAACATTGCACACAATGCAAGTCCTATGACCATTTATAATCGTTATAAGATCGTTTACAGTCGTAATATAATTGTTTATGTCCCTTATCTGCATATACATTTATATCTAAATGTTACAGCACTATACGACATTTTATCGGTTATTTGCGGCTTGCCATGGTCAATATTCTTCATATTGCACACAATGCAAGTCCTATGACCATATATAACCGTTATAAGATCGTGTGCAGTCGTAGAATAATTGTTTATGTCTCTTATCTGCATATACATTTATATCTAAGTGTTACAACAATATACGACATTTTATCGGTTATCTGCGGCTTGCCATGGTCAATATTCTTCATATTACACACAATGCAAGTCCTATGACCATTTATAATTGTTATAAGATCGTTTACCGTCGTAATGTAGTCGTTTATGTTTTATATCTGCATATACATTTATATCTAAATGTTACAGCAATATACGACATTTAATCGGTTATTTGCGGCTTGCCAACGTCCATATTCTTCACATTGCACACAATGCAAGTCCTATGACCATTTATAATCGTTATAAGATCGTTTACAGTCGTAATATAATTGTTTATGTCTCTTATCTGCATATACATTTATATCTAAATGTTACAGCAATATACGACATTTAATCGGTTATTTGCGGCTTGTCATCTTCAATATTCTTAACATTGCACACAATGCAAGTCCTATGACCATTTATAATCGTTATAAGATCGTTTACCGTCGTAATATAGTTGTTTATGTCTTATATCTGCATATATATTTATATCTAAATGTTACAGCAATATACGACATTTAATCGGTTATTTGCGGCTTGTCATCTTCAATATTCTTCACATTGCACTCAACGAAAGTCCTATGACCATTTATAATCGTTATAAGATCGTTTACAGTCGTAATATAATTGTTTATGTCCCTTATCTGCATATACATTTATATCTAAATGTTACAGCACTATACGACATTTTATCGGTTATTTGCGGCTTGCCATGGTCAATATTCTTCATATTGCACACAATGCAAGTCCTATGACCATATATAACCGTTATAAGATCGTGTGCAGTCGTAGAATAATTGTTTATGTCTCTTATCTGCATATACATTTATATCTAAGTGTTACAGCAATATACGACATTTAATCGGTTATTTGCGGCTTGTCATCTTCAATATTCTTAACATTGCACACAATGCAAGTCCTATGACCATTTATAATCGTTATAAGATCGTTTAGAGTCGTAATATAGGTGTTTATGTCTTTAATCTGAATATACATTTATATCTAAGTGTTACAGCAATATACGAATTTTAATCGGTTATTTGCGGCTTGTCAACTTCAATATTCTTAACATTGCACACAATGCAAGCCCTATGACCATTTATAATCTTTATAAGATCGTTTACCGTCGTAATATAGTTGTTTATGTCTTATATCTGCATATACATTTATATCTAAATGTTCCAGCAATATACGACATTTAGTCGGTTATTTGCGGCTTGCCATCTTCAATATTCTCAACATTGCACACAATGCAAGTCCTATGACCATTTATAATCGTTATAAGATCGTTTAGAGTCGTAATATAGGTGTTTATGTCTTTAATCTGAATATACATTTATATCTAAGTGTTACAGCAATATACGAAATTTAATCGGTTATTTGCGGCTTGTCATCTTCAATATTCTTAACATTGCACACAATGCAAGTCCTATGGCCATTTATAATCGTTATAAGATCGTTTACCGTCGTAATATAGTTGTTTATGTCTTATATCTGCATATACATTTATATCTAAGTGTTACAGGAATATACGACATTCAATCGGTTATTTGCGGCTTCTCATCTTCAATATTCTTAACATTGCACACAATGCAAGTCCTATGACCATTTATAATCGTTATAAGATCGTTTACCGTCGTAATATAGTTGTTTATGTCTTATATCTGCATATACATTTATATCTAAGTGTTACAGGAATGTACGACATTCAATCGGTTATTTGCGGCTTCTCATCTTCAATATTCTTAACATTGCCCACAATGCAAGTCCTATGACCATTTATAATCGTTATAAGATCGTTTACCGTCGTAATATAGTTGTTTATGTCTTATATCTGCATATACATTTATATCTAAGTGTTACAGGAATATACGACATTTAATCGGTTATTTGCGGCTTGTCATCTTCAATATTCTTCACATTGCACACAATGCAAGTCCTATGACCATTTATAACCGTTATAAGATCGTTTAGAGTCGTAATATTGTTGTTTATGTCTTTAATCTGCATATACATTTATATCTAAGTGTTACAGCAATATACGACATTTAATCGGTTATTTGCGGCTTGTCATCTTCAATATTCTTAACATTGCACACAATGCAAGTCCTATGACCATTTATAATCGTTATAAGATCGTTTACCGTCGTAATATAGTTGTTTATGTCTTATATCTGCATATATATTTATATCTAAATGTTACAGCAATATACGACATTTAATCGGTTATTTGCGGCTTGTCATCTTCAATATTCTTCACATTGCACTCAACGAAAGTCCTATGACCATTTATAATCGTTATAAGATCGTTTACAGTCGTAATATAATTGTTTATGTCCCTTATCTGCATATACATTTATATCTAAATGTTACAGCACTATACGACATTTTATCGGTTATTTGCGGCTTGCCATGGTCAATATTCTTCATATTGCACACAATGCAAGTCCTATGACCATATATAACCGTTATAAGATCGTGTGCAGTCGTAGAATAATTGTTTATGTCTCTTATCTGCATATACATTTATATCTAAATGTTACAGCAATATACTACATTTAATCGGTTATTTGTGGCTTGTCATCTTCAATATTCTTAACATTGCACACAATGCCAGTCCTATGACCATTTATAACCGTTATAAGATCGTTTAGAGTCGTAATATAGTTGTTTATGTCTTTAATCTGCATGTACATTTATATCTAAGTGTTACAGCAATATACGAAATTTAATCGGTTATTTGCGGCTTGTCATCTTCAATATTCTTAACATTGCACACAATGCAAGTCCTGTGAACTTTTATAACCGTTATAAGATCGTTTGCAGTCGTAATATAGTTGTTATGTCTTAATCTGCATGTACATTTATATCTAAATGTTACAGCAATATACGCCATTTAATCGGTTATTTGCGGCTTGCCATGGTCAATATTCTTCATATTGCACGCAATACAAGTCCAATGACCATTTATAACTGTTATAAGTTCGTTTACAATCGTTATATAGTCGTTTCTGACTTTTATCTGCATATACATTTATATCTAAATGTTACAGCATTATACGACATTTAATCGGTTATTTGCGGCTTGTCATCTTCAATATTCTTAACATTGCACACAATGCAAGTCCTATGACCATTTATAATCGTTATAAGATCGTTTACAGTCGTAATATAATTGTTTATGTCCCTTATCTGCATATACATTTATATCTAAATGTTACAGCACTATACGACATTTTATCGGTTATTTGCGGCTTGCCATGGTCAATATTCTTCATATTGCACACAATGCAAGTCCTATGACCATATATAACCGTTATAAGATCGTGTGCAGTCGTAGAATAATTGTTTATGTCTCTTATCTGCATATACATTTATATCTAAGTGTTACAACAATATACGACATTTTATCGGTTATCTGCGGCTTGCCATGGTCAATATTCTTCATATTACACACAATGCAAGTCCTATGACCATTTATAATTGTTATAAGATCGTTTACCGTCGTAATGTAGTCGTTTATGTTTTATATCTGCATATACATTTATATCTAAATGTTACAGCAATATACGACATTTAATCGGTTATTTGCGGCTTGCCAACGTCCATATTCTTCACATTGCACACAATGCAAGTCCTATGACCATTTATAATCGTTATAAGATCGTTTACAGTCGTAATATAATTGTTTATGTCTCTTATCTGCATATACATTTATATCTAAATGTTACAGCAATATACGACATTTAATCGGTTATTTGCGGCTTGTCATCTTCAATATTCTTAACATTGCACACAATGCAAGTCCTATGACCATTTATAATCGTTATAAGATCGTTTACCGTCGTAATATAGTTGTTTATGTCTTATATCTGCATATATATTTATATCTAAATGTTACAGCAATATACGACATTTAATCGGTTATTTGCGGCTTGTCATCTTCAATATTCTTCACATTGCACTCAACGAAAGTCCTATGACCATTTATAATCGTTATAAGATCGTTTACAGTCGTAATATAATTGTTTATGTCCCTTATCTGCATATACATTTATATCTAAATGTTACAGCACTATACGACATTTTATCGGTTATTTGCGGCTTGCCATGGTCAATATTCTTCATATTGCACACAATGCAAGTCCTATGACCATATATAACCGTTATAAGATCGTGTGCAGTCGTAGAATAATTGTTTATGTCTCTTATCTGCATATACATTTATATCTAAGTGTTACAGCAATATACGACATTTAATCGGTTATTTGCGGCTTGTCATCTTCAATATTCTTAACATTGCACACAATGCAAGTCCTATGACCATTTATAATCGTTATAAGATCGTTTAGAGTCGTAATATAGGTGTTTATGTCTTTAATCTGAATATACATTTATATCTAAGTGTTACAGCAATATACGAATTTTAATCGGTTATTTGCGGCTTGTCAACTTCAATATTCTTAACATTGCACACAATGCAAGCCCTATGACCATTTATAATCTTTATAAGATCGTTTACCGTCGTAATATAGTTGTTTATGTCTTATATCTGCATATACATTTATATCTAAATGTTCCAGCAATATACGACATTTAGTCGGTTATTTGCGGCTTGCCATCTTCAATATTCTTAACATTGCACACAATGCAAGTCCTATGACCATTTATAATCGTTATAAGATCGTTTAGAGTCGTAATATAGGTGTTTATGTCTTTAATCTGAATATACATTTATATCTAAGTGTTACAGCAATATACGAAATTTAATCGGTTATTTGCGGCTTGTCATCTTCAATATTCTTAACATTGCACACAATGCAAGTCCTATGGCCATTTATAATCGTTATAAGATCGTTTACCGTCGTAATATAGTTGTTTATGTCTTATATCTGCATATACATTTATATCTAAGTGTTACAGGAATATACGACATTCAATCGGTTATTTGCGGCTTCTCATCTTCAATATTCTTAACATTGCACACAATGCAAGTCCTATGACCATTTATAATCGTTATAAGATCGTTTACCGTCGTAATATAGTTGTTTATGTCTTATATCTGCATATACATTTATATCTAAGTGTTACAGGAATATACGACATTCAATCGGTTATTTGCGGCTTCTCATCTTCAATATTCTTAACATTGCCCACAATGCAAGTCCTATGACCATTTATAATCGTTATAAGATCGTTTACCGTCGTAATATAGTTGTTTATGTCTTATATCTGCATATACATTTATATCTAAGTGTTACAGGAATATACGACATTTAATCGGTTATTTGCGGCTTGTCATCTTCAATATTCTTCACATTGCACACAATGCAAGTCCTATGACCATTTATAACCGTTATAAGATCGTTTAGAGTCGTAATATTGTTGTTTATGTCTTTAATCTGCATATACATTTATATCTAAGTGTTACAGCAATATACGACATTTAATCGGTTATTTGCGGCTTGTCATCTTCAATATTCTTAACATTGCACACAATGCAAGTCCTATGACCATTTATAATCGTTATAAGATCGTTTACCGTCGTAATATAGTTGTTTATGTCTTATATCTGCATATATATTTATATCTAAATGTTACAGCAATATACGACATTTAATCGGTTATTTGCGGCTTGTCATCTTCAATATTCTTCACATTGCACTCAACGAAAGTCCTATGACCATTTATAATCGTTATAAGATCGTTTACAGTCGTAATATAATTGTTTATGTCCCTTATCTGCATATACATTTATATCTAAATGTTACAGCACTATACGACATTTTATCGGTTATTTGCGGCTTGCCATGGTCAATATTCTTCATATTGCACACAATGCAAGTCCTATGACCATATATAACCGTTATAAGATCGTGTGCAGTCGTAGAATAATTGTTTATGTCTCTTATCTGCATATACATTTATATCTAAATGTTACAGCAATATACTACATTTAATCGGTTATTTGTGGCTTGTCATCTTCAATATTCTTAACATTGCACACAATGCCAGTCCTATGACCATTTATAACCGTTATAAGATCGTTTAGAGTCGTAATATTGTTGTTTATGTCTTTAATCTGCATATACATTTATATCTAAGTGTTACAGCAATATACGACATTTAATCGGTTATTTGCGGCTTGTCATCTTCAATATTCTTAACATTGCACACAATGCAAGTCCTATGACCATTTATAATCGTTATAAGATCGTTTAGAGTCGTAATATAGGTGTTTATGTCTTTAATCTGAATATACATTTATATCTAAGTGTTACAGCAATATACGAATTTTAATCGGTTATTTGCGGCTTGTCAACTTCAATATTCTTAACATTGCACACAATGCAAGTCCTATGACCATTTATAATCGTTATAAGATCGTTTACAGTCGTAATATAATTGTTTATGTCTCTTATCTGCATATACATTTATATCTAAATGTTACAGCAATATACGACATTTAATCGGTTATTTGCGGCTTGTCATCTTCAATATTCTTAACATTGCACACAATGCAAGTCCTATGACCATTTATAATCGTTATAAGATCGTTTACCGTCGTAATATAGTTGTTTATGGCTTATATCTGCATATACATTTATATCTAAGTGTTACAGGAATATACGACATTTAATCGGTTATTTGCGGCTTGTCATCTTCAATATTCTTAACATTGCACACAATGCAAGTCCTATGACCATTTATAATCGTTATAAGATCGTTTACAGTCGTAATATAATTGTTTATGTCTCTTATCTGCATATACATTTATATCTAAATGTTACAGCACTATACGACATTTTATCGGTTATTTGCGGCTTGCCATGGTCAATATTCTTCATATTGCACACAATGCAAGTCCTATGACCATATATAACCGTTATAAGATCGTGTGCAGTCGTAGAATAATTGTTTATGTCTCTTATCTGCATATACATTTATATCTAAATGTTACAGCAATATACTACATTTAATCGGTTATTTGTGGCTTGTCATCTTCAATATTCTTAACATTGCACACAATGCCAGTCCTATGACCATTTATAACCGTTATAAGATCGTTTAGAGTCGTAATATAGTTGTTTATGTCTTTAATCTGCATGTACATTTATATCTAAGTGTTACAGCAATATACGAAATTTAATCGGTTATTTGCGGCTTGTCATCTTCAATATTCTTAACATTGCACACAATGCAAGTCCTGTGAACTTTTATAACCGTTATAAGATCGTTTGCAGTCGTAATATAGTTGTTATGTCTTAATCTGCATGTACATTTATATCTAAATGTTACAGCAATATACGCCATTTAATCGGTTATTTGCGGCTTGCCATGGTCAATATTCTTCATATTGCACGCAATACAAGTCCAATGACCATTTATAACTGTTATAAGTTCGTTTACAATCGTTATATAGTCGTTTCTGACTTTTATCTGCATATACATTTATATCTAAATGTTACAGCATTATACGACATTTAATCGGTTATTTGCGGCTTGTCATCTTCAATATTCTTAACATTGCACACAATGCAAGTCCTATGACCATTTATAATCGTTATAAGATCGTTTACAGTCGTAATATAATTGTTTATGTCCCTTATCTGCATATACATTTATATCTAAATGTTACAGCACTATACGACATTTTATCGGTTATTTGCGGCTTGCCATGGTCAATATTCTTCATATTGCACACAATGCAAGTCCTATGACCATATATAACCGTTATAAGATCGTGTGCAGTCGTAGAATAATTGTTTATGTCTCTTATCTGCATATACATTTATATCTAAGTGTTACAACAATATACGACATTTTATCGGTTATCTGCGGCTTGCCATGGTCAATATTCTTCATATTACACACAATGCAAGTCCTATGACCATTTATAATTGTTATAAGATCGTTTACCGTCGTAATGTAGTCGTTTATGTTTTATATCTGCATATACATTTATATCTAAATGTTACAGCAATATACGACATTTAATCGGTTATTTGCGGCTTGCCAACGTCCATATTCTTCACATTGCACACAATGCAAGTCCTATGACCATTTATAATCGTTATAAGATCGTTTACAGTCGTAATATAATTGTTTATGTCTCTTATCTGCATATACATTTATATCTAAATGTTACAGCAATATACGACATTTAATCGGTTATTTGCGGCTTGTCATCTTCAATATTCTTAACATTGCACACAATGCAAGTCCTATGACCATTTATAATCGTTATAAGATCGTTTACCGTCGTAATATAGTTGTTTATGTCTTATATCTGCATATATATTTATATCTAAATGTTACAGCAATATACGACATTTAATCGGTTATTTGCGGCTTGTCATCTTCAATATTCTTCACATTGCACTCAACGAAAGTCCTATGACCATTTATAATCGTTATAAGATCGTTTACAGTCGTAATATAATTGTTTATGTCCCTTATCTGCATATACATTTATATCTAAATGTTACAGCACTATACGACATTTTATCGGTTATTTGCGGCTTGCCATGGTCAATATTCTTCATATTGCACACAATGCAAGTCCTATGACCATATATAACCGTTATAAGATCGTGTGCAGTCGTAGAATAATTGTTTATGTCTCTTATCTGCATATACATTTATATCTAAGTGTTACAGCAATATACGACATTTAATCGGTTATTTGCGGCTTGTCATCTTCAATATTCTTAACATTGCACACAATGCAAGTCCTATGACCATTTATAATCGTTATAAGATCGTTTAGAGTCGTAATATAGGTGTTTATGTCTTTAATCTGAATATACATTTATATCTAAGTGTTACAGCAATATACGAATTTTAATCGGTTATTTGCGGCTTGTCAACTTCAATATTCTTAACATTGCACACAATGCAAGCCCTATGACCATTTATAATCTTTATAAGATCGTTTACCGTCGTAATATAGTTGTTTATGTCTTATATCTGCATATACATTTATATCTAAATGTTCCAGCAATATACGACATTTAGTCGGTTATTTGCGGCTTGCCATCTTCAATATTCTTAACATTGCACACAATGCAAGTCCTATGACCATTTATAATCGTTATAAGATCGTTTAGAGTCGTAATATAGGTGTTTATGTCTTTAATCTGAATATACATTTATATCTAAGTGTTACAGCAATATACGAAATTTAATCGGTTATTTGCGGCTTGTCATCTTCAATATTCTTAACATTGCACACAATGCAAGTCCTATGGCCATTTATAATCGTTATAAGATCGTTTACCGTCGTAATATAGTTGTTTATGTCTTATATCTGCATATACATTTATATCTAAGTGTTACAGGAATATACGACATTCAATCGGTTATTTGCGGCTTCTCATCTTCAATATTCTTAACATTGCACACAATGCAAGTCCTATGACCATTTATAATCGTTATAAGATCGTTTACCGTCGTAATATAGTTGTTTATGTCTTATATCTGCATATACATTTATATCTAAGTGTTACAGGAATATACGACATTCAATCGGTTATTTGCGGCTTCTCATCTTCAATATTCTTAACATTGCCCACAATGCAAGTCCTATGACCATTTATAATCGTTATAAGATCGTTTACCGTCGTAATATAGTTGTTTATGTCTTATATCTGCATATACATTTATATCTAAGTGTTACAGGAATATACGACATTTAATCGGTTATTTGCGGCTTGTCATCTTCAATATTCTTCACATTGCACACAATGCAAGTCCTATGACCATTTATAACCGTTATAAGATCGTTTAGAGTCGTAATATTGTTGTTTATGTCTTTAATCTGCATATACATTTATATCTAAGTGTTACAGCAATATACGACATTTAATCGGTTATTTGCGGCTTGTCATCTTCAATATTCTTAACATTGCACACAATGCAAGTCCTATGACCATTTATAATCGTTATAAGATCGTTTACCGTCGTAATATAGTTGTTTATGTCTTATATCTGCATATATATTTATATCTAAATGTTACAGCAATATACGACATTTAATCGGTTATTTGCGGCTTGTCATCTTCAATATTCTTCACATTGCACTCAACGAAAGTCCTATGACCATTTATAATCGTTATAAGATCGTTTACAGTCGTAATATAATTGTTTATGTCCCTTATCTGCATATACATTTATATCTAAATGTTACAGCACTATACGACATTTTATCGGTTATTTGCGGCTTGCCATGGTCAATATTCTTCATATTGCACACAATGCAAGTCCTATGACCATATATAACCGTTATAAGATCGTGTGCAGTCGTAGAATAATTGTTTATGTCTCTTATCTGCATATACATTTATATCTAAATGTTACAGCAATATACTACATTTAATCGGTTATTTGTGGCTTGTCATCTTCAATATTCTTAACATTGCACACAATGCCAGTCCTATGACCATTTATAACCGTTATAAGATCGTTTAGAGTCGTAATATTGTTGTTTATGTCTTTAATCTGCATATACATTTATATCTAAGTGTTACAGCAATATACGACATTTAATCGGTTATTTGCGGCTTGTCATCTTCAATATTCTTAACATTGCACACAATGCAAGTCCTATGACCATTTATAATCGTTATAAGATCGTTTAGAGTCGTAATATAGGTGTTTATGTCTTTAATCTGAATATACATTTATATCTAAGTGTTACAGCAATATACGAATTTTAATCGGTTATTTGCGGCTTGTCAACTTCAATATTCTTAACATTGCACACAATGCAAGTCCTATGACCATTTATAATCGTTATAAGATCGTTTACAGTCGTAATATAATTGTTTATGTCTCTTATCTGCATATACATTTATATCTAAATGTTACAGCAATATACTACATTTAATCGGTTATTTGTGGCTTGTCATCTTCAATATTCTTAACATTGCACACAATGCAAGCCCTATGACCATTTATAATCTTTATAAGATCGTTTACCGTCGTAATATAGTTGTTTATGTCTTATATCTGCATATACATTTATATCTAAATGTTACAGCAATATACGACATTTAGTCGGTTATTTGCGGCTTGCCATCTTCAATATTCTTAACATTGCACACAATGCAAGTCCTATGACCATTTATAATCGTTATAAGATCGTTTAGAGTCGTAATATAGGTGTTTATGTCTTTAATCTGAATATACATTTATATCTAAGTGTTACAGCAATATACGAAATTTAATCGGTTATTTGCGGCTTGTCATCTTCAATATTCTTAACATTGCACACAATGCAAGTCCTATGACCATTTATAATCGTTATAAGATCGTTTACCGTCGTAATATAGTTGTTTATGTCTTATATCTGCATATACATTTATATCTAAGTGTTACAGGAATATACGACATTCAATCGGTTATTTGCGGCTTCTCATCTTCAATATTCTTAACATTGCACACAATGCAAGTCCTATGACCATTTATAATCGTTATAAGATCGTTTACCGTCGTAATATAGTTGTTTATGTCTTATATCTGCATATATATTTATATCTAAATGTTACAGCAATATACGACATTTAATCGGTTATTTGCGGCTTGTCATCTTCAATATTCTTCACATTGCACACAATGCAAGTCCTGTGAACTTTTATAACCGTTATAAGATCGTTTGCAGTCGTAATATAGTTGTTATGTCTTAATCTGCATGTACATTTATATCTAAGTGTTACAGCAATATACGAAATTTAATCGGTTATTTGCGGCTTGTCATCTTCAATATTCTTAACATTGCACACAATGCAAGTCCTGTGAACTTTTATAACCGTTATAAGATCGTTTGCAGTCGTAATATAGTTGTTATGTCTTAATCTGCATGTACATTTATATCTAAATGTTACAGCAATATACGCCATTTAATCGGTTATTTGCGGCTTGCCATGGTCAATATTCTTCATATTGCACGCAATACAAGTCCAATGACCATTTATAACTGTTATAAGTTCGTTTACAATCGTTATATAGTCGTTTCTGACTTTTATCTGCATATACATTTATATCTAAATGTTACAGCATTATACGACATTTAATCGGTTATTTGCGGCTTGTCATCTTCAATATTCTTAACATTGCACACAATGCAAGTCCTATGACCATTTATAATCGTTATAAGATCGTTTACAGTCGTAATATAATTGTTTATGTCCCTTATCTGCATATACATTTATATCTAAATGTTACAGCACTATACGACATTTTATCGGTTATTTGCGGCTTGCCATGGTCAATATTCTTCATATTGCACACAATGCAAGTCCTATGACCATATATAACCGTTATAAGATCGTGTGCAGTCGTAGAATAATTGTTTATGTCTCTTATCTGCATATACATTTATATCTAAGTGTTACAACAATATACGACATTTTATCGGTTATCTGCGGCTTGCCATGGTCAATATTCTTCATATTACACACAATGCAAGTCCTATGACCATTTATAATTGTTATAAGATCGTTTACCGTCGTAATGTAGTCGTTTATGTTTTATATCTGCATATACATTTATATCTAAATGTTACAGCAATATACGACATTTAATCGGTTATTTGCGGCTTGCCAACGTCCATATTCTTCACATTGCACACAATGCAAGTCCTATGACCATTTATAATCGTTATAAGATCGTTTACAGTCGTAATATAATTGTTTATGTCTCTTATCTGCATATACATTTATATCTAAATGTTACAGCAATATACGACATTTAATCGGTTATTTGCGGCTTGTCATCTTCAATATTCTTAACATTGCACACAATGCAAGTCCTATGACCATTTATAATCGTTATAAGATCGTTTACCGTCGTAATATAGTTGTTTATGTCTTATATCTGCATATATATTTATATCTAAATGTTACAGCAATATACGACATTTAATCGGTTATTTGCGGCTTGTCATCTTCAATATTCTTCACATTGCACTCAACGAAAGTCCTATGACCATTTATAATCGTTATAAGATCGTTTACAGTCGTAATATAATTGTTTATGTCCCTTATCTGCATATACATTTATATCTAAATGTTACAGCACTATACGACATTTTATCGGTTATTTGCGGCTTGCCATGGTCAATATTCTTCATATTGCACACAATGCAAGTCCTATGACCATATATAACCGTTATAAGATCGTGTGCAGTCGTAGAATAATTGTTTATGTCTCTTATCTGCATATACATTTATATCTAAGTGTTACAGCAATATACGACATTTAATCGGTTATTTGCGGCTTGTCATCTTCAATATTCTTAACATTGCACACAATGCAAGTCCTATGACCATTTATAAACGTTATAAGATCGTTTACCGTCGTAATATAGTTGTTTATGTGTTATATCTGCATGTACATTTATATCTAAGTGTTACAGCAATATACGACATTCAATCGGTTATTTGCGGCTTGTCATCTTCAATATTCTTAACATTGCACACAATGCAAGTCCTATGACCATTTATAATCGTTATAAGATCGTTTACCGTCGTAATATAGTTGTTTATGTCTTATATCTGCATATATATTTATATCTAAATGTTACAGCAATATACGACATTTAATCGGTTATTTGCGGCTTGTCATCTTCAATATTCTTCACATTGCACTCAACGAAAGTCCTATGACCTTTTATAATCGTTATAAGATCGTTTACAGTCGTAATATAATTGTTTATGTCTCTTATCTGCATATACATTTATATCTAAATGTTACAGCAATATACGCCATTTAATCGGTTATTTGCGGCTTGCCATGGTCAATATTCTTCATATTGCACGCAATGCAAGTCCTATGACCATTTATAAACGTTATAAGATCGTTTACCGTCGTAATATAGTTGTTTATGTCTTTAATCTGCATGTACATTTATATCTAAGTGTTACAGCAATATACGAAATTTAATCGGTTATTTGCGGCTTGTCATCTTCAATATTCTTAACATTGCACACAATGCAAGTCCTGTGAACTTTTATAACCGTTATAAGATCGTTTGCAGTCGTAATATAGTTGTTATGTCTTAATCTGCATGTACATTTATATCTAAATGTTACAGCAATATACGCCATTTAATCGGTTATTTGCGGCTTGCCATGGTCAATATTCTTCATATTGCACGCAATACAAGTCCAATGACCATTTATAACTGTTATAAGTTCGTTTACAATCGTTATATAGTCGTTTCTGACTTTTATCTGCATATACATTTATATCTAAATGTTACAGCATTATACGACATTTAATCGGTTATTTGCGGCTTGTCATCTTCAATATTCTTAACATTGCACACAATGCAAGTCCTATGACCATTTATAATCGTTATAAGATCGTTTACCGTCGTAATATAGTTGTTTATGTCTTATATCTGCATATATATTTATATCTAAATGTTACAGCAATATACGACATTTAATCGGTTATTTGCGGCTTGTCATCTTCAATATTCTTCACATTGCACTCAACGAAAGTCCTATGACCATTTATAATCGTTATAAGATCGTTTACAGTCGTAATATAATTGTTTATGTCCCTTATCTGCATATACATTTATATCTAAATGTTACAGCACTATACGACATTTTATCGGTTATTTGCGGCTTGCCATGGTCAATATTCTTCATATTGCACACAATGCAAGTCCTATGACCATATATAACCGTTATAAGATCGTGTGCAGTCGTAGAATAATTGTTTATGTCTCTTATCTGCATATACATTTATATCTAAATGTTACAGCAATATACTACATTTAATCGGTTATTTGTGGCTTGTCATCTTCAATATTCTTAACATTGCACACAATGCCAGTCCTATGACCATTTATAACCGTTATAAGATCGTTTAGAGTCGTAATATTGTTGTTTATGTCTTTAATCTGCATATACATTTATATCTAAGTGTTACAGCAATATACGACATTTAATCGGTTATTTGCGGCTTGTCATCTTCAATATTCTTAACATTGCACACAATGCAAGTCCTATGACCATTTATAATCGTTATAAGATCGTTTAGAGTCGTAATATAGGTGTTTATGTCTTTAATCTGAATATACATTTATATCTAAGTGTTACAGCAATATACGAATTTTAATCGGTTATTTGCGGCTTGTCAACTTCAATATTCTTAACATTGCACACAATGCAAGTCCTATGACCATTTATAATCGTTATAAGATCGTTTACAGTCGTAATATAATTGTTTATGTCTCTTATCTGCATATACATTTATATCTAAATGTTACAGCAATATACTACATTTAATCGGTTATTTGTGGCTTGTCATCTTCAATATTCTTAACATTGCACACAATGCAAGCCCTATGACCATTTATAATCTTTATAAGATCGTTTACCGTCGTAATATAGTTGTTTATGTCTTATATCTGCATATACATTTATATCTAAATGTTACAGCAATATACGACATTTAGTCGGTTATTTGCGGCTTGCCATCTTCAATATTCTTAACATTGCACACAATGCAAGTCCTATGACCATTTATAATCGTTATAAGATCGTTTAGAGTCGTAATATAGGTGTTTATGTCTTTAATCTGAATATACATTTATATCTAAGTGTTACAGCAATATACGAAATTTAATCGGTTATTTGCGGCTTGTCATCTTCAATATTCTTAACATTGCACACAATGCAAGTCCTATGACCATTTATAATCGTTATAAGATCGTTTACCGTCGTAATATAGTTGTTTATGTCTTATATCTGCATATACATTTATATCTAAGTGTTACAGGAATATACGACATTCAATCGGTTATTTGCGGCTTCTCATCTTCAATATTCTTAACATTGCACACAATGCAAGTCCTATGACCATTTATAATCGTTATAAGATCGTTTACAGTCGTAATATAATTGTTTATGTCTCTTATCTGCATATACATTTATATCTAAATGTTACAGCAATATACTACATTTAATCGGTTATTTGTGGCTTGTCATCTTCAATATTCTTAACATTGCACACAATGCCAGTCCTATGACCATTTATAATCGTTATAAGATCGTTTAGAGTCGTAATATAGGTGTTTATGTCTTTAATCTGAATATACATTTATATCTAAGTGTTACAGCAATATACGAAATTTAATCGGTTATTTGCGGCTTGTCATCTTCAATATTCTTAACATTGCACACAATGCAAGTCCTATGACCATTTATAATCGTTATAAGATCGTTTACCGTCGTAATATAGTTGTTTATGTCTTATATCTGCATATACATTTATATCTAAGTGTTACAGGAATATACGACATTCAATCGGTTATTTGCGGCTTCTCATCTTCAATATTCTTAACATTGCACACAATGCAAGTCCTATGACCATTTATAATCGTTATAAGATCGTTTACCGTCGTAATATAGTTGTTTATGTCTTATATCTGCATATACATTTATATCTAAGTGTTACAGGAATATACGACATTCAATCGGTTATTTGCGGCTTCTCATCTTCAATATTCTTAACATTGCCCACAATGCAAGTCCTATGACCATTTATAATCGTTATAAGATCGTTTACCGTCGTAATATAGTTGTTTATGTCTTATATCTGCATATACATTTATATCTAAGTGTTACAGGAATATACGACATTTAATCGGTTATTTGCGGCTTGCCATCTTCAATATTCTTAACATTGCACACAATGCAAGTCCTATGACCATTTATAATCGTTATAAGATCGTTTACCGTCGTATTATAGTTGTTTATGTCTTATATCTGCATATACATTTATATCTAAGTGTTACAGGAATATACGACATTCAATCGGTTATTTGCGGCTTCTCATCTTCAATATTCTTAACATTGCACACAATGCAAGTCCTATGACCATTTATAATCGTTATAAGATCGTTTACAGTCGTAATATAATTGTTTATGTCTCTTATCTGCATATACATTTATATCTAAATGTTACAGCAATATACTACATTTAATCGGTTATTTGTGGCTTGTCATCTTCAATATTCTTAACATTGCACACAATGCCAGTCCTATGACCATTTATAATCGTTATAAGATCGTTTAGAGTCGTAATATAGGTGTTTATGTCTTTAATCTGAATATACATTTATATCTAAGTGTTACAGCAATATACGAAATTTAATCGGTTATTTGCGGCTTGTCATCTTCAATATTCTTAACATTGCACACAATGCAAGTCCTATGACCATTTATAATCGTTATAAGATCGTTTACCGTCGTATTATAGTTGTTTATGTCTTATATCTGCATATACATTTATATCTAAGTGTTACAGGAATATACGACATTCAATCGGTTATTTGCGGCTTCTCATCTTCAATATTCTTAACATTGCACACAATGCAAGTCCTATGACCATTTATAATCGTTATAAGATCGTTTACCGTCGTAATATAGTTGTTTATGGCTTATATCTGCATATACATTTATATCTAAGTGTTACAGGAATATACGACATTTAATCGGTTATTTGCGGCTTGTCATCTTCAATATTCTTAACATTGCACACAATGCAAGTCCTATGACCATTTATAATCGTTATAAGATCGTTTAGAGTCGTAATATAGGTGTTTATGTCTTTAATCTGAATATACATTTATATCTAAGTGTTACAGCAATATACGAATTTTAATCGGTTATTTGCGGCTTGTCAACTTCAATATTCTTAACATTGCACACAATGCAAGTCCTATGACCATTTATAATCGTTATAAGATCGTTTACAGTCGTAATATAATTGTTTATGTCTCTTATCTGCATATACATTTATATCTAAATGTTACAGCAATATACTACATTTAATCGGTTATTTGTGGCTTGTCATCTTCAATATTCTTAACATTGCACACAATGCAAGCCCTATGAACATTTATAATCTTTATAAGATCGTTTACCGTCGTAATATAGTTGTTTATGTCTTATATCTGCATATACATTTATATCTAAATGTTACAGCAATATACGACATTTAGTCGGTTATTTGCGGCTTGCCATCTTCAATATTCTTAACATTGCACACAATGCAAGTCCTATGACCATTTATAATCGTTATAAGATCGTTTACAGTCGTAATATAATTGTTTATGTCTCTTATCTGCATATACATTTATATCTAAATGTTACAGCAATATACTACATTTAATCGGTTATTTGTGGCTTGTCATCTTCAATATTCTTAACATTGCACACAATGCCAGTCCTATGACCATTTATAATCGTTATAAGATCGTTTAGAGTCGTAATATAGGTGTTTATGTCTTTAATCTGAATATACATTTATATCTAAGTGTTACAGCAATATACGAAATTTAATCGGTTATTTGCGGCTTGTCATCTTCAATATTCTTAACATTGCACACAATGCAAGTCCTATGACCATTTATAATCGTTATAAGATCGTTTACCGTCGTAATATAGTTGTTTATGTCTTATATCTGCATATACATTTATATCTAAGTGTTACAGGAATATACGACATTCAATCGGTTATTTGCGGCTTCTCATCTTCAATATTCTTAACATTGCACACAATGCAAGTCCTAGGACCATTTATAATCGTTATAAGATCGTTTACCGTCGTAATATAGTTGTTTATGTCTTATATCTGCATATACATTTATATCTAAGTGTTACAGGAATATACGACATTCAATCGGTTATTTGCGGCTTCTCATCTTCAATATTCTTAACATTGCCCACAATGCAAGTCCTATGACCATTTATAATCGTTATAAGATCGTTTACCGTCGTAATATAGTTGTTTATGTCTTATATCTGCATATACATTTATATCTAAGTGTTACAGGAATATACGACATTTAATCGGTTATTTGCGGCTTGTCATCTTCAATATTCTTAACATTGCACACAATGCAAGTCCTATGACCATTTATAATCGTTATAAGATCGTTTACCGTCGTAATATAGTTGTTTATGTCTTATATCTGCATATACATTTATATCTAAATGTTACAGCAATATACGACATTTAATCGGTTATTTGCGGCTTGTCATCTTCAATATTCTTAACATTGCACACAATGCAAGTCCTATGACCATTTATAAACGTTATAAGATCGTTTACCGTCGTAATATAGTTGTTTATGTGTTATATCTGCATGTACATTTATATCTAAGTGTTACAGCAATATACGAAATTTAATCGATTATTTGCAGCTTGTCATCTTCAATATTCTTAACATTGCACACAATGCAAGTCCTATGAACTTTTATAACCGTTATAAGTTCGTTTGCAGTCGTAATATAGTTGTTTATGTCCGTAATCTGCATGTACATTTATATTTAAATGTTACAGCAATATACGCCATTTAATCGGTTATTTGCGGCTTGCCATGGTCAATATTCTTCATATTGCACGCAATGCAAGTCCTATGACCATTTATAAACGTTATAAGATCGTTTACAGCCGTTATAGAGTCGTTTATGTCTTTAATCTGCATATACATTTATATCTAAGTGTTACAGCAATATACGACATTCAATCGGTTATTTGCGGCTTGTCATCTTCAATATTCTCTCATTGCACACAATGCAAGTCCTATGACCATTTATAACTGTTATAAGATCGTTTACAATCGTTATGTAGTCATTTCTGACTTTTATCTGCATATACATTTATATCTAAATGTTACAGCATTATACGACATTTTATCGTTTATATACGGCTTGTTATCGTTAATATCTTTCAAATTGCACACAATGCAAGTCCTATGACCATTTATAACCGATACAAGGTCGTTCATAGTCGTAATAAAGTTGTTTATGTCATTAATCAGCATATACATTTATATCTAACTATAATATTTCAGTAATATGCGACATTTTATCGGTTATTTGCGGCTTGTTATCGTCAATATCCTTCACATTGCACACAATGCATGTCCTATGACCATTTATAACCGTTATAAGATTGTTTGCAGTCGTAATATAGTTCTTTATGTCTTTAATCTACATATACATTTATATCTAAGTGTTACAGCAATATACGACATTTAATCGGTTATTTGTGGCTTGTCATCTTCAATATTCTTAACATTGCACACAATGCCAGTCCTATGACCATTTATAATCGTTATAAGATCGTTTAGAGTCGTAATATAGGTGTTTATGTCTTTAATCTGAATATACATTTATATCTAAGTGTTACAGCAATATACGAAATTTAATCGGTTATTTGCGGCTTGTCATCTTCAATATTCTTAACATTGCACACAATGCAAGTCCTATGACCATTTATAATCGTTATAAGATCGTTTACCGTCGTAATATAGTTGTTTATGTCTTATATCTGCATATACATTTATATCTAAGTGTTACAGGAATATACGACATTCAATCGGTTATTTGCGGCTTCTCATCTTCAATATTCTTAACATTGCACACAATGCAAGTCCTATGACCATTTATAATCGTTATAAGATCGTTTACCGTCGTAATATAGTTGTTTATGTCTTATATCTGCATATACATTTATATCTAAGTGTTACAGGAATATACGACATTCAATCGGTTATTTGCGGCTTCTCATCTTCAATATTCTTAACATTGCCCACAATGCAAGTCCTATGACCATTTATAATCGTTATAAGATCGTTTACCGTCGTAATATAGTTGTTTATGTCTTATATCTGCATATACATTTATATCTAAGTGTTACAGGAATATACGACATTTAATCGGTTATTTGCGGCTTGCCATCTTCAATATTCTTAACATTGCACACAATGCAAGTCCTATGACCATTTATAATCGTTATAAGATCGTTTACCGTCGTATTATAGTTGTTTATGTCTTATATCTGCATATACATTTATATCTAAGTGTTACAGGAATATACGACATTCAATCGGTTATTTGCGGCTTCTCATCTTCAATATTCTTAACATTGCACACAATGCAAGTCCTATGACCATTTATAATCGTTATAAGATCGTTTACAGTCGTAATATAATTGTTTATGTCTCTTATCTGCATATACATTTATATCTAAATGTTACAGCAATATACTACATTTAATCGGTTATTTGTGGCTTGTCATCTTCAATATTCTTAACATTGCACACAATGCCAGTCCTATGACCATTTATAATCGTTATAAGATCGTTTAGAGTCGTAATATAGGTGTTTATGTCTTTAATCTGAATATACATTTATATCTAAGTGTTACAGCAATATACGAAATTTAATCGGTTATTTGCGGCTTGTCATCTTCAATATTCTTAACATTGCACACAATGCAAGTCCTATGACCATTTATAATCGTTATAAGATCGTTTACCGTCGTATTATAGTTGTTTATGTCTTATATCTGCATATACATTTATATCTAAGTGTTACAGGAATATACGACATTCAATCGGTTATTTGCGGCTTCTCATCTTCAATATTCTTAACATTGCACACAATGCAAGTCCTATGACCATTTATAATCGTTATAAGATCGTTTACCGTCGTAATATAGTTGTTTATGGCTTATATCTGCATATACATTTATATCTAAGTGTTACAGGAATATACGACATTTAATCGGTTATTTGCGGCTTGTCATCTTCAATATTCTTAACATTGCACACAATGCAAGTCCTATGACCATTTATAATCGTTATAAGATCGTTTAGAGTCGTAATATAGGTGTTTATGTCTTTAATCTGAATATACATTTATATCTAAGTGTTACAGCAATATACGAATTTTAATCGGTTATTTGCGGCTTGTCAACTTCAATATTCTTAACATTGCACACAATGCAAGTCCTATGACCATTTATAATCGTTATAAGATCGTTTACAGTCGTAATATAATTGTTTATGTCTCTTATCTGCATATACATTTATATCTAAATGTTACAGCAATATACTACATTTAATCGGTTATTTGTGGCTTGTCATCTTCAATATTCTTAACATTGCACACAATGCAAGCCCTATGACCATTTATAATCGTTATAAGATCGTTTACAGTCGTAATATAATTGTTTATGTCTCTTATCTGCATATACATTTATATCTAAATGTTACAGCAATATACTACATTTAATCGGTTATTTGTGGCTTGTCATCTTCAATATTCTTAACATTGCACACAATGCCAGTCCTATGACCATTTATAATCGTTATAAGATCGTTTAGAGTCGTAATATAGGTGTTTATGTCTTTAATCTGAATATACATTTATATCTAAGTGTTACAGCAATATACGAAATTTAATCGGTTATTTGCGGCTTGTCATCTTCAATATTCTTAACATTGCACACAATGCAAGTCCTATGACCATTTATAATCGTTATAAGATCGTTTACCGTCGTAATATAGTTGTTTATGTCTTATATCTGCATATACATTTATATCTAAGTGTTACAGGAATATACGACATTCAATCGGTTATTTGCGGCTTCTCATCTTCAATATTCTTAACATTGCACACAATGCAAGTCCTATGACCATTTATAATCGTTATAAGATCGTTTACCGTCGTAATATAGTTGTTTATGTCTTATATCTGCATATACATTTATATCTAAGTGTTACAGGAATATACGACATTCAATCGGTTATTTGCGGCTTCTCATCTTCAATATTCTTAACATTGCCCACAATGCAAGTCCTATGACCATTTATAATCGTTATAAGATCGTTTACCGTCGTAATATAGTTGTTTATGTCTTATATCTGCATATACATTTATATCTAAGTGTTACAGGAATATACGACATTCAATCGGTTATTTGCGGCTTCTCATCTTCAATATTCTTAACATTGCACACAATGCAAGTCCTATGACCATTTATAATCGTTATAAGATCGTTTACCGTCGTAATATAGTTGTTTATGTCTTATATCTGCATATACATTTATATCTAAGTGTTACAGGAATATACGACATTCAATCGGTTATTTGCGGCTTCTCATCTTCAATATTCTTAACATTGCCCACAATGCAAGTCCTATGACCATTTATAATCGTTATAAGATCGTTTACCGTCGTAATATAGTTGTTTATGTCTTATATCTGCATATACATTTATATCTAAGTGTTACAGGAATATACGACATTTAATCGGTTATTTGCGGCTTGTCATCTTCAATATTCTTAACATTGCACACAATGCAAGTCCTATGACCATTTATAATCGTTATAAGATCGTTTACCGTCGTAATATAGTTGTTTATGTCTTATATCTGCATATACATTTATATCTAAATGTTACAGCAATATACGACATTTAATCGGTTATTTGCGGCTTGTCATCTTCAATATTCTTAACATTGCACACAATGCAAGTCCTATGACCATTTATAAACGTTATAAGATCGTTTACCGTCGTAATATAGTTGTTTATGTGTTATATCTGCATGTACATTTATATCTAAGTGTTACAGCAATATACGAAATTTAATCGATTATTTGCAGCTTGTCATCTTCAATATTCTTAACATTGCACACAATGCAAGTCCTATGAACTTTTATAACCGTTATAAGTTCGTTTGCAGTCGTAATATAGTTGTTTATGTCCGTAATCTGCATGTACATTTATATTTAAATGTTACAGCAATATACGCCATTTAATCGGTTATTTGCGGCTTGCCATGGTCAATATTCTTCATATTGCACGCAATGCAAGTCCTATGACCATTTATAAACGTTATAAGATCGTTTACAGCCGTTATAGAGTCGTTTATGTCTTTAATCTGCATATACATTTATATCTAAGTGTTACAGCAATATACGACATTCAATCGGTTATTTGCGGCTTGTCATCTTCAATATTCTCTCATTGCACACAATGCAAGTCCTATGACCATTTATAACTGTTATAAGATCGTTTACAATCGTTATGTAGTCGTTTCTGACTTTTATCTGCATATACATTTATATCTAAATGTTACAGCATTATACGACATTTTATCGTTTATATACGGCTTGTTATCGTTAATATCTTTCAAATTGCACACAATGCAAGTCCTATGACCATTTATAACCGATACAAGGTCGTTCATAGTCGTAATAAAGTTGTTTATGTCATTAATCAGCATATACATTTATATCTAACTATAATATTTCAGTAATATGCGACATTTTATCGGTTATTTGCGGCTTGTTATCGTCAATATCCTTCACATTGCACACAATGCATGTCCTATGACCATTTATAACCGTTATAAGATTGTTTGCAGTCGTAATATAGTTCTTTATGTCTTTAATCTACATATACATTTATATCTAAGTGTTACAGCAATATACGACATTTAATCGGTTATTTGCGGCTTGCCAACGTCAATATTCTTCACATTGCACACATTGCAAGTCCTATGACCATTTATAACCGTTATAAGATCGTTTACAGTCGTTATATAGTCGTTTATGTCTTTAATCTGCATATACATTTATATCTAAGTGTTACAGCAATATACGACATTTTATCGGTTATTTGCGGCTTGCCATGGTCAATATTCTTCATATTGCACACAATGCAAGTCCTATGACCATTTATAATTGTTATAAGATCGTTTACCGTCGTAATGTAGTCGTTTATGTTTTATATCTGCATATACATTTATATCTAAGTGTTACAGGAATATACGACATTCAATCGGTTATTTGCGGCTTCTCATCTTCAATATTCTTAACATTGCACACAATGCAAGTCCTATGACCATTTATAATCGTTATAAGATCGTTTACCGTCGTAATATAGTTGTTTATGTCTTATATCTGCATATACATTTATATCTAAGTGTTACAGGAATATACGACATTCAATCGGTTATTTGCGGCTTCTCATCTTCAATATTCTTAACATTGCCCACAATGCAAGTCCTATGACCATTTATAACCGTTATAAGATCGTTTACAGTTGAAATATAGGTGTTAATGCCTTTAATCTGCATATACATTTATATCTAAGTGTTACAGCAATATACGACATTCAATCGGTTATTTGCGGCTTGTCATCTTCAATATTCTTAACATTGCACACAATGCAAGGCCTATGACCATTTATAATCGTTATAAGATCGTTTACCGTCGTAATATAGTTGTTTATGTCTTATATCTGCATATACATTTATATCTAAATGTTACAGCAATATACGACATTTAATCGGTTATTTGCGGCTTGTCATCTTCAATATTCTTAACATTGCACACAATGCAAGTCCTATGACCATTTATAAACGTTATAAGATCGTTTACCGTCGTAATATAGTTGTTTATGTGTTATATCTGCATGTACATTTATATCTAAGTGTTACAGCAATATACGAAATTTAATCGATTATTTGCAGCTTGTCATCTTCAATATTCTTAACATTGCACACAATGCAAGTCCTATGAACTTTTATAACCGTTATAAGTTCGTTTGCAGTCGTAATATAGTTGTTTATGTCCGTAATCTGCATGTACATTTATATTTAAATGTTACAGCAATATACGCCATTTAATCGGTTATTTGCGGCTTGCCATGGTCAATATTCTTCATATTGCACGCAATGCAAGTCCTATGACCATTTATAAACGTTATAAGATCGTTTACAGCCGTTATAGAGTCGTTTATGTCTTTAATCTGCATATACATTTATATCTAAGTGTTACAGCAATATACGACATTCAATCGGTTATTTGCGGCTTGTCATCTTCAATATTCTCTCATTGCACACAATGCAAGTCCTATGACCATTTATAACTGTTATAAGATCGTTTACAATCGTTATGTAGTCGTTTCTGACTTTTATCTGCATATACATTTATATCTAAATGTTACAGCATTATACGACATTTTATCGTTTATATACGGCTTGTTATCGTTAATATCTTTCAAATTGCACACAATGCAAGTCCTATGACCATTTATAACCGATACAAGGTCGTTCATAGTCGTAATAAAGTTGTTTATGTCATTAATCAGCATATACATTTATATCTAACTATAATATTTCAGTAATATGCGACATTTTATCGGTTATTTGCGGCTTGTTATCGTCAATATCCTTCACATTGCACACAATGCATGTCCTATGACCATTTATAACCGTTATAAGATTGTTTGCAGTCGTAATATAGTTCTTTATGTCTTTAATCTACATATACATTTATATCTAAGTGTTACAGCAATATACGACATTTAATCGGTTATTTGCGGCTTGCCAACGTCAATATTCTTCACATTGCACACATTGCAAGTCCTATGACCATTTATAACCGTTATAAGATCGTTTACAGTCGTTATATAGTCGTTTATGTCTTTAATCTGCATATACATTTATATCTAAGTGTTACAGCAATATACGACATTTTATCGGTTATTTGCGGCTTGCCATGGTCAATATTCTTCATATTGCACACAATGCAAGTCCTATGACCATTTATAATTGTTATAAGATCGTTTACCGTCGTAATGTAGTCGTTTATGTTTTATATCTGCATATACATTTATATCTAAGTGTTACAGGAATATACGACATTCAATCGGTTATTTGCGGCTTCTCATCTTCAATATTCTTAACATTGCACACAATGCAAGTCCTATGACCATTTATAATCGTTATAAGATCGTTTACCGTCGTAATATAGTTGTTTATGTCTTATATCTGCATATACATTTATATCTAAGTGTTACAGGAATATACGACATTCAATCGGTTATTTGCGGCTTCTCATCTTCAATATTCTTAACATTGCCCACAATGCAAGTCCTATGACCATTTATAACCGTTATAAGATCGTTTACAGTTGAAATATAGGTGTTAATGCCTTTAATCTGCATATACATTTATATCTAAGTGTTACAGCAATATACGACATTCAATCGGTTATTTGCGGCTTGTCATCTTCAATATTCTTAACATTGCACACAATGCAAGGCCTATGACCATTTATAATCGTTATAAGATCGTTTACCGTCGTAATATAGTTGTTTATGTCTTATATCTGCATATACATTTATATCTAAATGTTACAGCAATATACGACATTTAATCGGTTATTTGCGGCTTGTCATCTTCAATATTCTTAACATTGCACACAATGCAAGTCCTATGACCATTTATAAACGTTATAAGATCGTTTACCGTCGTAATATAGTTGTTTATGTGTTATATCTGCATGTACATTTATATCTAAGTGTTACAGCAATATACGAAATTTAATCGATTATTTGCAGCTTGTCATCTTCAATATTCTTAACATTGCACACAATGCAAGTCCTATGAACTTTTATAACCGTTATAAGTTCGTTTGCAGTCGTAATATAGTTGTTTATGTCCGTAATCTGCATGTACATTTATATTTAAATGTTACAGCAATATACGCCATTTAATCGGTTATTTGCGGCTTGCCATGGTCAATATTCTTCATATTGCACGCAATGCAAGTCCTATGACCATTTATAAACGTTATAAGATCGTTTACAGCCGTTATAGAGTCGTTTATGTCTTCAATCTGCATATACATTTATATCTAAGTGTTACAGCAATATACGACATTCAATCGGTTATTTGCGGCTTGTCATCTTCAATATTCTTAACATTGCACACAATGCAAGTCCTATGACCTTTTATAATCGATATAAGATCGTTTACAGTCGTAATATAATTGTTTATGTCCGTAATCTGCATGTACATTTATATTTAAATGTTACAGCAATATACGCCATTTAATCGGTTATTTGCGGCTTGCCATGGTCAATATTCTTCACATTGCACACAATGCATGTCCTATGACCATTTATAACCGTTATAAGATCGTTTGCAGTCGTAATATAATTGTTTATGTCTCTTATCTGCATATACATTTATATCTAAATGTTACAGCAATATACTACATTTAATCGGTTATTTGTGGCTTGTCATCTTCAATATTCTTAACATTGCACACAATGCCAGTCCTATGACCATTTATAATCGTTATAAGATCGTTTAGAGTCGTAATATAGGTGTTTATGTCTTTAATCTGAATATACATTTATATCTAAGTGTTACAGCAATATACGGATTTTAATCGGTTATTTGCGGCTTGTCAACTTCAATATTCTTAACATTGCACACAATGCAAGTCCTATGACCATTTATAATCGTTATAAGATCGTTTACAGTCGTAATATAATTGTTTATGTCTCTTATCTGCATATACATTTATATCTAAATGTTACAGCAATATACTACATTTAATCGGTTATTTGTGGCTTGTCATCTTCAATATTCTTAACATTGCACACAATGCAAGCCCTATGACCATTTATAATCTTTATAAGATCGTTTACCGTCGTAATATAGTTGTTTATGTCTTATATCTGCATATACATTTATATCTAAATGTTACAGCAATATACGACATTTAGTCGGTTATTTGCGGCTTGCCATCTTCAATATTCTTAACATTGCACACAATGCAAGTCCTATGACCATTTATAATCGTTATAAGATCGTTTACAGTCGTAATATAATTGTTTATGTCTCTTAACTGCATATACATTTATATCTAAATGTTATAGCAATATACTACATTTAATCGGTTATTTGTGGCTTGTCATCTTCAATATTCTTAACATTGCACACAATGCCAGTCCTATGACCATTTATAATCGTTATAAGATCGTTTAGAGTCGTAATATAGGTGTTTATGTCTTTAATCTGCATATACATTTATATCTAAGTGTTACAGGAATATACGACATTCAATCGGTTATTTGCGGCTTCTCATCTTCAATATTCTTAACATTGCCCACAATGCAAGTCCTATGACCATTTATAATCGTTATAAGATCGTTTACCGTCGTAATATAGTTGTTTATGTCTTATATCTGCATATACATTTATATCTAAGTGTTACAGGAATATACGACATTCAATCGGTTATTTGCGGCTTCTCATCTTCAATATTCTTAACATTGCACACAATGCAAGTCCTATGACCATTTATAATCGTTATAAGATCGTTTACAGTCGTAATATAATTGTTTATGTCTCTTATCTGCATATACATTTATATCTAAATGTTACAGCAATATACTACATTTAATCGGTTATTTGTGGCTTGTCATCTTCAATATTCTTAACATTGCACACAATACCAGTCCTATGACCATTTATAATCGTTATAAGATCGTTTAGAGTCGTAATATAGGTGTTTATGTCTTTAATCTGAATATACATTTATATCTAAGTGTTACAGCAATATACGAAATTTAATCGGTTATTTGCGGCTTGTCATCTTCAATATTCTTAACATTGCACACAATGCAAGTCCTATGACCATTTATAATCGTTATAAGATCGTTTACAGTCGTTATATAGTTGTTTATGTCTTTAATCTACATATACATTTATATCTAAATGTTACAGCAATATACGCCATTTAATCGGTTATTTGCGGCTTGCCATGGTCAATATTCTTCATATTGCACGCAATACAAGTCCTATGACCATTTATAACTGTTATAAGTTCGTTTACAATCGTTATATAGTCGTTTCTGACTTTTATCTGCATATACATTTATATCTAAATGTTACAGCATTATACGACATTTTATCGTTTATATACGGCTTGTTATCGTTATTATCCTTCAAATCGCACACAATGCAAGTCCTATGACCATTTAAAACCGATACAAGGTCGTTCATAGTCGTAATAAAGTTGTTTATGTCATTAATCAGCATATACATTTATATCTAACTATAATATTTCAGTAATATGCGACATTTTATCGGTTATTTGCGGCTTGTTATCGTCAATATCCTTCACATTGCACACAATGCATGTCCTATGATCATTTATAACCGTTATAAGATCGTTTGCAGTCGTAATATAGCTGTTTATGTCTTATATCTGCATATACATTAATATCTAAGTGTTACAGGAATATACGACATTCAATCGGTTATTTGCGGCTTGTCATCTTCAATATTCTTCACATTGCACACAATGCAAGTCCTATGACCATTTACAACCGTTATAAGATCGTTTAGAGTCGTAATATTGTTGTTTATGTCTTTAATCTGCATATACATTTATATCTAAATGTTACAGCAATATACGCCATTTAATCGGTTATTTGCGGCTTGCCATGGTCAATATTCTTCATATTGCACGCAATACAAGTCCTATGACCATTTATAATCTTTATAAGATCGTTTAGAGTCGTAATATAGGTGTTTATGTCTTTAATCTGAATATACATTTATATCTAAGTGTTACAGCAATATACGAAATTTAATCGGTTATTTGCGGCTTGTCATCTTCAATATTCTTAACATTGCACACAATGCAAGTCCTATGACCATTTATAATCTTTATAAGATCGTTTAGAGTCGTAATATAGGTGTTTATGTCTTTAATCTGAATATACATTTATATCTAAGTGTTACAGCAATATACGAAATTTAATCGGTTATTTGCGGCTTGTCATCTTCAATATTCTTAACATTGCACACAATGCAAGTCCTATGACCATTTATAATCGTTATAAGATCGTTTACCGTCGTAATATAGTTGTTTATGTCTTATATCTGCATATACATTTATATCTAAGTGTTACAGGAATATACGACATTCAATCGGTTATTTGCGGCTTCTCATCTTCAATATTCTTAACATTGCACACAATGCAGGTCCTATGACCATTTATAATCGTTATAAGATCGTTTACAGTCGTAATATAATTGTTTATGTCTCTTATCTGCATATACATTTATATCTAAATGTTACAGCAATATACTACATTTAATCGGTTATTTGTGGCTTGTCATCTTCAATATTCTTAACATTGCACACAATGCCAGTCCTATGACCATTTATAATCGTTATAAGATCGTTTAGAGTCGTAATATAGGTGTTTATGTCTTTAATCTGAATATAGATTTATATCTAAGTGTTACAGCAATATACGAAATTTAATCGGTTATTTGCGGCTTGTCATCTTCAATATTCTTAACATTGCACACAATGCAAGTCCTATGACCATTTATAATCGTTATAAGATCGTTTACAGTCGTTATATAGTTGTTTATGTCTTTAATCTACATATACATTTATATCTATGTGTTACAGCAATATACGACATTTAATCGGTAATTTGCGGCTTGTCATCTTCAATATTCTTAACATTGCACACAATGCAAGTCCTATGACCATTTATAATCGTTATAAGATCGTTTACCGTCGTAATATAGTTGTTTATGACTTTAATCTGCATATACATTTATATCTAAATGTTACAGCAATATACGACATTTAGTCGGTTATTTGCGGCTTGCCATCTTCAATATTCTTAACATTGCACACAATGCAAGTCCTATGACCATTTATAATCGTTATAAGATCGTTTACAGTCGTAATATAATTGTTTATGTCTCTTATCTGCATATACATTTATATCTAAATGTTACAGCAATATACTACATTTAATCGGTTATTTGTGGCTTGTCATCTTCAATATTCTTAACATTGCACACAATGCCAGTCCTATGACCATTTATAATCGTTATAAGATCGTTTAGAGTCGTAATATAGGTGTTAATGCCTTTAATCTGCATATACATTTATATCTAAGTCTTACAGCAATATACGACATTCAATCGGTTATTTGCGGCTTGTCATCTTCAATATTCTTAACATTGCACACAATGCAAGTCCTATGACCATTTATAATCGTTATAAGATCGTTTACAGTCGTAATATAATTGTTTATGTCTCTTATCTGCATATACATTTATATCTAAATGTTACAGCAATATACTACATTTAATCGGTTATTTGTGGCTTGTCATCTTCAATATTCTTAACATTGCACACAATGCCAGTCCTATGACCATTTATAATCGTTATAAGATCGTTTAGAGTCGTAATATAGGTGTTTATGTCTTTAATCTGAATATACATTTATATCTAAGTGTTACAGCAATATACGAAATTTAATCGGTTATTTGCGGCTTGTCATCTTCAATATTCTTAACATTGCACACAATGCAAGTCCTATGACCATTTATAATCGTTATAAGATCGTTTACAGTCGTAATATAATTGTTTATGTCTCTTATCTGCATATACATTTATATCTAAATGTTACAGCAATATACTACATTTAATCGGTTATTTGTGGCTTGTCATCTTCAATATTCTTAACATTGCACACAATGCAAGCCCTATGACCATTTATAATCTTTATAAGATCGTTTAGAGTCGTAATATAGATGTTTATGTCTTTAATCTGAATATACATTTATATCTAAGTGTTACAGCAATATACGAAATTTAATCGGTTATTGGCGGCTTGTCATCTTCAATATTCTTAACATTGCACACAATGCAAGTCCTATGACCATTTATAATCGTTATAAGATCGTTTGCAGTCGTAATATAGTTGTTTATGTCTTTAATCTGCATGTACATTTATATCTAAGTGTTACAGCAATATACGAAATTTAATCGGTTATTTGCGGCTTGTCATCTTCAATATTATTAACATTGCACACAATGCAAGTCCTATGAACTTTTATAACCGTTATAAGATCGTTTGCAGTCGTAATATAGTTGTTTATGTCTTTAATCTGCATGTACATTTATATCTAAGTGTTACAGCAATATACGACATTTAATCGGTTATTTGCGGCTTGTCATCTTCAATATTCTTAACATTGCACACAATGCAAGTCCTATGACCATTTATAATCGTTATAAGATCGTTTACCGTCGTATTATAGTTGTTTATGTCTTATATCTGCATATACATTTATATCTAAGTGTTACAGGAATATACGACATTCAATCGGTTATTTGCGGCTTCTCATCTTCAATATTCTTAACATTGCACACAATGCAAGTCCTATGACCATTTATAATCGTTATAAGATCGTTTACCGTCGTA
Organism: Cerceris ruficornis; assembly: GCA_963989415.1. Taxonomy (NCBI): domain Eukaryota; kingdom Metazoa; phylum Arthropoda; class Insecta; order Hymenoptera; family Crabronidae; genus Cerceris; species Cerceris ruficornis. Next base: position 52,091 of record CAXDIW010000469.1, on the reverse strand, counting down.
ATATAGTTGTTTATGGCTTATATCTGCATATACATTTATATCTAAGTGTTACAGGAATATACGACATTTAATCGGTTATTTGCGGCTTGTCATCTTCAATATTCTTAACATTGCACACAATGCAAGTCCTATGACCATTTATAATCGTTATAAGATCGTTTAGAGTCGTAATATAGGTGTTTATGTCTTTAATCTGAATATACATTTATATCTAAGTGTTACAGCAATATACGAATTTTAATCGGTTATTTGCGGCTTGTCAACTTCAATATTCTTAACATTGCACACAATGCAAGTCCTATGACCATTTATAATCGTTATAAGATCGTTTACAGTCGTAATATAATTGTTTATGTCTCTTATCTGCATATACATTTATATCTAAATGTTACAGCAATATACTACATTTAATCGGTTATTTGTGGCTTGTCATCTTCAATATTCTTAACATTGCACACAATGCAAGCCCTATGACCATTTATAATCTTTATAAGATCGTTTACCGTCGTAATATAGTTGTTTATGTCTTATATCTGCATATACATTTATATCTAAATGTTACAGCAATATACGACATTTAGTCGGTTATTTGCGGCTTGCCATCTTCAATATTCTTAACATTGCACACAATGCAAGTCCTATGACCATTTATAATCGTTATAAGATCGTTTACAGTCGTAATATAATTGTTTATGTCTCTTATCTGCATATACATTTATATCTAAATGTTACAGCAATATACTACATTTAATCGGTTATTTGTGGCTTGTCATCTTCAATATTCTTAACATTGCACACAATGCCAGTCCTATGACCATTTATAATCGTTATAAGATCGTTTAGAGTCGTAATATAGGTGTTAATGCCTTTAATCTGCATATACATTTATATCTAAGTCTTACAGCAATATACGACATTCAATCGGTTATTTGCGGCTTGTCATCTTCAATATTCTTAACATTGCACACAATGCAAGTCCTATGACCATTTATAATCGTTATAAGATCGTTTACAGTCGTAATATAATTGTTTATGTCTCTTATCTGCATATACATTTATATCTAAATGTTACAGCAATATACTACATTTAATCGGTTATTTGTGGCTTGTCATCTTCAATATTCTTAACATTGCACACAATGCCAGTCCTATGACCATTTATAATCGTTATAAGATCGTTTAGAGTCGTAATATAGGTGTTTATGTCTTTAATCTGAATATACATTTATATCTAAGTGTTACAGCAATATACGAAATTTAATCGGTTATTTGCGGCTTGTCATCTTCAATATTCTTAACATTGCACACAATGCAAGTCCTATGACCATTTATAATCGTTATAAGATCGTTTACAGTCGTAATATAATTGTTTATGTCTCTTATCTGCATATACATTTATATCTAAATGTTACAGCAATATACTACATTTAATCGGTTATTTGTGGCTTGTCATCTTCAATATTCTTAACATTGCACACAATGCAAGCCCTATGACCATTTATAATCTTTATAAGATCGTTTAGAGTCGTAATATAGGTGTTTATGTCTTTAATCTGAATATACATTTATATCTAAGTGTTACAGCAATATACGAAATTTAATCGGTTATTTGCGGCTTGTCATCTTCAATATTCTTAACATTGCACACAATGCAAGTCCTATGACCATTTATAATCGTTATAAGATCGTTTACCGTCGTAATATAGTTGTTTATGTCTTATATCTGCATATACATTTATATCTAAGTGTTACAGGAATATACGACATTCAATCGGTTATTTGCGGCTTCTCATCTTCAATATTCTTAACATTGCACACAATGCAGGTCCTATGACCATTTATAATCGTTATAAGATCGTTTACAGTCGTAATATAATTGTTTATGTCTCTTATCTGCATATACATTTATATCTAAATGTTACAGCAATATACTACATTTAATCGGTTATTTGTGGCTTGTCATCTTCAATATTCTTAACATTGCACACAATGCCAGTCCTATGACCATTTATAATCGTTATAAGATCGTTTAGAGTCGTAATATAGGTGTTTATGTCTTTAATCTGAATATAGATTTATATCTAAGTGTTACAGCAATATACGAAATTTAATCGGTTATTTGCGGCTTGTCATCTTCAATATTCTTAACATTGCACACAATGCAAGTCCTATGACCATTTATAATCGTTATAAGATCGTTTACAGTCGTTATATAGTTGTTTATGTCTTTAATCTACATATACATTTATATCTATGTGTTACAGCAATATACGACATTTAATCGGTAATTTGCGGCTTGTCATCTTCAATATTCTTAACATTGCACACAATGCAAGTCCTATGACCATTTATAATCGTTATAAGATCGTTTACCGTCGTAATATAGTTGTTTATGACTTTAATCTGCATATACATTTATATCTAAATGTTACAGCAATATACGACATTTAGTCGGTTATTTGCGGCTTGCCATCTTCAATATTCTTAACATTGCACACAATGCAAGTCCTATGACCATTTATAATCGTTATAAGATCGTTTACAGTCGTAATATAATTGTTTATGTCTCTTATCTGCATATACATTTATATCTAAATGTTACAGCAATATACTACATTTAATCGGTTATTTGTGGCTTGTCATCTTCAATATTCTTAACATTGCACACAATGCCAGTCCTATGACCATTTATAATCGTTATAAGATCGTTTAGAGTCGTAATATAGGTGTTAATGCCTTTAATCTGCATATACATTTATATCTAAGTCTTACAGCAATATACGACATTCAATCGGTTATTTGCGGCTTGTCATCTTCAATATTCTTAACATTGCACACAATGCAAGTCCTATGACCATTTATAATCGTTATAAGATCGTTTACAGTCGTAATATAATTGTTTATGTCTCTTATCTGCATATACATTTATATCTAAATGTTACAGCAATATACTACATTTAATCGGTTATTTGTGGCTTGTCATCTTCAATATTCTTAACATTGCATACAATGCCAGTCCTATGACCATTTATAATCGTTATAAGATCGTTTAGAGTCGTAATATAGGTGTTTATGTCTTTAATCTGAATATACATTTATATCTAAGTGTTACAGCAATATACGAAATTTAATCGGTTATTTGCGGCTTGTCATCTTCAATATTCTTAACATTGCACACAATGCAAGTCCTATGACCATTTATAATCGTTATAAGATCGTTTACAGTCGTAATATAATTGTTTATGTCTCTTATCTGCATATACATTTATATCTAAATGTTACAGCAATATACTACATTTAATCGGTTATTTGTGGCTTGTCATCTTCAATATTCTTAACATTGCACACAATGCAAGCCCTATGACCATTTATAATCTTTATAAGATCGTTTAGAGTCGTAATATAGATGTTTATGTCTTTAATCTGAATATACATTTATATCTAAGTGTTACAGCAATATACGAAATTTAATCGGTTATTTGCGGCTTGTCATCTTCAATATTCTTAACATTGCACACAATGCAAGTCCTATGACCATTTATAATCGTTATAAGATCGTTTACCGTCGTAATATAGTTGTTTATGTCTTATATCTGCATATACATTTATATCTAAGTGTTACAGGAATATACGACATTCAATCGGTTATTTGCGGCTTCTCATCTTCAATATTCTTAACATTGCACACAATGCAGGTCCTATGACCATTTATAATCGTTATAAGATCGTTTACAGTCGTAATATAATTGTTTATGTCTCTTATCTGCATATACATTTATATCTAAATGTTACAGCAATATACTACATTTAATCGGTTATTTGTGGCTTGTCATCTTCAATATTCTTAACATTGCACACAATGCCAGTCCTATGACCATTTATAATCGTTATAAGATCGTTTAGAGTCGTAATATAGGTGTTTATGTCTTTAATCTGAATATAGATTTATATCTAAGTGTTACAGCAATATACGAAATTTAATCGGTTATTTGCGGCTTGTCATCTTCAATATTCTTAACATTGCACACAATGCAAGTCCTATGACCATTTATAATCGTTATAAGATCGTTTACAGTCGTTATATAGTTGTTTATGTCTTTAATCTACATATACATTTATATCTATGTGTTACAGCAATATACGACATTTAATCGGTAATTTGCGGCTTGTCATCTTCAATATTCTTAACATTGCACACAATGCAAGTCCTATGACCATTTATAATCGTTATAAGATCGTTTACCGTCGTAATATAGTTGTTTATGACTTTAATCTGCATATACATTTATATCTAAGTGTTACAGCAATAAACGACGTTTAATCGGTTATTTGCGGCTTGTCATCTTCAATATTCTTAACATTGCACACAATGCAAGTCCTATGACCATTTATAACCGTTATAAGATCGTTTGCAGTGGTAATATAGCTGTTTATGTCTTTAATCTGCATATACATTTATATCTAAATGTTACAGCAATATACGACATTCAATCAGTTATTTGCGGCTTGTCATCTTCAATATTCTTAACATTGCACACAATGCAAGTCCTATGACCATTTATAACCGTTATAAGATCGTTTACAGTCGTTATATAGTCGTTTATGTCTTTTATCTGCATATACAATTATATCTAAATGTTACAGCAATATACGCCATTTAATCGGTTATTTGCGGCTTGCCATGGTCAATATTCTTCATATTGCACGCAATACAAGTCCTATGACCATTTATAACTGTTATAAGTTCGTTTACAATCGTTATATAGTCGTTTCTGACTTTTATCTGCATATACATTTATATCTAAATGTTACAGCATTATACGACATTTTATCGTTTATATACGGCTTGTTATCGTTATTATCCTTCAAATTGCACACAATGCAAGTCCTATGACCATTTATAACCGATACAAGGTCGTTCATAGTCGTAATAAAGTTGTTTATGTCATTAATCAGCATATACATTTATATCTAACTATAATATTTCAGTAATATGCGACATTTTATCGGTTATTTGCGGCTTGTTATCGTCAATATCCTTCACATTGCACACAATGCATGTCCTATGATCATTTATAACCGTTATAAGATCGTTTGCAGTCGTAATATAGCTGTTTATGTCTTATATCTGCATATACATTTATATCTAAGTGTTACAGGAATATACGACATTCAATCGGTTATTTGCGGCTTGTCATCTTCAATATTCTTCACATTGCACACAATGCAAGTCCTATGACCATTTATAACCGATACAAGGTCGTTCATAGTCGTAATAAAGTTGTTTATGTCATTAATCAGCATATACATTTATATCTAACTATAATATTTCAGTAATATGCGACATTTTATCGGTTATTTGCGGCTTGTTATCGTCAATATCCTTCACATTGCACACAATGCATGTCCTATGACCATTTATAACCGTTATAAGATCGTTTACAGTTGAAATATAGGTGTTAATGCCTTTAATCTGCATATACATTTATATCTAAGTCTTACAGCAATATACGACATTCAATCGGTTATTTGCGGCTTGTCATCTTCAATATTCTTAACATTGCACACAATGCAAGTCCTATGACCATTTATAATCGTTATAAGATCGTTTACCGTCGTAATATAGTTGTTTATGTCTTATATCTGCATATACATTTATATCTAAATGTTACAGCAATATACGACATTTAATCGGTTATTTGCGGCTTGTCATCTTCAATATTCTTAACATTGCACACAATGCAAGTCCTATGACCATTTATAAACGTTATAAGATCGTTTACCGTCGTAATATAGTTGTTTATGTGTTATATCTGCATGTACATTTATATCTAAGTGTTACAGCAATATACGACATTCAATCGGTTATTTGCGGCTTGTCATCTTCAATATTCTTAACATTGCACACAATGCAAGTCCTATGACCATTTATAATCGTTATAAGATCGTTTACCGTCGTAATATAGTTGTTTATGTCTTATATCTGCATATATATTTATATCTAAATGTTACAGCAATATACGACATTTAATCGGTTATTTGCGGCTTGTCATCTTCAATATTCTTCACATTGCACTCAACGAAAGTCCTATGACCTTTTATAATCGTTATAAGATCGTTTACAGTCGTAATATAATTGTTTATGTCTCTTATCTGCATATACATTTATATCTAAATGTTACAGCAATATACGCCATTTAATCGGTTATTTGCGGCTTGCCATTGTCAATATTCTTCATATTGCACGCAATGCAAGTCCTATGACCATTTATAAACGTTATAAGATCGTTTACCGTCGTAATATAGTTGTTTATGTCTTTAATCTGCATGTACATTTATATCTAAGTGTTACAGCAATATACGAAATTTAATCGGTTATTTGCGGCTTGTCATCTTCAATATTCTTAACATTGCACACAATGCAAGTCCTGTGAACTTTTATAACCGTTATAAGATCGTTTGCAGTCGTAATATAGTTGTTATGTCTTAATCTGCATGTACATTTATATCTAAATGTTACAGCAATATACGCCATTTAATCGGTTATTTGCGGCTTGCCATGGTCAATATTCTTCATATTGCACGCAATACAAGTCCAATGACCATTTATAACTGTTATAAGTTCGTTTACAATCGTTATATAGTCGTTTCTGACTTTTATCTGCATATACATTTATATCTAAATGTTACAGCATTATACGACATTTAATCGGTTATTTGCGGCTTGTCATCTTCAATATTCTTAACATTGCACACAATGCAAGTCCTATGACCATTTATAATCGTTATAAGATCGTTTACAGTCGTAATATAATTGTTTATGTCCCTTATCTGCATATACATTTATATCTAAATGTTACAGCACTATACGACATTTTATCGGTTATTTGCGGCTTGCCATGGTCAATATTCTTCATATTGCACACAATGCAAGTCCTATGACCATATATAACCGTTATAAGATCGTGTGCAGTCGTAGAATAATTGTTTATGTCTCTTATCTGCATATACATTTATATCTAAGTGTTACAACAATATACGACATTTTATCGGTTATCTGCGGCTTGCCATGGTCAATATTCTTCATATTACACACAATGCAAGTCCTATGACCATTTATAATTGTTATAAGATCGTTTACCGTCGTAATGTAGTCGTTTATGTTTTATATCTGCATATACATTTATATCTAAATGTTACAGCAATATACGACATTTAATCGGTTATTTGCGGCTTGCCAACGTCCATATTCTTCACATTGCACACAATGCAAGTCCTATGACCATTTATAATCGTTATAAGATCGTTTACAGTCGTAATATAATTGTTTATGTCTCTTATCTGCATATACATTTATATCTAAATGTTACAGCAATATACGACATTTAATCGGTTATTTGCGGCTTGTCATCTTCAATATTCTTAACATTGCACACAATGCAAGTCCTATGACCATTTATAATCGTTATAAGATCGTTTACCGTCGTAATATAGTTGTTTATGTCTTATATCTGCATATATATTTATATCTAAATGTTACAGCAATATACGACATTTAATCGGTTATTTGCGGCTTGTCATCTTCAATATTCTTCACATTGCACTCAACGAAAGTCCTATGACCATTTATAATCGTTATAAGATCGTTTACAGTCGTAATATAATTGTTTATGTCCCTTATCTGCATATACATTTATATCTAAATGTTACAGCACTATACGACATTTTATCGGTTATTTGCGGCTTGCCATGGTCAATATTCTTCATATTGCACACAATGCAAGTCCTATGACCATATATAACCGTTATAAGATCGTGTGCAGTCGTAGAATAATTGTTTATGTCTCTTATCTGCATATACATTTATATCTAAGTGTTACAGCAATATACGACATTTAATCGGTTATTTGCGGCTTGTCATCTTCAATATTCTTAACATTGCACACAATGCAAGTCCTATGACCATTTATAAACGTTATAAGATCGTTTACCGTCGTAATATAGTTGTTTATGTGTTATATCTGCATGTACATTTATATCTAAGTGTTACAGCAATATACGACATTCAATCGGTTATTTGCGGCTTGTCATCTTCAATATTCTTAACATTGCACACAATGCAAGTCCTATGACCATTTATAATCGTTATAAGATCGTTTACCGTCGTAATATAGTTGTTTATGTCTTATATCTGCATATATATTTATATCTAAATGTTACAGCAATATACGACATTTAATCGGTTATTTGCGGCTTGTCATCTTCAATATTCTTCACATTGCACTCAACGAAAGTCCTATGACCTTTTATAATCGTTATAAGATCGTTTACAGTCGTAATATAATTGTTTATGTCTCTTATCTGCATATACATTTATATCTAAATGTTACAGCAATATACGCCATTTAATCGGTTATTTGCGGCTTGCCATGGTCAATATTCTTCATATTGCACGCAATGCAAGTCCTATGACCATTTATAAACGTTATAAGATCGTTTACCGTCGTAATATAGTTGTTTATGTCTTTAATCTGCATGTACATTTATATCTAAGTGTTACAGCAATATACGAAATTTAATCGGTTATTTGCGGCTTGTCATCTTCAATATTCTTAACATTGCACACAATGCAAGTCCTGTGAACTTTTATAACCGTTATAAGATCGTTTGCAGTCGTAATATAGTTGTTATGTCTTAATCTGCATGTACATTTATATCTAAATGTTACAGCAATATACGCCATTTAATCGGTTATTTGCGGCTTGCCATGGTCAATATTCTTCATATTGCACGCAATACAAGTCCAATGACCATTTATAACTGTTATAAGTTCGTTTACAATCGTTATATAGTCGTTTCTGACTTTTATCTGCATATACATTTATATCTAAATGTTACAGCATTATACGACATTTAATCGGTTATTTGCGGCTTGTCATCTTCAATATTCTTAACATTGCACACAATGCAAGTCCTATGACCATTTATAATCGTTATAAGATCGTTTACAGTCGTAATATAATTGTTTATGTCCCTTATCTGCATATACATTTATATCTAAATGTTACAGCACTATACGACATTTTATCGGTTATTTGCGGCTTGCCATGGTCAATATTCTTCATATTGCACACAATGCAAGTCCTATGACCATATATAACCGTTATAAGATCGTGTGCAGTCGTAGAATAATTGTTTATGTCTCTTATCTGCATATACATTTATATCTAAGTGTTACAACAATATACGACATTTTATCGGTTATCTGCGGCTTGCCATGGTCAATATTCTTCATATTACACACAATGCAAGTCCTATGACCATTTATAATTGTTATAAGATCGTTTACCGTCGTAATGTAGTCGTTTATGTTTTATATCTGCATATACATTTATATCTAAATGTTACAGCAATATACGACATTTAATCGGTTATTTGCGGCTTGCCAACGTCCATATTCTTCACATTGCACACAATGCAAGTCCTATGACCATTTATAATCGTTATAAGATCGTTTACAGTCGTAATATAATTGTTTATGTCTCTTATCTGCATATACATTTATATCTAAATGTTACAGCAATATACGACATTTAATCGGTTATTTGCGGCTTGTCATCTTCAATATTCTTAACATTGCACACAATGCAAGTCCTATGACCATTTATAATCGTTATAAGATCGTTTACCGTCGTAATATAGTTGTTTATGTCTTATATCTGCATATATATTTATATCTAAATGTTACAGCAATATACGACATTTAATCGGTTATTTGCGGCTTGTCATCTTCAATATTCTTCACATTGCACTCAACGAAAGTCCTATGACCATTTATAATCGTTATAAGATCGTTTACAGTCGTAATATAATTGTTTATGTCTTATATCTGCATATATATTTATATCTAAATGTTACAGCAATATACGACATTTAATCGGTTATTTGCGGCTTGTCATCTTCAATATTCTTCACATTGCACTCAACGAAAGTCCTATGACCATTTATAATCGTTATAAGATCGTTTACAGTCGTAATATAATTGTTTATGTCCCTTATCTGCATATACATTTATATCTAAATGTTACAGCACTATACGACATTTTATCGGTTATTTGCGGCTTGCCATGGTCAATATTCTTCATATTGCACACAATGCAAGTCCTATGACCATATATAACCGTTATAAGATCGTGTGCAGTCGTAGAATAATTGTTTATGTCTCTTATCTGCATATACATTTATATCTAAGTGTTACAGCAATATACGACATTTAATCGGTTATTTGCGGCTTGTCATCTTCAATATTCTTAACATTGCACACAATGCAAGTCCTATGACCATTTATAATCGTTATAAGATCGTTTACCGTCGTAATATAGTTGTTTATGTCTTATATCTGCATATACATTTATATCTAAGTGTTACAGGAATATACGACATTCAATCGGTTATTTGCGGCTTCTCATCTTCAATATTCTTAACATTGCACACAATGCAGGTCCTATGACCATTTATAATCGTTATAAGATCGTTTACAGTCGTAATATAATTGTTTATGTCTCTTATCTGCATATACATTTATATCTAAATGTTACAGCAATATACTACATTTAATCGGTTATTTGTGGCTTGTCATCTTCAATATTCTTAACATTGCACACAATGCCAGTCCTATGACCATTTATAATCGTTATAAGATCGTTTAGAGTCGTAATATAGGTGTTTATGTCTTTAATCTGAATATAGATTTATATCTAAGTGTTACAGCAATATACGAAATTTAATCGGTTATTTGCGGCTTGTCATCTTCAATATTCTTAACATTGCACACAATGCAAGTCCTATGACCATTTATAATCGTTATAAGATCGTTTACAGTCGTTATATAGTTGTTTATGTCTTTAATCTACATATACATTTATATCTATGTGTTACAGCAATATACGACATTTAATCGGTAATTTGCGGCTTGTCATCTTCAATATTCTTAACATTGCACACAATGCAAGCCCTATGACCATTTATAATCTTTATAAGATCGTTTAGAGTCGTAATATAGATGTTTATGTCTTTAATCTGAATATACATTTATATCTAAGTGTTACAGCAATATACGAAATTTAATCGGTTATTTGCGGCTTGTCATCTTCAATATTCTTAACATTGCACACAATGCAAGTCCTATGACCATTTATAATCGTTATAAGATCGTTTACCGTCGTAATATAGTTGTTTATGTCTTATATCTGCATATACATTTATATCTAAGTGTTACAGGAATATACGACATTCAATCGGTTATTTGCGGCTTCTCATCTTCAATATTCTTAACATTGCACACAATGCAGGTCCTATGACCATTTATAATCGTTATAAGATCGTTTACAGTCGTAATATAATTGTTTATGTCTCTTATCTGCATATACATTTATATCTAAATGTTACAGCAATATACTACATTTAATCGGTTATTTGTGGCTTGTCATCTTCAATATTCTTAACATTGCACACAATGCCAGTCCTATGACCATTTATAATCGTTATAAGATCGTTTAGAGTCGTAATATAGGTGTTTATGTCTTTAATCTGAATATAGATTTATATCTAAGTGTTACAGCAATATACGAAATTTAATCGGTTATTTGCGGCTTGTCATCTTCAATATTCTTAACATTGCACACAATGCAAGTCCTATGACCATTTATAATCGTTATAAGATCGTTTACAGTCGTTATATAGTTGTTTATGTCTTTAATCTACATATACATTTATATCTATGTGTTACAGCAATATACGACATTTAATCGGTAATTTGCGGCTTGTCATCTTCAATATTCTTAACATTGCACACAATGCAAGTCCTATGACCATTTATAATCGTTATAAGATCGTTTACCGTCGTAATATAGTTGTTTATGACTTTAATCTGCATATACATTTATATCTAAGTGTTACAGCAATAAACGACGTTTAATCGGTTATTTGCGGCTTGTCATCTTCAATATTCTTAACATTGCACACAATGCAAGTCCTATGACCATTTATAACCGTTATAAGATCGTTTGCAGTGGTAATATAGCTGTTTATGTCTTTAATCTGCATATACATTTATATCTAAATGTTACAGCAATATACGACATTCAATCAGTTATTTGCGGCTTGTCATCTTCAATATTCTTAACATTGCACACAATGCAAGTCCTATGACCATTTATAACCGTTATAAGATCGTTTACAGTCGTTATATAGTCGTTTATGTCTTTTATCTGCATATACAATTATATCTAAATGTTACAGCAATATACGCCATTTAATCGGTTATTTGCGGCTTGCCATGGTCAATATTCTTCATATTGCACGCAATACAAGTCCTATGACCATTTATAACTGTTATAAGTTCGTTTACAATCGTTATATAGTCGTTTCTGACTTTTATCTGCATATACATTTATATCTAAATGTTACAGCATTATACGACATTTTATCGTTTATATACGGCTTGTTATCGTTATTATCCTTCAAATTGCACACAATGCAAGTCCTATGACCATTTATAACCGATACAAGGTCGTTCATAGTCGTAATAAAGTTGTTTATGTCATTAATCAGCATATACATTTATATCTAACTATAATATTTCAGTAATATGCGACATTTTATCGGTTATTTGCGGCTTGTTATCGTCAATATCCTTCACATTGCACACAATGCATGTCCTATGATCATTTATAACCGTTATAAGATCGTTTGCAGTCGTAATATAGCTGTTTATGTCTTATATCTGCATATACATTTATATCTAAGTGTTACAGGAATATACGACATTCAATCGGTTATTTGCGGCTTGTCATCTTCAATATTCTTCACATTGCACACAATGCAAGTCCTATGACCATTTATAACCGATACAAGGTCGTTCATAGTCGTAATAAAGTTGTTTATGTCATTAATCAGCATATACATTTATATCTAACTATAATATTTCAGTAATATGCGACATTTTATCGGTTATTTGCGGCTTGTTATCGTCAATATCCTTCACATTGCACACAATGCATGTCCTATGACCATTTATAACCGTTATAAGATCGTTTACAGTTGAAATATAGGTGTTAATGCCTTTAATCTGCATATACATTTATATCTAAGTCTTACAGCAATATACGACATTCAATCGGTTATTTGCGGCTTGTCATCTTCAATATTCTTAACATTGCACACAATGCAAGTCCTATGACCATTTATAATCGTTATAAGATCGTTTACCGTCGTAATATAGTTGTTTATGTCTTATATCTGCATATACATTTATATCTAAATGTTACAGCAATATACGACATTTAATCGGTTATTTGCGGCTTGTCATCTTCAATATTCTTAACATTGCACACAATGCAAGTCCTATGACCATTTATAAACGTTATAAGATCGTTTACCGTCGTAATATAGTTGTTTATGTGTTATATCTGCATGTACATTTATATCTAAGTGTTACAGCAATATACGACATTCAATCGGTTATTTGCGGCTTGTCATCTTCAATATTCTTAACATTGCACACAATGCAAGTCCTATGACCATTTATAATCGTTATAAGATCGTTTACCGTCGTAATATAGTTGTTTATGTCTTATATCTGCATATATATTTATATCTAAATGTTACAGCAATATACGACATTTAATCGGTTATTTGCGGCTTGTCATCTTCAATATTCTTCACATTGCACTCAACGAAAGTCCTATGACCTTTTATAATCGTTATAAGATCGTTTACAGTCGTAATATAATTGTTTATGTCTCTTATCTGCATATACATTTATATCTAAATGTTACAGCAATATACGCCATTTAATCGGTTATTTGCGGCTTGCCATTGTCAATATTCTTCATATTGCACGCAATGCAAGTCCTATGACCATTTATAAACGTTATAAGATCGTTTACCGTCGTAATATAGTTGTTTATGTCTTTAATCTGCATGTACATTTATATCTAAGTGTTACAGCAATATACGAAATTTAATCGGTTATTTGCGGCTTGTCATCTTCAATATTCTTAACATTGCACACAATGCAAGTCCTGTGAACTTTTATAACCGTTATAAGATCGTTTGCAGTCGTAATATAGTTGTTATGTCTTAATCTGCATGTACATTTATATCTAAATGTTACAGCAATATACGCCATTTAATCGGTTATTTGCGGCTTGCCATGGTCAATATTCTTCATATTGCACGCAATACAAGTCCAATGACCATTTATAACTGTTATAAGTTCGTTTACAATCGTTATATAGTCGTTTCTGACTTTTATCTGCATATACATTTATATCTAAATGTTACAGCATTATACGACATTTAATCGGTTATTTGCGGCTTGTCATCTTCAATATTCTTAACATTGCACACAATGCAAGTCCTATGACCATTTATAATCGTTATAAGATCGTTTACAGTCGTAATATAATTGTTTATGTCCCTTATCTGCATATACATTTATATCTAAATGTTACAGCACTATACGACATTTTATCGGTTATTTGCGGCTTGCCATGGTCAATATTCTTCATATTGCACACAATGCAAGTCCTATGACCATATATAACCGTTATAAGATCGTGTGCAGTCGTAGAATAATTGTTTATGTCTCTTATCTGCATATACATTTATATCTAAGTGTTACAACAATATACGACATTTTATCGGTTATCTGCGGCTTGCCATGGTCAATATTCTTCATATTACACACAATGCAAGTCCTATGACCATTTATAATTGTTATAAGATCGTTTACCGTCGTAATGTAGTCGTTTATGTTTTATATCTGCATATACATTTATATCTAAATGTTACAGCAATATACGACATTTAATCGGTTATTTGCGGCTTGCCAACGTCCATATTCTTCACATTGCACACAATGCAAGTCCTATGACCATTTATAATCGTTATAAGATCGTTTACAGTCGTAATATAATTGTTTATGTCTCTTATCTGCATATACATTTATATCTAAATGTTACAGCAATATACGACATTTAATCGGTTATTTGCGGCTTGTCATCTTCAATATTCTTAACATTGCACACAATGCAAGTCCTATGACCATTTATAATCGTTATAAGATCGTTTACCGTCGTAATATAGTTGTTTATGTCTTATATCTGCATATATATTTATATCTAAATGTTACAGCAATATACGACATTTAATCGGTTATTTGCGGCTTGTCATCTTCAATATTCTTCACATTGCACTCAACGAAAGTCCTATGACCATTTATAATCGTTATAAGATCGTTTACAGTCGTAATATAATTGTTTATGTCCCTTATCTGCATATACATTTATATCTAAATGTTACAGCACTATACGACATTTTATCGGTTATTTGCGGCTTGCCATGGTCAATATTCTTCATATTGCACACAATGCAAGTCCTATGACCATATATAACCGTTATAAGATCGTGTGCAGTCGTAGAATAATTGTTTATGTCTCTTATCTGCATATACATTTATATCTAAGTGTTACAGCAATATACGACATTTAATCGGTTATTTGCGGCTTGTCATCTTCAATATTCTTAACATTGCACACAATGCAAGTCCTATGACCATTTATAAACGTTATAAGATCGTTTACCGTCGTAATATAGTTGTTTATGTGTTATATCTGCATGTACATTTATATCTAAGTGTTACAGCAATATACGACATTCAATCGGTTATTTGCGGCTTGTCATCTTCAATATTCTTAACATTGCACACAATGCAAGTCCTATGACCATTTATAATCGTTATAAGATCGTTTACCGTCGTAATATAGTTGTTTATGTCTTATATCTGCATATATATTTATATCTAAATGTTACAGCAATATACGACATTTAATCGGTTATTTGCGGCTTGTCATCTTCAATATTCTTCACATTGCACTCAACGAAAGTCCTATGACCTTTTATAATCGTTATAAGATCGTTTACAGTCGTAATATAATTGTTTATGTCTCTTATCTGCATATACATTTATATCTAAATGTTACAGCAATATACGCCATTTAATCGGTTATTTGCGGCTTGCCATGGTCAATATTCTTCATATTGCACGCAATGCAAGTCCTATGACCATTTATAAACGTTATAAGATCGTTTACCGTCGTAATATAGTTGTTTATGTCTTTAATCTGCATGTACATTTATATCTAAGTGTTACAGCAATATACGAAATTTAATCGGTTATTTGCGGCTTGTCATCTTCAATATTCTTAACATTGCACACAATGCAAGTCCTGTGAACTTTTATAACCGTTATAAGATCGTTTGCAGTCGTAATATAGTTGTTATGTCTTAATCTGCATGTACATTTATATCTAAATGTTACAGCAATATACGCCATTTAATCGGTTATTTGCGGCTTGCCATGGTCAATATTCTTCATATTGCACGCAATACAAGTCCAATGACCATTTATAACTGTTATAAGTTCGTTTACAATCGTTATATAGTCGTTTCTGACTTTTATCTGCATATACATTTATATCTAAATGTTACAGCATTATACGACATTTAATCGGTTATTTGCGGCTTGTCATCTTCAATATTCTTAACATTGCACACAATGCAAGTCCTATGACCATTTATAATCGTTATAAGATCGTTTACAGTCGTAATATAATTGTTTATGTCCCTTATCTGCATATACATTTATATCTAAATGTTACAGCACTATACGACATTTTATCGGTTATTTGCGGCTTGCCATGGTCAATATTCTTCATATTGCACACAATGCAAGTCCTATGACCATATATAACCGTTATAAGATCGTGTGCAGTCGTAGAATAATTGTTTATGTCTCTTATCTGCATATACATTTATATCTAAGTGTTACAACAATATACGACATTTTATCGGTTATCTGCGGCTTGCCATGGTCAATATTCTTCATATTACACACAATGCAAGTCCTATGACCATTTATAATTGTTATAAGATCGTTTACCGTCGTAATGTAGTCGTTTATGTTTTATATCTGCATATACATTTATATCTAAATGTTACAGCAATATACGACATTTAATCGGTTATTTGCGGCTTGCCAACGTCCATATTCTTCACATTGCACACAATGCAAGTCCTATGACCATTTATAATCGTTATAAGATCGTTTACAGTCGTAATATAATTGTTTATGTCTCTTATCTGCATATACATTTATATCTAAATGTTACAGCAATATACGACATTTAATCGGTTATTTGCGGCTTGTCATCTTCAATATTCTTAACATTGCACACAATGCAAGTCCTATGACCATTTATAATCGTTATAAGATCGTTTACCGTCGTAATATAGTTGTTTATGTCTTATATCTGCATATATATTTATATCTAAATGTTACAGCAATATACGACATTTAATCGGTTATTTGCGGCTTGTCATCTTCAATATTCTTCACATTGCACTCAACGAAAGTCCTATGACCATTTATAATCGTTATAAGATCGTTTACAGTCGTAATATAATTGTTTATGTCCCTTATCTGCATATACATTTATATCTAAATGTTACAGCACTATACGACATTTTATCGGTTATTTGCGGCTTGCCATGGTCAATATTCTTCATATTGCACACAATGCAAGTCCTATGACCATATATAACCGTTATAAGATCGTGTGCAGTCGTAGAATAATTGTTTATGTCTCTTATCTGCATATACATTTATATCTAAGTGTTACAGCAATATACGACATTTAATCGGTTATTTGCGGCTTGTCATCTTCAATATTCTTAACATTGCACACAATGCAAGTCCTATGACCATTTATAATCGTTATAAGATCGTTTAGAGTCGTAATATAGGTGTTTATGTCTTTAATCTGAATATACATTTATATCTAAGTGTTACAGCAATATACGAATTTTAATCGGTTATTTGCGGCTTGTCAACTTCAATATTCTTAACATTGCACACAATGCAAGCCCTATGACCATTTATAATCTTTATAAGATCGTTTACCGTCGTAATATAGTTGTTTATGTCTTATATCTGCATATACATTTATATCTAAATGTTCCAGCAATATACGACATTTAGTCGGTTATTTGCGGCTTGCCATCTTCAATATTCTCAACATTGCACACAATGCAAGTCCTATGACCATTTATAATCGTTATAAGATCGTTTAGAGTCGTAATATAGGTGTTTATGTCTTTAATCTGAATATACATTTATATCTAAGTGTTACAGCAATATACGAAATTTAATCGGTTATTTGCGGCTTGTCATCTTCAATATTCTTAACATTGCACACAATGCAAGTCCTATGGCCATTTATAATCGTTATAAGATCGTTTACCGTCGTAATATAGTTGTTTATGTCTTATATCTGCATATACATTTATATCTAAGTGTTACAGGAATATACGACATTCAATCGGTTATTTGCGGCTTCTCATCTTCAATATTCTTAACATTGCACACAATGCAAGTCCTATGACCATTTATAATCGTTATAAGATCGTTTACCGTCGTAATATAGTTGTTTATGTCTTATATCTGCATATACATTTATATCTAAGTGTTACAGGAATGTACGACATTCAATCGGTTATTTGCGGCTTCTCATCTTCAATATTCTTAACATTGCCCACAATGCAAGTCCTATGACCATTTATAATCGTTATAAGATCGTTTACCGTCGTAATATAGTTGTTTATGTCTTATATCTGCATATACATTTATATCTAAGTGTTACAGGAATATACGACATTTAATCGGTTATTTGCGGCTTGTCATCTTCAATATTCTTCACATTGCACACAATGCAAGTCCTATGACCATTTATAACCGTTATAAGATCGTTTAGAGTCGTAATATTGTTGTTTATGTCTTTAATCTGCATATACATTTATATCTAAGTGTTACAGCAATATACGACATTTAATCGGTTATTTGCGGCTTGTCATCTTCAATATTCTTAACATTGCACACAATGCAAGTCCTATGACCATTTATAATCGTTATAAGATCGTTTACCGTCGTAATATAGTTGTTTATGTCTTATATCTGCATATATATTTATATCTAAATGTTACAGCAATATACGACATTTAATCGGTTATTTGCGGCTTGTCATCTTCAATATTCTTCACATTGCACTCAACGAAAGTCCTATGACCATTTATAATCGTTATAAGATCGTTTACAGTCGTAATATAATTGTTTATGTCCCTTATCTGCATATACATTTATATCTAAATGTTACAGCACTATACGACATTTTATCGGTTATTTGCGGCTTGCCATGGTCAATATTCTTCATATTGCACACAATGCAAGTCCTATGACCATATATAACCGTTATAAGATCGTGTGCAGTCGTAGAATAATTGTTTATGTCTCTTATCTGCATATACATTTATATCTAAATGTTACAGCAATATACTACATTTAATCGGTTATTTGTGGCTTGTCATCTTCAATATTCTTAACATTGCACACAATGCCAGTCCTATGACCATTTATAACCGTTATAAGATCGTTTAGAGTCGTAATATAGTTGTTTATGTCTTTAATCTGCATGTACATTTATATCTAAGTGTTACAGCAATATACGAAATTTAATCGGTTATTTGCGGCTTGTCATCTTCAATATTCTTAACATTGCACACAATGCAAGTCCTGTGAACTTTTATAACCGTTATAAGATCGTTTGCAGTCGTAATATAGTTGTTATGTCTTAATCTGCATGTACATTTATATCTAAATGTTACAGCAATATACGCCATTTAATCGGTTATTTGCGGCTTGCCATGGTCAATATTCTTCATATTGCACGCAATACAAGTCCAATGACCATTTATAACTGTTATAAGTTCGTTTACAATCGTTATATAGTCGTTTCTGACTTTTATCTGCATATACATTTATATCTAAATGTTACAGCATTATACGACATTTAATCGGTTATTTGCGGCTTGTCATCTTCAATATTCTTAACATTGCACACAATGCAAGTCCTATGACCATTTATAATCGTTATAAGATCGTTTACAGTCGTAATATAATTGTTTATGTCCCTTATCTGCATATACATTTATATCTAAATGTTACAGCACTATACGACATTTTATCGGTTATTTGCGGCTTGCCATGGTCAATATTCTTCATATTGCACACAATGCAAGTCCTATGACCATATATAACCGTTATAAGATCGTGTGCAGTCGTAGAATAATTGTTTATGTCTCTTATCTGCATATACATTTATATCTAAGTGTTACAACAATATACGACATTTTATCGGTTATCTGCGGCTTGCCATGGTCAATATTCTTCATATTACACACAATGCAAGTCCTATGACCATTTATAATTGTTATAAGATCGTTTACCGTCGTAATGTAGTCGTTTATGTTTTATATCTGCATATACATTTATATCTAAATGTTACAGCAATATACGACATTTAATCGGTTATTTGCGGCTTGCCAACGTCCATATTCTTCACATTGCACACAATGCAAGTCCTATGACCATTTATAATCGTTATAAGATCGTTTACAGTCGTAATATAATTGTTTATGTCTCTTATCTGCATATACATTTATATCTAAATGTTACAGCAATATACGACATTTAATCGGTTATTTGCGGCTTGTCATCTTCAATATTCTTAACATTGCACACAATGCAAGTCCTATGACCATTTATAATCGTTATAAGATCGTTTACCGTCGTAATATAGTTGTTTATGTCTTATATCTGCATATATATTTATATCTAAATGTTACAGCAATATACGACATTTAATCGGTTATTTGCGGCTTGTCATCTTCAATATTCTTCACATTGCACTCAACGAAAGTCCTATGACCATTTATAATCGTTATAAGATCGTTTACAGTCGTAATATAATTGTTTATGTCCCTTATCTGCATATACATTTATATCTAAATGTTACAGCACTATACGACATTTTATCGGTTATTTGCGGCTTGCCATGGTCAATATTCTTCATATTGCACACAATGCAAGTCCTATGACCATATATAACCGTTATAAGATCGTGTGCAGTCGTAGAATAATTGTTTATGTCTCTTATCTGCATATACATTTATATCTAAGTGTTACAGCAATATACGACATTTAATCGGTTATTTGCGGCTTGTCATCTTCAATATTCTTAACATTGCACACAATGCAAGTCCTATGACCATTTATAATCGTTATAAGATCGTTTAGAGTCGTAATATAGGTGTTTATGTCTTTAATCTGAATATACATTTATATCTAAGTGTTACAGCAATATACGAATTTTAATCGGTTATTTGCGGCTTGTCAACTTCAATATTCTTAACATTGCACACAATGCAAGCCCTATGACCATTTATAATCTTTATAAGATCGTTTACCGTCGTAATATAGTTGTTTATGTCTTATATCTGCATATACATTTATATCTAAATGTTCCAGCAATATACGACATTTAGTCGGTTATTTGCGGCTTGCCATCTTCAATATTCTTAACATTGCACACAATGCAAGTCCTATGACCATTTATAATCGTTATAAGATCGTTTAGAGTCGTAATATAGGTGTTTATGTCTTTAATCTGAATATACATTTATATCTAAGTGTTACAGCAATATACGAAATTTAATCGGTTATTTGCGGCTTGTCATCTTCAATATTCTTAACATTGCACACAATGCAAGTCCTATGGCCATTTATAATCGTTATAAGATCGTTTACCGTCGTAATATAGTTGTTTATGTCTTATATCTGCATATACATTTATATCTAAGTGTTACAGGAATATACGACATTCAATCGGTTATTTGCGGCTTCTCATCTTCAATATTCTTAACATTGCACACAATGCAAGTCCTATGACCATTTATAATCGTTATAAGATCGTTTACCGTCGTAATATAGTTGTTTATGTCTTATATCTGCATATACATTTATATCTAAGTGTTACAGGAATATACGACATTCAATCGGTTATTTGCGGCTTCTCATCTTCAATATTCTTAACATTGCCCACAATGCAAGTCCTATGACCATTTATAATCGTTATAAGATCGTTTACCGTCGTAATATAGTTGTTTATGTCTTATATCTGCATATACATTTATATCTAAGTGTTACAGGAATATACGACATTTAATCGGTTATTTGCGGCTTGTCATCTTCAATATTCTTCACATTGCACACAATGCAAGTCCTATGACCATTTATAACCGTTATAAGATCGTTTAGAGTCGTAATATTGTTGTTTATGTCTTTAATCTGCATATACATTTATATCTAAGTGTTACAGCAATATACGACATTTAATCGGTTATTTGCGGCTTGTCATCTTCAATATTCTTAACATTGCACACAATGCAAGTCCTATGACCATTTATAATCGTTATAAGATCGTTTACCGTCGTAATATAGTTGTTTATGTCTTATATCTGCATATATATTTATATCTAAATGTTACAGCAATATACGACATTTAATCGGTTATTTGCGGCTTGTCATCTTCAATATTCTTCACATTGCACTCAACGAAAGTCCTATGACCATTTATAATCGTTATAAGATCGTTTACAGTCGTAATATAATTGTTTATGTCCCTTATCTGCATATACATTTATATCTAAATGTTACAGCACTATACGACATTTTATCGGTTATTTGCGGCTTGCCATGGTCAATATTCTTCATATTGCACACAATGCAAGTCCTATGACCATATATAACCGTTATAAGATCGTGTGCAGTCGTAGAATAATTGTTTATGTCTCTTATCTGCATATACATTTATATCTAAATGTTACAGCAATATACTACATTTAATCGGTTATTTGTGGCTTGTCATCTTCAATATTCTTAACATTGCACACAATGCCAGTCCTATGACCATTTATAACCGTTATAAGATCGTTTAGAGTCGTAATATTGTTGTTTATGTCTTTAATCTGCATATACATTTATATCTAAGTGTTACAGCAATATACGACATTTAATCGGTTATTTGCGGCTTGTCATCTTCAATATTCTTAACATTGCACACAATGCAAGTCCTATGACCATTTATAATCGTTATAAGATCGTTTAGAGTCGTAATATAGGTGTTTATGTCTTTAATCTGAATATACATTTATATCTAAGTGTTACAGCAATATACGAATTTTAATCGGTTATTTGCGGCTTGTCAACTTCAATATTCTTAACATTGCACACAATGCAAGTCCTATGACCATTTATAATCGTTATAAGATCGTTTACAGTCGTAATATAATTGTTTATGTCTCTTATCTGCATATACATTTATATCTAAATGTTACAGCAATATACTACATTTAATCGGTTATTTGTGGCTTGTCATCTTCAATATTCTTAACATTGCACACAATGCAAGCCCTATGACCATTTATAATCTTTATAAGATCGTTTACCGTCGTAATATAGTTGTTTATGTCTTATATCTGCATATACATTTATATCTAAATGTTACAGCAATATACGACATTTAGTCGGTTATTTGCGGCTTGCCATCTTCAATATTCTTAACATTGCACACAATGCAAGTCCTATGACCATTTATAATCGTTATAAGATCGTTTAGAGTCGTAATATAGGTGTTTATGTCTTTAATCTGAATATACATTTATATCTAAGTGTTACAGCAATATACGAAATTTAATCGGTTATTTGCGGCTTGTCATCTTCAATATTCTTAACATTGCACACAATGCAAGTCCTATGACCATTTATAATCGTTATAAGATCGTTTACCGTCGTAATATAGTTGTTTATGTCTTATATCTGCATATACATTTATATCTAAGTGTTACAGGAATATACGACATTCAATCGGTTATTTGCGGCTTCTCATCTTCAATATTCTTAACATTGCACACAATGCAAGTCCTATGACCATTTATAATCGTTATAAGATCGTTTACAGTCGTAATATAATTGTTTATGTCTCTTATCTGCATATACATTTATATCTAAATGTTACAGCAATATACTACATTTAATCGGTTATTTGTGGCTTGTCATCTTCAATATTCTTAACATTGCACACAATGCCAGTCCTATGACCATTTATAATCGTTATAAGATCGTTTAGAGTCGTAATATAGGTGTTTATGTCTTTAATCTGAATATACATTTATATCTAAGTGTTACAGCAATATACGAAATTTAATCGGTTATTTGCGGCTTGTCATCTTCAATATTCTTAACATTGCACACAATGCAAGTCCTATGACCATTTATAATCGTTATAAGATCGTTTACCGTCGTAATATAGTTGTTTATGTCTTATATCTGCATATACATTTATATCTAAGTGTTACAGGAATATACGACATTCAATCGGTTATTTGCGGCTTCTCATCTTCAATATTCTTAACATTGCACACAATGCAAGTCCTATGACCATTTATAATCGTTATAAGATCGTTTACCGTCGTAATATAGTTGTTTATGTCTTATATCTGCATATACATTTATATCTAAGTGTTACAGGAATATACGACATTCAATCGGTTATTTGCGGCTTCTCATCTTCAATATTCTTAACATTGCCCACAATGCAAGTCCTATGACCATTTATAATCGTTATAAGATCGTTTACCGTCGTAATATAGTTGTTTATGTCTTATATCTGCATATACATTTATATCTAAGTGTTACAGGAATATACGACATTTAATCGGTTATTTGCGGCTTGCCATCTTCAATATTCTTAACATTGCACACAATGCAAGTCCTATGACCATTTATAATCGTTATAAGATCGTTTACCGTCGTAATATAGTTGTTTATGTCTTATATCTGCATATACATTTATATCTAAATGTTACAGCAATATACGACATTTAGTCGGTTATTTGCGGCTTGCCATCTTCAATATTCTTAACATTGCACACAATGCAAGTCCTATGACCATTTATAATCGTTATAAGATCGTTTAGAGTCGTAATATAGGTGTTTATGTCTTTAATCTGCATATACATTTATATCTAAATGTTACAGCAATATACGCCATTTAATCGGTTATTTGCGGCTTGCCATGGTCAATATTCTTCATATTGCACGCAATGCAAGTCCTATGACCATTTATAAACGTTATAAGATCGTTTACCGTCGTAATATAGTTGTTTATGTCTTTAATCTGCATGTACATTTATATCTAAGTGTTACAGCAATATACGAAATTTAATCGGTTATTTGCGGCTTGTCATCTTCAATATTCTTAACATTGCACACAATGCAAGTCCTGTGAACTTTTATAACCGTTATAAGATCGTTTGCAGTCGTAATATAGTTGTTATGTCTTAATCTGCATGTACATTTATATCTAAATGTTACAGCAATATACGCCATTTAATCGGTTATTTGCGGCTTGCCATGGTCAATATTCTTCATATTGCACGCAATACAAGTCCAATGACCATTTATAACTGTTATAAGTTCGTTTACAATCGTTATATAGTCGTTTCTGACTTTTATCTGCATATACATTTATATCTAAATGTTACAGCATTATACGACATTTAATCGGTTATTTGCGGCTTGTCATCTTCAATATTCTTAACATTGCACACAATGCAAGTCCTATGACCATTTATAATCGTTATAAGATCGTTTACAGTCGTAATATAATTGTTTATGTCCCTTATCTGCATATACATTTATATCTAAATGTTACAGCACTATACGACATTTTATCGGTTATTTGCGGCTTGCCATGGTCAATATTCTTCATATTGCACACAATGCAAGTCCTATGACCATATATAACCGTTATAAGATCGTGTGCAGTCGTAGAATAATTGTTTATGTCTCTTATCTGCATATACATTTATATCTAAGTGTTACAACAATATACGACATTTTATCGGTTATCTGCGGCTTGCCATGGTCAATATTCTTCATATTACACACAATGCAAGTCCTATGACCATTTATAATTGTTATAAGATCGTTTACCGTCGTAATGTAGTCGTTTATGTTTTATATCTGCATATACATTTATATCTAAATGTTACAGCAATATACGACATTTAATCGGTTATTTGCGGCTTGCCAACGTCCATATTCTTCACATTGCACACAATGCAAGTCCTATGACCATTTATAATCGTTATAAGATCGTTTACAGTCGTAATATAATTGTTTATGTCTCTTATCTGCATATACATTTATATCTAAATGTTACAGCAATATACGACATTTAATCGGTTATTTGCGGCTTGTCATCTTCAATATTCTTAACATTGCACACAATGCAAGTCCTATGACCATTTATAATCGTCATAAGATCGTTTACCGTCGTAATATAGTTGTTTATGTCTTATATCTGCATATATATTTATATCTAAATGTTACAGCAATATACGACATTTAATCGGTTATTTGCGGCTTGTCATCTTCAATATTCTTCACATTGCACTCAACGAAAGTCCTATGACCATTTATAATCGTTATAAGATCGTTTACAGTCGTAATATAATTGTTTATGTCCCTTATCTGCATATACATTTATATCTAAATGTTACAGCACTATACGACATTTTATCGGTTATTTGCGGCTTGCCATGGTCAATATTCTTCATATTGCACACAATGCAAGTCCTATGACCATATATAACCGTTATAAGATCGTGTGCAGTCGTAGAATAATTGTTTATGTCTCTTATCTGCATATACATTTATATCTAAGTGTTACAGCAATATACGACATTTAATCGGTTATTTGCGGCTTGTCATCTTCAATATTCTTAACATTGCACACAATGCAAGTCCTATGACCATTTATAAACGTTATAAGATCGTTTACCGTCGTAATATAGTTGTTTATGTGTTATATCTGCATGTACATTTATATCTAAGTGTTACAGCAATATACGACATTCAATCGGTTATTTGCGGCTTGTCATCTTCAATATTCTTAACATTGCACACAATGCAAGTCCTATGACCATTTATAATCGTTATAAGATCGTTTACCGTCGTAATATAGTTGTTTATGTCTTATATCTGCATATATATTTATATCTAAATGTTACAGCAATATACGACATTTAATCGGTTATTTGCGGCTTGTCATCTTCAATATTCTTCACATTGCACTCAACGAAAGTCCTATGACCTTTTATAATCGTTATAAGATCGTTTACAGTCGTAATATAATTGTTTATGTCTCTTATCTGCATATACATTTATATCTAAATGTTACAGCAATATACGCCATTTAATCGGTTATTTGCGGCTTGCCATGGTCAATATTCTTCATATTGCACGCAATGCAAGTCCTATGACCATTTATAAACGTTATAAGATCGTTTACCGTCGTAATATAGTTGTTTATGTCTTTAATCTGCATGTACATTTATATCTAAGTGTTACAGCAATATACGAAATTTAATCGGTTATTTGCGGCTTGTCATCTTCAATATTCTTAACATTGCACACAATGCAAGTCCTGTGAACTTTTATAACCGTTATAAGATCGTTTGCAGTCGTAATATAGTTGTTATGTCTTAATCTGCATGTACATTTATATCTAAATGTTACAGCAATATACGCCATTTAATCGGTTATTTGCGGCTTGCCATGGTCAATATTCTTCATATTGCACGCAATACAAGTCCAATGACCATTTATAACTGTTATAAGTTCGTTTACAATCGTTATATAGTCGTTTCTGACTTTTATCTGCATATACATTTATATCTAAATGTTACAGCATTATACGACATTTAATCGGTTATTTGCGGCTTGTCATCTTCAATATTCTTAACATTGCACACAATGCAAGTCCTATGACCATTTATAATCGTTATAAGATCGTTTACAGTCGTAATATAATTGTTTATGTCCCTTATCTGCATATACATTTATATCTAAATGTTACAGCACTATACGACATTTTATCGGTTATTTGCGGCTTGCCATGGTCAATATTCTTCATATTGCACACAATGCAAGTCCTATGACTATATATAACCGTTATAAGATCGTGTGCAGTCGTAGAATAATTGTTTATGTCTCTTATCTGCATATACATTTATATCTAAGTGTTACAACAATATACGACATTTTATCGGTTATCTGCGGCTTGCCATGGTCAATATTCTTCATATTACACACAATGCAAGTCCTATGACCATTTATAATTGTTATAAGATCGTTTACCGTCGTAATGTAGTCGTTTATGTTTTATATCTGCATATACATTTATATCTAAATGTTACAGCAATATACGACATTTAATCGGTTATTTGCGGCTTGCCAACGTCCATATTCTTCACATTGCACACAATGCAAGTCCTATGACCATTTATAATCGTTATAAGATCGTTTAGAGTCGTAATATAGGTGTTTATGTCTTTAATCTGAATATACATTTATATCTAAATGTTACAGCAATATACGACATTTAATCGGTTATTTGCGGCTTGTCATCTTCAATATTCTTAACATTGCACACAATGCAAGTCCTATGACCATTTATAATCGTTATAAGATCGTTTACCGTCGTAATATAGTTGTTTATGTCTTATATCTGCATATATATTTATATCTAAATGTTACAGCAATATACGACATTTAATCGGTTATTTGCGGCTTGTCATCTTCAATATTCTTCACATTGCACTCAACGAAAGTCCTATGACCATTTATAATCGTTATAAGATCGTTTACAGTCGTAATATAATTGTTTATGTCCCTTATCTGCATATACATTTATATCTAAATGTTACAGCACTATACGACATTTTATCGGTTATTTGCGGCTTGCCATGGTCAATATTCTTCATATTGCACACAATGCAAGTCCTATGACCATATATAACCGTTATAAGATCGTGTGCAGTCGTAGAATAATTGTTTATGTCTCTTATCTGCATATACATTTATATCTAAGTGTTACAGCAATATACGACATTTAATCGGTTATTTGCGGCTTGTCATCTTCAATATTCTTAACATTGCACACAATGCAAGTCCTATGACCATTTATAATCGTTATAAGATCGTTTACCGTCGTAATATAGTTGTTTATGTCTTATATCTGCATATACATTTATATCTAAGTGTTACAGGAATATACGACATTCAATCGGTTATTTGCGGCTTCTCATCTTCAATATTCTTAACATTGCCCACAATGCAAGTCCTATGACCATTTATAATCGTTATAAGATCGTTTACCGTCGTAATATAGTTGTTTATGTCTTATATCTGCATATACATTTATATCTAAGTGTTACAGGAATATACGACATTTAATCGGTTATTTGCGGCTTGTCATCTTCAATATTCTTCACATTGCACACAATGCAAGTCCTATGACCATTTATAACCGTTATAAGATCGTTTAGAGTCGTAATATTGTTGTTTATGTCTTTAATCTGCATATACATTTATATCTAAGTGTTACAGCAATATACGACATTTAATCGGTTATTTGCGGCTTGTCATCTTCAATATTCTTAACATTGCACACAATGCAAGTCCTATGACCATTTATAATCGTTATAAGATCGTTTACCGTCGTAATATAGTTGTTTATGTCTTATATCTGCATATATATTTATATCTAAATGTTACAGCAATATACGACATTTAATCGGTTATTTGCGGCTTGTCATCTTCAATATTCTTCACATTGCACTCAACGAAAGTCCTATGACCATTTATAATCGTTATAAGATCGTTTACAGTCGTAATATAATTGTTTATGTCCCTTATCTGCATATACATTTATATCTAAATGTTACAGCACTATACGACATTTTATCGGTTATTTGCGGCTTGCCATGGTCAATATTCTTCATATTGCACACAATGCAAGTCCTATGACCATATATAACCGTTATAAGATCGTGTGCAGTCGTAGAATAATTGTTTATGTCTCTTATCTGCATATACATTTATATCTAAATGTTACAGCAATATACTACATTTAATCGGTTATTTGTGGCTTGTCATCTTCAATATTCTTAACATTGCACACAATGCCAGTCCTATGACCATTTATAACCGTTATAAGATCGTTTAGAGTCGTAATATTGTTGTTTATGTCTTTAATCTGCATATACATTTATATCTAAGTGTTACAGCAATATACGACATTTAATCGGTTATTTGCGGCTTGTCATCTTCAATATTCTTAACATTGCACACAATGCAAGTCCTATGACCATTTATAATCGTTATAAGATCGTTTAGAGTCGTAATATAGGTGTTTATGTCTTTAATCTGAATATACATTTATATCTAAGTGTTACAGCAATATACGAATTTTAATCGGTTATTTGCGGCTTGTCAACTTCAATATTCTTAACATTGCACACAATGCAAGTCCTATGACCATTTATAATCGTTATAAGATCGTTTACAGTCGTAATATAATTGTTTATGTCTCTTATCTGCATATACATTTATATCTAAATGTTACAGCAATATACTACATTTAATCGGTTATTTGTGGCTTGTCATCTTCAATATTCTTAACATTGCACACAATGCAAGCCCTATGACCATTTATAATCTTTATAAGATCGTTTACCGTCGTAATATAGTTGTTTATGTCTTATATCTGCATATACATTTATATCTAAATGTTACAGCAATATACGACATTTAGTCGGTTATTTGCGGCTTGCCATCTTCAATATTCTTAACATTGCACACAATGCAAGTCCTATGACCATTTATAATCGTTATAAGATCGTTTAGAGTCGTAATATAGGTGTTTATGTCTTTAATCTGAATATACATTTATATCTAAGTGTTACAGCAATATACGAAATTTAATCGGTTATTTGCGGCTTGTCATCTTCAATATTCTTAACATTGCACACAATGCAAGTCCTATGACCATTTATAATCGTTATAAGATCGTTTACCGTCGTAATATAGTTGTTTATGTCTTATATCTGCATATACATTTATATCTAAGTGTTACAGGAATATACGACATTCAATCGGTTATTTGCGGCTTCTCATCTTCAATATTCTTAACATTGCACACAATGCAAGTCCTATGACCATTTATAATCGTTATAAGATCGTTTACAGTCGTAATATAATTGTTTATGTCTCTTATCTGCATATACATTTATATCTAAATGTTACAGCAATATACTACATTTAATCGGTTATTTGTGGCTTGTCATCTTCAATATTCTTAACATTGCACACAATGCCAGTCCTATGACCATTTATAATCGTTATAAGATCGTTTAGAGTCGTAATATAGGTGTTTATGTCTTTAATCTGAATATACATTTATATCTAAGTGTTACAGCAATATACGAAATTTAATCGGTTATTTGCGGCTTGTCATCTTCAATATTCTTAACATTGCACACAATGCAAGTCCTATGACCATTTATAATCGTTATAAGATCGTTTACCGTCGTAATATAGTTGTTTATGTCTTATATCTGCATATACATTTATATCTAAGTGTTACAGGAATATACGACATTCAATCGGTTATTTGCGGCTTCTCATCTTCAATATTCTTAACATTGCACACAATGCAAGTCCTATGACCATTTATAATCGTTATAAGATCGTTTACCGTCGTAATATAGTTGTTTATGTCTTATATCTGCATATACATTTATATCTAAGTGTTACAGGAATATACGACATTCAATCGGTTATTTGCGGCTTCTCATCTTCAATATTCTTAACATTGCCCACAATGCAAGTCCTATGACCATTTATAATCGTTATAAGATCGTTTACCGTCGTAATATAGTTGTTTATGTCTTATATCTGCATATACATTTATATCTAAGTGTTACAGGAATATACGACATTTAATCGGTTATTTGCGGCTTGCCATCTTCAATATTCTTAACATTGCACACAATGCAAGTCCTATGACCATTTATAATCGTTATAAGATCGTTTACCGTCGTATTATAGTTGTTTATGTCTTATATCTGCATATACATTTATATCTAAGTGTTACAGGAATATACGACATTCAATCGGTTATTTGCGGCTTCTCATCTTCAATATTCTTAACATTGCACACAATGCAAGTCCTATGACCATTTATAATCGTTATAAGATCGTTTACAGTCGTAATATAATTGTTTATGTCTCTTATCTGCATATACATTTATATCTAAATGTTACAGCAATATACTACATTTAATCGGTTATTTGTGGCTTGTCATCTTCAATATTCTTAACATTGCACACAATGCCAGTCCTATGACCATTTATAATCGTTATAAGATCGTTTAGAGTCGTAATATAGGTGTTTATGTCTTTAATCTGAATATACATTTATATCTAAGTGTTACAGCAATATACGAAATTTAATCGGTTATTTGCGGCTTGTCATCTTCAATATTCTTAACATTGCACACAATGCAAGTCCTATGACCATTTATAATCGTTATAAGATCGTTTACCGTCGTATTATAGTTGTTTATGTCTTATATCTGCATATACATTTATATCTAAGTGTTACAGGAATATACGACATTCAATCGGTTATTTGCGGCTTCTCATCTTCAATATTCTTAACATTGCACACAATGCAAGTCCTATGACCATTTATAATCGTTATAAGATCGTTT
Source organism: Cerceris ruficornis (assembly GCA_963989415.1). Classification (NCBI taxonomy): domain Eukaryota; kingdom Metazoa; phylum Arthropoda; class Insecta; order Hymenoptera; family Crabronidae; genus Cerceris; species Cerceris ruficornis. The sequence goes on along the minus strand of CAXDIW010000469.1, from coordinate 19,454 downwards.
ACCGTCGTAATATAGTTGTTTATGGCTTATATCTGCATATACATTTATATCTAAGTGTTACAGGAATATACGACATTTAATCGGTTATTTGCGGCTTGTCATCTTCAATATTCTTAACATTGCACACAATGCAAGTCCTATGACCATTTATAATCGTTATAAGATCGTTTAGAGTCGTAATATAGGTGTTTATGTCTTTAATCTGAATATACATTTATATCTAAGTGTTACAGCAATATACGAATTTTAATCGGTTATTTGCGGCTTGTCAACTTCAATATTCTTAACATTGCACACAATGCAAGTCCTATGACCATTTATAATCGTTATAAGATCGTTTACAGTCGTAATATAATTGTTTATGTCTCTTATCTGCATATACATTTATATCTAAATGTTACAGCAATATACTACATTTAATCGGTTATTTGTGGCTTGTCATCTTCAATATTCTTAACATTGCACACAATGCAAGCCCTATGACCATTTATAATCTTTATAAGATCGTTTACCGTCGTAATATAGTTGTTTATGTCTTATATCTGCATATACATTTATATCTAAATGTTACAGCAATATACGACATTTAGTCGGTTATTTGCGGCTTGCCATCTTCAATATTCTTAACATTGCACACAATGCAAGTCCTATGACCATTTATAATCGTTATAAGATCGTTTACAGTCGTAATATAATTGTTTATGTCTCTTATCTGCATATACATTTATATCTAAATGTTACAGCAATATACTACATTTAATCGGTTATTTGTGGCTTGTCATCTTCAATATTCTTAACATTGCACACAATGCCAGTCCTATGACCATTTATAATCGTTATAAGATCGTTTAGAGTCGTAATATAGGTGTTTATGTCTTTAATCTGAATATACATTTATATCTAAGTGTTACAGCAATATACGAAATTTAATCGGTTATTTGCGGCTTGTCATCTTCAATATTCTTAACATTGCACACAATGCAAGTCCTATGACCATTTATAATCGTTATAAGATCGTTTACCGTCGTAATATAGTTGTTTATGTCTTATATCTGCATATACATTTATATCTAAGTGTTACAGGAATATACGACATTCAATCGGTTATTTGCGGCTTCTCATCTTCAATATTCTTAACATTGCACACAATGCAAGTCCTAGGACCATTTATAATCGTTATAAGATCGTTTACCGTCGTAATATAGTTGTTTATGTCTTATATCTGCATATACATTTATATCTAAGTGTTACAGGAATATACGACATTCAATCGGTTATTTGCGGCTTCTCATCTTCAATATTCTTAACATTGCCCACAATGCAAGTCCTATGACCATTTATAATCGTTATAAGATCGTTTACCGTCGTAATATAGTTGTTTATGTCTTATATCTGCATATACATTTATATCTAAGTGTTACAGGAATATACGACATTTAATCGGTTATTTGCGGCTTGTCATCTTCAATATTCTTAACATTGCACACAATGCAAGTCCTATGACCATTTATAATCGTTATAAGATCGTTTACCGTCGTAATATAGTTGTTTATGTCTTATATCTGCATATACATTTATATCTAAATGTTACAGCAATATACGACATTTAATCGGTTATTTGCGGCTTGTCATCTTCAATATTCTTAACATTGCACACAATGCAAGTCCTATGACCATTTATAAACGTTATAAGATCGTTTACCGTCGTAATATAGTTGTTTATGTGTTATATCTGCATGTACATTTATATCTAAGTGTTACAGCAATATACGAAATTTAATCGATTATTTGCAGCTTGTCATCTTCAATATTCTTAACATTGCACACAATGCAAGTCCTATGAACTTTTATAACCGTTATAAGTTCGTTTGCAGTCGTAATATAGTTGTTTATGTCCGTAATCTGCATGTACATTTATATTTAAATGTTACAGCAATATACGCCATTTAATCGGTTATTTGCGGCTTGCCATGGTCAATATTCTTCATATTGCACGCAATGCAAGTCCTATGACCATTTATAAACGTTATAAGATCGTTTACAGCCGTTATAGAGTCGTTTATGTCTTTAATCTGCATATACATTTATATCTAAGTGTTACAGCAATATACGACATTCAATCGGTTATTTGCGGCTTGTCATCTTCAATATTCTCTCATTGCACACAATGCAAGTCCTATGACCATTTATAACTGTTATAAGATCGTTTACAATCGTTATGTAGTCATTTCTGACTTTTATCTGCATATACATTTATATCTAAATGTTACAGCATTATACGACATTTTATCGTTTATATACGGCTTGTTATCGTTAATATCTTTCAAATTGCACACAATGCAAGTCCTATGACCATTTATAACCGATACAAGGTCGTTCATAGTCGTAATAAAGTTGTTTATGTCATTAATCAGCATATACATTTATATCTAACTATAATATTTCAGTAATATGCGACATTTTATCGGTTATTTGCGGCTTGTTATCGTCAATATCCTTCACATTGCACACAATGCATGTCCTATGACCATTTATAACCGTTATAAGATTGTTTGCAGTCGTAATATAGTTCTTTATGTCTTTAATCTACATATACATTTATATCTAAGTGTTACAGCAATATACGACATTTAATCGGTTATTTGTGGCTTGTCATCTTCAATATTCTTAACATTGCACACAATGCCAGTCCTATGACCATTTATAATCGTTATAAGATCGTTTAGAGTCGTAATATAGGTGTTTATGTCTTTAATCTGAATATACATTTATATCTAAGTGTTACAGCAATATACGAAATTTAATCGGTTATTTGCGGCTTGTCATCTTCAATATTCTTAACATTGCACACAATGCAAGTCCTATGACCATTTATAATCGTTATAAGATCGTTTACCGTCGTAATATAGTTGTTTATGTCTTATATCTGCATATACATTTATATCTAAGTGTTACAGGAATATACGACATTCAATCGGTTATTTGCGGCTTCTCATCTTCAATATTCTTAACATTGCACACAATGCAAGTCCTATGACCATTTATAATCGTTATAAGATCGTTTACCGTCGTAATATAGTTGTTTATGTCTTATATCTGCATATACATTTATATCTAAGTGTTACAGGAATATACGACATTCAATCGGTTATTTGCGGCTTCTCATCTTCAATATTCTTAACATTGCCCACAATGCAAGTCCTATGACCATTTATAATCGTTATAAGATCGTTTACCGTCGTAATATAGTTGTTTATGTCTTATATCTGCATATACATTTATATCTAAGTGTTACAGGAATATACGACATTTAATCGGTTATTTGCGGCTTGCCATCTTCAATATTCTTAACATTGCACACAATGCAAGTCCTATGACCATTTATAATCGTTATAAGATCGTTTACCGTCGTATTATAGTTGTTTATGTCTTATATCTGCATATACATTTATATCTAAGTGTTACAGGAATATACGACATTCAATCGGTTATTTGCGGCTTCTCATCTTCAATATTCTTAACATTGCACACAATGCAAGTCCTATGACCATTTATAATCGTTATAAGATCGTTTACAGTCGTAATATAATTGTTTATGTCTCTTATCTGCATATACATTTATATCTAAATGTTACAGCAATATACTACATTTAATCGGTTATTTGTGGCTTGTCATCTTCAATATTCTTAACATTGCACACAATGCCAGTCCTATGACCATTTATAATCGTTATAAGATCGTTTAGAGTCGTAATATAGGTGTTTATGTCTTTAATCTGAATATACATTTATATCTAAGTGTTACAGCAATATACGAAATTTAATCGGTTATTTGCGGCTTGTCATCTTCAATATTCTTAACATTGCACACAATGCAAGTCCTATGACCATTTATAATCGTTATAAGATCGTTTACCGTCGTATTATAGTTGTTTATGTCTTATATCTGCATATACATTTATATCTAAGTGTTACAGGAATATACGACATTCAATCGGTTATTTGCGGCTTCTCATCTTCAATATTCTTAACATTGCACACAATGCAAGTCCTATGACCATTTATAATCGTTATAAGATCGTTTACCGTCGTAATATAGTTGTTTATGGCTTATATCTGCATATACATTTATATCTAAGTGTTACAGGAATATACGACATTTAATCGGTTATTTGCGGCTTGTCATCTTCAATATTCTTAACATTGCACACAATGCAAGTCCTATGACCATTTATAATCGTTATAAGATCGTTTAGAGTCGTAATATAGGTGTTTATGTCTTTAATCTGAATATACATTTATATCTAAGTGTTACAGCAATATACGAATTTTAATCGGTTATTTGCGGCTTGTCAACTTCAATATTCTTAACATTGCACACAATGCAAGTCCTATGACCATTTATAATCGTTATAAGATCGTTTACAGTCGTAATATAATTGTTTATGTCTCTTATCTGCATATACATTTATATCTAAATGTTACAGCAATATACTACATTTAATCGGTTATTTGTGGCTTGTCATCTTCAATATTCTTAACATTGCACACAATGCAAGCCCTATGACCATTTATAATCGTTATAAGATCGTTTACAGTCGTAATATAATTGTTTATGTCTCTTATCTGCATATACATTTATATCTAAATGTTACAGCAATATACTACATTTAATCGGTTATTTGTGGCTTGTCATCTTCAATATTCTTAACATTGCACACAATGCCAGTCCTATGACCATTTATAATCGTTATAAGATCGTTTAGAGTCGTAATATAGGTGTTTATGTCTTTAATCTGAATATACATTTATATCTAAGTGTTACAGCAATATACGAAATTTAATCGGTTATTTGCGGCTTGTCATCTTCAATATTCTTAACATTGCACACAATGCAAGTCCTATGACCATTTATAATCGTTATAAGATCGTTTACCGTCGTAATATAGTTGTTTATGTCTTATATCTGCATATACATTTATATCTAAGTGTTACAGGAATATACGACATTCAATCGGTTATTTGCGGCTTCTCATCTTCAATATTCTTAACATTGCACACAATGCAAGTCCTATGACCATTTATAATCGTTATAAGATCGTTTACCGTCGTAATATAGTTGTTTATGTCTTATATCTGCATATACATTTATATCTAAGTGTTACAGGAATATACGACATTCAATCGGTTATTTGCGGCTTCTCATCTTCAATATTCTTAACATTGCCCACAATGCAAGTCCTATGACCATTTATAATCGTTATAAGATCGTTTACCGTCGTAATATAGTTGTTTATGTCTTATATCTGCATATACATTTATATCTAAGTGTTACAGGAATATACGACATTCAATCGGTTATTTGCGGCTTCTCATCTTCAATATTCTTAACATTGCACACAATGCAAGTCCTATGACCATTTATAATCGTTATAAGATCGTTTACCGTCGTAATATAGTTGTTTATGTCTTATATCTGCATATACATTTATATCTAAGTGTTACAGGAATATACGACATTCAATCGGTTATTTGCGGCTTCTCATCTTCAATATTCTTAACATTGCCCACAATGCAAGTCCTATGACCATTTATAATCGTTATAAGATCGTTTACCGTCGTAATATAGTTGTTTATGTCTTATATCTGCATATACATTTATATCTAAGTGTTACAGGAATATACGACATTTAATCGGTTATTTGCGGCTTGTCATCTTCAATATTCTTAACATTGCACACAATGCAAGTCCTATGACCATTTATAATCGTTATAAGATCGTTTACCGTCGTAATATAGTTGTTTATGTCTTATATCTGCATATACATTTATATCTAAATGTTACAGCAATATACGACATTTAATCGGTTATTTGCGGCTTGTCATCTTCAATATTCTTAACATTGCACACAATGCAAGTCCTATGACCATTTATAAACGTTATAAGATCGTTTACCGTCGTAATATAGTTGTTTATGTGTTATATCTGCATGTACATTTATATCTAAGTGTTACAGCAATATACGAAATTTAATCGATTATTTGCAGCTTGTCATCTTCAATATTCTTAACATTGCACACAATGCAAGTCCTATGAACTTTTATAACCGTTATAAGTTCGTTTGCAGTCGTAATATAGTTGTTTATGTCCGTAATCTGCATGTACATTTATATTTAAATGTTACAGCAATATACGCCATTTAATCGGTTATTTGCGGCTTGCCATGGTCAATATTCTTCATATTGCACGCAATGCAAGTCCTATGACCATTTATAAACGTTATAAGATCGTTTACAGCCGTTATAGAGTCGTTTATGTCTTTAATCTGCATATACATTTATATCTAAGTGTTACAGCAATATACGACATTCAATCGGTTATTTGCGGCTTGTCATCTTCAATATTCTCTCATTGCACACAATGCAAGTCCTATGACCATTTATAACTGTTATAAGATCGTTTACAATCGTTATGTAGTCGTTTCTGACTTTTATCTGCATATACATTTATATCTAAATGTTACAGCATTATACGACATTTTATCGTTTATATACGGCTTGTTATCGTTAATATCTTTCAAATTGCACACAATGCAAGTCCTATGACCATTTATAACCGATACAAGGTCGTTCATAGTCGTAATAAAGTTGTTTATGTCATTAATCAGCATATACATTTATATCTAACTATAATATTTCAGTAATATGCGACATTTTATCGGTTATTTGCGGCTTGTTATCGTCAATATCCTTCACATTGCACACAATGCATGTCCTATGACCATTTATAACCGTTATAAGATTGTTTGCAGTCGTAATATAGTTCTTTATGTCTTTAATCTACATATACATTTATATCTAAGTGTTACAGCAATATACGACATTTAATCGGTTATTTGCGGCTTGCCAACGTCAATATTCTTCACATTGCACACATTGCAAGTCCTATGACCATTTATAACCGTTATAAGATCGTTTACAGTCGTTATATAGTCGTTTATGTCTTTAATCTGCATATACATTTATATCTAAGTGTTACAGCAATATACGACATTTTATCGGTTATTTGCGGCTTGCCATGGTCAATATTCTTCATATTGCACACAATGCAAGTCCTATGACCATTTATAATTGTTATAAGATCGTTTACCGTCGTAATGTAGTCGTTTATGTTTTATATCTGCATATACATTTATATCTAAGTGTTACAGGAATATACGACATTCAATCGGTTATTTGCGGCTTCTCATCTTCAATATTCTTAACATTGCACACAATGCAAGTCCTATGACCATTTATAATCGTTATAAGATCGTTTACCGTCGTAATATAGTTGTTTATGTCTTATATCTGCATATACATTTATATCTAAGTGTTACAGGAATATACGACATTCAATCGGTTATTTGCGGCTTCTCATCTTCAATATTCTTAACATTGCCCACAATGCAAGTCCTATGACCATTTATAACCGTTATAAGATCGTTTACAGTTGAAATATAGGTGTTAATGCCTTTAATCTGCATATACATTTATATCTAAGTGTTACAGCAATATACGACATTCAATCGGTTATTTGCGGCTTGTCATCTTCAATATTCTTAACATTGCACACAATGCAAGGCCTATGACCATTTATAATCGTTATAAGATCGTTTACCGTCGTAATATAGTTGTTTATGTCTTATATCTGCATATACATTTATATCTAAATGTTACAGCAATATACGACATTTAATCGGTTATTTGCGGCTTGTCATCTTCAATATTCTTAACATTGCACACAATGCAAGTCCTATGACCATTTATAAACGTTATAAGATCGTTTACCGTCGTAATATAGTTGTTTATGTGTTATATCTGCATGTACATTTATATCTAAGTGTTACAGCAATATACGAAATTTAATCGATTATTTGCAGCTTGTCATCTTCAATATTCTTAACATTGCACACAATGCAAGTCCTATGAACTTTTATAACCGTTATAAGTTCGTTTGCAGTCGTAATATAGTTGTTTATGTCCGTAATCTGCATGTACATTTATATTTAAATGTTACAGCAATATACGCCATTTAATCGGTTATTTGCGGCTTGCCATGGTCAATATTCTTCATATTGCACGCAATGCAAGTCCTATGACCATTTATAAACGTTATAAGATCGTTTACAGCCGTTATAGAGTCGTTTATGTCTTTAATCTGCATATACATTTATATCTAAGTGTTACAGCAATATACGACATTCAATCGGTTATTTGCGGCTTGTCATCTTCAATATTCTCTCATTGCACACAATGCAAGTCCTATGACCATTTATAACTGTTATAAGATCGTTTACAATCGTTATGTAGTCGTTTCTGACTTTTATCTGCATATACATTTATATCTAAATGTTACAGCATTATACGACATTTTATCGTTTATATACGGCTTGTTATCGTTAATATCTTTCAAATTGCACACAATGCAAGTCCTATGACCATTTATAACCGATACAAGGTCGTTCATAGTCGTAATAAAGTTGTTTATGTCATTAATCAGCATATACATTTATATCTAACTATAATATTTCAGTAATATGCGACATTTTATCGGTTATTTGCGGCTTGTTATCGTCAATATCCTTCACATTGCACACAATGCATGTCCTATGACCATTTATAACCGTTATAAGATTGTTTGCAGTCGTAATATAGTTCTTTATGTCTTTAATCTACATATACATTTATATCTAAGTGTTACAGCAATATACGACATTTAATCGGTTATTTGCGGCTTGCCAACGTCAATATTCTTCACATTGCACACATTGCAAGTCCTATGACCATTTATAACCGTTATAAGATCGTTTACAGTCGTTATATAGTCGTTTATGTCTTTAATCTGCATATACATTTATATCTAAGTGTTACAGCAATATACGACATTTTATCGGTTATTTGCGGCTTGCCATGGTCAATATTCTTCATATTGCACACAATGCAAGTCCTATGACCATTTATAATTGTTATAAGATCGTTTACCGTCGTAATGTAGTCGTTTATGTTTTATATCTGCATATACATTTATATCTAAGTGTTACAGGAATATACGACATTCAATCGGTTATTTGCGGCTTCTCATCTTCAATATTCTTAACATTGCACACAATGCAAGTCCTATGACCATTTATAATCGTTATAAGATCGTTTACCGTCGTAATATAGTTGTTTATGTCTTATATCTGCATATACATTTATATCTAAGTGTTACAGGAATATACGACATTCAATCGGTTATTTGCGGCTTCTCATCTTCAATATTCTTAACATTGCCCACAATGCAAGTCCTATGACCATTTATAACCGTTATAAGATCGTTTACAGTTGAAATATAGGTGTTAATGCCTTTAATCTGCATATACATTTATATCTAAGTGTTACAGCAATATACGACATTCAATCGGTTATTTGCGGCTTGTCATCTTCAATATTCTTAACATTGCACACAATGCAAGGCCTATGACCATTTATAATCGTTATAAGATCGTTTACCGTCGTAATATAGTTGTTTATGTCTTATATCTGCATATACATTTATATCTAAATGTTACAGCAATATACGACATTTAATCGGTTATTTGCGGCTTGTCATCTTCAATATTCTTAACATTGCACACAATGCAAGTCCTATGACCATTTATAAACGTTATAAGATCGTTTACCGTCGTAATATAGTTGTTTATGTGTTATATCTGCATGTACATTTATATCTAAGTGTTACAGCAATATACGAAATTTAATCGATTATTTGCAGCTTGTCATCTTCAATATTCTTAACATTGCACACAATGCAAGTCCTATGAACTTTTATAACCGTTATAAGTTCGTTTGCAGTCGTAATATAGTTGTTTATGTCCGTAATCTGCATGTACATTTATATTTAAATGTTACAGCAATATACGCCATTTAATCGGTTATTTGCGGCTTGCCATGGTCAATATTCTTCATATTGCACGCAATGCAAGTCCTATGACCATTTATAAACGTTATAAGATCGTTTACAGCCGTTATAGAGTCGTTTATGTCTTCAATCTGCATATACATTTATATCTAAGTGTTACAGCAATATACGACATTCAATCGGTTATTTGCGGCTTGTCATCTTCAATATTCTTAACATTGCACACAATGCAAGTCCTATGACCTTTTATAATCGATATAAGATCGTTTACAGTCGTAATATAATTGTTTATGTCCGTAATCTGCATGTACATTTATATTTAAATGTTACAGCAATATACGCCATTTAATCGGTTATTTGCGGCTTGCCATGGTCAATATTCTTCACATTGCACACAATGCATGTCCTATGACCATTTATAACCGTTATAAGATCGTTTGCAGTCGTAATATAATTGTTTATGTCTCTTATCTGCATATACATTTATATCTAAATGTTACAGCAATATACTACATTTAATCGGTTATTTGTGGCTTGTCATCTTCAATATTCTTAACATTGCACACAATGCCAGTCCTATGACCATTTATAATCGTTATAAGATCGTTTAGAGTCGTAATATAGGTGTTTATGTCTTTAATCTGAATATACATTTATATCTAAGTGTTACAGCAATATACGGATTTTAATCGGTTATTTGCGGCTTGTCAACTTCAATATTCTTAACATTGCACACAATGCAAGTCCTATGACCATTTATAATCGTTATAAGATCGTTTACAGTCGTAATATAATTGTTTATGTCTCTTATCTGCATATACATTTATATCTAAATGTTACAGCAATATACTACATTTAATCGGTTATTTGTGGCTTGTCATCTTCAATATTCTTAACATTGCACACAATGCAAGCCCTATGACCATTTATAATCTTTATAAGATCGTTTACCGTCGTAATATAGTTGTTTATGTCTTATATCTGCATATACATTTATATCTAAATGTTACAGCAATATACGACATTTAGTCGGTTATTTGCGGCTTGCCATCTTCAATATTCTTAACATTGCACACAATGCAAGTCCTATGACCATTTATAATCGTTATAAGATCGTTTACAGTCGTAATATAATTGTTTATGTCTCTTAACTGCATATACATTTATATCTAAATGTTATAGCAATATACTACATTTAATCGGTTATTTGTGGCTTGTCATCTTCAATATTCTTAACATTGCACACAATGCCAGTCCTATGACCATTTATAATCGTTATAAGATCGTTTAGAGTCGTAATATAGGTGTTTATGTCTTTAATCTGCATATACATTTATATCTAAGTGTTACAGGAATATACGACATTCAATCGGTTATTTGCGGCTTCTCATCTTCAATATTCTTAACATTGCCCACAATGCAAGTCCTATGACCATTTATAATCGTTATAAGATCGTTTACCGTCGTAATATAGTTGTTTATGTCTTATATCTGCATATACATTTATATCTAAGTGTTACAGGAATATACGACATTCAATCGGTTATTTGCGGCTTCTCATCTTCAATATTCTTAACATTGCACACAATGCAAGTCCTATGACCATTTATAATCGTTATAACGATCGTTTACAGTCGTAATATAATTGTTTATGTCTCTTATCTGCATATACATTTATATCTAAATGTTTACAGCAATATACTACATTTAATCGGTTATTTGTGGCTTGTCATCTTCAATATTCTTAACATTGCACACAATGCCAGTCCTATGACCATTTATAATCGTTATAAGATCGTTTTAGAGTCGTAATATAGGTGTTTATGTCTTTAATCTGAATATACATTTATATCTAAGTGTTACAGCAATATACGAAATTTAATCGGTTATTTGCGGCTTGTCATCTTCAATATTCTTAACATTGCACACAATGCAAGTCCTATGACCATTTATAATCGTTATAAGATCGTTTACAGTCGTTATATAGTTGTTTATGTCTTTAATCTACATATACATTTATATCTAAATGTTACAGCAATATACGCCATTTAATCGGTTATTTGCGGCTTGCCATGGTCAATATTCTTCATATTGCACGCAATACAAGTCCTATGACCATTTATAACTGTTATAAGTTCGTTTACAATCGTTATATAGTCGTTTCTGACTTTTATCTGCATATACATTTATATCTAAATGTTACAGCATTATACGACATTTTATCGTTTATATACGGCTTGTTATCGTTATTATCCTTCAAATCGCACACAATGCAAGTCCTATGACCATTTAAAACCGATACAAGGTCGTTCATAGTCGTAATAAAGTTGTTTATGTCATTAATCAGCATATACATTTATATCTAACTATAATATTTCAGTAATATGCGACATTTTATCGGTTATTTGCGGCTTGTTATCGTCAATATCCTTCACATTGCACACAATGCATGTCCTATGATCATTTATAACCGTTATAAGATCGTTTGCAGTCGTAATATAGCTGTTTATGTCTTATATCTGCATATACATTAATATCTAAGTGTTACAGGAATATACGACATTCAATCGGTTATTTGCGGCTTGTCATCTTCAATATTCTTCACATTGCACACAATGCAAGTCCTATGACCATTTACAACCGTTATAAGATCGTTTAGAGTCGTAATATTGTTGTTTATGTCTTTAATCTGCATATACATTTATATCTAAATGTTACAGCAATATACGCCATTTAATCGGTTATTTGCGGCTTGCCATGGTCAATATTCTTCATATTGCACGCAATACAAGTCCTATGACCATTTATAACTGTTATAAGTTCGTTTACAATCGTTATATAGTCGTTTCTGACTTTTATCTGCATATACATTTATATCTAAATGTTACAGCATTATACGACATTTTATCGTTTATATATGGCTTGTTATCGTTATTATCCTTCAAATTGCACACAATGCAAGTCCTATGACCATTTAAAACCGATACAAGGTCGTTCATAGTCGTAATAAAGTTGTTTATGTCATTAATCAGCATATACATTTATATCTAACTATAATATTTCAGTAATATGCGACATTTTATCGGTTATTTGCGGCTTGTTATCGTCAATATCCTTCACATTACACACAATGCATGTCCTATGACCATTTATAACCGTTATAAGATCGTTTACAGTTGAAATATAGGTGTTAATGCCTTTAATCTGCATATACATTTATATCTAAGTGTTACAGCAATATACGACATTCAATCGGTTATTTGCGGCTTGTCATCTTCAATATTCTTAACATTGCACACAATGCAAGTCCTATGACCATTTATAATCGTTATAAGATCGTTTACCGTCGTAATATAGTTGTTTATGTCTTATATCTGCATATACATTTATATCTAAATGTTACAGCAATATACGACATTTAATCGGTTATTTGCGGCTTGTCATCTTCAATATTCTTAACATTGCACACAATGCAAGTCCTATGACCATTTATAAACGTTATAAGATCGTTTACCGTCGTAATATAGTTGTTTATGTGTTATATCTGCATGTACATTTATATCTAAGTGTTACAGCAATATACGAAATTTAATCGATTATTTGCAGCTTGTCATCTTCAATATTCTTAACATTGCACACAATGCAAGTCCTATGAACTTTTATAACCGTTATAAGTTCGTTTGCAGTCGTAATATAGTTGTTTATGTCCGTAATCTGCATGTACATTTATATTTAAATGTTACAGCAATATACGCCATTTAATCGGTTATTTGCGGCTTGCCATGGTCAATATTCTTCATATTGCACGCAATGCAAGTCCTATGACCATTTATAAACGTTATAAGATCGTTTACAGCCGTTATAGAGTCGTTTATATCTTCAATCTGCATATACATTTATATCTAAGTGTTACAGCAATATACGACATTCAATCGGTTATTTGCGGCTTGTCATCTTCAATATTCTTAACATTGCACACAATGCAAGTCCTATGACCTTTTATAATCGATATAAGATCGTTTACAGTCGTAATATAATTGTTTATGTCCGTAATCTGCATGTACATTTATATTTAAATGTTACAGCAATATACGCCATTTAATCGGTATTTGCGGCTTGCCATGGTCAATATTCTTCATATTGCACGCAATGCAAGTCCTATGACCATTTATAAACGTTATAAGATCGTTTACAGCCGTTATAGAGTCGTTTATGTCTTTAATCTGCATATACATTTATATCTAAGTGTTACAGCAATATACGACATTTAATCGGTTATTTGCGGCTTGCCAACGTCAATATTCTTCACATTGCACACATTGCAAGTCCTATGACCATTTATAACCGTTATAAGATCGTTTACAGTCGTTATATAGTCGTTTATGTCTTTAATCTGCATATACATTTATATCTAAGTGTTACAGCAATATACGACATTTTATCGGTTATTTGCGGCTTGCCATGGTCAATATTCTTCATATTGCACACAATGCAAGTCCTATGACCATTTATAATTGTTATAAGATCGTTTACCGTCGTAATGTAGTCGTTTATGTTTTATATCTGCATATACATTTATATCTAAGTGTTACAGGAATATACGACATTCAATCGGTTATTTGCGGCTTCTCATCTTCAATATTCTTAACATTGCAAACAATGCAAGTCCTATGACCATTTATAATCGTTATAAGATCGTTTACAGTCGTAATATAGTCGTTTATGTCTTTTATCTGCATATACAATTATATCTAAATGTTACAGCAATATACGCCATTTAATCGGTTATTTGCGGCTTGCCATGGTCAATATTCTTCATATTGCACGCAATACAAGTCCTATGACCATTTATAACTGTTATAAGTTCGTTTACAATCGTTATATAGTCGTTTCTGACTTTTATCTGCATATACATTTATATCTAAGTGTTACAGCATTATACGACATTTAATCAGTTATTTGCGGCTTGTCATCTTCAATATTCTTAACATTGCACACAATGCAAGTCCTATGACCATTTATAACCGTTATAAGATAGTTTAGAGTCGTAATATGGGTGTTTATGTCTTTAATCTGAATATACATTTATATCCAAGTGTTACAGCAATATACGAAATTTAATCGGTTATTTGCGGCTTGTCATCTTCAATATTCTTAACATTGCACACAATGCACGTCCTATGACCATTTATAATCGTTATAAGATCGTTTACCGTCGTAATATAGTTGTTTATGTCTTATATCTGCATATACATTTATAACTAAGTGTTACAGCAATATACGACATTTTATCGGTTATTTGCGGCTTGTCATCTTCAATATTCTTAACATTGCACACAATGCAAGTCCTATGACCTTTTATAATCGTTATAAGATCGTTTACAGTCGTAATATTATTGTTTATGTCTCTTATCTGCATATACATTTATATCTAAATGTTACAGCAATATACGACATTTAATCGGTTATTTGCGGCATGTCATCTTCAATATTCTTAACATTGCACACAATGCAAGTCCTATGACCATTTATAATCGTTATAAGATCGTTTACAGTTGAAATATAGGTGTTAATGCCTTTAATCTGCATATACATTTATATCTAAATGTTACAGCAATATACGAGTTTTAATCGGTTATTTGCGGCTTGTCATCTTCAATATACTTAACATTGCACACAATGCAAGCCCTATGACCATTTATAACCGTTATAAGATCGTTTACAGTTGAAATATAGGTGTTAATGCCTTTAATCTGCATATACATTTATATCTAAGTGTTACAGCAATATACGAAATTTAATCGGTTATTTGCGGCTTGTCATCTTCAATATTCTTAACATTGCACACAATGCAAGTCCTATGACCATTTATAATCGTTATAAGAACGTTTACAGTCGTAATATAATTGTTTATGTCTCTTATCTGCATATACATTTATATCTAAATGTAACAGGACTATACGACATTTTATCGATAATTTGCGGCTTGCCATGGTCAATATTCTTCATATGGCACACAATGCAAGTCCTATGACCATATATAACCGTTATAAGATCGTGTGCAGTCGTACAATAATTGTTTATGTCTCTTATCTGCATATACATTTATATCTAAGTGTTACAGAAATATACGACATTTTATCGGTTATTTGCGGCTTGCCATGGTCAATATTCTTCATATTGCACACAATGCAAGTCCTATGACCATTTATAATTGTTATAAGATCGTTTACCGTCGTAATGTAGTCGTTTATGTCTTATATCTGCATATACATTTATATCTAAATGTTACAGCAATATACGAGTTTTAATCGGTTATTTGCGGCTTGTCATCTTCAATATACTTAACATTGCACACAATGCAAGCCCTATGACCATTTATAACCGTTATAAGATCGTTTACAGTTGAAATATAGGTGTTAATGCCTTTAATCTGCATATACATTTATATCTAAGTGTTACAGCAATATACGAAATTTAATCGGTTATTTGCGGCTTGTCATCTTCAATATTCTTAACATTGCACACAATGCATGTCCTATGACCATTTATAACCGTTATAAGATCGTTTGCAGTCGTAATATAGTTGTTTATGTCTTTAATCTGCATATACATTTATATCTAAGTGTTACAGCAATATACGACATTCAATCGGTTATTTGCGGCTTGTCATCTTCAATATTCTTAATATTGCACACAATGCAAGTCCTATGACCATTTATAACCGTTATAAGATAGTTTAGAGTCGTAATATGGGTGTTTATGTCTTTAATCTGAATATACATTTATATCCAAGTGTTACAGCAATATACGAAATTTAATCGGTTATTTGCGGCTTGTCATCTTCAATATTCTTAACATTGCACACAATGCAAGTCCTATGACCATCTATAATCGTTATAAGATCGTTTACAGCCGTTATAGAGTCGTTTATGTCTTTAATCTGCATATACATTTATATCTAAGTGTTACAGCAATATACGACATTCAATCGGTTATTTGCGGCTTGTCTTCTTCAATATTCTTAACATTGCACACAATGCAAGCTCTATGACCATTTATAACCGTTATAAGATCGTTTACAGTCGTAATTTAGGTGTTTATGTCTTTAATCTGCATATACATTTATATCTAAGTGTTACAGCAATATATGAAATTTAATCGGTTATTTGCGGCTTGTTATCGTCAATATCCTTCACATTGCACACAATGCATGTCCTATGACCATTTATAACCGTTATAAGATCGTTTGCAGTGGTAATATAGCTGTTTATGTCTTTAATCTGCATATACATTTATATCTAAATGTTACAGCAATATACGACATTTAATCGGTTATTTGCGGCTTGTCTTCTTCAATATTCTTAACATTGCACACAATGCAAGCTCTATGACCATTTATAACCGTTATAAGATCGTTTACAGTCGTAATTTAGGTGTTTATGTCTTTAATCTGCATATACATTTATATCTAAGTGTTACAGCAATATACGAAATTTAATCGGTTATTTGAGGCTTGTCATCTTCAATATTCTTAACATTGCACACAATGCAAGTCCTATGACCATTTATAATCGTTGTAAGTTCGTTTACAGTCGTAATATAATTGTTTATGTCTCTTATTTGCATATACATTTATATCTAAGTGTTACAGCATTATACGACATTTAATCTGTTATTTGCGGCTTGTCATCTTCAATATTCTTAACATTGCACACAATGCAAGTCCTATGACCATTTATAACCGTTATAAGATAGTTTAGAGTCGTAATATGGGTGTTTATGTCTTTAATCTGAATATACATTTATATCCAAGTGTTACAGCAATATACGAAATTTAATCGGTTATTTGCGGCTTGTCATCTTCAATATTCTTAACATTGCACACAATGCACGTCCTATGACCATTTATAATCGTTATAAGATCGTTTACCGTCGTAATATAGTTGTTTATGTCTTATATCTGCATATACATTTATAACTAAGTGTTACAGCAATATACGACATTTTATCGGTTATTTGCGGCTTGCCATGGTCAATATTCTTCATATGGCACACAATGCAAGTCCTATGACCATATATAACCGTTATAAGATCGTGTGCAGTCGTACAATAATTGTTTATGTCTCTTATCTGCATATACATTTATATCTAAGTGTTACAGAAATATACGACATTTTATCGGTTATTTGCGGCTTGCCATGGTCAATATTCTTCATATTGCACACAATGCAAGTCCTATGACCATTTATAATTGTTATAAGATCGTTTACCGTCGTAATGTAGTCGTTTATGTCTTATATCTGCATATACATTTATATCTAAATGTTACAGCAATATACGAGTTTTAATCGGTTATTTGCGGCTTGTCATCTTCAATATACTTAACATTGCACACAATGCAAGCCCTATGACCATTTATAACCGTTATAAGATCGTTTACAGTTGAAATATAGGTGTTAATGCCTTTAATCTGCATATACATTTATATCTAAGTTTTACAGCAATATACGAAATTTAATCGGTTATTTGCGGCTTGTCATCTTCAATATTCTTAACATTGCACACAATGCATGTCCTATGACCATTTATAACCGTTATAAGATCGTTTGCAGTCGTAATATAGTTGTTTATGTCTTTAATCTGCATATACATTTATATCTAAGTGTTACAGCAATATACGACATTCAATCGGTTATTTGCGGCTTGTCATCTTCAATATTCTTAATATTGCACACAATGCAAGTCCTATGACCATTTATAATCGTTATAAGATCGTTTACCGTCGTAATATAGTTGTTTATGTCTTATATCTGCATATACATTTATATCTAAATGTTACAGCAATATACGACATTTAATCGGTTATTTGCGGCTTGTCATCTTCAATATTCTTAACATTGCACACAATGCAAGTCCTATGACCATCTATAATCGTTATAAGATCGTTTACAGCCGTTATAGAGTCGTTTATGTCTTTAATCTGCATATACATTTATATCTAAGTGTTACAGCAATATACGACATTCAATCGGTTATTTGCGGCTTGTCTTCTTCAATATTCTTAACATTGCACACAATGCAAGCTCTATGACCATTTATAACCGTTATAAGATCGTTTACAGTCGTAATTTAGGTGTTTATGTCTTTAATCTGCATATACATTTATATCTAAGTGTTACAGCAATATATGAAATTTAATCGGTTATTTGCGGCTTGTTATCGTCAATATCCTTCACATTGCACACAATGCATGTCCTATGACCATTTATAACCGTTATAAGATCGTTTGCAGTGGTAATATAGCTGTTTATGTCTTTAATCTGCATATACATTTATATCTAAGTGTTACAGCAATATACGATATTCAATCGGTTATTTGCGGCTTGTCATCTTCAATATTCTTAATATTGCACACAATGCAAGTCCTATGACCATCTATAATCGTTATAAGATCGTTTATAGTCGTAGTATAGTTGTTTATGTCTTATATCTGCATATACATTTATAT